>OY728131.1:455454212-456704212 GCA_963277665.1 Viscum album | reverse complement strand
ACGCAGAATTCCATCCCTCATCTGTAACTTATTCTACCAAATCCAGGAAGTGGATTTAATTTCCCTATATTGTTAATGATAACTCTTACACTATTTTGGAAAAATAAAACGAACGCAGACCAACCGAAAAACGGATTGATACGCGACTCATTTTTTCTTCCATGTGGTTTTTTTAGGGTCCCGATTTGGGGATTTTTATGTTCTATATGATGATCGTTATCCCCCCTTAATAAACTGCTAACACGGAGGGTGTGGGTGAATCCGAACATGCATCCAGCCCTAATACACACTTTAATATTGTTTTTTCTTAATGTGCAATTGAGAAATGATGCGGAAAGGTAAATGCAAGGGGCTCTTAATGAATGAGGCAACTCGAGAGGCCCATATGCGCATATGGGAATGGAAAATGGACCATTGGAGCATCTATGATGGCCCACAGAAGTAGTCGCATTCATGGAGGCTGCAGTGGCCGGCCCATGTCGGCAGCATGGAGTAGGTGGTGCCTTCATGCATCACAATGGAATGGTGCCATGATTGGACAGCTGCAGCGTGCGGAGGACACAACACAGACACACCGCATGGAGAAGATCGGCCCGCTCATGTCGTTCTGCAAGCTAACAATGGTTGGCTCGTGTAGACCGTTTTTGGTTACGGGGTGGTTCTCCTCTGGTCCTACCAGCTAGGAGAATTAGATGCCCCATGTCTGGTCTAGTGAAACTGGCCCGAACTATGTGTGTCGGACCCCTACCGGACCCAGACCCAACTGGCCCAGTTTCACTAGACCTGACCTAACTCATAAATCGGGCATCTGATTGAAACACCTTTAGCAGCATGAGGACCCTTGCGACGATGCGTTCCTTTTGATAAACTCCACATGAGTTTAAGAAAAATTTGGAATATGGCCAGGTTGGATCGGACTCAAATCTAACTATGCCTTACATACCTTTTTGCATATATCTTACAGATCGGGCGATCGATTGACGTGCCATCTGTCCCGTTGGAACTGTTGCGAAAAGATGCTCTGTTGGGTTATGTCTATGTGGGACTTCATGGAAGTTTAGATATGACAAGTTCCATGAAGAGTAGATCCTACCAAAATCAAGAATGTTATGTTAGGGATCTAAGTGGCAGGTTGTGACGTGATGAAGGAATATAGATACTCTACGAGTCAACACATAGGTAACCTCTGTGGGTAATCACATAGCAATCCTATAAGGGTTACTATTTTGGGATGCAATGTGGGTCATCACTTAGCGATCCTCTATGAGTCACCATGTAGTGATCCTTTGTGGGTCATCACATAGCGATCTTCGGTGGTTCAGCACGTAGTGATCCTCCATGGGTCAGCACCTTGTGATCCTTTATGGGGCAACACCTAGTGACCCTGTGTGGTCCAATAAAAAAAGCCTCTTGACAGAATAAGATGATACAACTTTATGACTAATCATATATACTCTTATTAATTAAGTTGTATTCCAAGTTTGAGATATCTTTTACTTTGTGTCTTCTGATAGAGATTATGTTTTTTGGATTATCCTTGGGGAATTCCAAGAAAACATTGGGGGACTCGGTGTCCCTACTGAGTATTGATATACTCACCCATTCAGGGGCTTCACTCAAACATTATTTTGTCTTGTACAGACGACGAACCACTTAAATGAGACTTTGGAGGGATAGGGCTAGAATATACATAGTGGTGACTAATTTGCATGGTGATATGTAGTGACTATCTATACCTTCCATTTCCAGTAGTATCATTGGAGGACGATCTCTAGAGCCAATTTTTTCATTTTTTTGTACTACTCTTGCAGTTCTGCTTGTATACTGGTTTCATTACATTAAGTACATACTTTTACTCAAAGTTGTGGTTTTTAGTATGGTTTGTTATACTTCTTCTCTGTTAGGTTTTATTTGTATGCAGTGTGCGATGTCTATGAGTGTACAAGTTATAAGGGAAATGCCCTCACTTTTTGGGTTTTTCCTTTCCGATGAAAATCAATGGCCCATATCCTATGGAAGGAGGGGTTCGTATAGTCATGGTAAGAGCCCCAAGGTAGAGATATAGATATAAAAAGGTATGTTAGAAACATTACCCAAACTAGAATGTAAGTGAGATAACATCACTATGGACTTTGTCGTTAGAATTTCCGAAACATCTAAAGGCCATATTTCAAAAGGGTTTATAGTTGATTGACTTACAATGTCCGTACACATTATTGTTATTATAGATATTGTTTCACATTATTATCTTTTTATGATATATATATATATATATAGTGTATGGTAGTACTACATGGAGTACCACATTACATTATATCTGATCGGGATCCAAGGTCTTCCTTGAAGATCCGATGAAGTTTTTAGTATGATCTAGATACAGAGTTATGATTCATCTCTTCTTATCATCCTCATATATATGGCCCATTTTATATGACAATTCAAACTAATGCAATCATTTTAACACCTCCCCCTTTGGATTTCAATGGGTGTTGGGATCAACACCTACCATTGGTGGAATTTTTATAGCACAATATCTTTCACTATAGTATTCATATGGATCATTATGAATCCCTCTATAGAATGAATCAAGGAAATATAACATTATGGGATAAATTTGGGGAAATCAATAATTTAGTTCCAAATTATATAGATGAAATATAAGAGAAGGTCAGAACTATTCAACAACACATAAGAGCATCTTAGAGTCAGTAAAAAAGTAATATTGACAACTAATGAAAGTTCCTAGAGTTTGAAGTGTGTGAAAAGGTATTTCTATGAATATCTATAAGGAGGATAATAATTAGATCTGGAAGGAAGGAAAATCTAAGCACTAGGTATATCTATCCTTTAGAATTTACGGATCATGTTGGGAAGGTAGCTTTCCGATTGGAGCCTCCGTCGAATCTCCCTCAAGATCATTATGTGTTTATTGTATCCATCATGAGACACTACACAATAGATATTTCACATATACAAAACTCAGAATTCATATTTCCAGTGGATAATATGTCATATGAATAATAACAAATAGATATTGTAGATCATATAGAAAAAGATCTATTAAAGAAGACCACTATCATGGTTAATGTTTTTTGGAGGAACCTCCAATTGGAGGAAGCTGCAGTGGAACTTAGGGATCTGGTGAGGCAAAGGTATCCTCATTTTTTTGTATCCCAGTGATGAATTTCGAGTGTGATATTCAGTGTAAGAAGGGTATAATATAAGATCATATTTCTTTATGAAATATTTTAGTTAAATAATTTTAATTCTTTAATATATTTCATTCCACACAACTGTGATTTTAAACAAACCATGATATTTCCTTGTTATAAAATAAAAATTATAACGTAGACAATAGATTAGAAAGAATAAATAACTATCTTATGAAAATGTCGAGTGAATTCTTTGGAAACCAATTATTTAGGAAAAATACAAACCAGTTAAATGTAAAGGAAATATTTGTATTTATTTGTTAATTAATCAAGTTAATTTTAATTACAAAATGAAATTAATGAAATATATATGTTATATATTTAATAAAATATTTTATATATTCTCCCAATAGATATTCTATTCAATGGTTGTGAACAAATCCTATTAAAACCTATATTTTAAAACGGGTAATTTTAATGTCTTTTAATGGATATCCCTTTTTAAATTTAAATTTTGAAAAATTAATAATTTTAATAAGACAATATAATCTTCTTATTTTGATACGGGACAAAAAAATTGCTTTTTATGATTTTTTTTATAACATTTCTGTTTTGATGAATAGTAAAAATATACAAAATTCATCATAGAAAAAATCAATTTTTCTTCGAAATAATTATTATGTTATAAATATATTATATAATGGCTATAAGGTATAAATATATTATATTTTTATCTATTAATATTATTTGGGTAATTAGAATTAATTTTACAAAGAAATATGACATAAAAACATATTAATCGTTTGAAATTTTATAACTTTTAAAACCCATTTTCTATTTTCAATAAAGAGATAAATTTTAAATTATATACTACAAATTATTTTTTCTGAAATTTTGAAAAATTGATTCCATATTTGGAATCAGAGTGTTCAAATAATGTAAATATCTTTATTTTATTTTTGGGCATTTTGAATATTCACATTGGTACTCTTTATAGATATGAAAATAGTGTAAATTGGGTAATTAAGCGTAATATTAATTTTATAAAATTACACTAACAATTTTAAAAAAAATAATTGGATGAGTTCGGTTCAACCGAAATCATCTTTGGGTTAAAATGGTGTCCTTTGGAAGCCATATGGATGAGAATAGTACATTTATTTTATTTTATTTTATGAAAAGATAATAATTTCTTTCTAAAATTTTAGTAAATATAACAATTTTAGATAAAAATATATAGAAGATAAATTCGAATGTAAATACAAATTTAAAACATATGTTGTTTTTAATAATCATGGAAATTTATTTTAAATTTTTTGGAAATAAATAATTAACTAAACAGCTTATACATTAATGATAAATAAATTATTCAAATGATGAGAAATGAATATAAAAATTGGTAATAAAATTATAATAACCATTATAAGACAACAACATTTGACCAAATATTATTTTTTTACTATATCTCAACCATATTCATCCATTTGTTGAGTTATTTTCAATTTTTATCTATATTAAAAAATTAGGTTACTTATAAAATTTTAGTTAATGTGATAGGAAATTTGTATCATTCATGTTTTAATGAATATAATAATTTTATGATGGATTTTTTAGAAGATATATTCGACTATATGTATTATTATAAAACATAGAGGATTTTTGTTCATTATAGTGTTTAATTTTTAATCTTTATTCAACAGGTATGTCTGTTAAATAATTACAGAAAACTGATGTTTTAATTATTTTATTAATGAAGAAAATAAATAAATGTGAATAAAAATATTAAAATACATATAATTTTGGATAATTAATATATCCAATTAAATTTCAAATATACGATCACCTATTATGGAAATAATAAAACATTTTTTTATTGGTTTATTTTTTATCATTATATTTTAAATAATCAATTATTTTTATAGTATCAAAATTGACACTATTGATTGATTATCACTATATGTTATTATTAAATTACATAAATATAATTAATTTTCAAAAAATTATATAATATGTAATAAAAATTTTAAACTATCTTTGGTTCTTCATTTATGGACTAATTAACATCAAATATGTAAATATATAACCCTTTTAATATTGAAATATTTGTTACCTTAGTTAAAATTAAAAGGCATAATTATGTGTTAATAGAAAATGATAATGTTTAACTAGATATAGAAATCTGTATAGAAATTATAAGATAGTGATATTACAGCCTTATATAATATAATATTATATACAAATACATTTTTTATGTTTTTGGATGTGGATTTAATTTATTATAAATTGATATTTTTTCCCAAATTCGAAAGGTGCCCACAACCTCAACTATAAAAAGTCACCTCATCCCACATTTCATCATTAATCATTGAGAATTCACATTTTTCAATCCAGAATCCATTTACATTATCAAATTTCCTAGTCCCATTATAGATGTGATGGTATTCCCAAAAGACTAACTTTTCTACCCTTAAAAGGATATCTAAATGGATCTCGTCGAAGAAGAAGTAATCTCTTTTATCGATTCTCTCAAAATCATTTATTATTCTACTTCATATTACTTTTATAATTCCAATATTATGTAAAAAATATAGTATCACCTATATAATTAGATGTTATTATGGTTATGGAATAACTATATTCCACCTTTTATACATCCTATGAAAAATGAAATCATCATGTGTGTGTGTATACGACTTACCATCTCTACATCGTTGTGTAATATATAATTCAACACCACATTACTTATATCAGTATAATGATTTAAATAATTAAAATATATGATAATTATAATTATATAGTTATTTTGTAAAAATATATATTCCGTCCTCTTTTATACCATCTAATAATTAACGGAATGATATCATTGATCGTGTGTGCGTACAACATACCTTCTCCTAAATGAAATGTTATTCATTCTTCATGAAATACATTAATGAATAAATTTATATTATCAATAAATATTATATAAATAATATATTAATATAATTATATAAATGATATGACTATATCCTTTGATGATAAATCTAAAATTATTTGACAAAGCATGAATAATAAAATGAAGTTGTTTGTATCTGAATAACGTGTAATAATGAAATTTATTAGAAAAAATATGATGATATGGTCAAATATGATATAATAAATTTTAATATGATTTTATAATAATCCAAAAAAATATTTATTTCTTTATAAATAAACTTGGATACATTCCAAGGATATTACACCTAAGGTGAGGGATAAACTTGTAATCCCATTATTATCCGAGATTGTGTATAAATAAGTATTTACTAGGGTATGTTTATCATTATTTTCCATGTTTCATAAATATTTATTCCAAATTTCTTAATATCAATTTTAACCATTGGTTAATTTTTATTAAATGGTATTTATTTAATATTTTCTCATTTTTTATACGTGTAAATTTTATAGCTTATCAAAAATTTACGAGAAGAATGTTTTCTTTTAAGATATACGACATGAATTGATTTTTATGTTTTTATAAATCATTATTTCATTGATCCATCCATTACATGTTTTTAAGGTAATTTCAATGAAATTCTCTCCTTTTAAAATTTCATGGCATTTTAACATAATAAATAATTTTTTTAAAAAAAAATCTTACAGAATTAATTTGAAGTGTTCTATATACATTATTTACTATATAATATAGAATTCAATAATATAGTCATATTTCAAGTTATTTCAATGGTTATATTATGTATATGGTGGACTTATATTTATGAAAACCATTTTATATAGATTATGTTATGGTTGAATTATGTTAATGAAACCCATTTTATTCCTTAGGTTATGCTATTATGAATGATTTTTTTTGTGTGGAATGCATAATAATTATTTTATTATAGGATGTTTGGTACCTATATCTCCCTCCAATGAATTTGGTAAATATTTATATCTCATGAGATTAAAAAAACTAGAATGGGAAATGATATCGTTTTAGAACTACAAGGTTGGAATGATGACTGAGCTCTGTTTGGTAATGGACATTGTCCGATATGATGGTCACGGTAATTAGCCTCGACTAATATGAAATGATTTTATATAATTATATGTGTACCAAAAAAAATTATGTATTATGTTATGAATTTTGCGATTTCATTCATTTATTATTGCGTTCTTTTATGATTTATGACATGGAATTATTTCAGAGTATTTCATTTTTAGGATAAGATTTTAAAATATTATGTTATTTTGTGATATAATATTGATATGATTGATATATACCTATTTACCCTAACTAATCATCTGATATAAACACTTCTTAAGATTCATTTCCCCAGGTCCAGAATATGGGTGAAAAGTAATATATGTCAAAAATGGGCCTCGTTATGAAAGAATAAGTGGGATACACAGTATATTTAGTTTGATTTAGTTGATTACGTTTCCCAGTTTCTAAAGACAGTAATACTATATTATTATTTCACGGTTTTTTTATATTTTTAAATGAATATAATTCTATTTTGATGTAATATCTATGTATGTAATGTTTTTTTGATTTATATACTGGGTTTTATCTATTCTATTCTATTGAAATGAACCTGTTATGAAGTCTCCTAAATGAGATGAGGCCCATCTGGAATGGCCTCACCTGCCTATAAACCAGTACAATAGTGAATGGAACTACCAAAAACAATGAATCTCATAAAGATTCAGGTAAATCATTTCCTAAATTATTTTATTATAATTTTTTTATGAGGCTATATTTTCCTACAATGATCCATAAAAATCAATGATGCACTCTTAGAGAATGTCTTCCTGCACTAGTATCAACTTTTCTGACTCACCGTTGGTCTGAGGATGGAAGGTTGTGGTCACAATCACCTATGTATACAATTCCTTCTATATCACCTTACGTAGAGTCAATGTAAAATGAGAGTCCCTAAAATAACTGATTGTATGACTGGCCCCATGTAGGAATATAATTGTCATGGATATAAATTCTCCCAATATAATCCACTGTAAAGGCCTCTCTGGTTGTTATGAAGTGAGGGACCTATTTGAACCCGTCAAAGATGACCCATACTATATCAAATCATCAAGAGGATCTTGATAAAATTGTCACTAAATCCATGGTGACATCATCCCATACCCACTAATGATTGGGAAACAAATTGAAACACCCCAATAACAACTATTTTTCTACCTTCACCTACATACAGGTTAAACACCAGGTAAAAAAGCTAGCATATTATTTTTTCATCAATGACCACAAGTATTGGGGTTGTATAACAGTATATATCATTGTAAGATACGGATGAACTATCTATGAAAAATAATTATACATTCACATCAATTCTACTTAGATATTTTTTGGAACAAATATTTTTTTCTAGATTCATAAAACCTAATCCACATCAATGATTCATCTCGATGGCAATACCTCAACAAAAATACTCTACCATGGGATAAAACCCTCATGATCTGGTAAATTCATCATATTCACTCTCTCTGGAAGTGAAGAGATCATTTATAATAATGTTGGTACTAGTTTTCCATGATGGAACTAAAACTCAAAAATAATCTTATCAAATTGGGCGATAATATGCCACTCACTAATGGCCTACATAATTTCTATTTTCTTTAAAATTCGACTTAGTGTATCTACTAAACATTGTCATTAAAAGTATTATATGTGAGATAGATATTTAAACACAGCAAATATTTATCCCACCTTCTATTTCTGAGGTTCAATTCATGATGTGAAAAAATATACTATATGATTTTGTGGTCCTTAAACACCATAATACAATCACATATTTGGTAATTCCTACAACAACACAAATCAAGAACTACGACTTCCATCTTAAGATTTTGTGTTGGGTAATTTTGATCATGAGGCCTCAGTTGTTATGACCTGTATAAAATGAATCTATCTTCCTACATCTAAAATTATGTTTCCCTAATATGTGACACATAAAAATACATTGTATAGATTTTTTCCTAACTGAGTAAGAATCAGTATCGGTGAGGATGTTAGTCTCTCATTCCGATCCTGAATGAAGGTATTCTTCTCTAGTAACCATATTAACATTACAGCCTGCTTATTCAATCCCATATGAGGTGCTACATGGTAGGGGATGTTTTTTAGAAATCACATATAATAAGTATATATCCCATAGAAAATACATTTTTAAAAAAATTCATAGGTTTCTCACTCATATATATAGATATCACCTTTTATGGGTTAACTGATACTCATGCCTCTATGATAATGTAACCCAAGAAGTGTACATTATTGATCCACAAGTGGAATTTAAGGATCATAATATAAAAATAGTTCCCTCTTAGTTTATTCATAACTATCTCAAGACGCTTGACATGGTTTAATCGATTATGATTACACACCAAGATATCGTCCAAAAACACTACCAGAAATGATTCCAAATATGGGTGGAAAACTAGATTCATCAAAGCCATGAAAATTTACACCATGTTCATGAGACTGAATGGAATGACAAGATACTCATAAAGACCAATCAATATATATAATTTCATAAGAGTCTTGTCCAAAGTTAAAACACATACATGGTGAGTTTATGACATCAAATCTATATTTATGAAAAACCAATAACCTTGGAGATAGTTGAAATGAACATCAATTAGAAGAAGTGGATACCATCTCACAATCGTATTCCAGTTCAAGAAATGGTATTAAATTCAATGTCTGAGGATCCCATTATCCTTTATTGAAGAATGGTAAACAACTTGTAGAAATATTGGGATATATAAAATCCTTATCATCTAACTCCTCATGCTATCTCTGGATATAATGTAACAAAGTAGTGTTGATCCTATAAATTGGAATAGACACTAGTGTAGATCCTTGAAACCTTTGTAAATATAATTCAACCTCTCACTTGGGAGGTAAATAATACATTTAATCTGTGAATTAATCCCTAAAAATATATACTATTAAATAGAAATTAGTGTGATATGTTACCTGGTCATTCAAACAGATTATAGTAATCATGGATATCACTCCACTAGAACCAAAATTCTCTGGTCCATCTCTACATTCCAATACATTCCTTAACACTTGTGAATATATGTTTCATCATACGGTGAAGTGAATGACACAGAAACATGATATCAATCAATATAATAATGATAAATAACTAACCAGCCTATTACCAGAATAATGTAAAAACCAGACATCTGAAGGATAAATATGTTTCATAGATAACAATAGTAACCTATCTATAGGTGGAACTATGAATAGTGGTGTAAACTCCCTTCTTGGATTTTACCATGAGTGTATAGGGTCATCATACTATAGAATTATTGAATATCCTGAGTGTTGTTTTCCATAATAACCATATATATTAATGAATTTGTAGCCCTTGTGTCAGTAAAAATTGATTGCAAGGTAGATTCTACAAAATTGGTACCAATAACCTTAGTTCTATTAGAACTCCACTCCCCTGGAATAAGTTACATTGTAAAGACATTTTGGGTTCCACAACTCATAGATACATCATGAATTCTTTGAGAAGCCCTGCACTTCTAATGACATGAAATTGGTTTACGGGTAACCTAGTGATGAACACCTATTCATCTTGACAAGACTGTATTACTCTACATACCTTCATAACATGAACCTATTGATCTCTATCTTTGACCCAAGTAGGTGCCTATTTTCTCTCACAAGACACTGAAGGACTGATACTGTAAAACCACTATAAATCGCCAATCCTATTGCAGGGTCAACAAAAAACTAGGGACTTATAACACTGAGGATTTATGGGATAATACATACCAAATTGATAAAGTACTACAAAACCACTACTATGTTCATTTTTGCTGGTACTTCCCTCAGGAGAGTTCTATAATTGATGTTTCCTTCAACCATATACTATAGAATCGGGTTATGAAATTGGTCAACTCTGATCTAAAGCTCTATCCTCCCTTAGGTTACATTCGATAATAATTGGAACAATTACAATATATTACATGATAGTTAACTGGAAGACATTAACTAATGAACGAATATGATGAATGGACCTATCCTCAAAATGTAACTCTTACACTGTCTAATCAACAATGTAAATAAGATCAAGTATCAAATTCTATATAAAATTTTCTAATTAATCCATTATAAAAATATAATAATATTTTAGATTTACAAAATTCCTCGAATTATCATCCCTCTAGGTCTCATGGAAAACTATTCCTTGTGGATATATAAGACATTACTTCAAATAACTTTTGGGTACAGACCTTCCTAGTTGTTAATTTCCTAGCAATGTTTTGTGGTTCCTCAAAGAATATATATTTATATGTTCAATCACCTCTCAAAATGTCTCTCTATGTGTTATAATACACATAATATATAATCAAAATATAACTATATAGCACGGGATAACCCTCCTCTAAAAAAGAAGGTGGATGTTGTTGTTAAAGCTCCCACATCATATACCCCAAATATGGGGATGGTCTATGATCTTCTTAAATATTATGCATAATCCATTAAAATTATACTATAAACTAGAAATAATAACACACATTGAAGATAACATGAATTCCCATGAGTGGAACTACTAGAGGTAACATTGATGGCTATGGGCCCACCACCTCCATGGCATGGTTGTTACCACCCTTGTATCTCATGACTCAGGTATATCATGGTTGAATTTCTCTATAAATTTTATTCACATTCCCTTTTTATAATTTGTTAATGGTAATACTACAGATATATGAATAGGATAGATACATGCCTTCTAATTTATATTTCACACCTCTCTTTATGTTTTTTAATAAGAATGTGGGTAATAGAGTGATCAAAAATAACACTAGACACACTAATACTACCAATTAATAATTTTTTGTATCATCCATGTTTTTTTTCACTTTATGGGTCCTTGTATATTGACTAAAAATTTATTATTATATAGAAAAACCCCTATAAGTTGCTATTGGAATCCCTATTTAAGAGTGACTGTATTGAAATTTATTATTTACTCAATCATTAATTTATATGATATAACATATAAATATATTAAAATTATCAATTTATACATATACAAGAATCAAAAAATAAAATTGGTAGTTAATTTAACTACATCTATGATATTACATTGGATATTAGAATGTAATATGTGGTTTATGATGATTCTGCTAAATCAATCATCATTCCCAATTTATAGTTTTACATGCTATATATAAATTACCAATCAAATTGATTTATTCAAAATAAACTAAAAATTATTTCTATGTAACCTCAATTACATAACTCATACATGTGATAACTAGTTAGATAATGGAGTATCATCAACATATATGGGAAATCAATTTCTATTAAAGTAGAATCTTTAATAAAAAAATTATTCAATCCACTTTTTCTATGTAACATCAAGTTATGTTTTCAGATACTTTTTATGTTTCTATGTACCTCTATTTTGTAGTAGTGACTTGGTAGAGTCGGGAGTACTTTAAATGTTGTTTTGGGGAAAAAGGGAACTCGCACAGGCTGCGCAAGGGTTGTCTAAACCATGCGGTCAAACCTTGTGCAGTTTGTCTTAGAGGCAGTACCTTCCACATGGGCAGTGCACAATTTTTCTAACTATGCTTCCAAGATGTGCGTAAAGGGTGGCTGAGGAATTAGCTAATGCACGTCTAGCGCACGATTTGTCAAACCGTTTGAACTAACTGTGCTACCACTTACATGAGATCCTTAAATAGTGGATATCACTCAGTTTTGCCTCTAAGTGCCTCGTTTTTTATCCTAAGAATCCCTAACTAGAGATTTGTCTTCTCCTAATGTTATATAAGTTTCTCCCATCATTCCATAGGTGATCCAAAGGCTCCTCTTAGTGAATCGAAGCCGGATTCTTCAGGCATGTGATCGTTCTTCATCGTTCTTGATCGGTTTCTTAGATCTACTTAGATCTACTTATCCTCTTCTCTCGGTTTCATTGATCTATGATGGTTATGGGTAGATATAAGTGTTTGGTACCAAATATGAGGATTTTTGGTCTTGATCTTGCCAGGATAAGAGATCTAATGTAGGTTTTTGAAGAACCAACCTGGTTTTCTTGAGCGTTCTCGACCGTTGTGGTTTTGGTCAAAACGATCGATGTATGTGGTTCCATCCCGAAAAAACAAATTGATTATTATTGTATTTTCTTGATTTATTCAAATTGTTGATTTAAATTCAATTGCTCAAGTTTTATTACAATTAAATTGATAAAAACTCGATTCCAGTGAATTGAGATATTTTAAATGGTTTTGGCATAGAAATTTGGAAAACCCAAATTCCATTGAATAGGATGTGTTTATTGAAATTGGTTGATTTAAATTGTTTATTTTATATTTTGGATTTTATGGAAATGACTTCAATTAAAATTTTGAATTTAATTGTGGGAAAAAATTATGTAATGATGGAATTGGTTTTGAATGGATTTCAAACGGGTGAAAATGGCTTAAAAAGATTTGATAGAAACCCATTGGTTTTATCTTCTAAAAAATGGAATGTTTTGAATAAAACCTGTTTTGGTTTTAAATGGAATGAAATTGTAAATTTTTTAATGGAAGAATGGTATTGATCTTATTTTGAGCATTCTTAAATTAGTCCGCCCATCATGTCAGAACGCATGCGAGCCTTAGGTAGTTAGTGAGTTATTTGGATACACTCTATGCTACTACAACGTTCTAAAATATACATGTGGTGGGTCACATCCCCGATGGGTTGGTGACGAGTCTCCTTTGTCCAGTGTCATAGGGACATGTGTATACAAATTTTTTTGACTTCACATAGAGAGTGCAGAATCCAATAACTGGTTAATACTATCGTACCTTTTAGCAGCTGACCATGTTGCTCGCTTGTTTGTTTATATTTGAGATATAAATGTATGCCAATGATTTTGAACTTCTTTACATTCCTACTAGATTTATATAAACTATTTTATAAAAAAATTCTTATGCCATTGTTTTAGAAATTTTCCATCATTTTAAATCCTTTTCTTAAATTATTTTTATCCCATCATTTGAAAATGTATACCATGTTTTGTTAAAATATTCTTTTTAATTTCCAAACATGTTTGTTTGAAAATTTAAATATTTTCATTGGATAATATATATTAGGCATCTGTTTTGGAATCTTTTTTGGTATCCTACTAGGCGTAGGCTCACACCTTACATTTTCCTTCGGTTGTTTGTAGACTTTATTTTTCTGGGATCGAGCAAAGGGAAGGGACCTCTTGGAGGATGATCCAGTTTTTGATCTTTGGTCTTGTTGAGTTGTGTCCTTAGGGACCTTGAATATGTTATTCCAATTTTTTTTACTTGGGTTGTAGTACATTGGGCTTTTTATGGCTCTTTGTATTCTGGTACATTACTCCCAGTCGAGTTCCTTTTCGTTTTTCACACTTCCTTGATTCTTTTTCTTCCCCATTATTGTTGAAAAATCATTCCAACATGCATGTTGTGTGATTCTAGGTTCTTATCGCCAACCCGTGGGGATCAAGAACACCCTTTGGGTTGTGTAAGTGCCGGCTCAGTTATCGGGTTACCAGGGTACCCAGGTTGGATCGTGACAAAGTGGTATCAGAGGGAGGTTAAGCATCTTTCCTTGATGACAGTGTGCATTTGAGTTTTCTTGTCGGGACATAGGACGTATTTGTGATTGAGTTCCTGGCCATCTCTCACCATAATGAATCTTAAGTCACCATGGTTGGATATGTAAATATAACTTGTGGATTAGTTTAAGCATTTTCCCTATTTCGATTATGATAGAGTGGAATCCAAATCTTGTTATCCCTTATTTTAAGAATCGTTTTCTTTGTTACTCGTTTTGGGTGTTAATCTATGTATTTTTATTTTTTGTACCATAATGCATCCGAGAAGACATGGAAATCAGATCCAAAATGAGGTTGTTGCTGAATCACATCAAGGGAGTCCTATTGTAGATCCGAGTCTGGTTGAGGTGATTGTTCGCACTGTCCAAGCTCTGGGACATGCACCACCTATAGTTCTAGTTCAGGCTCCAGCTATATATCCTCATAGTGATATTCTCTGAATTCATTCTCAAGAATTCCTACGCTAGAAGACACCAAATTTCAAAGGCTCCACTAAACCACAACATGCTAAGGAATGGTTGAGTAAGATTGAACGTCTGTTTGGGTTCTTAGAGACACCTAATGTGATCAAGGTGAAGTGTTCCACCTTTGTACTGGAGGGACCAAGTAAGATATAGTGGGACACAATGGTGACGACTGGGAGACATGAGGGTTTGGAGTCGAAAGACTTTAGGGTACTTTTCACTAACCAGTTCTATCCAAAATCAATGGTGTTGGCCAAGGGTATGTAGTTTTTCAAGCTTGAGCAGGCCAAAAAAACCATGACTGAGTACTCAAATAGTTTTTTTTGAGTTGGTACAGTTTACTCGTGAGATTTTATCTAATAAAAGGATGAAGGCTCGATGATTTGAGTTGGGACTTCGATCAAATATCTATTCTCAGGTTTGCATACTAAAGCTACCAACTTATGCTGATGTGCTGGATAGGGCGATGATGTTTGAGATGGACTTGGTAGGAAAGTCAGGGTTGAAGGAGGTTCTTTTCCCTCCTAGTGGCAGTGTGGGTTCCTTTAATGAAAAATAGAAGCGTGGCTTTTCTCATGGTAGTTCTCGACAGGAGATTCATTCTAGACCTCTGGTAGCATAGGGAGGGGATTATTTGACTTTCTATCAGTGTGGGAGGCCAAAACATTCTAAGAGGGTTTGCACTGAGGCACCCAAGAACTGTATCGCATGCAGACATTTTGGGAACCTAAAGAGATTCGACCATCACTGTTGTACTCCACGTAGTGTAATAGAATCATCAGCACCTCTAGAAACTGCGGGGAAGTCAAATGCTTCATATACAAAAGTGTTCCGGCCATAGGAATTCAGAACGAAGCTTCTTCACGCAGTGGAAGAGTCACAAGAGGTTGCTGATACAGGTCCTGCCACTATGAGAGGTACCATTAATATAGCTTCATCATTACTGACAGATATTTTTTATACTTGTTCATCTCACTTTTTATTTCAACCCATATTGTTAATCTACTTAGTCTACCTATGGAACTTTTATCTTGTGCGATGGATATTACTACACCCCTTGGTACAATGAGAGGGTAGGGTCTTCGTAGTCCTACTTATGTCTTCTCTGTATTAGAGGTTGATCATACTTGGAGTTTTTTGGTTCACTTATCTTATGTGTTGATTATAGAAAGCTCGATCAAGTTACGATAAAGAACAAATATCCATTACCAAGATTTGATGATTTGTTTGATCAATTGGAAGGGGAAAAGTGGTTTTCAAAAATTGATCTTCGATCTGGTTACCATCAGTCGAGGATAAAAGAATCTGACATTCATAAGACCACTTTCCGGATTAGGTATGGCCATTATGAGTACCTTTTTATGCCCTTTAGCCTAACAAATGATCCTACAATTTCATGGCTTTAATGAACAAGGTTTTCTGTGAGAATCTAGATACTTGCGGGGTAGTCTTTATGGATGAAATTATTATCTACTCCACATGTGAGGAGGATCATGTGCATCATCTGGGAACAATTCTGATTCTTCTAGGGAATCACCGGCTTTATTCCACATTTTCCAAGTGTGATTTCTGGATTCGGGAAGTTAAATCTTTGGGACATGTCGTGTTATAACAAAGAATATCAGTTGATCCTGAGAAGGTGAAGGCTGTTATGAATTGGGAACAACCATGAAATGTTTTCGAGATTTGGAGCTTCTTGGGATAAGTAGGAAATTATCACAGATTTGTTAAAGACTTCTCAACGTTAGCTTCTCCAATGATATCTCTAACTTGAAAGGGGGTGATTTTTTCCTGGAATGATAAATTTCAGAGTTCTTTTGTTGAGATAAAGCATCTTTTGACTTCTGCACCGATGTTAACTCTTCCTGAGGCAGGAATAGGTTACGTGGTCTTCTATGATGCATCGGGTTCAGGTTTGGGATGTTTCATTATGCAAGGTAATCATGTTGTTGCATATGGATCTTGCTAGCTTATTCCTCATGAGAAGAACTATCCCACCCATGACCTTAAACTTGCAGCTATAATGCACGCAGTTAAGTGTTGGAGACATTAACATTATGGATAAATGTTTACTATGTCTTCAGACCACAAGAGTGTGAGTTATATCTTCTCTCAAAAATATTTTAATCTCCTCCAAAGACGTTGGGTGGAGTACCAGCAATCTTTCTACATTGACATTGACTATACCCTGGGAAAAGGGAATGTAGTTGCAAATGTGTTAAATAGAAAACTTCTATCATAGGCTGTGAAAGAATATTCAGAAGAGTGGTGTTTGATGGATCTTTTTTCTTAGTTGCATATTGGAGTTCAGTGGAAGGGGAATGAAGTTTCATTAGCCGGTGTTCAGTTGACGACTTCTATCCTCAAGAAAATTATTTAGGAACAACAACTAGATCATGAATTCCATACCATTAGGGAATCTCTCTATAGTGGGGAGACCGACATCTAGTGGTCGTTCTCTAAAGAGGGTGTTCTGTGTTATCAAAACCGTTACGTTGTGTCGTTATAGAAAAAGAAGGATGTGATGGGGACTTTCCATAACTCTCAGTGGGCTGTACACCCCGAAACCACGAATATGTTCTATGACATGCAGTGACAGTTCTGGTGGCTTGGTATGAGACGATACATTGCTGAGTTTGTATATCATTGCTATACATTCCAGTAGTTGAAAGTCGAGCACTAAAAATCTTTGTGTTTTTTTCAACCACATCCAGTCCCTACATGGAATTGGGATGAAATCTTTTTGGACATTATGGTTGGGTTACTTCAAACCTAGAGGAAGAAGAACATGATATGGGTTGTGATCGACAGAATGACCAAGTCGTCTCACATTACACATATTCCACATACAACCAAAGTTGAGGGCTTGGGAAATATCTATGTGAAAGAAGTTGTTTGTTTGCAGATAGTTCTGTCTACTATAGTCTCTGATAGGGATCCTCGGTTTACTTATCGCTTTTCGAGCGGCCTTCAGGATGAATTGGGATCTCAAGTCTATTTGAGCACATCCTATCATCCACAGTCAGATGGCCAAATAGAGAGAGTTATTTAGATCCTTGAGGATATGCTCCGCACATGTGTTCTCAACTTTGGTGGGTCTTGGGATGATCATCTAGGGATAATTGAGTTTTTTTATAACAACAGTTATTTGTATGCGATCAAAATGGATCCTTTTGAGGCATTGTAGGGTCATCCATGTAAATATCATTTATGTTGGTCAGAGATTTGTGATAGTTCTTTGGTAGGACCAATCTTGGTCCAAGAGATGATAGCTAAGATCCAGTTGATTCTTCAAAGAATGATGAAAACACATAGTCGGTACAAGTCATATGCTGATTGTCACGGTAAATATTTAAAGTTATCAGTTGGTGACCAGGTGTTTTTGAATGTTTCATCCCGATTAGGTCATCGACGGTTTGGGAGGCAAGGGAAGCTTGCTCCTCGTTTTGAGGGACCTTTTGAGCTTATAGGTCTTGTAGGGAATGTTTCTTACCATCTAGCTCTACCACCACAGCTGAAATCAATACATAACGTGTTCTATGTATCGCAGCTACAAAAGTATCTCTCTGATCCATCTCATGATGTGAGATGGAGTGATCTTGAGATTGAATCATATTTATCTGTTACTGAACGAACAGACGGGTTTGTTGATCCTGAGACCAAGGTACTTCGTGGGAGAACGATACCTCTGGTTCGTGTACTTTGGCAGCATGGTTCTGATTCTGATGAGACGGGGTAAATGGAGGCACTAATGAGAGAGCAGTGGCATCATATTTTTGACGTGGAGGTTTCATCATAGGCTTTCTGGGGACAGAAAGATCTTATGGTGGGGTGGTTGTAACATCACGTTATGTTTTCAGGTACTTTTGATGTTTCTATGTACCTTTCTTTTGGAGTAGTGACTTGGGAGAGTCATGGGAACTTTATAAGTTGTTTTGGAACAAAGGGGAAGTCTTAGGGGTGACAGCCGAGTTTTCTAAACCGTGTGGCCAAACCGTTCGCAGTTGGTCTTGGAGGCAGTAGCATCCGCACATGCAACGCACGGTTTGTCTAACCATGTGGCCAAACTGTCCGTGAAGGGTGGTTGAGGTTGTAGATAACTCAAGGCTCGCTCATGGTTTGTCAAACCGTGCGAAGTAATTGTGCGGCCACTTAAATGAGATCCTTATATTTTGGATCTCACATGGTTTTTCCTCTAAGTGCCTTGTTTTTCCTCTCATGCGGCCCTAAATTAGTATTTTTCTTCTCTTAAGGTCATAGAATGTTCTCCCATCATTCTGGTGGGGATCCAAAGGCTCCTCTTGGTGAATCGATGTCAGATTCTTGAGGTATGTGATCGTTCTTAATCATTCTTGATCGGTTTCGTAGATCTACTTATAACTAATTCTCCTCTTTTCACAGTATCTTAGATCTACACCCTTTATGGGTATAACTAAGTGTGTGGTACCAAATATGATGAGTTTTGGTCTTGATCTTTCTAGGATAATTGATCTAAGGCGGGTTCTTGAAGAAAGAAACCTGGTTTTCTTGGGCGTTCTCGACCGTTGTGGTTTTGGTCAAAACCATCGAGGTAGCTGGTTCTGTCACGCCTTTCCAAATTGATTATTATTGTATTTGATCTATTTATTTCAATTAATGATTTAAATTCAATTTCTCAAGTTTTCATAAAATTAAATTGAGAAAAACTCAATTCTAGTGAATCGAGTTATTTGAAATGGTTTTGGCATGGAAATTTGGAAAACCCCAATTCCATTGAATTGGGTGTGTTTATGGAAATTGGATGATTAAAATTGTTAAATCTAAATTGTGGATTTGATGGTAATGATTTCAATTAAATTTTTTAATTTAATTGTGGGAAAAAATTGTGTCATGATGGAATTGGTTTTGAATGGATTTCAAACTGGTGAAAATGGCTTAAAATGATTTGACAGAAACCCATTGGTTTTATCTTGTGAAAAAGGCACGTTTTGAATAAAACTGGTTTTGGTTTTAAATGGAATGAAATGGGATCTTTTGAAATGGAAGAATGGGATTGATCGTAATTTGAGCAATCTTAAAATAGTTCGCCCATCATGTAAGAGTGCATGCGAGATTTAGGTAGTTAGTGAGATATTTGGATACACTTTACGCTACGACAACGTTCTAAAACATAATTGCAGTGGGTCACATCCCCGGTGGGTTGGTAATGAGTCTCCTTTGTCCAGTTTCATAGGGATGTGTGTATACACATTTTTTTGAGTTCACATAGAGAGTGTGGTATTCTATATCTGGTTAATACTATCATACCTTTTGGGAGATGACCATGTTGCTCGCTTGTTTGCTTATATTTGAGAGATAAATATATTCCATTGCTTTTGAACTGATTTACATGCCTGCTGAATTTATATAAACTGTTTTATATAATTTTTTTACTTAAGAAATTGTTTTAGAAATATTCCATCATTGAAAATCCTTTTCTTAAGTTAATTTTTTTCCATCATTTGAAAATCTATAACATGTTTTGTTAAAATATTCTTTTGAATTTCCAAACCCGTTTATTTGAAGATTTAAAGCTTTTCATTGGATAATATATATTTGGAATCTGTTATAAATTCATTGGTGGTATTCTACTGGGCTTAGGCTCAAAACCTACTTTTTCGTTTGGGTGTTTGTAGACTTTCTTCTTCTGGGATCGAGAAAAGGGAAGGGACCTCTTGGATGTGGATATAGCTATTGATCTTTGGTCTTGGTGAGTTGTGTACATAAGGATCATAGGGCTGTTATTTCCCATTTTTAGTACTTGGGATGTAGTAATTTGGGCTTTTTATGTCTCTTTGTATTCTGGAACATTACTCCCAGTGGAGTTCCTTTTTGTTTTTCATATTTTCCTGTTTCTTTCGCTTCCTTATTCTTGTGGAAAAATCATTCCCACTTGCATGTTGTGTGATTTCAGGTGCTTTTCACCGACCTGTGGGGATCAGGAAAGCCCTTCGGGCTATGTCAAGGTCATCTCGGTTATCTGGTTACCATGTTACATGGGTTGGTTCGTGACATTCTTATTGAAATGTTAGTTTCACAATTGATATATTACTCTATACATGTAAAACAAGTATGATATATTCATAAAATTTAACCTACATGGTTTGGAATAATGCATGTTGTATTGATCCTTTATGGTGCTTAAAATGATGCTTGATCGATGATTCCTTATCCTACCAGGCCAATAAAAATATGTAATCCAACATCAGAATAATTATAAATTAAAATATCATGTGTCTCACCCATAAGTGGAAGGAAATAATATATAACTGGCATAAACCTAAACATCATGTACCATCACTAGAAATTTGACATTTCTCCCTGACTTGTCTTAGCTACTCCTTAGTACCGAATCATAACTTAATTCTTACATGTCCTATATATATTCTACCATCCCGAAGTTTTAAGTCAATGAAAATAAACTTATGATACAAAATTTAAGCATACCAACCCAGGATCCACAAATCGATGCCTACATCGGACTAGTCCCTAGGCCTCAAGAGCACCTCCCAATACGCTAGAGGCTACAGATTAGTAACAAGGGTCTAAGAAGGTACAGTGGAGAGACTATACCCTCATGGTCAGAGAAACATTGCAATTTAATAAACAGATAATAACAGAATCCAAATAAATTAAAAATATAAGCATGGAATTAAATATCCAGACAATAAAAATAAGAAATACATAAATAGAAAATTCGATTAACATATAAAAAATAATTTATTGTCATGTATCTAAATGAAAAATAAATAGGTAACAAGAATACATACACACATACATATATGTATGTCTGAAAAATCAAAATGACCAAAAGACAATATCTATATAGCATCATGATTCATAGCCTAGTCATGTTTTCCCCAACTCCCTTGATAAAATCAATCAAACATTGGCAACAAAGGTATTTTAGTAATCAATACCATATTCCAAGATGTTTTTGGTGTAATTATTGATGGCTTGAATAGGGTGTGAGAGATAATCATTAGGCTATAGACAATATTTTATATAAAAAAATCTAACATATGAATAGAAACCATGAACATGTTTATCCATTACAAGTAATGATTTAAAATAATCAAAGATATGAAAATTTGATGAATAAAATTCTCATTTAGAGTAGCCTATAATGGAACATATATATATATAGTGTCAATAATATGTTTTTGTTAGATTGAATTATGGATCTTTTGAAATGAGTATCTAACCTACATGGTCTATGTCCCATGGTGATAATCATAGAGACCTATATCAAAATATATAAAATTATGTGGAAGTTATAGGTTCCATACTTTGATCCCATTCATCAGTGTTATTCTGTATATAATCAAGCATATGGGTCATGGGTTCCATACATATATCCCATAGTCAGTTCCATACATTTAATAATATATTATGGAATACCAAGTATCATTATTTAACATAACATTAGTTATAGTATGTGACATCATTGAACAAATGGTTGACATACCTTAAATAATAGTGGATGTCAAACTGTGAATCAATAGGTAAAAAACCATTAGTTTTAGTTAGTGCCATACTGAGATTATCATCATCTAGAAATTTATATGTAAAATTACACGGGCTATGTTATTTTCCATAAAAAACATAATTTCATTTTAAAAGTGAAAAATTCTACATAATATCCAACTCTTTCCATGCTCCTTATAAAATGAAAATTTAATTATTTTTTTAAAATTTAACCACACAGAAAGGGAGGCATGACCTTCTAAAACTAAATTATAAAATTAATATTATGATACTAGTAGAGAGTGGAAATCTCACAACTCCTAAAGGGTGGAATTAATATAGGTCATATAAAAGAACACACCGAATAGGTGGCTCGGGATGAGGTTGATAGCCTCCCACAAATTCATGGTGCTATAATGGAATCATAGTTTTTGTGTGATCATTAATTTTAATATATTCATTCAATTTAGGAGAATAATCTAGAAGGAAAGTCATGGAGAATAATGATAATAATTTATTAAATTATGAAACCTTAAGGAAATTGTATTGAACACTTACCATATCCATTTGTTAGAACACTCGTATAGTATCCGCCCTTGGTTCATCCTAATTCAGATAAACAATTAATAGTTGAATGTAGTAAAAATAGGGAATATTACCCTAAACCAGCCAATCTACAGTGAAGGAAAAAATTACTAAACTATCAAATGAAATGGAGAGCTTACAGGTGGTGATAAATTTTGAATGATGACTTCAAAAATAGAGGATGGATTGAAAGATTGGTTCTAATCCTATCTTTAGGCCATTGAATAAATCCTATAGTGGATATCCAATGTGAGAGATATATATGTGAAGATAGGTATTTAATAAATAATGTGTTTCAACCCCATAAAAACCCCTCAACATTTACATGGTTTATAATTTTTTACACACCTTGTAAATCTCATGTTTTTACCCATGGGAAAAACCAACTCATGTCATGTAAGGGGGTCTGGCACTTGGAATACAAGTTGTTATTTCCATGTGTTTTTCTCCTATGAGAACCAATAGACATCATGAACATGGCCTCAACTGACCAATTAATATCATGTATTTAAATAAACATCATGTATTTTTTTTATCTACATTTCGTCCTTCTTATCCCTTCTTCCCACAAAAAATGAACTGGCCCTAAGGCATGATTTTTTTTTCAATGCTCAAAATAAAACCTCAATGAGGATTTAAAAAAAGATTCAAAGGATCCATACGTAAATATAGAAATCTACGATCCTATATTGTTTATAATTTCTCGCACATTTTTATATTATGGTATATACTTATAATAAATTATAAATTTTTTTAATGACTCATCCGCGGTGTCCTGCTGGGGTCTATTACTCACACCCAACATTGACATCAGGATGTGCATGAAGACACAATATATCAGAATTTTTGAAATGGAAAAGGGGACATGGATTATATTTTAGTCAAAGAGAATAGTGTAGGGTGTAGTTTGATGTCATACACTGGAATATTCTGTAGTGTTATATTATTTATTTTCTTATAGACTATATACTTTGTTTTGGAATTACGCAATGGGAGCCTAGTTTATTTATCTATATGACATGTGTATCATATGTTTTTTCATTATGATTCTTAATCATCTGCTTTTATTACACTAATATTTTTATATTTTATTTTCATTAAGGTGTATGATTGTTATAATGATAGCATAGTATCCCCGTAGATGTTACTTAGACCCTCACGGTTAATCAACATACAATTGCATATGGGGATGTGTGCATAAGGACATTGTGCTCTTAGGATCATGCCCAATGGTTTAGTAAAATTCATTAAAATTTGTAATAACTTCTTATATGAAGCTAGAAATACAATTTTGAATCTTATGTTTGATGTATGGGGCTAGAATATGGTTTTTTCTTTAAAGGGAGGGGAATTTAACAGCATAAAAAATTTAAGACATTAAAAGTCAAAATGATACTACCATTTTTAACATGTTTCTTCTTTTATTTCATGATAATATATTATTAGACACCATAGTTATATGATATTGTCCTAGTATATTGTTAGTATGGGTGACAAAACTGGATATTTCAGATGGAGTGTGAGAGTGAGGACAAACCCCTCTAAAATAAAATTTGTTGGACTCTAGGAATTGTCAATAGTCAGAAATCTGACCTAGTCGTTAAAATCATGTAGTGTTCATAATATGAAATAAAGTAATTACAGGTGACCCATGTAAAAAATTAAATATGTGAATTGACCATTGTGGTAAGTTCAATACATAAGGTAACATATTATATTTCTTCATTCCTTTTTGACTATCCTAGGATATCGTAAAAAGGACATAGGTTATATTGGGATTTGCTATGTATGTATTCTTATTCCATTTAATATAATCTGTTTTGTACCTATGAGTTACCATTGAATTACATATTGTTACTATATCATGTAATTTGACTCTATTCATGGACCATGTTTTAGGCATGTTGTCTCACTGGAGATATAATTACCAATTGTGCATTACATACCAGTTATTTAATTTAATCCCTTAAATTATTCTAACGATTTTTGAAATACTTTTTCTTTAATGAGTTATATATATTTATGCATATTATTGTGATATATAAATGGGGAAATTAGTAAGATTAAATTTACAATTATTTTTTTACATATATGTGACTATGACTAACTGATAAGGATAGATAATTTTGTTAGTTAAATGAGGGATATACTATTGGTTATGGGTAGCCTCCAAGAAGAACCTTTATAAAACACAATATAATGACTATGAACTATCATGTACATATTTATTCATATGTTCTAATTATTTCCATTACATTTAAGATGATGAATCCCCATAGGAAACCTATGATACAACCATCTAATTTTGGATGGAATAATCTCGCAAAGGAGAATGCATTTCTACCATGTCTTATTGTGTATGATATTACAAATGATCTTCACCCATACTTTCTCGAATGATACATGTAGCATTCCCACATCACCCGAGAGTCCTTTAACTAATTAAATCCAATATAGGATGGGAACCGAGCTTCATGGGAGAATAAGTTAGAGACATCTCGCTTCATTATCCACCATCCATTCATGGAACTAGAGGACCATAGGAAAAATAGGACAATATATATATATATCATTTGTCTCACCCATAAGTGGAATGAAATAATCTATAATCGACATGAACCAGGACATCATGTTCCATCACTAAAAATTTTAGTTTTCTCCAGGACTTGGATTAGATACTCCTCGGTACAATATCATAACTAAATTATTTCATATCTTATATACATTCTACCATCCAAAAGTTGTATATCAAAGAAAAAACCTATGATACCAAATTTTAAAATCCCATCCTAGAATCCACTAATCTATGCCACTATCAGATTTGTCATAAGTCCTCAACCACAACTCCAAATACACAGGAGGCTTCTGATTAGTAATAAGGGTCTAAGGAGTATAGTGGAGAGAATAAACCCTCATGATCATAGTAACATAGCAAATTAATAAACAGATAATTACAAAATACTAATAAATTAAAAATATAAGCACGGAAGTAAATATCCAGACAATAAAAATAAGAAATAAATCAATAGAAAATTTGATTTCCATATAAAAAATAATGTAATTTCATGTATCTTAATGAAAAAGAAATAGGTAACATGAATACATACACACATACATATATGTATGTCTGAAGAATCAAAATGACCAAAAGAATATCTCCCTATAGAACCACGATTCATAGCCTAGTCATGTTCTCCCCAACTCCATTAATAATATCAATCAAACATTAAAAACCAAGTGATTTTAGTTATCAATACCATAGTGAGAAAACATCACTATGGACTTTGTCATTGGAATTCCCAAAACATCTAAGGGCCAAATTTATTTATGGTTTATAGCTATTGACATACAATGTCAGTAAAATTTATTGTTATTGTATATATTGTTTCTATTTATTAGCTTTTATGGATATATATAATGTATACGGTAGGACTATATGGAGTACCACATTCCATTATATTTGATCGACATCCAAGGTCCTCCTTGAAGATATGGTGAAGTCTTCAGTATGATCTTGATATAGAGTTGTGTTTCATAAAGTCTTATCATCCTCATATATACGGCCCATTTTAGAGGACAATTCAAACCCATACAATCATTTTAACACCTTCCCCTTTGGATTAAAAAGGTGGTTGGGGTCAACACCTACCATTGGTGGAATGATTATAGAACAATATCTTTCACTATAGTATTCATATGGATCATTATGAATCCCTATATTTTAAGAAGCATGGAAATATAACATTTTGGGTAGAATTTGGGGAAATGAATTTTTTAGTACCAAATTGTATTGGTGAAATAGAAGAGAATTTCATATCTATTCAACAACACATAAGAGCAGCTTAGAGTTGGTAAAAAATAATGATGAAAACCGATTAAAGTACCTAGATATTGAAGTGTGTGAAAATGTGTTTCTATGAATATCTACAAGGGGGATAATAATTAGATCTATACGGAAGGTAAATCTAAGCACTAGGTATATCTATCCTTTAGAAATTATGGATCATATTTTAAAAGGAAGCTTACCGATTGGATCTGCCACCGAATCTCCCTCAAGATCATGATGTGTTTATTGTATCCATAATGAGACACTACACACTATATCCATCACATATATAAAACCAAGAATTCATATTGCTAGAGGAAAATAATTCCTATGAAGATTAACATATAGATATCATAGATGGTGTAGAAAAAGATCTATGAAACATGACCACTCTCTAGGTTAATGTTTTATGGAGGAACCTCCAATTCGAGGAATCTACAATGGACATTGAGGATGTGGGGAGGCAATGGTATCCTCATATGTTTGTATACATCTAATGAATTTTGAGTGTGATATTCAGTGTAAGAAGGGTATAATATAAGACCATATGTTTTATGAAATATTTTAGTTAAATAATATTAATTCTATAATAGATTTCATTACACACAATTGTGATTTTAAACAGACCATGAGATTTCCTTGTTATAAAATGAAAATTATAACATAGTCCTTAGCTTATCAGGAATAAATAACTAACTTATGTATATTAGGAGTGAATTATTTGGCTACCAATTATTTAAGAATAATATAACACAGTTAAATGTAAAGGAAATATTTTTTTTATTTATTAATAAATAAAGTTAATTTTTATTATTAAATGAAATTAATGAAATATATATGTTATATATTTAATAAAATATTTTTGATAATCACCCAATAGATATTTTAGTAAATGGGTGTGAATAAATCCTATAAAAACATATATTTTAAAAATGGTAATTTTAAAACATTCTAATGGATTTCCCTTTTTAAATTAAAATTTTGAAAAATTAATTATTTTTATATTTCAATATAAAATCCTTATTTTGATGCGGGAAAATAACATTACTTTTGATGATTTCATTATAACATTTATGTTGTGATGAATAGTAAAAATATACAAAATATTCACAGAAAAATTATTTTTTCATCGTAATAATTATTATGGTTTAAATATATTATTGAATGTATTTAAGGTATAAATATATTATATTTTTTCAGTTAATAATATGTGGGTAATTATAATAAATTTTACATTGAATTATGCTGTAAAAACATTTTAATCGATTGAAATTTTAAAATTTTAGAACTCAGTTTCACTTTTTGATAATGAGATGAATTTTAAATTATAGACTACAAATTATTTATTTTGATATTTTGAAAAATTGATTCTATATTTGGAATTGGAGTGTTCAAATAATTTAAATATCTTTATTATATTTTTGGGCATTATGAATATTCACATTGGTACTCTTTATTGATATGAAAATAGTGTAAATTGGGTAATTTAGTGTAAAACTAATTTTATAATAGTATACTAACAATTTTAAAAATATAATTGGATGGGTTAGGTTCAACCTAAATCATATTTGGTTTAAAATGGTGTCCTTTGGAAGCCATGTGGATGAGAATAGTACATTTAATTTATTTTATTTAATTAAAAGATAAGAATTTATTTCTAAAATTTCAATAAATATATCAATTTTTAAATAAGTTTATATAGAAGATAAATTTTACTATAAATACAAATTTAAAATCTATGTTGTTTTTAATAATCATAGAAATTTATTTTTAATTTTTAGGAAATAAATAATTCACTTAATATATTATATATTAATGATAAATAAATTACTCAAATGATGAGAAATTAATATAATAATATTTATTAAAATTATAATAACCATTATAAGACAACAACACATGACCAAATATTATTTTTGTACTATATCTCAACCATATCCATTGATTTTTTGAGTTATTTACCATGCCTATCTATATAAAAAAATTATTTCACATATAATATTTTATTTAATGTGATAGAAAAGTTGTAGCATTCATGTTTTAATAAATATAATATTTTTATGATGGTTATTTAGAAGATATATTGGATTATATTCATTATTATAAAAATATAGAGTATTTTTTTCTTCATAGTGTTAAATTTTTAATATTTATTCAATAAGTAAGTCTGTTAAATAATTACAGAAAACTGATGTTGTAATTATTTTATTAATGTAGAAATTAAATAAAAGGTAATAAAAATATTAAAATAAATATATTTTTGGAAAATTAAGATATCTGATTTAATTTCTAATATACCATCACCTATTATGGATTAATAAAACTTTTTGTTCTTGGTTTATTTTTTATCATTATGTTTTAAATAATCAATTATTTTTATAGTATCAAAATTGACACTATTGATTGATTATCAAAATATGGTATTATTAAATTACATAAATTTTATAAATTTTTAAAAAAATATATAATTACTATTATGTTGTTTAAATTATCATTATTTATCCATTTATAGACTAAATAACATCAAATATTTTAATATTTTTCCCTTTTAATATTTAAATATTTGTTAACAAAGTTGAAATTAAAAAGCATGATTATGTGTTAATAAAAAATGATAAGGTTTAACTGGATATAAAAATCTGTTTTAAAATTATTGGATGGTGATATTACAACCATATATAGTCTAATATTTTAAACAAATACATTTATTTTATTTGATGTGGTTTGAATTAATTATAAATTTATATTTTTTCCCAAATTCTATAGGTGCCCCCAACCTCTACTATAAAAAGTCACCTCCTCCTCATTTCATCATTAATCACTGATAATTCAAGTTTTTCAATCCCAAAACCATTTAACTTATCAAATTTATTTGTCCCATTATAGAGGTGTAGGTATTCCCAAAATACTAACTTTACTAACCGTAAAAGGATATTTAGATGGAGCTCGTCAAAGAGGGTGTAATCTCTTTTACTGATTCTCTCAAAAATTATTTCTTCTTCTACTTCCTATAACTTTTATGATTCCAATGTTATGTCAAAACTATAGTATCACTAATATACTGAGATGTTATTATGGTCATGGAGTAACCATATTCCACCTTTTATCTATCCTAGGAAAAACAAAATCATCATGTGTACGTATGTACGACATACCGTCTCCACACCATGGTGTAAAATGTAATTCAACACCACATTACTTGTATTAGTATAATGATTTAAATAATTAAAATATATGATAATTATAACTGTAATGTTATTTTGTAAAAATATATATTCCATCCTCTTTTATACCATCTAATAATAAATGGAATGGTATCATTGATCGTGTGTGCGTACAACCTACCTTCTCCTAAATTCAATGTTATTCATTCTACATGAAATCAATTAAGGAATAAATGTATATTATCAATAAATATTATATATAATATGTTAATATAATTCTATAAATGATATAAATATATCCTTTGAAGATAAATCATAACTTATTCGACAAAACGTGAATAATAAAATGAGGTTGTTTTTACCTTAATACCGAGTAATAATGAAATTTTATTAGAAAAAAGTTGTTAATATTATCAAATATGATATAAAAAAATTAATATGATTTTATAATAATCCAATAACATTTTTAAACTCTTTATAATTAAACATTGGAAACATTACTAGGATATTACACCTAAGGTGAGGGATAAATTTTTTATCCCATTATTATCAGAGATTTTAAATAAATAAGTATTTACTAGGGTATGTTTATCATTATTTTCCATGTATCATAAATATTTGTTCCAAATTTGTTAAAATCAATTTTACCCATTGTGGAATTTTTATTAAATGGTATTTATTTAATATTTAGTCATTTTTTATACGTGTAAATTTTTTATTTTCTCACAAAAGTATGAGAAGAATGTTTTCTTTTAACATATACAACATGAATGGATTTTTATGTTTTTATGACACATTATTTCCATGATCCATCAATTAAATTATTTTAAGGTTATTTTCAATGAAATTATCTCCTTTTAAAATATTATGGAATTTTAATATAATAAATAATTTTTTAAAAAAACAATATTTTCTTCAAGAATTAATTTCAAGTGTTCTATATACATTATTTACAATATAATATATAATTAATTAATATGGATATATTTCATGTTATTCCAATGGTTTTAATATGTATATGGTGGACATATATTTATGAATACCATTTTTTATTGATTATGATATGATGGAATTATGTTAAAGAAACCCATTTTATTCCTTGGGTTAGGCTATGATGAATGATTTTTGTTTTTTGTAAAAACAGAAGAATTAATTTATTATATGATGGTTGGGACCTATATATCCCTCCAATTAAATGGGTAAATATTTATATCTCATTAAATAGACAAGGCTGGAATGGGAAATGATCTCGTTTTAGAACTACAAGTTTGGAATTATGAGTGAGCTCAGTTCGGTAATGAACATTGTCCCCTATGATGGTCTTGGTAATGAGACTTAACTAATATGAAATGATTTTATATAATTTAGTGTATGCAAAAAATGTCTTATGTTATGAATTTTGGGTTTTCTTTAATTGATTTTTATGATCTTTTATGATTTATTCCATGGAATTATATCACAATCATTCATATGTAGGATAATTTTTTAAAATATTGCATTCTTTTGTGATATGATATTGATATGATTGATATATTCCTATTTACACGGACTAATCATCTGATATAACCTCTTCCTATGTTTCTTTTCCCGGGGTCATGAAGATGGTTGTTATGTATTATATGTCAAAATGGGTCTAGTTATAAAGGTATAAGAGGGATACAATGTATATGTTGTATAAATTAGTTGATTATGTTTCCCAGTTTCTAAAGACACTAAGACTATATGATTATTTCATGGTTTTTTATATTTTTAAATGAATATATGTCAATTTTGATGTAATATCTATGTATGTAATGTTTTGGTTTTTTATATACTGAGTTTTATCTATTCTATTCTATTGAAAATGAGCCTATTCTGAAGTCTCCTAAATGAGATGAGGCCCATCTGGAACTGCCTAACCTGCATCTTACCATTACAATAGTTAATGAAACTACCAACCACAATGAATCTCAAAAGGAGTTAGGTAAATCGTATCCTTAATGATGTTATTATAAATACTTTTACTAAGGAATTTTTTTTTCTACAATGAACCCTCAAAATCAATGATGCACTCTTTGAGAATGTCTTCCAGCACTAGTATCAACTATTCTAACTCACCATTGGTCTGAGGATGGATGGTTGTGCTCAAAATCACATATGTACACAATTCCTTCAATATCACCTTCCATAGTGTCAATGTGAAATGAGCGTCCCTATAAGAACTGATATTATGATAGACCCGATGTAGGAATATAATAGTCATGGATATAAATTCTCCCAAGATAGTCCATTGTGAAGGCCTCTCTGATTGTTAAGAAGTGAGTGACCTTATAGAACCCATCAAAGATCTCCCATACTATATCCCATCATCTAGAGGATATTGATAAAACAATCACTAAATCCATGTTGAGATCATCCCATCCCCACTAATGATAGGGTAACAAATTTTTACACCCCAACAACAACTTTTTTTCTACCTTCACCAGCATACAGGTTGAACACTAGGTAAAAAAACTATAATCCTCTATTTTCATCAATGACCACAAGTATCGGGGTTGTATAACATGATATATCTTTGTAAGATGAGGATGAACTACCTGTGAAAAATAATGATACACTCACATGAACTCCTCCTAGTTATTTTGAGGAAAAAATATTTGTTTATAGATTTATAAGACCTAATCATCATCAATTATTCATCCCGGTGGAATTACCTCACCAAAAATACTCTACCTTGTAATTAAGCCCTCATGATCTGGTAAATATTTCATATTTACTCTCTCTATAAGTGAATAGTTCATTGATAAAAATGTAGGTACTAGTTGTCTATGATGGAACTGAAACAAAAAATTAATCTTATAAAATTGGGTGATAATATGCCACTCACTAATGGCCTACATAATATCCCTTCTCTATGAAATTCGGCACAGTGTATCTATTAAACATTTTCATTAAATGTCTTATATGTGAGATAATTATTTAAAGACAAAAATTATTCATCCCAACTTCTATTCGTGATGATCAATTCATGATGTGAAAAGAATATACTAAATCATTTTTTGGTCCTTAAACACTACAATACAATCATGTAGTAGGTAATGACTCCAAAAACGCAAATCAAGAACTACGGCTTCCTTCATGAAATATTTTGTGGGGTAATTCTTTTCATGATGCCTCAGTTGTCATGACCTGAATAAAATGAATCTCTCTTCCTACATCTAAAATACGATGTATAGATTTTTCCTAACTGAGGAAGAATCAAGATCGGTGAGGTTGTTAGTCTTCCATTCTGATCCTGAATGAATGGCATCCAGTCTAGTTACCATATAAACACCATAAACTTCTTAGTTAAAACCATATGATTAGATAACTGTCATGAATATTTTTATAAAAAGAAACTATAAGAAATATATATCCCCTAGAAAATACATATTTAATAAAATTCATAGGTTTCTAACTCATATATATAGATATCACCTTTTATGGTTTAACTGATACTCATGCATCTATGATAATATTACCCAAGAAGTGTACTTTATTGATCCAAAAGTGGAATTTAAGGATCATAGTATAAAAATATTCTTCTCTTACTTTAGTCATATCTATCTCAAGATGTTTGACATGGTTTAATCGATTGTGATTACACACCAAGATATCATCTAAAAACACTACCACAAATGATTCCAAATATGGGTGGAAAACTAGATTGATCAAAGCCATGAAAATTTCCACCTTGTTCATGAGACTGAATAGAATGTAAAGATGATCATAAAGACTAAACAATATATATAATTTTATATATGGCTTTTCCAATGATAAAACACATACATGGTGAGTTCATGACCTTGAATCAATATTTAAGAAAAACCAATAACCATGGTGCTAATTGAAGTGGACATCAAAGCGAGGAAGTGTATACCATCTCACAACCGTATGCTGGTTCAACCAATGGTAATAAATTCAATGTTTGAGGCCCCCATTATCCTTCGTGGATAAAAGGTAAAATACATGTAGAAATATTTGGATATATAAAACCCTTGTCATTTAATTCCTCTTGCTGTCTCTGGATCTCATGTTACAAAGTAGTGTTGATCCTATAAATTGGAATAAACACTAGTATAGATCCTCGAACCCTTTCAAAAGAGAATTCCACCTCTCACTAGGGAGGTAAATAAAAAATATAATCCTTGAATACATCCCTATAATGATATACTATAAAATTGAAATTAGTGTGATATGTTTCCCGGTCATTCAATAAGAGTCTAGTAATCTTTGATATCACTCCACTAAAACCAAAATTATCTAGTCCATCTCTACATTTCAATACATTCCAAAACACTTGTGAATATAAGTATCACCGTATGGTAGTGTTAATGACACATAAGGATGATATCAATCAACATAATAATGATAAATAACTAACTAGACTATTACAACAATAATGTAAAAACCATACTTCTGAAGGATAAATATGTTTCATAGATAACAATAGTATCCTATCTATTGGTAGAACTTCGTAGAGTAGTGTACACTCTCTTCTTGAATATTACAATGAGTGTATAGGGTCATCATACCAATAAATTATTGAATTTCAGGAGTGTTGTTTTCCTTAATGACCATATAAATTAATGAATTTCAAGCCCATGTGTCAATAAAAATAGATACCAAGGTAGATTATTCAAAATTTAAATGTATAAATTTATATATTTCAGAACTCCAATCCCTTGGAATAAGATACATTTTATAGACCTTTTGTGTTCCAAAACTCATAGATACATCATGACTGCTATGAGTAGGCATGCACATCTAATTATAGGAAATTGGTTTCCAGGTCCCCTAGTGATGAACACCTCTTCATCTTGAAAAGTTTTTAGTACTCTACATACCTTCATAACATGAACCTATTGATATCTCTTTTTGACCCAGGGAGGTGCTGATTTTCAATCACTAGACACTAAAGGAGTGATTCTATAAAACCATTGTAAATCGCCCATCCTATTGTAGGGTAAACACTCAACTTGGGACCTATCACACTAAGGATTTATGGGATACTACATTCCAAATAGATAATGGACTACAAAACCACTAGTATTTGCAATTTTGCAGGTTCTTCCCTCATGAGAGGTCTATAATGGATGTTTCATCCAACCATATATTATAGTTTCCGGTAAAGAAATTTGTCAACTCTGATCTAAACCTCCATTATACCTTATGTTTCATTCAATAATAATAGGAATGATTACAATATATTATGTGATAGTCAACATGAACACGTTAACTAATGAACTAATATGATTAATGGGCCTATCCTCAAAATGTCACTACCACAAAACTGGGCAAGGCATGCGCCTACCTTTATCAGCGCTAACAGTAAACCGCTGATAAAGGATTTTCCCTTTGTCAGTGCTTTTTAGCGCTGATCAAGGGCTTATTTATCAGCGCTAAAAAAGTGCTGATAAAGGTTGTATTTATCAGCGCTTTTCATTTTAGCGCTGATAAATACACCCTTTATCAGCGCTTTTTACTAGCGCTGATAAAGGCTAACACGGATTTGTTAAAAACCCGCGGGGCCTCTTCCTCCTCCCTGCACCCGGTCAAGCTCTCCCGGAATCCCTCCTCTGCGCCGCTGCCACCGCCGCCGTTGTCGCCGCCTCCTCCTACTCCGCCGCGGCTGCCACCTCTTCCTTCTCCTCCTTCATCTCCTCCTCCTCTGGTCGCCGCCTCCTCCTCCTCCTCCTCCTCCACCATGGCCTCATCCTCCTACTCCTCCACCGGCGGTTCCTCCTCCTCCTCCTAGTCTGCGGCCTCATCCTCCTCCTCCTCCACCGGCACCTCCTCCTCCTCTGCCTACTCTACTGCCTCCTCCTCCACCGCGGCCTCCTCCTCCTCCTCCTCCTCCTCCACTGCCTCCACTGCCTCCGCTGCCTCCACCATGCCTCCGCCCTACCTCTGCGCTGCCTCCGCGCTTCCTCTGGTACCTCCGCTGTCGACACCTCCTTCTCCTCCGCCACCAGGTCCTCCTCCTTAAGGTGATTCAAATTTAATTTTCATGAATTAATTTTGTTTGGAATGGGTAAGTGTTTGGCCATCTATTCTTCGTGTTGAATCTTCATTTTCCATGGGTGGTTTGGGATTGTTGTTATTTTTTGATCCCGACTATGGGTTGTTTTTATGATTTCCCACTACTTCATTATATTTATTTAGTTATTCTTATGTTTTGGTGTTTTCATTTGGTTCATGTATCTCTTTATCTCCCCACGAACGATTATCTTATGGCTATTAATTTTGAGATGGGTTTGAGGAAATATATCATATTTATTCTTATTGTTCTATGTCTACCAACTTATTTTTATGTGTTTCCCATGGTATTGATGTGAGAGGCATATTTTAATTGAAATATTGGTCTCAATGGTGTTCCATTAATGGGTGGTGTAGGCTCCACTTTTTTAAGGGCTCTTAGTTAAAATAAGAGGCTTCAAATGGTGGAGGATCACATCCTAAAAGAAAGGGGGATTCTTAATAGGGAAATAATACATAGACGAGTCTAATCCAGAAAAAATCAATGCAGTAGAGGTCATTCATGAGGACTCATAATCTTGTCCAGCCACAATTTGAGGTGAATTTTTTTAAATTCTTCTATAGTATTGGTTTCATTTCAAAATGGTGAATCCTAGTCATTAATTTCACATATTTTTTTATTACTTGGTTATGACGGCAGAGTTTATGAATTATTTCATGTACTACCTGACCCTTTTGGGTAGGAAAAATGGTCATGGTTTCATGTTCTTTGAGAGTTGTGTTGTGGTACTTGGCATGGAGGACATTACGGAATTCCATGTTTTAGACCTGGTCTTTTCCAACCTCATTATCATCTTGGATTTTTTTTATTGGATTTAGTGCACTAGATGACTATTATCATCATTGGGTTCAGTTACTTACACTTAACATGAGATTACATGTCTTTTATGGAGATTTTGATCTATAACCATGGAGGGTATGACAAGTTTCTTCTATGTTATGGTTCATATCATGTCATTTTTCCAAGGTTTTACTTGGGGTTGTTGAGAAGTGTTTTTCATGTGAAATTCTAGTGGTCATGGAAAAGTACACAAAATCATTGCTAGAGGACTTCATGGGATAACCTCCCCAATGAGTGTTTGCGTTTTCTATCTATTTGCTTCACAGGAAGATCCCATTTTCCATTCCATCACATCATAAGCCTCTGGCTGATTTAGAGGAGCTAAAATATCTGCTAGAAGATCTTTAGGGAAATAGTTCTATCTATATGATCATGTCACTATGAGATTTTCCAATTTTGTTTTCAATGAAGTCATATCATAGCCTATTAATTTTAACAGTCTACCGTAGTCATAGCCAGGTGACAGTAATGAATAATTACATATTGCCTATAATTGATGAATTGTTTGACCATCTTATAAGGTTCTATTGGTTTTTGAAAATTTTCTAGAGGTCAGGGAACCAAAAGTTGAGGGTTTGGGAAGAGGATGATCAAAAGATAGATTTTTAAAGTCGATATGGAAATTTAAAGTATTTATGAATTCCATTTGGGATCACCAATGCTCTATCTATTTCATGGAACTGATGAACTAGATCTTTAATATCTTTCTAGACACCTCCATTTTCGTTTTTTTAGAATACTTCTTGGTGTATTACAATATATAGGAGGAGTACTCCGATAATCTGGAGGTTGTTTTTGGGTGTTTTTAGAGAGCTTTGTCTTTATTACAATATTATAAATTCCCCATAATTTGTTTAAGAGGTATTGTTTCATGGTTACATTATTTCCTTGGAAGGAGTTCTAGGTTATCCAGTAAAGGTTCGAGAAGTCATTTCTCCTCTAACATATGTACTCATCCTATGGATTTCAAATAGGATGAATATAAATAAAAAATGGATGAATGCCAATCGGTTGACAATAGAGTATGAAGAAGGCGTGATAGAATTTATCAAGTTTGCCAAAGATCATGCATGTGACTCTTCTCAAATCCTTTGTCTGTGTTTACACTGTTGTTATTCAAAACAAATTAGTGCAGATGAGTTGGAAGTACACTTGATCTGTCATAGAATAGATCATAGTTATACATGTTGGAATAAACATGGGGAAACAATGAATGTAAGTAGTGACTGGGGTGACACTGCGTTTTATGGATCATCTGATATGATTAAAAACATGAAAAATGAAGATGACTGTATAGAGGATTTGATTACAGATGTGAATGATGATGAAGATCGTATTGAGAAAATGACAAGGACCTTCGAAGATAAACTTCGTGATTGCCCAAAATTGTTTGAGAAGTTAAAAAGGTGTGTAAAGATGCCATTGTATGCTGGTTGCACTAAATATACAGCATTGTCAGCCGTACTGAAGCTGTATAATTTGAAAGTAGATAACGGGTGGAGTGACGACAGTTTTACGAAACTACTTGCCCTCTTCAATGACATGATCCCAGAAGACAATGATCTCTCGAGCCGAACATACGATGCCAAACGAATGCTACGCTCTATGGGTATGATCTCTTAAAGAATACACGCTTGCACGAATGACTGTATACTATTTCGCAAGGACCAAAAATCACTTAAAGAATGCCCAAAGTGTGGTGATTCTCCATAAAAGAAATATTAGTCCTACTAAAGTTGTATGGTATTTTCCAATCATTCCAAGGTTTAGACGCCTATATGGAAGTGAGGAGACTGCAGAACAATTAACATGGCATGCAGATACAAGAATTAAATATGGGATACTACGTCACCCGGCAGACTCTCCTTAGTGGAAGAGAATCGGTCATGAGTATCCTGAATTTGGAAACGAGTCGAGAAACCTTCGTCTTGCGTTATCTACAGATGGAGTGAATCCTTTTAGGTTTTCAAAGCAACAGTCACAGTACATGGCCAGTTATGTTGATAAATTATAACTTACCACCGTGGTTATGCATGAAACGAAAATACATCATGTTATATATGCTTATATCAGGACCAAAACAACCGGGTAAGGATATTGATGTTTATTTAGCTCCATTGATCGAAGATTTGAAATTATTGTGGGATTCAGGTGTTACATTGTATGATGATTACAGAAAGGAATATTTCACTTTGAGAGTCATGTTGTATGGGACGATAAATGACTTCCCTGCTTATGGAAATTTGTCAGGATATAGCATTAAAGGATCTCAAGGTTGTACCGTTTGCGAAGAAGGTACACAATCAATTATTTTGAAACATTCATCGAAAACCGTGTTTCTAGGACATCACAGATTTCACCCGCGACGACATAAGTATCGTTCTTAGAAGACATCATTCGATGGAAGTTCAAAAGAACGTACTGCACCGTCTCCACTAATAGGCGATCAATTGTTTGAGAAAGTTAAAAATGTGGACACTACTTTCGGTAAACCGGCTTCGAAAAACCTTACGAAAATTGGTTGGAAAAAGAGATCAATTTTTTTTTGAATTACAATACTGGAATTGTCTGTATGTAAGACATTTTATTGATGTTATGCATGTAGAAAAAAATGTATTTGAAAGTGTTATCGGCACATTGCTAAATACATCTGAAAAAAAAAGATGTAATTAAGGCTAGGTTGGACATGGTTGAGATGGTAATACGAGAAGATTTGGCACCAGTGAAGGGTGAAAACAAACATTTCTTCCTCCTGCTGCTTACACTCTTTCCAGGCAGGAGTGATATCCGTTTTGCAACTTCTTGAATGACGTAAAGGTTCCAGAGTGGTATTCGTCAAATATCAGTAACCTTGTGTCAATGAGAGACTTGAAGTTAAAAGGTCTAAAATCACATGACTGTCATGTTTTGATGCAAAATCTCATTCCAATTGCTTTACGTTGCATTTTTTCCAAGAATGTCCGCCATATATTAACGAAACTATGTTTCTTCTTCAAAGCTATATGCAGAAAAGTTATAGACCCAGCGAAATTGCCAGCTATGGAAAAAGAAATTTTCTTCATATTATGTGAATTAGAAATGTTCTTCCCGCCTTCATTTTTTGATATGATGGTTCATTTGATGGTACACTTGGTGAGAGAGATTCGACTATGTGGTCCTGTACGTTACAGATGGATGTACCCCATTGAACGGTATATGAAGATTTTGAAAGGGTATGTCAAAAATCGAAGTCGGCCAGAGGGTTGTATTGAAGAGCGATATATTGTTGAGGAATTCGTTGAATTATGTACCGAATACTTCACTGGTGTGGAAAGCATTGGATTACCGAAATCTCTTCACACTGGGCAGCTTGAGGGTGAAGGAATTTCGGGAAGAAGGGTTGTCACCATCAATATTATAGATCGGGAGCAGGCCCACCTTTATTTTTTGCATAACAGTTTCGAGGTTGACCCATATGTTGAAATCCACAAAGAAATTCTTAGGCATTTGAATCCATCAAGGGCTGAAAAATGGATATCAGATACACATAATCGACAGTTTATAGGATGGTTTCAAGATCATATTTTTAAGAAGTCAGATGAAAATCCAAAGTCAATTTCAGAACGACTTTGATGGCTAGCCAGAGGACCAAGTGTGTATGCATTATCTTACAATGCTTATGTAGTTAATGGTTATACATTTTATACTAATGAACATGATGAAGATAGTACCATGAAGAATAGTGGGGTTACACTTGTGGCTGAAGCGATCCATGTTTCTGGTGCTAAGGACAGAAATCCAATTTATGCGAATATGTCATACTTTGGCATCATCAAAAAAATATGGGAGTTGGATTATACGGAATTTCAAGTTCTGATATTTCAATGCAAGTGGGTTGATAACAGGAGTGCTGTTAAAATAGATGATTCAGGATTCGTGAAAGTTGATTTCAGTAAGGAAGGGGAGAAAGAAGAACCATTTATAATGGCATCACAGGCAGTGCAAGTATTTTATGTTCCTGATCCCGCAAACCGAAACTGGTCAATTGTTCTGTTATCGACCAAAACAGCTGAAGGGTCAGACGAAAATTCAACGAAAGATGACACTTTCATTGGGACTTCGCAATCATTTCGCAGTGGTCCCAATGTAGATGACGTTTTGTATGTCAGAGGAGACCACAATGAAGGGATATGGATAGTAGATAGAGGGGTCAAATCCCTTCAGCCTTTAAAAAAAGAAAGTTCAATAATCAGGTTATTGATTTTTATTGTAATATAGATTGTGTTACATTATGTTATTATCTGTTCGCTGCTTATTTTATGTGATCTAAATTAAATTTTAAACCAGTTCTGCAGATAATGACTTCTTCACTTGCTGATGCACCCAATCCCGAGACACAACACGTCTCTCAACCTGTTGCAGTTGGTCCCACTACTGAGAGATAATAGGTCTCTCAACCTGTTGCAGCTGGTCCCACTACTGACGTACAAAAGGTCTCTCAACCTGTTGCAGCTGGTGCCAGTGTCGATGCTAACGCTTCAGAGAAACATAATGATGATGCAGAAACTGAGGAAATGGTAGGCGATGAAACCCCAGCAAAACAAAAAAAACAGGTGCACCATAGTTTGATAGTTTTAGCAAAAATCCTTAAGGCAAGAGCAAAAGGCATCAAATATGAGGTAGGATGGAATAAGTTAGGCCAGCATGTAAACCCCAACAAAGCCATGTTTAGTAGCTACATTGGAATCGTCACTCGATAACGCGTGCCGATTGTCGTAGAGTCGTGGCACCATGTTGTCAGCGGGTTGAAAACATTAATGTGGGAAGATATTACGGTAACATTACGATATCATCTATTTAATTTATTAAAATAAAATAAAATATTAAAATATTGACTAACCCTTCATCATCTCTTGAAAAGTGCATTTATAGTAGATGTTTCTCACAAAGAATATGTTTCCAGACTGGCGAGAAGGATTTATATAGGCTTTCACAGCATTTTAACGAAACATCATCTGAAATATGCCGAAGGGAAAATCAAGCCGCAACCGCCTCCTCTTTATGAACACTTGATATCCCAAGGAACGTGGCATGCGTTTTGAAACCGTTGTGCGGAACAGAATTTTCAGGTACATTGTGTTTGGTTACACGTTGTGTAACGTTGCTTGTATTCATCACGTTGATTGATAGGTTTTTATTTATGAAACAGCAACTGAGTGCTAAAAATAAAGAACAGGCAGCAAAACCAGCGTACCCCTACCGTAAAGAAAGGTTGGGGTACACTTCAATTGAAAAACAATAGGTATGTATTTTAAAAGTACTGTAATAATTTTATGTGACATAAAACAACACTGTAACCATGTTTTTCTGTTTATATACAGATTGATGAAGCAAAATCTCAAGTCACTTCCATTCCATGCCATGTGCTATGGAAGGAGGCTCGTGTTAATAAAGAGGGTAAACTGATAGATGAAAACACACAAAAAGTGTGGGAAACATGTGTAAGTATGACATAATATAAACTTGTTTTGCTTTAAATCACTATTACATAACGATTCTTACTTATTTTTTCATATTTTCTATTTGACATAGTCACAGGAATCAACAACACCCGCACCGGATGCAGACATACTTTCAACAGCCTTGAAACAACCAGAACAGTATGGCCGCGTCAGAGGTGTGTGTTTTGGGGTGTCACCCCGGACATATTTTCAAAAAAAACAAGAGGATGAACAAACTAAAGAATTTCATGTAATGAGAGATAAAGTATCTACCCTTGAATAACTAATCCAAACTCAGGGAAAGATGATAACGAGTTTGATGGAGGAGAGGTGAAGAGAACAAAAAACTCAAGAACAACCCCCGCGAGAAGATCCACCCCTCACTAGCTTTGAGGCAAGACATTCCCCTGAAAGACCTGACTTCACCGAGGTAATCAATGTTATAATATTAGTTTTTGTGAGATGTGAATCACATAGACACTGATACCTTTCATGTAATGATATTCTGTAGGGTGAAAATGATTGTGATTTATATCTGTTAACTCTCACCCATTGCCTTGTAGCGAGGGCTACGGTGTTCAATATGAAGAATGACACGTTACACTCCAGACCACTTCCAACCGGTCATGTCAAAGTGTCGATTAACGTAGCTCATGAGCCGAGTGCCGAGCTACCCGTGCAAAATGATGATGACGAAATTCATGCAGTGGAAAAAGTTGTTGGAACATTCGTTGCATGGCCGTCGAATCTTGTAAAAAAACATGTCGAGCAGGAGGTATTCATTTCCAATTCATTTTTCAAGTAGAACCTTTAACATTAAATTAGAAAATGGCTGAACTGATGAATGTTATTACAGAAGGATAAAATGGAGAAGCTAAAACAAAAGATCGGCTCCAACATTGGATCAACCAACCGATCAAAACGATCTACTGAGAGCGCGTTAGATCAACCAACCGATCAAGAGTCATACAATTTTTTGTGAAAAAGATATGTACGAAGAGGAAAAAATAGATTTTGATAGTGTAGATGTTGTTTCTGAGATCATCACATGTAACACCCCAAACTTCCACGGTACGTTTCCCTTCGAATAATCGATAGCGTGTGTTGTACGCAACCTCGAGTTCTAACACACACCACAACTAAATAAACTAGCCGTTGTGAATAGTAATACCTACTTTTTGAAATCATATATATTTTATATTTCAAAATGGACTTCATTTTTGGATTCGGAATACTGAAATTATCCTAGGGTGAAATTTTGGTACTTTTCGGATAACTTTCATATTTTGATGAATAGTGAAAATTACTAAATTTTAATTAAAAACAACTTTTTTAATCAAAATAATTAATAGTGATAAATTATGAATTTTAGTAGTTTTAAAGTATATTTAGAATATATTTTTACCATTTAATATAATGTTGGTCATTGGACATAATTTTACAATTAAACCGAACATAAACAAGTGTCAATCTTTTGATAGTTATTATCTCTTAAAAACACGCTTTTTGTTTTGACAGCGGGAATTAATTTTAAATTAATTTCTGCCACTTCTGTGTTTTGAATTTAGGAAAATGGATTCCATATTTGGAATCAGGATGTTCAAATTGTGTAAATAGGTAACTTTTATTTTTAGACATTTTGAATAATTACTGCGGTAAATATTTTATTTACCATGGTTAAGGGTAAATCCGGTAAATAAGGGTTAAAAAAATAATATTATAATAATACTAAATTACCCTAAAACGTGTCTTAACCCTATTGGTTGATAGATGGTCGACCATGGACATATTTGTGTCAATTTTGGGACCCCATGGATCCACTTGTAAGTGATAATGACACTTTATTTTAATTTAGTTAAAATGAATACAAAAATGACACAAGCATATATCTTTTAGAACAACAATTTTTACATAGGGTTATATATGTTGGATTTTAGATTATAAATATTCATTAGAAATCTAAAAAGATTTCCTACATAATAATATTTTATTTATAATTTTTAGACATTAAATAATTTATTTTATTTATGACACAATGATGATGCAGTAATTACTATAATAGTGAAAAATTAAAATAATTGATATTATAAATACCCAAATAAATATAATATGAAACTTTTAATGAATTAAACTAATTTTCTAGGATAATATGATATCTTAGGATTGATTTAATGGACTTTTTTAGAAGTAATCAATCTGTTATGAGTTTCAAAAAAATCTACTATTGAATAGTGTCAAAATTGACATAAAAGAGTTCTTAAAACAAATATTATATTATTAATTGATATTAAATTCCTAAAAATCTAAGGTTCGGCCAAGAGACTTATATTATGATAGGTTAATCATTAATGGACCACTTGGGGGTCGCTTGGATGTATATAGTAAGTTTATTAACCATATTATATAAAAATACAAAGAGACATTGTAAAAGTGAAACTAATTAACTTAGAGTTAATACTTAAAGATAAGGTTAATATAAGTACCCAAACCTGTCTAAATTATATTGGTTGAGTGGTTTTAGACCTATCCCCACCTTAACCTTTGAATAATAAGCTTTGGAGCCATTAGAAACCGAATATGAATTTATTATAAATTAATATTTCTAGCTTTTCCAAAGGTTCCCCTCACCCCTCTTATAAAAGGGCACTCCTCCTTCTCATTTCTTCACACCTTCAAAGCCTTTTGGTTCGGCCAAACTCTGCCCAAATAATCTCCCAACATCCCTCACTACAACCTAGAGGCCTTAGTTTGATCAGAAAGCCAACCTAAGGAGCCCTTTTGATCAAATCAAAAGGAAGAACCCGAAGAAGAGGTAATGATTTCACCACCCTTTTCTAAGTTCATTTCTTCTTCCACTTCTTCTTCCTTTGTTCTTACCATTCTAAAATAATAACTCCAGTATCTCACATATACTGTGATGTTATTATAAGTATGGTACAACCATATTCAGTATTCTATCCACTCTTTGAATAACATGTCACCATACGTGCGTACGTACGGCTTACCGTCTCCACGTCGTGGTGTAATTGTTATTCAATATAATATTATTTGGATGGGTATAATAATGATGTGTAACTCATGTAAATAATAAATATAAAATGTTAATGATTCTGTATATATGATATACCATTCATTTATATATTATTTTAATATCAAAAGAATGATATTGTCGCTCGTGCGTACGTACGGACTACCGTCTCCACGAACGCGATGAGATTCATTCTCCATCGTATCCATTCAAGTATAATTATCATTTTATGATTTAAAAATGATGTTTAAGGACTTGATATCATTCTGGATATGAATAAGATACAACAAACATGGCTTATGTAACAAAACATATAAAAGAAAATGAGTAAGTTAACACCCGAAATGATGATAATTCTAAGATATTATTAATAAATCAATGTTAAAAGATCATATATGATATCATATTAATATATATGATTATTGTATAATTTAATAACAATTATTTCACCATTATACTGGAGGTTAACCTACCCCAACCAAGGAAAAGTACAAGTTAAGGGTTATTTCACAATCTCTTCATTATCCGAGGTTGTTTATATGTAATAATCTACTGGGATCTCTTTATCATCCACATCCATGTTTCTTAAAAATGTATTTCAAAACATTTTTAATATTTACAAGAATATGTGTTAAAGTCATTTATACCCTTGTTTGACTTTTTATAAGAGGTTTATAAAGGAATCTTTCCGACATTTTCAAAACAAGGTCCTTTTTAACCTTTTCGACAGAATTGAGGTAAGAATGTTTTTTTTAACTTATACGGCGGGTGCGGTTATTTTCCGCCGTTATAAAATCGTCGAAGCTTTCCATACAAGCTTATAAGAATATTTTCAAAGAAAATATTTTATTTTATATGGATCTTAAATGGTTTCAAAATAAAAGGAGATACTTCTTTAAAAAGAATTTTGATTTCATCTATGTCAACATCCTTTGATGGATTTTAAGATTATTTGAAGTTGATTTATTATGATACAAAACTTCTATATTGTATTGAAGGTTTTGTGATATGTTTGACTGTGGATGTGCTATTTTTATACCATTCATAGTTTATGGTGAAATTATTGACATTTCGTATGCAAGTTTTAATACGAATGTTTATGTTATGTTTAAACCTTTTCATATGGGAATGAATTGGACTTAATAAGTGACGGGTGGAGCCCGCTATAGCTCCTCGATGCATCGGTAGGTCTCATGAGACAAACTAGTGTCTTGGCACAAGGCCTTGACAAAATCTTATTTGTAGTCTTGGCACGAGGCCTTGGCTATGTGGTTATGATAGTCTGGCATTATGCATTCCAACATTATGAAAGTGGTTATTGATTTTTGCATGTGATTATTCATTTAGTAGAATATCCATGTGAATAAGTAAATGGCATTATTTCATTTATGCCATACCATGTTGAAAGTTCGTATTTAAAAGGCTTTTGTTTTAGTTATACATTGCCTTAAATGTTTATTCTTATTTATGAAAGTTTCCACTTTATTGTTATCCTTACTGGGCATTTGATCTCACCCCTTTTTTTTTATGTTTTATTTTTCCCAGGATGTGAAGAAGTAAGTTATGAATGACCTGCAGGGATTTTATGAGGGGTTAATAGTGTGGATTTTGGAAACATTATGTTGTTGTATTAGTTTTTCATTTTATGATGTAATGTAAAACTTATGAATATATCTAGTGTTTCCAAGGCTACTAAACCAATCGGTCTTTCGAGATTTGATCTTTCTTGTGATCATGCCAATGTTATGTAATTAATGCACCGACTCTGGGTAGCTGGGGTCGGGGCGTTACAGTTGGTATCAGAGGAAGTTTAGTACAAACCTTGGAAGCTAGATTTAGATAAACTCTGATTAGAGAACATAGACCTAAGATGAACTTTGAGGATTAGTATAGAAGAACTTCCTAGAATTTTGGTATTGTAGAGACTTTGTGAGTTTTCCGAGCAATACATCCCTGTCTGGATACGAGCAGGTAGAGGCGGCTCTGGCACAGATGTACCTAGGGGTAAAACCCGAAAACACCGCTTTGAGCTAGACTCGAACGGGAACTGGTGCACGACAACGGGCCTTGCTGCACTCTTGGTTACGACACTCCCGGGGGATATGCTTAGGATAACTCTCACTTTCTTTACAAATCATTATGAAGGGTTTATGAGTATATACTTCCTCAAAGAAAACATATTTATGATTATGGATTATATCCATAGATAGTTCAATTTATGTTTAGTGTTTTATAAGTATGGGATTATGTATTTTGATGCATAAACTGATCTAGTTTATGCCATTTTTTTAGACATGGCGCCTAGTGGAAGAAATGGAAACCGTATCAATGCACGCACTCCATGTAGGGATTGCCCTCCTGCTCAAGATAATTATAGTGGGGCTGGTGATGCAACTGGTGCTGATCAGCTAATCACCGTACTGGGACAACTTACTCAGGTTATGAATAATAACCTTACCCGTATGGAGCACCCTGATCCGCAGCGTGGAGGATCAATGTTAGATCGATTCATGAGACAACAACCTCCAACGTTCAATGGGAGTACAAATCCCTTAGTAGCTGAGCAATGGATATTTTCCCTAGAGAAAATATTTCAGGCTTTGGGGAGTAGTGAAAGGGAAAAAGTTACCATGGCAGTTTACCGTATCACTGGAGATGCTGATCAATGGTGGTCATTGATTCAAAACATGAAGGAAGATGATGAAGTATCAAACATGGAATGGAGGGAGTTCAAAGATCTGTTTTTAGAAAAATACTTTCCTCGCGACCATCGAGCAGATATGGAAAGACAATTTCTGAGTCTGAGACAAAAGGAGGATGAGAATGTCACAAAGTATGAGGCTAACTTTACAAGGTTAGCGAGGTATGCTGGAGATTATATTCGCAACCCAAGAAGTAAGATTGATCGTTTCTTTTATGGGTTAAAACCATTTCTCCGTCGAGCATTAGTCTCACAATCCTTTTCGTCGTACGAAGACATTGTCTCATGTACTATAAAGACCGAAAAGGAATTCTCTAAGTCTTATGACTTTAAAGCAAAGCAAGAGAAGAAGAGACCTGCTGATCAATCTGGGAATGGAAATAAGGGGAAGAAGGGAAAGGTTGAATATCCATCTTGTGGTAAATTCGGGAAGAAACATCCTGGTACTTGCTTGAAGGGAATGGGAGTCTGTTACAAGTGTGGTGAAAAAGGCCACCATGCTCATGATTGCAAGGGGAAGAAGGAAGCTACCAACGTTCAGTGCTACAATTGCAGGGAGATGGGGCATTATGCAAATGCATGTCCTAAGCGTCAGGAGAACTTACCTCAGAAAAGGCCAAGGGATCAAGGCCAGGCTTATGCTATCACTACTGCTGAGGTAGAAGCTCCGAAAGACATGGTGGCAGGTAATTTAATGGTTTCCTCAAGTTTAGAAAATGCATTATTTGATTCTGGATCATCGCATTGTTTCATATCTTCCCAGTTTTCTAAGAAAATTAGATATTTCCAATTTGATTTAATAAGGGAGTTGTCAGTTAAAACTCCTAAGGGAAGTATCGTTGCAACAAAGTTTTGTGAATCAGTCCCCATTAGATCACATAAATTTTCTTTATCTGCTGATCTCATCGTCATACCTATGATCGAGTTTGATATAATCCTCGGTATGGACTGGCTTTCGGACTATGATGCGAAGATTTATTGTAAGAAGAAAGAGGTTACGATTCTTGATGATAATGATAAGGAACACCTTATTTTTAGAGCAGAATCGTCACCACCTAATTCTTATTTAGATCCACCCTCAATAGCTCAACTAAATTCAATTATTGGGGAGGAAGAGAATGAAATAACTGCGAGTGAGGAAAGGAATGTTCAAATAGAGGATGTACCTGTTGTGAAAGAATTTGTAGATGTATTTCCAAAAGATTTACCTGGACATCCTCCAGAACGAGAAGTTGAGTTTTCTATTGATTTGATTCCTTGATCAAGGCCTATATCGAAGACCCCTTATAGAATGGCCACTGTAGAGTTAGTCGAACTAAAGAAACAACTAGAGGAATTGAGTAATAAGGGATTTATTCGCCCTAGTGTTTCTCCATGGGGAGCCCCTGTTCTTTTTGTTAAAAAGAAAGATGGATCTATGAGGTTATGTATCGACTACAGGGAGATCAATGCTATAACGATAAAGAACAAGTATCCCCTACCTCGTATTGATGATTTATTTGACCAACTGCATGGAGCTCAATACTTTTCAAAGATTGACCTTCGATCTGGATACCATTAGTTGTGTGTGAAGAAGGAAGACATTCCGAAAACAGCATTTCGAACCAGGTACGGGCATTACGAGTTTACTGTAATGCCGTTTGGATTGACTAATGCACCCTCTGTATTCATGGATCTAATGAATAGAGTCTTCAAGGAGTATCTCGATGAATTTGTGGTGGTATTTATTGATGATATCTTGGTATACTCCAAAACCTACGAAGATCATGAAAATCACTTGCGCATTATCTTTAAGACTCTGAGGAGGCATGAATTATATGGGAAGTTTAGCAAGTGTGAATTCTGGCTTCAGGAGATTTCTTTTCTTGGCCATATTATCTCTAAAGATGGAATCTCTGTTGATCCTTCTAAGACCAAGGCAATCCAAGAATGGCCAGCACCTACGAGTATAACTGAGGTACGTAGTTTTATTGGTTTGGCAGGTTATTATCGACGTTTCGTCCAGAATTTTGCCCGATTGGCTAACCCATTAACGAAGCTCACACGTAAAGGGGTTAAATTTGTTTGGACAAAAGAGTGTGAAGAATGTTTCGAAGAACTGAAGAGAAGATTAGTCAATGCTCCTATATTGACTCTACCATCGGGGAATGATGGGTTCGTTATTTATAGTGATGCATCGAAGAAAGGACTTGGCTGTGTCCTTATGCAGAATGATAGAGTTATTGCCTATGCATCACGACAGTTGAAAATTCATGAACAAAACTATCCTACTCATGATCTTGAGTTAGCAGCTGTGATCTTTGCTTTGAAGATATGGAGGCACTACCTCTATGGTGAAAAATGTGAGATTTATACTGATCACAAGAGTTTGAAGTATATTTTCTCAGAAAAAGAACTCAACATGAGGTAAAGGAGATGGCTTGAATTACTCAAGGATTATGATTGTACGATACACTACCACCCGGGGAAGGCAAACAAGGTGGCAGATGCTTTGAGTAGAAAAGACCATGGAGTTTTGAACAATATGAGAATTGAAAGGGATCCAATTTTCATGGATCTAGTGAAGATGGACATGGGAATAACCAGGGAAGGTGAAACATCAATGCTTTTTCAAATGGTTGCCAAACCATCTTTACTAGAAAGGATTAAGAGTTCTCAGACCGATGATGAAGAATTTCAGAAGAAGATTAAAGCTGTGAATGATGGGAGATTGAGAGACTTTGTGTATGAAGATGGAATTTTGAAATTCGGGAAGAGACTTTGTGTTCCCGATATACCTGATCTAAAAAGGGAATTGCTGGATGATTCTCATAGTTCCAATTTCTCTATACACCCTGGGAGCACCAAAATGTATAGAGATTGGAAAGAACATTTTTGGTGGGACAATATGAAGAGGGAGATTGCTGATTTTGTGTCAAGATGTATGGTTTGTCAACAAGTGAAAGCTGGAAGGCAACAGCCTGGAGGAGTCATGCAACCTCTTCCCATACCGGAGTGGAAATGGGACAATATTACGATGGACTTTGTCATGGGGCTACCAAAGACTCCTAGAAGGAACGATGCAATATGGGTTATTGTTGATCGTCTTACCAAGTCAGCACATTTTCTTTCTATAAGAGAAGATCTACCCCTGGAACGTCTAGCAAGACTATACATTAATGAAGTTGTGAGACTTCATGGAGTACCCCTATCGATTGTTTCTGATCGTGATCCCCGTTTTACTTCAAGATTTTGGAAAAGTCTTCAGAAATCCCTGGATACTGAACTTCATTTGAGCACTGCTTACCACCCTCAGACAGACGGACAATTAGAACGGACTATTCAAACCTTAGAAGACATGTTGAGATCTTGCTCACTTGACTTTCAGGGTATGTGGGATCAATATTTATCACTGGTAGAATTTTCCTATAACAATAGCTTCCATTCGAGTATACAAATGGCACCATATGAAGCGTTATACGGAAAGAGATGTCGTACACCAACCTGTTGGGATGATGTTGGTGAAAGAAAACTTGTAGGCCCAGAACTGGTGGAGGAAACGGTGGAAAAGGTGAAGGTAATCCAAAATCACATCAAAGCAGCTCAAAGTAGGCAGAAAAGCTATGCCGATAATCAAAGGAAGGATTTGGAATTTCAAGTCGGTAATCATGTTTTCCTAAAGGTATCTCCATGGAAGGGAGTCATACGTTTTGGAAAGAAAGGTAAATTGAGTCCCAGGTACATCGGACCTTTCGAAATTCTAGAACGAATTGGGGCTGTAGCTTACCGATTGGCAATGCCGCCAAGTCTCTCCAAAGTTCACGATGTGTTCCACGTATCTCTGTTGAGGAAATACATGCCTGATCCGACGCATGTACTCACCTATGAGGAATTAGAACTGGAACCCGATCTGTCTTATTGCGAAGAGCCCGTCAAGATTCTTGATACGAGAGAACAAGTACTGAGAAACCGGACGACGCGTCTGGTAAAGGTTTTGTGGAGAAATCATAAGATGGAAGAGGCAAAGTGAGAACCCGAGGAACTTATGATGAAGAACCACCCGAGTTTTTTTATGCAGTAATACCCTAGAAATTGCGAGGACGCAATTATTTGAAGGAGGGGAGAATGTAACACCCCAAACTTCCACGGTACGTTTCCCTTCGAATAATCGATAGCGTGTGTTGTACGCAACCTCGAGTTCTAACACACACCACAACTAATTAAACTAGCCGTTGTGAATAGTAATACCTACTTTTTGAAATCACATATATTTTATATTTCAAAATGGACTTCATTTTTGGATTCGGAATATTGAAATTAGCCTAGGGTGAAATTTTGGTACTTTTCAGATAACTTTCATATTTTGATGAATAGTGAAAATTACTAAATTTTAATTAAAAACAACTTTTTTAATCAAAATAATTAATAGTGATAAATTATGAATTTTAGTAGTTTTAAAGTATATTTAGAATATATTTTTACCATTTAATATAATTTTGGTCATTGGACATAATTTTACAATTAAACCGAACATAAACAAGTGTCAATCTTTTGATAGTTATTATCTCTTAAAAACACGCTTTTTGTTTTGACAGCGGGAATTAATTTTAAATTAATTTCTGCCACTTCTGTGTTTTGAATTTAGGAAAATGGATTCCATATTTGTAATCAGGATGTTCAAATTGTGTAAATAGGTAACTTTTATTTTTAGACATTTTGAATAATTACTGCGGTAAATATTTTATTTACCATGGTTAAGGGTAAATCTGGTAAATAAGGGTTAAAAAAATAATATTATAATAATACTAAATTACCCTAAAAACGTGTCTTAACCCTATTGGTTGATAGATGGTCGACCATGGACATCTTTGTGTCAATTTTGGGACCCCATGGATCCACTTGTAAGTGATAATGACACTTTATTTTAATTTAGTTAAAATGAATACAAAAATGACACAAGCATATATCTTTTAGAACAACAATTTTTCCATAGGGTTATATATGTTGGATTTTAGATTATAAATATTCATTAGAAAGATAAAAAGATTTCCTACATAATGATATTTTATTTATAATTTTTAGACATTAAATAATTTATTTTATTTATGACACAATGATGATGCAGTAATTACTATAATAGTGAAAAATTAAAATAATTGATATTATAAATACCCAAATAAATATAATATGAAACTTTTAATGAATTAAACTAATTTTCTAGGCTAATATGATATATTAGTATTGATTTAATGGACTTTGTTCGAAGTAATCAATCTGTTATGAGTTTCACAAAAATCAACTATTGAATAGTGTCAAAATTGACATAAAAGAGTTCTTAAAACAAATATTATATTATTAATTGATATTAAATTCCTAAAAATCTAAGGTTCGGCCAAGAGACTTATATTATGATAGTATAATCATTAATGGACCACTTGGGGGTCGCTTGGATGTATATAGTAAGTTTATTAACCATATTATATAAAAATACAAAGAGACATTGTAAAAGTGAAACTAATTAACTTAGAGTTAATACTTAAAGATAAGGTTAATATAAGTACCCAAACCTGTCTAAATTCTATTGGTTGAGTGGTTTTCGACCTATCCCCACCTTAACCTTTGAATAATAAGCTTTGGAGCCATTAGAAACCGAATATGAATTTATTATAAATTAACATTTCTAGCTTTTCCAAAGGTGCCCCTCACCCCTCTTATAAAAGGGCACTCCTCCTTCTCATTTCTTCACACCTTCAAAGCCTTTTGGTTCGGCCAAACTCTGCCCAAATAATCTCCCAACATCCCTCACTACAACCTAGAGGCCTTAGTTTGATCAGAAATCCAACCTAAGGAGCCCTTTTGATCAAATCAAAAGGAAGAACCCGAAGAAGAGGTAATGATTTCACCACCGTTTTCTAAGTTCATTTCTTCTTCCACTTCTTCTTCCTTTGTTCTTACCATTCTAAAATAATAACTCCAGTATCTCACATATACTGTGATGTTATTATAAGTATGGTACAACCATATTCAGTATTCTATCCACCCTTTGAATAACATGTCACCATACGTGCGTACGTACGGCTTACCGTCTCCACGTCGTGGTGTAATTGTTATTCAATATAATATTATTTGGATGGGTATAATAATGATGTGTAACTCATGTAAATAATAAATATAAAATGTTAATGATTCTGTATATATGATATACCATTCATTTATATATTATTTTAATATCAAAAGAATGATATTGTCGCTCGTGCGTACGTACGGACTACCGTCTCCACGAACGCGATGAGATTCATTCTCCATCGTATCCATTCAAGTATAATTATCATTTTATGATTTAAAAATGATGTTTAAGGACTTGATATCATTCTGGATATGAATAAGATACAACAAACATGGCTTATGTAACAAAACATATAAAAGAAAATGAGTAAGTTAACACCCGAAATGATGATAATTCTAAGATATTATTAATAAATCAATGTTAAAAGATCATATATGATATCATATTAATATATATGATTCTTGTATAATTTAATAACAATTATTTCACCATTATACAGGAGGTTAACCTACCCCAACCAAGGAAAAGTACAAGGTAAGGGTTATTTCACAATCTCTTCATTATCCGAGGTTGTTTATATGTAATAATCTACTGGGATCTCTTTATCATCCACATCCATGTTTCTTAAAAATTTATTTCAAAACATTTTTAATATTTACAAGAATATGTGTTAAAGTCATTTATACCCTTGTTTGACTTTTTATAAGAGGTTTATAAAGGAATCTTTCCGTCGTTTTCAAAACAAGGTCCTTTTTAACCTTTTCGACAGAATTGAGGTAAGAATGTTTTTTTTAACTTATACGGCGGGTGCGGTTATTTTCCGCCGTTATAAAATCGTCGAAGCTTTCCATACAAGCTTATAAGAATATTTTCAAAGAAAATGTTTTATTTTATATGGATCTTAAATGGTTTCAAAATAAAAGTAGATACTTCTTTAAAAAGAATTTTGATTTCATCTATGTCAACATCCTTTGATGGATTTTAAGATTATTTGAAGTTGATTTATTATGATACAAAACTTCTATATTGTATTGAAGGTTTTGTGATATGTTTGACTGTGGATGTGCTATTTTTATACCATTCATAGTTTATGGTGAAATTATTGACATTTCGTATGCAAGTTTTAATACGAATGTTTATGTTATGTTTAAACCTTTTCATATGGGAATGCATTGGACTTAATAAGTGACGGGTGGAGCCCGCTATAGCTCATCGATGCATCGGTAGGTCTCATGAGACAAACTAGTGTCTTGGCACAAGGCCTTGACAAAATCTTATTTGTAGTCTTGGCACGAGGCCTTGGCTATGTGGTTATGATAGTCTGGCATTATGCATTCCAACATTATGAAAGTGGTTATTGATTTTTTCATGTGATTATTCATTTAGTAGAATATCCATGTGAATAAGTAAATGGCATTATTTCATTTATGCCATACCATGTTGAAAGTTCGTATTTAAAAGGCTTTTGTTTTAGTTATACATTTCCTTAAATGTTTATTCTTATTTATGAAAGTTTCCACTTTATTGTTATCCTTACTGGGCATTTGAGCTCACCCCTTTTTTTATGTTTTATTTTTCCCAGGATGTGAAGAAGTAAGTTATGAATGACCTGCAGGGATTTTATGAGGGGTTAATAGTGTGGATTGTGGAAACATTATGTTGTTGTATTAGTTTTTCATTTTATGATGTAATGTAAAACTTATGAATATATCTAGTGTTTCCAAGGCTACTAAACCAATCGGTCTTTCGAGATTTGATCTTTCTTGTGATCATGCCAATGTTATGTAATTAATGCACCGACTCTGGGTAGCTGGGGTCGGGGCGTTACATCACATATGACTGGCTAGGCGCCTCAGTTATAAATGTATACATGAGGTATGTTTTCATGATTTGATTTTACATAAGCTGATATACATTGATAATTATGGATAAATACATCTCATATTTTTCACAGGCGTATATATGAAAAACAATTGAAGGTATTTTCCCATGAATACAAATTTGGAATCGTTAGTCCTCACACTATTTCTACACAACGAACAGAAATAGATTCTAATTTTCAGGCTGAATTGATGTCAAATCTGCTCAGAACATTTCAAAGAAGAATTACGACTGACAGGCTCTTTTTAATACCAACGATGCAAGGGTAAAACTCTACATTTTAATCATATCAATTTCATTTTTATTTCTATTAGTACTTATTTCTTTTTGTGTTTTTAGGGAACATTGGATGCCCATTGATGTCAATTTGGATACTCCAAAGATTTATTTTCTGGATTCACTGAATGGGTATCCAACTAACCGACCACAGATGATGGTGATTGTCAATTTGTAATACACTAGATCCAACATTTTAGAACTAAATATCTAGTTATATAATTTATATTATCTTTTAATGAGGATTTTGTTATGATAGGGTGGTGTATGAATATCATCTAAAGGTGGGAATGAATCCAGGGCGTAAGGACGACAATGCCCACAATATCTACAAATGGAGAAGTATCTGGGTATATATAATTATATTTCACTACCCAAATACATATCAAAACAAATTACTTATTTTTCTCGATGTTTCTGCAGTGTCCGAAACAAACAAATGACAAGGACTGCAGTTATTATGTTTGTAAATTTATGAAAGAGATCATATTTCATGGACAAACTAGCATCCCTAAAGAGGTATTTTTTAAAATAATTACTAATTTATTTAAAATAATTATTAATCCTTTGTGTATTTATATTTTTTTCAGTACTACTATGACTGTCGCAAAAACTCCTATTCAGAAGATGATATAAATGTCTTTAGAAACGAATGGGCATCGTACCTGATGGAAGAATGTAAACAAATAGGAAAATAAAGGTGAAATCCTAATACTTATGTTATCTTTATATGGTCATTGATATCTCCCTTTACACTTATTGAGAATCTATGATCTCCTTTTCTTATGATTTGTATCCTTAGATTAGTGAATTCCTACTACTTAGTTTCAAAATGACATAAACTTTGGAAAACAACACCAATGACATACGGAAAACCGAGAAAACGTGTTCGGATTATTTTGATACTTTAGGAAAATTATCGACGAGTCATTTGTGACGTGTAAGAATCTACCGAACCTCAATCCGACGCACAGTGTGACCGGTATGGCTAAAAGTTCCTGATATCAGTTTCAAATTGAGATGAACTTTGGAAAACAACCCCAATGACATATGATAAAACTGATCAAACGCGTTCGGATTGTTTTGATACTTTAGGAAAAAGATCAATGAGTCATTTTTGACGTGTACGAATCGACCGCACCTCAATCCAATGCACGGTGTGACCGGTATGGCTAAAAGTGTCTGATATCAGTTTCAAATTGAGATAAACTTTGGAAAACAACACCAATGACATACGCCAAACTGAGAAAACATTTTCGGATTGTTTCGATACTTTAGGACAACGATCCACGAGTCATTTGTGACGTGTACAAATCGACTGCACCTCAATCCGACGCACGGTGTGACCAGTATGGCTAAAAGTTTTTGATATCAGTTTCAAATTTAGATAAACTTTGGAAAACAACACCAATGACATACGCCAAACTGAGAAAACATGTTCGGATTGTTTTGATACTTTAGGAAAACGATCCACGAGTCATTTTTGACGTGTACGAATCGACCGCACCTCAATCTGACGCACGGCGTGACCGGTATGGCTAAAAGTGTCTGATATCAGTTTCAAATTGAGATAAACTTTGGAAAACAACACCAATGACATACGCCAAACCGAGCAAACACATTCGGATTGATTTCGATAATTTAGGACAACGATCCACGAGTCATTTGTGACGTGTACGAATCGACCGCACCTCAATCCGAAAGACGGTGTCACCGGTATGGCTAAAAGTGTCTGATATCAGTTTCAAATTGAGATAAACTTTGGAAAACAACACCAATGACATACGGAAAACCAAGAAAACATGTTCGTATTGTTTTGATACTTTAGGACAACGATCCATGAGTCATTTGTGACGTGAATGAATCGACCGCACCTCACTCTGACGCACGACATGACCGGTATGACTAAAAGTGTCTCATATCAGTTTCAAATTGAGATAGACTTTGGAAAACAACACCAATTACATACGCCAAACCGAGAAAATGCGTTTGGATTGTTTTGAGACTTTAGGACATAGATCCGAGAGTCATTTGTGACATGTACGAATCGACCGCACCTCAATCTGATGCACGGCATGACCGGTATGGATAAAAGTGTCTGATATCAGTTTCAAATTGAGATAAACTTTGGAAAACAACACCATTGACATACACCAAACCTAGAAAATGCATTCGGATTGTTTTGATACTTTAGTAAAATGATCCACGAGTCATTTGTGATGTGTAAGAATCGACCGCACCTCAATCCGACTCACGGTGTGACCGGTATGGATAAAAGTGTCTGATATCAGTTTCATATTGAGATAAACTTTTGAAAACAACAACAATGACATACGCCAAACTGAGAAAATCCGTTCGGATTGTTTTGATAATTTAGGACAACGATCCACAAGTTATTTGTGACGTGTAAGAATCGACCGCACCTCAATCTGATGCACGATGTGACCGGTATGACTAAAAGTGTCTGATATCAGTTTCAAATTGAGATAGACTTTGGAAAACAACACCAATGACATACGCCAAACCGAGAAAACGTTTTTGGATTGTTTTGATACTTTTTTACAATGATCCACGAGTCATTTGTGACGTTTACAAATTGACAGCACCTCAATCTGACGTACGGTGTGACCGGTATGGCTAAAAGTGTCTGATATCAGTTTCAATTTGAGATAAACTTTGGAAAACAACACCAATGACATAGGGAAAACTTAGAAAACGCGTTCGGATTGTTTTGATACTTTAGGACAACGATCCACGAGTCATTTGTGACGTGTACGAATCGACCTCACCACAATCCGACACACGACATGACCGGTATGACTAAAAGTGTCTGATATCAGTTTCAAATTGAGATAGACTTTGGAAAACAACACCGATGACATACGCCAAACCGAGCAAATGCGTTCGAATTGTTTTGATACTTTAGGAAAATTATCCACGAGTCATTTGTGACATGTACGAATCGACCGAACCTCAATCTGATGCACGGCGTGACCGGTATGGCTAAAAGTGTCTGATATCAGTTTCAAATTGAGATAAACTTTGGAAAACAACACCATTGACATACGCCAAACCGAGAAAACGCGTTCGGATTGTTTTGATACTTTAGGGAAACGATCCACGAGTCATTCGTGACGTGTACGAATCGACCGCACCTCAATCCGACGCACAGTGTGACTGGTATGGCTAAAAGTGTCTGATATCAGTTTCAAATTGAGATAAACTTTGGAAAACAACACCAATGACATTCTCCAAACCGAGAAAACGCATTCGGATTGTTTTGATACTTTAGGAAAACGATCCACGATTCATTTGTGACGTGTACGAATTGACCGCACCTCAATCCGACACCTGGTGTGACCAGTATGGCTAAAATAATCTGATATCAGTTTCAAATTGAGATAAATATTGAAAAACAACACCAATGACATATGGAAAACCAAGCAAACGTGTTCAGATTGTTTTGATACTTTAGTAAAACGATCCACGATTCATTTGTGATGTGTATGAATTGACCACACCTCAATCCGACGCACGACGTGACCGGTATGACTAAAAGTGTCTGATATCAGTTTCAAATTGAGATAGACTTTGGAAAACAACACCAATGACATACACCAAACCGAGAAAACACATTCGGATTGTTTTGATACTTTAGGAAAACGATCCGCGAGTCATTTGTGACGTGTATGAATCGACCGCACCTCAATCCGACGCACGGCGTGACCGTTATGGCTAAAAGTGTCTGATATCAGTTTCAAATTGAGAAAAACTTTGGAAAACAACACCATTGACATACGCCAAACTGAGCAAACACGTTCGGATTGTTTTGATACTTTAGGGAAACGATCCGAGAGTCAATTGTGACGTGTACAAATCGACCGCACCTCAATCTGACGCACGGTGTGACCAGTATGGCTAAAAGTGTCTGATATCAGTTTCAAATTGAGATAAACTTTGGAAAACAACACCAATGACATACGCCAAACTGAGCAAACACATTAGTATTGTTTTGATACTTTAGGAAAACGATCCAAAAGTCATTTGTGACATATACGAATCAACCGTACCTCAATCCGATACATGACGTGACCGGTATGACTGAAAGTGTCTGATATCAGTTTCAAATTGAGATAGACTTTGGAAAACAACACCAATGACATACGCCAAACCGAGAAAACGCGTTTGGATTGTTTTGATACTTTAGGAAAACGATCCAGTAGTCATTTTTGATGTGTACGAATTGACCGAACCTTAATCCGACGCACGGTGTGACCAGTATGGCTAAAAGTGTCTGATATCAGTTTCAAATTGAGATAAACTTTGGAAAACAACACCAATGACATACGTCAAACCGAGTAAACACGTTCGGATTGTTTTGATGCTTTAGGACAACGATACATGAGTCATTTGTGACGTGTAAAAATAGAGCGCACCTCAATCCGACGCACGACGTGACTGGTATAACTAAAAGTGTCTGATATCAGTTTCAAATTGAGATAGACTTTGGAAAACAACACCAATGACATATTCCAAACCGAGAAAATGCGTTCGGATTGTTTTGATACTTTAGGAAAACGATCCACGAGTCATTTGTGACATGTACAAATCGACCGCACCTCAATCCGACGCACGGCGTGACCGGTATGGCTAAAAGTCTCTGATATAAGTTTCAAATTGAGATAAACTTTGGAAAACAACACCATTGACATACGCCAAACCGAGAAAACGCATTCGGATTGTTTTGATACATTAGGACAACGATCCACGAGTCATTTGTGACGTTTATGAATCGACCGCACCTCAATCTGACGCACGGTGTGACCGGTATGGCTAAAAGTGTCTGATATCAGTTTCAAATTGATATAAACTTTGGAAAACAACACCAATGACATACGCCAAACTGAGAAAACGCGTTCTTATTGTTTTGATACTTTAGGAAAACGATCCACGAGTCATTTGTGACGTGTACAAATTGACCGCACCTCAATCCGACGCACGACGTGACTAGTATGACTAAAAGTGTCTGATATCAGTTTCAAATTGAGATAGACTTTAGAAAACAACACCAATGACATATTCCAAACATATTGATTTTACATTATTCCATTTCATTGTTATGAAAATGAAAACTTTTGAGTTTAAAATTTCATATTTTAGTTTCACATTTCCATATTAATGTATTCTTTCATATTACTATTTTAATTTCTTTCATTATTGAATTACTAACATAATATTTGTTTTCATATATAGGTAAATTTTTTTCCTTGAGTTCGGATGCTTTGTTCAGCAAAAAATACCATCGAGAGCGGATCACAGATATCAAAGGATGAAACCGGAATGTTTATAACTGTTTTTGAATAATTGTAAATGTAACCATGTAAAAAAATGTTTGAAATGTATATAGAAATGCGTTTTTTGTATTCATGATGTTAAGTAAATGTATATACCGTTGTCGGTCAAAATATTGGGTGTGGGTGCTATGGTGTGCAGGTGTGCATGTGCTACTTTGTGCAGGTATTCAGGTGTGCAGGTGTGCAGGTACTGTTTTTTTTGTGCAGGCGATGGGGCCTTTATCAGTACTTTCTTAGCGCTGATAAAGGACACCTTTAACAGCGCTAGAGGAGCACTGATAAAGGAACCCTTTATCAGTGCTCCGTCAAGTGCCGATATAGGAGACCTTTATCAGTGCTAAAAGAAGCGCTGATAAAGGGGTCCTTTATCAGCGCTCTGAGAAGCGCTGATATAGGGGACCTTTATCAGCGCTAAGAGAAGCGCTGATAAAGGCAGTCCTTTATCAGCGCTTTTGTTATCACTGATAAAGGTCCCCTATATCAGCGCTTCTCGGAGCGCTGATAAAGGATACCCCCCCCCCCCTTTATCTACGCCGGCATTAACAGCGCTTTTCTAGTGCTGTTAATTCCGGTTTTTAGCGCTGATAAAGGCACAGGTTGTAGTAGTGTGTAACTCTTTCGCTGACTCATCAACAATGTAAATAGGATCATATAGTCGATTCCTTATAAACATTTCTAATTAATCCATAATAATCTTATACTAATATTTTATATTTATGAAATACCTAGAATTAACATACCTCAAGGTCTCATGGAAAATTCTTCCTTGTGGCTATATAAGAAATTACTTCAAATAACTTTTTGGTACTGACCTTCCTAATTGATAATTTCCTAGAAATGTTTTGTGGGTCCTCAAAGAATATATATATATATATATATATATATATTCAATAACCTCTCAAGAGGTGTCTCAATGTGTTATAATACACATAATTTATAATCAAAACATAAATCTATAGCACGAGATAACCCTCCTCTAAAAAACAATGTTGATGTTGTTGTTAAAGTTCCCACATCATCGACCCCATATAAGGGGATGGTCAATGATCTTCATAAATAGTCTACATAATCCATTAAAATTCCCCTATAAACTAGAAATAATAACACACATTGGGGATAATAGGAGGTCCCATGAGTGGAACTAATAGAGGTAACACTGCTGGCTATGGGCCCACCACCCATATGGCATGGTTGTTACCACCATCCTATTGCATGACTCAGGTATATCATGGTTTAATTTCTCTATAAATTTCATATAGATTCCCATTTTATTATTTTTTAATGGTAATATTACAGATATAATAATAGGATGGATACATTCCTTCTAATTCATTTTTCACACCCCTCTTTCTTTTTTTTAATCTGGATGTGGGTAATATGAGTGATCATAAATAAATCTAGACACACTACCTACTACCAACTACTAAAGATTTGTATGGGTCCTATTTTTATCAATTTATGTATCCTTGTATATAGACTAAAAATTTATTATTATATTGAAAACCCCTTTAATTTTCTATTGGAATCCCCATTTAAGAGTGACTGTATTGAAATTTATTATTTACCCATTCATTTATTTACATGATATAACGTTTAACTATATTAAAATTATAAATTTATACATATAAAAGAATTAAAAATTAAAAATTGGTAGTTAATTTAACTACATTTATGATATTACATTGGATAGTAGAATGTAACATGTGGAATATGATGATTCTACTAAATAAATCATCATTCCCAATTTATAGTGTTATGTGCTATATATAAATTACCAATCAAATTGATTTATTCAAAAGAAACTAAAACTTATGTCTATGTAACCTCAATCACATAACTCATACATGTGATAACTAGTTAGATAATGTATTATCATCAACTTATACGAGGAAAACAATTTCTGTTGACATAGAATCATTAATAACCAATTATTCAATCCACTTTTTTTATTGAAATGTTAGATTTATAATTGATATATTACTCTATACATGTAAAACATGTATCATATAGTCCAAAAATTTAACCTACATGGAGAGGAATAATGCATGTCATATTGAACCATTAGGGTGCTCTAAATAATTCATGATCAATGATTCTGTATCATACCAGGCCCCCAAAAATATGTAATCCAACATCAGAATAATTATAAATTAAAATATCATGTCTCTCACCCATAAGTGGAATGAAATAATATATAACCGGCATAAACTAAAACAGCATGTTCCATCACTAGAAATTTGACTTTTATCCTTGACTTGGCTTAGCTACACCTCGGTACAGGATCATAACGGAATTATTACAAGTCATATCTCCATACTACCATCCCAACCCATGATCCACTAATCGGTGCCACCCTCGGACTGGACACAAGGCCTCAAGTGAATCTCCCAATAAACTAGAGGAATCCAATTAGCAGTAAGGGACTAAAGAGGTATATTGGAGAGACTATACCCTCCTGATTAGAGTGACATAGAAATTTAATAAACATATAATAATATAATCATAATAAATTAAAAATATAAGCATGGAAGTAAAAGTCCATACTTTAAAAATAAGAAATATATTAATTGAAAATTCGATTACAATATAAAAAATAATTTAATTTCATGTATCTAAATGAAAAAGAAATAGGTAACACGAATACATACACACATACATATATGTATTTCTGAAGAATCAAAATGAAAAATAGACTATCTCCATATAGAATCACGATTCATAGCCTAGTCATGTTCTCCAAAACTCCCTTGATAAAATCAATCAAACATAAAAACCAAGGTATTTTAGTTATCAATACCAAAATCCAAGAAGTTTTTATGGGTACTTGTCAATGTTCTCAATATGGTGTGAGATATAATCATTAGGCTACCGAAAAAATTTTCTATAAAAAAAATTAGCATATGCATATAAACCATGAACAGGTGTAGCCATTACAAGTAACGATTTAAATGAATAATGGATATGAAAATTCGAGGAATACAATTCTCAATAATATAACCTATAACAGAAAATAAATATATATATATATATATATATATATTAAATAATACGTGTTTGTTAGCTCAAAATTTGACTCTTTTGAAATGAGTATCTGACCAACATGGACTAAGTCCCATAGTGATAATCCCAGAGACCTATTTCAATAGATTCAAATGTATGTATAAGTTTTAGGTTCCATACATTGATCCCATTCATCAGCATTATTCTATATATAATCAGACATAGGGGTCATTGGTTCCACACATATATCCCATATTCAGTTCAATACCTTTAATAATATTAGATGTCATGTTATGGATCATTATTTAACACAACATTTGTTATAGTATGCACCATCCATGAACAAATGGAATACCTACCTTAAATAATAATGGATGTCAATCCATGAATCAATAGGTAACCAACCAATAGTTTTACTCAGTGACATACTTAGATTATCGTCATCTAGAAAGTTATATGTAAAATTACATGGGCCATTTTATTTTCCATAAATAAAAAATAATATCAATATAAAAGTGAAAAGGTCAAAATAATATCCAACACATTCCATGCTCCTTCTAATATGACAATCTAATGATTTTTATAAAATTTAACCACACAGAAAAGGAGGAATGACACTCTAAAACTAAATAATTAAATTAATGTTAAGATACTAGTATACAGTGGAAATATCACAACTCCAAAAGTGTGGAATTAACACAGGTCATATAAATGAACAAACTGAATAGGTGGCTTAGGATGTGGTTGATAACATCCAACCAATTCAAGGTGATATAATGGAATCATAGTTTTTGTGTAATCATTAATTTCAATAGTTTCATTCAATTTAGAGGAATAATCAAGAAGGTATGGAATGGGGAATAATGATAATAATTTAATAAATGATGAAAAATTAAGGAAAATGTATTCACCACTTACCATATCCATTTTTTAGAACACTTGTATAGTATTAGCCCTTGGTTCGGCCTAATTCAAAACAAAAAATTAATAGTTGAATGTAGTAAAAATGGTTCATATTACCATGAACCAACAAATCTACATAGATGGAAAAAGGTACTAAAGGATCAAATTAAATGGAGAGATTACTGGTGGTGATCAATTTTGAATGATGACGTCAAAAATGGAGGATGGATTGAGAGATGGGATCAAATAATATCATTATGCGATTTAATGAATCCTGTAGTGGATATCCAATACGAGAGAGAGAAATGGGAAGAGGGGTATAAAAAAATAATGTGATTTAACCCCTTAAAACCCTCATCATTTACATGGTTTATAATGTTTTACACACATTTTAAATATCTTTTTTTACCTATGGGAAATACCAACTCATATCATGTAAGGGGGTCTGGCATGACTAATTCATGATGTGAATTTGGAATACATGTTGTTATTTCCATGTCATTTTTTCTCCTATGAGAACCAATAGACATCATTAACATGGTCGTAATGGACCAATTCATGACATGTATTTAAATACACATCATGTATTTGTTCATTAGCTAGCTTACATCCTTCTAATCCCTTCTCCCCATAAAAATGAAATGTATCTAAGGCAAGATTTCCTTTTCTATGCTCAAAATACAACCTCAATGAGGGTTTAAACAAAATTTAAAGGATCCATACATAAATATAGAAATCTACAATCCTATATTTTTTACAATTTATCGCACATTTTTTATATTAAGGAATACACTTGTTTTAGATTTTAAATTTTTTTTAATGACATATCGGCAGTGTCCTACTGTGGTTTATTACTCACACCCATCATTGAAATTAGGATGCACATGAAGACATAATATATCAGAATTTATGAAATGGAATGGGGAACATAGATTATATTTTATTCAAAGATAATTGTGCAGGGTATAGTATGATGTAATACATTGAAATATTATGTAGTGTAACATTATTTATTTTCTTGAAGACTATATACTTTTTTTGGGAATTACGTAATGGGAGCCTAGATTATTTTTCTATATGACATGTGTCTCATATGATTTTTTATTATGATTCATAATCTTCGTCCATTATTACACTAATTATTTTATATTATATTGTCATTTTTGTGTATGATTATTATAATGACATAATAGTCTCCCCATAGACATTACATAGACCCTCACGGATAATCAACATACAATTGTGTATGGGGATGTCTGCATAAGGACATTGTGCCTTTAGGATCAGGCCCAATGGTTTAGGATAATTCATTAATATTTGGAATAAAAACCTATACGAAGCTGGAAATACAATTTTGAATATTTTGTTTGAAATATGGGGCTAGAATAATGTTTTTTCATTAAAGGGTGGGGAATCCAACAACATAGAAAATGTGAGACATTAAAAGACTAAATGATACTACTAATGTCAAAATGTTTTTTCAATTATTTCATGATAATACATGATTTAACTCCATAATTATATGATCTTGGACAAGTGTATTGTTAGTATGGGTGAACACATTGGATATTTCATATGGAGTGTGAGAGTGAGGACAAACACCACAAAAAATAAAATTTGTTGGACTCTAGGAATTGTCAATAGTCAAAAATATGGCCTAGTAGTTAAAATCATAAAGTGTTCTCAGATGGAAATAAAGTAATTAAAGGTGAACCATGAAAAAAATTAACTATGTGAATTGACCATTATTGTACGGTCAAGACGTAAGGTATCATATTTTATTTCCTCGTTCCTTATTGACTATCCAAGGACATCATAAAAAAGAGATAGGTTATATTGGACATTGTTATGTGTGTGTTCTTATTCCATTTCATATAATTTTTTTTTCTACCTATGAGTTACCATTGAATTACATATTGTTACTATATCATGGAATTTGTGTCTATTCATGGACCATGTTTTAGGCATGTTGTATCACATGGGATTTAATTCCCAATTGTGCATTGAATACTACTAATTCAATTCAATCCCTTAAATTTTTCTAACAATTTTTGAAATATTCTTTTCTTATGATGAGTGATATATATATATATATATATATATATTCATACTATTGTGATATATAAATGGGGAAATTAGTTAGATTAAATTGAAAATGATGTTATTTTTTTACATATATGTGACTATGACTAACTTATAAGGATAGAGAATTCTGTTAGTTCTATGAGGGATATACTATGGGTTATGGGTAGCCTCCAAGGAGAGCCTTCATAAAACCCAAATTAATGATTATGAACTATAATGAACATATTTAATCATATGTTCTAATTATTTCCATTACATTTAAGATGTTGATTCCCTATAGGAAACTGATGATACAACTGTCTAATGTTGGAAGGGATAATCTCGAAAAGGATAATGCCTTTCTCCCACCTCATATTGTGTATGATATTACAATAGAGCATTCACCCATACTTTCTCAAATGATACAAGTAGAATTCCGAAAAAATTTGAGAGTCCTTCAACCAATTGCATCCAATATAGGATGGGAACTCAGCTTCATAGGCGAATACTTTATGGACATGTCGCTTCAGCATCCACCATCCATTCATGGCACTAGAGGACCATATGATTCATAGGAAAATATATATATATATATATAAATGAGGATGTTTCATCCACATTGAGACATTTAGGAGAAGGAGGGTAATTATGTAAGCTTTCATTCAAGAGGTATTCTCCATGAGATATTGGGGAATGATAGGATAGTCTATAAAACACGAGGGTCTCACCTAGGAATCCATCATTGGATTGTTTTTTGATGTATTCATTTTTTATTTTAAAAATCATGACTGAGAACCATATTTCATCGATCTCTTTTTTGGGTTTTGTGGCCGTATATATATACACAACTCATTTCAATATACTAGTTCTAGTTTCTTATATCTTGGGTAGAAGTGAGGCACATATATATAGGATGTTTGAGATTTATCTTGAAATTTATTTGACGAGTATAACAAGACACATGTTTCATACATATATATCACAACTAAATAGATGGAAATTTATTACATAAAATCAGAATGAATTATAGTAATCTTTCTGTCTATATCCTTTTGAAATTTAGAGACATTCACAATTGGTTCAATAGTTAACAACATCATCTCCTACTAATTTTTCCTTAACTATGAAACATCTTAGACATATCATACATGATACCATTCTTCAAAACATGGGGGAATATGTATATGAGGGGTGAACTCATATTCCTTGTAAGGGTAATATTTAGATATATCAATAAAACATGACCATGTGGTAATACCTACAAGGGGATAATATTAAAAAACCATCTCTTACATATCATTGATCACAAACATGAGTCATGGAATAAATCATGGGTTTTCATAATTAATGAATCATTATGAAATAAAATATTATAATCCATGAGATCATAACATTGGAATAAGAAATATATTTAAAGTATTCACATTATAATAGAAAATTTTATATCAAGGATTCCCAAAAAGATATTCATAACATCTTTGCCTTGGGATAACCACCCATTTACCTACTTTTATTTCTATATAACACCATGTACACCCTCTTTTTTGTATTGGGATAACCACCTATTGTGCCTATTTTATGTGTGGGACAACCTCGTGTGTACCAAAGTATTGGTATGGGATAACAACTTATGTTCCCTTTGAGATATTATAAAATTTATCATTACCCAAGGCATTTTACTAAGAAAAATATACTACCAATCATATAATCAATACATATTAGGGCTACAAGATACTAAAAAACCCATCGCCTCATAACCCATGAAACTGAAATGGTGTTTCAAAATAATTCTTCATAGTATAACCCATGTGATTTAAATAGCTTTAATTATCAATTTTCATCAAAATAAAAAATCATATTGAGAAAAAAACAAGGGTAGTTTCATTAGATCAATTCCCCAATGAAGACAATGTAACATCAATATATTTCATCATTTATAGAAAATTATTTTTAATTATTACATCGAATCGTCCTTGGGGAAAATAACCATTTTCCATTGGAAAAAATTATTTAAAATATTTTAATTTAAAAAATATTAATGAAATATTTTTCATTGAAAATAGTAATTGAAACATATAAATGTTGTTTTAAATTGTTGAGTTGACATGATGGTGGGAAATACCATTCATATAGTACATGTTAAATTAACGATTCCATTCACATTTTTCAAAAAAAATAACAATATCCTTATTCAGAAAATGAAATGAAGATTAAGATTTCACCATATTATAAAAATTGAAGTAAGGGTAAAATTTTATTTATACAATCATTTTATAACAGTAAATACCTTAATTATATCAATTTAGGAAAACATAAATATCGTATTTAAAGGAATTTCATCCAAAGAGTGAAATAAAGTAATTATTCCTTAATAAAAAATTTAGACCTATGAGTACATAAAGTGGAGAAAATGAAGTAAAAAATGGTATTTTCAATAATTATCTAGATTATTATTAATTTAATGATTTTATTTAGTGATATATCTAAAAATTCATTGTTGTAAATTGATCATAAACATACATGATAAAACATGAGATTGTATCTAAATAGCCCTAAAAAATATTATTTTAAAGCATAAGACACATATGTGAATAACATAAAATGAAACATTAAATATCTTGAGACAAATATGATTAATGACAATATAATATAAAGGATTTTTTTATATACCACATAGAAGAAAAAAGTTGTGAATATGGAATATGTCTCAATAAACTAAAAGATAGACTAGATCTCCATTACCTCATGTATTGACTCGAATTCTGCACATTAGAAACTCTTATATAATAATGGAAGGTTTATTATAAATATTTTATGGCACCATAATCAGATATTTCATTCAATTTATGATTTAATTATTACCATTTGTTACCCATTTTGTAACACCCCAAGCTTCCATGGTACGCTTCTCTTTGAATAATAGAGCAGTGTGTGTTGTACGCAACCTCGAGTTCTAACACACCGCGACCAATAAAAGTAGCCATTATGAATAGTAATACCCACATTTTGAAATTATATAAATTTTATATTTCAAAATGGACTTCATTTTTGGATTCAGAATATCGAAATTATCCTATTGTGAATTTTTGGTATTTTTCTGAGAAATTCCAATTTTTGATGAATAGTGAAAAATACTTAAAAACAACTTTTTTATAAAAATATTTTATAGTGATAAATTATAAAATTGAGTGGTTTTAAAGTATAATGAGATTATATTTTTACCATTCTATCCAATGGTGGTCATTATAATTAATTTCACTATGAAATTGGACATAAACAATTGTCAATCTTTTGATATATATTGTTTCTTAAAAACATGCTATTTGTTGTGACAACAGGAATTAATTATTAAATTAATTAATTAAACTTATATTTTTTGAATTTTGTAAAATGGACATCATTTTTGAATTAGGAATATTAAATATATCTTAGGGTTAATTTTTGGTATTTTTCGGAAAGCATCGATTTTTATGAATAGTGAAACCACTAAGTGGTAGTTAAAAAACTGATTTTTTGTTTAAATTAACTTTTACCACCTCTGTGATTTTTATTTCCAAAATCTTACATACATAATTTTAATTATGAATTAAAATTTGGTTCAATGGGATTAAAATAATTTTGGTGAATATTAACTTTTAAGTTCTATTAATCGTGATTAAAGGTAATTAGTGAAATTTATGGTAAAAATGATATTATATAAATATAAAAATATCTTGAAACTTGTCATAAACATATTGGATAATTCATGTAAGACCAAGACAATCCATGGGTCAACTTGGGGATCCCATGGAGCCACTTGGGTAAGAAAAGGACATTAATAACTTTTTATTTAAAGTAAAAATAAAATTGTCCCAAACATGTGTTGTTTTACTAAAACAATTATTACATGGGGATATATAAGTTACCGTTTTGACTATAAATATTAATTGGAAAGCTAAAAAGATTTCCTAGATCATGGTAATTGTTTTATTATTTTTAGACATTAAATAAATTATATTTTTTATGACACAATGATGATGCAGTGATTACCTCATTAATTAACGATTTAAATAAAATGAAAATATAATGTAAAATCTAAGAATTACACTTGTCAAAAACCTATTGGATGAGTATATTTCGAATCCTAGTCACCTTATCCTATAAATATATCATTTTGGGACCTTTAAAATCCGAAAATCATTTCATAATAATGTAACATTTCATGACTTTCCAAGAGTGCCCCTCCTATCCTCTTATAAAAGGCCCCCGCCTCTACCACCTTATTAACACCATAAAAACCATTTTGCTCGGCCAACCTCTTCCCAAATACTCTCTCAACTTCCCTATATTACTCCTAGAAGACTCACTTTGGGAAAAAGTCTTCCCAATAAAGCCTTTGGCTCAAATCAATAAGAGTTACCCGATTTTAATGTAATGTCTTCTCTTATGTTCTTTTGTTTTATTTTGCTTCTCCAACCCCTTAAACTCTTTTTATTCCTTTCTATTGTACCAAAACCAGTATCTAAAATATACTATTATGTTGTTATGATAATTATTTGATTTACACTTACAGAAACTTTCGTCTAATGGTTAAGGAATATATTGTTTCTGTGGTTGGTGAATTACTGCCTCACGAAACGATGATTGTTCAATATTCTTTTAACCCCACTCATGGTGGCCATTATGATGAAAATATTTTCATATATGATATATATATTATTTTTATGTTTTCCTTATTCTTATGTATTTCTCATTTATGGCATACCTTTATGATTTCCATTATGGGTAAACACGATAATTTCATTTTAGGAAGTGCAGACTACCGCCCCCTCAAAGTGATTTGAATCGTTAATTCCATATGTTGGAAGTATAAGGGATGGAATAAATGATATTATATATGATATTATACTGGAATTATAATACACCTTTATATCATTATGATTTCATTAAATACAAAATAGAAATGAAAGTAGATTTCATTCGTACGTACGACGTACCGTCTACGTGAACTGTGCATTTCATTTCTTACCTCTAAATGTTACGTAATATTATCAATTAATGTATATACTGGATATATATGATATATATGATATATAAATAATGAATATATCTATGGATATAATGGATATTTTACCGCATGAACAACTTTTAATTATAAGAAGTTTATTTTTGACTCAAGTACCAAAGATCGAAAAAATGACCGGTATTAACCTAAATAATTACATAATGTTCATAACATGGTAATAAGTAATACAAAAGGAATAATGAACTAGAAAAAGGTTATTAATCAAGTTTAAATTAAATCTAGTTTATTATTCAGGAGGTTAAAGAACGGTTGAGTCAAGTCGGACACGAGGTAAGGGAACTTCTTAACCCAATTTCTGTTCATTGAGTTAATCTCCTACTTTCAAATTATTTTATGATATTATTATGTCCTATCTTGTATTTGTACTTTCTTTATATGTACTTATAGTGAATACATATAATAGATCTATTTTATTTAAAAAAATTATCTTTGTACGGGACTTCATCTCAATCTCAATTCATTGAGGCATAATTTGTTTTATACAAAAATTTCTTATATAGAGTGTATAAACCCCTTTGAATTTTACGTTTATTCAAAAGGAATATTTTTTATATGAAAAATTTTACTAAACGACAAAAGGGAATGTTTTTTTTTCATACATATGCGGCGACAACGACTTCTCCACCGTCGTTACCATTATTTGAGTTTCGGCTTCCTCTAAAAGCCATAATGTTTTTTAAATAAAAAATAAATACCATGTTTTAATTTTTATTTATTTTGGTATTGAAAATGGTTTTGAAAGAGTTTTTTATTATATAAATGTGTTGTATTGATATCTTGTGACTCAAATGTGGAAATGTTATGTTTCCTTTATGCATGTTTTATGTGATACGACTATGTTATGGTTTATGATATGTTTAAACCGGTTCATATGAGAAATGAATTGGACTTAATAAGTGACAGGTGGAGCCCGCTATAGCTCCTCGATGCATCAGCAGGTCTCATGAGACAAACTAGTGTCTTGGCACAAGGCCTTGACAAAATCATATTTGTAGTCTTGGCACGAGGCCTTGGCTACGTGGTTATGATAGTCTGGAATTACGCATTCCATCATTATGAAAGTGGTTATTGATATTGCATGTGATTATTAGACTAGTAGAATATCCATGTAAATAAGTAAATTGAATTATTTAATTTTATTTTTGACATATTATGTTGAAGTTAAAGTTTAAAAGGCTTTTGTTTTAGTTATACATTGCCTTAAATGTTAATGTTTATTTTTAAAATCTTCCTCTATATTGTTATCCTTACTGAGTATCTGAGCTCACCCCATTTAATGTTTTAATTTTTCCAGGATGTGAAGAAGTATATTAAGAATGAACTTTAGGGATAGTATGAGGGGATATGAAGACAAGATGTTGTTGTAGTTTTGTTTTAATTTATGATGTAATGTAATACATATGAATATATCTAGTGTTTCCAAGGCTACTAAACTAATCGGTCTTTTGAGACTTGATCTTTTGGGATCATGCCAATGTTACGTAATAATGCACCGACTCTAGGAAACCGGGTTCGGGGCATTACAGTTGGTATCATAGGAAGATTAGTACTAACCGTGGATGCTAGATTTAGATAAACTCTGATTAGAGGACATTGCCCAAAGATAGACTTTGAGGATTAGTATAGAAGAACTTCCTAGAATTTTGTTATTATATTGATTTTGTGAGTTTCCCGAGCAATATATACCTGTCTGGAAACGAGCAGGTAGAGGTGGCTCTGGCACAGATGTACCTAGGGGTAAAACCCGAAAACACTGCTTTGAGCTAGACTCGAACGAGAACTGGTGCACGGCCACGGGCCTTGCTGCACTCTTCGTTACGACACTCTTGGGGGATATGTTTATGATAATTCTCATTTTCTTTACAAACCATTATGAAGGGTTTATGAGTATATTCTTCCCGAAAAAAAAAATTTATGATTATAGTTAAATTTATGTTAAGTATTTTACAAGTACGGAATTATGTATTTTGATTCATAAACCAATCTAGTTTATGTCATTGTTTAGAAATGGAACCTAGTGGGAGGAATGGAAGAAGTATCAATGCACTCACTCTATGTAGGGATTGCACTCCTGCTCAAGATAGTTATTGTGGAGCTGGAGATACAACTGGTGCTGATCAACTTATCACCATACTGGGACAACTCACTCAGGTTATGAATAATAACCTTACTCGTATGGAGCACCCTGATCCTCAATGTGGAGGATCAATGTTAGACCTCTTAATGAGGAAACAACCACCAACATTTAATGGGGGTACAAATTCATTAGTAGGTGAGCAATGGATAAACTCCTTAGATAAAATATTCCACACCTTGGGAAGTAGTGAAAGGGAAAAGGTTATCATGGCAATTTACCGCCTCACCAGAGATGCTGATCAATTGTGGTCATTGATTCAAAATACAAAGGAAGATGATGAAGTATCAAATATGGAATAGAGGGAGTTCAAAGAGATTTTCATATAAAAATACTTTCCTCATGACCATTGATTAGATATGGAAAATCAATTTCTGAGTCTGAGGCAGAAGGTGGATGAGAATGTCACAAAGTATGAGGCTATCTTTACAAGTTTAGTGAGGCATGCTCCAGATTATATACGTAACCCAAGAATTAATATTGATTGTTTATTTGATGGGTTAAAACCGTTTCTTCGTCGAGCCTTAGTCTCACAATCTTTCTCATCATACGAAGATATTGTCTCATGTGCTATCAAGACAGAAAATGAATTCTCTAAATCTTATGACAATAAAGTAAAGTAAGAGAATAGTGGAATAAGAGACAGATAAAGGGAAAAAGGGAAAGAATGGATTTCCATTATGTGATAATTATGGGAAGAATCACCCCAGTACTTACCTAAAAAGAATGTGAGTTTGCTATAAATGTGGAGAAAAAGGTCACCAGGCTCGTGATTGAAAGGGAAAGAAAGAGGCTATAAATGTTGAATGCTATAATTGTAGAGAAATGGGGCATTATTCAAATGAATGTCCTAAGCGTCAGGGAAACATACCTCAGAAAAGGCAATGGGATCAAGGCCAAGTTTAGGTTGTTACTACAGATGAAGTTGAATAATTATTGTATTTGTGATTTTGGACACAAGAACTATATTATGGTTATAAGAATAATGTGATATATATAAGGATTGTACTACAGTAATTATTGTTTTCATTAAGGTTTTAATATGATTAAGGTAATCATAATTTTAGTATGTGAGAATAAGAGAAACTCTACTTTGTTTGGGGAATCTGATGTTACAATTGAATTTGAAATTTAGAGACCTTTTATAGAGAGTATGGATAGAGGTATTTTGGATAACTATAAAGGTTGGAATGGATTAAGTTGAACATTGGATAGTATTGTTTAAGGTTAAAACATTTCTGACGATTATTTTTGGAATATTATAATACTATAGTTTTAGGAAAAGGACAACCTGGAGGTCAGGGGATAACTCGTTGTGTCGGAAAAGCTGCAGGAATCGAACCCACAACCATACTGTGACAGGCCTTTGTTACATACCACTAGCCTACAGAAAGTCTCTGGTTATTACAAAATATTTTTCCTAATCTAAATGTTATGTTTTAATATTTGTAACCTTGTACGATTAAGATAAATATAATATTTTTGAGTTCTATTATCTTTTTGAGTGAAAGATGGGTTAGTGGTAAAAATTTATTAAAGAATGAAAGTATACATGAAAAGTATGTGTATTTCCATATGTTATTAGTAAATCTCCTAAATAAATTACTCAACTTTATGAAAGGTAACTTAAGACAAAAACGTTGTCAGTTTACTTTTCCTACTGGGGAATCAATGATTGTTTAACCAATCACAAGTTTGTGATTTTATTGTAGTTAAACTTACTCCTAATCTTGTTTTCTACAACTCTCCATCATACCTTGATGGTTTGTTTTTCCACCATATCCATTTTTTCATAGAATCCTAGTATTTTCTATCTCAGGTGACCTTTGTACTTCTCTTTCTTTCTTTTAATGTTATATTTTTATTAGCCTTATTCCCGATGTGGGTTTTCAAAAAAGGTATTTTCTATTTTCAACCTTTTATATTCAAATAAAAATTTCAAATTGTGAGGATTCAATTTATTTATGGAGGGTAGAATGTAACACCCCAAGCTTCCATGGTACGCTTCTCTATAAATAATAGAGCAGCGTGTGTTGTACGCAACCTCGAGTTCTAACACACCGCGACCAATAAAAGTAGCCGTTATGAATACTAATACCCACTTTTTGAAATTATATAAATTTTATATTTCAAAATGGACTTCATTTTTTTATTCGGAATATCGAAATTAGCCTATGTTTAATTTTTGGTATTTTTATGAGAACTTCCAATTTTTGATGAATAGTGAAAACTACTTAAAAACAACTTTTTTATAAAATTATTTTATAGTGATAAATTATACAATTGAGTGGTTTTAAAGTGTAATTAGAATATATTTTTATCATTTTATCCAATGTTGGTCATTATAATTAATTTCACTTTGAAATTGGATATAAACAATTGTCAATTTTTAATATATATTGTTTCTTAAAAACACGCTACTTGTTGTGACAGCGGGAATTAATTATTAAATTAATTAATTCAACTTATATGGTTTTAATTTTTTCAAATAACCATCATTTTTTAATTAGGAATATCAAATATAGATTAGGGTTAATTTTTGGTGTTTTCTGAAAAACATCGATTTTTGATGAATAGTGACACCACTAAGTGGTAGTTAAAAAACTGATTTTTTATTTAAATGAAATTTTACCACCTCTATGATTTGAATTCCAAAAATCAAACATACATCATTGTCATTAGGAATTAAAATTTGGTTCAATGGGATTAAAATAATTTTTGGTGAATAGTAACTGTTAAGTTCTATTAATCGCGATTAAAGGTAATTAGTGAAATTTAAGGTAAAAATTATATTATAAAAATATAAAAATATCTTCACACTTGTCCTACATTTATTGGATGAGTCATGGCCGACCAATAAAATCCATGTGTCAACATTGGGACCCCATGGAGCCACTTGTGTAAGAAAATGACATTAACAACTTTTTATTTAAAGTAAAAATAAAATTGTCACAAACATGTGTTGTTTAACTAAAACAATTATTACATGGGGTTATATAAGTTACCTTTTTGACTAAAAATATTAATTGGAAAGATAAAAAGATTTACTACATCATTTTAATTGTTTTATAATTTTTAGACATTAAATAAATTAATTTTTTTATGACACGATGATGATGCAGTGATTACCTCATTAATTAACGATTTAAATAAAATAAAAAGATAATGTAAAATTTAAAACTTACACTTTTCAAAAACATATTGGATGAGTATATTTCGAACCCTTATCACCTTATCCTCAAAATATATCATTTTTGGGCCTTTAAAAGCCGAAAAAAATTTCATAATAATGTCACATTTCATGACTCTCCAAGAGTGCCCCTCCTCTCCTCTTAAAAAAGTCCCCCACATCTACCACCTTATTCACACCATCAAAGCCATTTGGCTCAGACAAACTCTGCCCAAATACTCTCTAAAATTACCTCCATTACTCCTGGAATCCTCAATTTGGGCATAAGTCTTCCCAAGTAATCCTTTGTCTCAAATAAAAAAGAGTTACCCGATTTTAAGGTAATGTCTTCTCTTATGTTCTTTTGTTTTATTTTGCTTCTCCAGCCCCTTAAACTCATTTTATTACTTTATTTTGTAACAACACCAGTATATAAAAAATACTATGATGTTTTTATGATAATTATTTGATTTAAACTTACACACACCTTCACTTAATGGTTAAAGAACATATTGTTTCTGTGGGTGGTGAATTATTGCCTCACGAAACGATGATCGTTCAATCATCTTTTAACACCTCTCATGGTGGCCATTATGATGAAACTATTTTCATATATGATATATAAATTATGTTTATGTTTTCCCTATTCTTATTTATTTCTCATTTATGGCATACCTTTATGATTTCCATTATGGGTAAACGTGATAAATTCATTTTAGGAAGTGCGGACTACCGCCCCCTCAAAGTGATTTGAATCGTTAATTTCATATGTGGGTCGTATAAGGGATGGATTAAATGATATTATATATGATATTATAATGTAATTATAATACACCTTTATATCATTATGATTTCATTAAATACGAAATATAAATGAAAGTAGTGTTCATGCGTACGTACGGCTTACCATCTCCATGAACGGTGCATTTCATTTCTTACCTCTAAATGTTACGTAATATTATGAATGAATGTATATACTAGATATATATGATATATTTGATATCTAAATAATGAATATAATTCTGGATATAATGGATATTTTACCGTATGAACAACATGTAATTATAAAAAGTTTATTTTTTACTCAAGTACCAAAGATCGACAAAATGACCGTTATTAACTTAAATAATTACATAATGTTCATAACAAGGTAATAAGTATTGTAAAAAGAATAATTAACTTTAAAAACGTTCTTAAAAAAGTTGAAATTAACTCTAGTTTATTATTCAGGAGGTTAAAGAACGTTCGAGTCAATTCAGACACGAGATAAGGGAACTTCTTAACCCAATTTTGGTTCTTTGGGTTAATCTCCTACTTTCAAATTATGTCATGATATTATTATGTCCTATCTTGTATTTGTACTTTCATTATATGTACTTATAGTGAATACACATAATAGATCTATTTTATTTAAAAAATGATCTTTGTAAAGGTCTTCGTCTCAATCTCCATTCATTGAGGCATAATTTGTTTTATACACAAATTTATTTAATACAGTGTATAAACCCCTTTGACATTTACGTTTATTCAAAAGGAATATTTTTTATATGAAGCATTTTACTAAACGTCAAAAGGGAATGATTTTTTTGTCGTACGTATGCGGTGACAACGACTTCTCCACCGTCGTGACCATTATTTGAGTTTTGGCTTCCTCTACAGGCCATAACTTTTTTTAAATGAAAAATAAATACCAAGTTTTAATTTTCTTTTATTTTGGTATTGAAAATGGTTTTGAAAGTGTTTTTTATTATATCAATGTGTTTTATTGATATTTTGTGATTGAAATGTGGAAATGGTATGTTTCCTTTATGCATGTTTTATGTGATACTATTATGTTATGGTTTATGATATGTTTAAACCTGTTCATATGAAGAATGCATTGGACTTAATAAGTGACGGGTGGATCCTGCTATAGCTCCTCGATGCATCGGCAGGTCTCATGAGATAAACTAGTATCTTGGCACGAGGCCTTGACAAAATCTTATTTTTATTCTTGGCATGAGTCCTTGGATACGTGGTTATGATAGTATGGAATTATGCATTCCATCATTATGAAAGTGGTTATTGATATTGCATGTGATTATTCGACTAGTAGAATATCCATGCGAATAAGTAAATGGAATTATTTAATATTATTTTCTCCATATTATGCTGAAGTTCAAGTTTAAAAGGCTTTTGTTTTAGTTATAAATTGCCTTAAATGTTAATGTTTATTTATGAAAGCTTCCGCTGTATTTTTATCCTTACTGAGCATCTGAGCTCACCCCTTTAAATGTTTTAATTTTTCCAGGATGTGAAGAAGTATATTATGAATGACCTGCATGGATATTATGAGGGGATATGAAGACAAGATGTTGTTGTAGTTTTTTTTTTAATTTATGATGTAATGTAAGCCATATGAATACATCTAGTGTTTCCAAGGCTACTAAACTAACCGGTATTTCGAGACTTGATCTTTTGTGATCATGACAATGTTACGTAATAATGCACCGACTCTGGCTAATCGGTGTCGGGGCGTTACACATTTATTAACAATTCCTTATTAAGATCTTGTTTTGGGTAATAAGTGGTCGTAGATATCATATTCTGCATGGAGACTTCAGAATCTAGGGTCTCAAGAATCAGCGATGATGGTTTCGGATTCATGAATCGATGTTTACTCGGTGCATCTTCATGAGAGGTTTTTTAGATGATGGGGGTTTGATGGTGTGTGGCGGTTGCATCGGTGTGTCATCGGATGGGGTGGGTTATTCAATTAATGGATTGAGCTTCAAGGGGTCCCATATTGAGCGTATATCTAGATGGGGTTGTGTATTTGGGCTTGGGAGTAAGCAGTGACATCTCATCACCATTGGAGGCAGTGACAGTGCATCCAAAGATGGTAGTCAGGATGGAGGGTCTCGGTGGCGCGGGCCGTGCTTCCAGGTGCGCGTTGGAGATTCGGATTGTGATGGTCGTAGGCTTGGTGCTGGTGGTGGAGATCGGGTAATGGCTTGTTAGATCCAGTTCCTTGTGGATGATGGTATATTGGCATGAGTTGGTCCTACAACAGTTGACTACAGGTTCATCATCTATGGTGGTGTTCCAGTACGTGGCTAGGGTTTTTCTTTTATTGGATTGAGATGGTTTCTACTGAGTTCATTTATAACGGGAAAACCCACTAGGCTCTCAAGACATTATTTTTTTGCCATTTTTCTTTATATCCAATGTTCTAGTTAATTTATTTTTGGTTCTCCCTTCTCCCACAAGAGGGATTGGTATGTTTTCTATTTTTCAACAAAGGGGTACGCCCCCATCTTTCATAGCATGTTTTGAGTAATAACTACTTCATTGTCTTGAATGTTTTGGTTCTGTATCTTTTGTTCATTTATTTTGATCATGGATCCATAATATTTAAAATTTTAACCAAGATATAATTTTTTTATAAAATAATTATATATTTATCTATAGTACTTTATAAAATTGGAGATGTAATGTGAAATACCCAATTCCTAGAGTGGGTAGATCGTACATTCACATGCATGTTATAAATAGCTTTATGAATGCTAAAAAATATAAATATTAATTCCTCACTATAGAATAATTTTTATCTTATACATATTTTATATATTAATTAAATATAACATCACTACTATAGTTTTAAAAATAAAATGTTAAACTAATCATATCGCTTTGTGGAGGTAGTAGTCCAGACGTTCGCACAGGCAACATTATCGTTTCACCATTCATTAAAAGGTAAGAAGATATATGTGATATTATAATTAAAGAATTATAATAATTTTATAAATATCATGTTAACATGTTAAATCAATCATTATATCTAGTTGTGATAATTAGTGATTGAAAATAATTTACATCAGTTCTTAAGGCGGTAGTATACTGTAGTCAATATCAATAGTTTCTTTTCCCATATGATGGGATATTAGTTGAGTGTGGGTTATAATATTAATTTAATAACATATTATTAAATGGTAGATATTAATTTTATTATGACATCATATTTTATAATTATTTTAAGGATATGGTAGAAGAAATAACAAAAGACACTCAGTTAAGATAGTTACCTCTTATTCAATTATAACCATTTGGTTTTCACCAATATCATTTAGGAGGGTTTAATAAAAATATAATGCCTCATTTTTTGAGGTATTATATATATATATAGGTAGGTATTTGTGTGAAAAAAATATGGTAGATTAATTATGAGAGGATAATGGGTACACTTTTATATGTGGGAGAGAGTATACAATTATAATTTTCTAAAATCAAATGGTATACTGATGTTTTACACATTAAAATAGTAAAAAAAAGATTCATTGATAATCCTTAGTTGATATAATGTCTATATATGGTCTTAAAATATGTTTTTTACAACTTATTATGTCATTTTTATATGTATCCTTTTTAATTTAAAACCCTAATAACAATGTTTTAACATTAACCGCCAAAATTAATTTTTATTGTTTTTACAATTAAATATGAAGAAATTAAATTTACCATATTATATAATAATAGATATTTTTATTCATAATATGGAATTAACATTTGAAAGTAAATCATAAATTTTAATGGATTTTATATAAAACTAAACATGCATACACTTTGCCAAATCAATTTTCCAATGAAAAAGTTTTCAAATGTATAACAAATTTTAATATACAAAATAAAACTTTCCAATATCCTAATGAACTAAATTTTTTAATTATGATATAATTCAAATAATTATTCTTTAAAAACCTTCTTAAATTTTTTTTTAACTTTTCAATTTTTTTAACAAAAAGTAAATTTTAATAAAAAATATTTTTTCACTATTAGTTAAAAAATTAAAAATTCAATAAATACATAAAAAAATCATTATAAAATTTTGATATGTTTATTACTGTGTTGATGTTAATTTTTTCCAATAAATTTTCAATCAATTTGAAATAAATTATTTTATTTTTTGTTCAGAAAAATAAATAATGTTTTTGAAAATAATTCATTTTCACAATATATAAAGTCTATAAAGAATTATGTACTTTTTATATAAATATATTTTATTTATCAAAAAAAATATTAATTTTACAAAACATATTTGTTCTTATCAAATCCTCTTGGAATAATGGTTAATTTATAAAGGTATTTTTTATATAATAATATTAATAGTATATCGTGGTTTGTTAAAACTCGGTGTTGTGTGTAACATAAGCTATCAAATAAATTAAATTTATTTGAAAAATATTTATTTTAGAAAATATTACAGTGTTATATTTTCCCCCACTAAGATGAATTTTCCCACAAACTATTATCACTATAATTCATTTAAATAAGGATACTCTTACATCCTCATATCCTTAAATTACCTTATAACTTTCAAAAGATAGTGGTTTCTCTATTAAACCATGACCTAGTGAGTGATCTTGTTCAAAAGAAAATTCTCTATAAATCTAAAAACATCATTGGTCAGTCTTCATAGGATAGATTATTATCCATTTGTGTGGCTTAGAATTTAAGAAAATTTCTAATATTAGTTGTTTACTTCCTCATGATAGATACATAAATTATTTTGTGGAGTCAAGAAAGGCCCAATGGGAGAGACAAGTGATAAGAAGACATCCTTACTTGATAAAAAATCAGGAAAGGTCTAATATTCATAGGGATTATCATTCATTTATTTTTTAATCGCATAACCTCCTTTCATAGTGATATTCATATAAAAACATCTCACCAACTTCTATCTTCATATGATGCAGATGACTATCAGCATAACCATTTTTCATGTTTGAGCTTCACTGATGTGTTTTCGAATAGATTTGACACTCATTCGTTTTCTAATATATACTAGGTCCCAATACAATTATTTTTCTATATTCATCCTATAATGATAGATTTCTATAGTTATTTATATTGTGGAATTCATAACAAGTCATTTCAATTCATTATATAAACACAATTTTAAATGAAATCTCTACTAGGGGAAGCTGTTTTCCCCCAATCACATTTAAAATCCACAGAAACATATCTCACATTATCCTCTTGGGTTTGGATTATTCTCTTATACTGACTATCTATCTGAGGATGACACATAGTGCAAAATCATAACACCATATCCAAGGCCTACAAAAGACTTCACCAGAATAAAAAAGGATACAATAAAATCAAAATAAGATATAATATAATTTGTTAATCAATTCATCCATAAAAATTGGATAATTTATATTTTGGAAAGAATATCATTAGAAAAAATTTGTATGATAGTGATTAAAAAATACTTAGGTCGTATGAAATTCGACTATAACCCACATATCATTGTGTAATGTTGATTTTTTTGGAGTATAATGAAAAACCCCATGGTTTTATTTTACCATTTAGAATATGGTATGGTTAATGGATGTAACATCCCCTTAAAAATTTGGTTCGCAATCTTATATTACTAAAATACTATAAACTAACGTAAAAACTCGACAAGATTACTCATTTTTCCATCCTACTAAAAATAATCTTTCTAATCTGTATGCATAATTTTACTTCTAGTATGATTATTAAATAAGAACTATAAGCTTCATCTTATAGTTATTTCATCAAATAAGTCTTGGATTGAATAAATACGTGGTTTCTAAACCTTACCACCACATCATAAAAAATAATCATCTTAGGATCATTATTAACCAAACTATGATACTCTAAATCCAACTTAATTACCCCTTTATTATACATTTTTAAATATAGTTAAACTCTTATTTAAGAAAGGAAAATTTTCACCACATTCATCATGAATTCCATATACATCCTTTAAATATATAGAAAAATTTAATCATTTTTGATCCCTACCATGTACATGTTTATATAATCCATTCAACTCAATCCATCATCCACCTTGTTCTCTATCCCATGGTGGTAATGTAATATGCATTCACAATCATTATTCAGCTCAAACAAACTTCTCTAGAGCATGTTAAACTCTTATTTTAATATATACATTGTAGTACACTCGGTTTCTGGTAAGTAACCCTTGTTTCATGCTTTTTAAGTACTTGAAAAATATGAGGAATGGTGGGGGAGTGTTGGGAGACTTTGAAAGTGTAAAGAGGGAAAAAGTGGGGACACACAGGCTCTGCATGGTTTTCCAAACCTTGCAGAAGTCGTGTGGGTGTTGACACCTTGTATAGAAGAGTTCGCACTATGTTCGCATGGTTTGGGAAAACCGTGTGAGGAGGCCGTGCGGAGCACCCCTTCCCAAGCAGTGACGACGGCACTGTTAGCGCCCGGTTTTTCTAACCATGCAGACTAACCATGCGCAAAGTCAATGTAGATCATATTTATTAGTATCTCATCTGTTTTATCATTTATCCAACCCTTTTTTGCTCCCATATGGACCTAACTCAGGATTTCTCTCTGGGGAAGGTGGGAGAACTCTTACCAGTCATTTTGGAAGCGATCCGGAGGGTTGCCTTGGCTTTTAGAGGTCGGTTGATCTCTATAAGTCTCATTTCCGTTTGGTTTTCTTAGATCTCCTTCTCCCCTCTTGATGGATCCTTATATCTACGCCCTATTTGGATAGATCTAAGTTAGTGGATGACTTTTAAGTCGGGTTTTGGTCTTGTTGGTGATAGGGGAAGGAATCTAAGGAGGTCTCGTGGTGTTTCGACCTAGTTCTCGGTGGTTTTTGCCTATGTTGTTGGGGTAGGTGACTTCACACTTGACTCCTCTTATTATAATTGATTTGATTAGTTTAAAATCGGGATATTGAAATGAAATTGATTGTGCAAGCATGGAATAAATCTTTTTTAGTGATGATTTATGGTTTTGATGGAATTTTGAAATCTTAGCGGATTGTTGTGTATAGTAATTTTGCTTTTGAATTTAAAATGGTGATTTTAAATTGTGGATTTTCTGAATTGGTAAATGATTTGATGAAAGATGGGTTTTCAATAAAAAGCGGTGTCTTATTGAAATGGTTTGAATTGGTTGAACACACTCGGTTTGGATGGAAATGGTTTTCAATAAAAGGTGTTTCATTGAAAGGATGGTTTTGGAATGATTGTTGTGAATGTGTGGTGTGTGTTCATGTTGCATATATAAGGCTTGGTTGAAATATGACCTTGCTCTTGGTGCCAAACCTGTAATGGAACATGGGAATTTTATGTACGAGGCTTGGTTGAAATATGACCTTGTGCTCAGTGCCAAAGGTGTAATGGCACATGGGGAAAAATTACCTTGTGATGACTTGGTAGATCGACGAGAAACCACTCATGAGTATGGAAATGGCATAACGAACCATGCATGGTTGATTTCATGGGGCTGTGAAATGATTGGGTATGACAAAAATGAATGTTTGTGAAATGGTTCAAAAGTTGTTTTGTCATTTTTCTGAAAAAGAAACTTGCTGGAAAAATTGGTTTATTTGGTTATGAAATTCCTTTGGTTTTGAATGGTTTGGAAACTTGTTTATATTTATTTCTAAACTACTTTTGTGAAACTATTTTATATAAACTGTTTTTATATAAATGTTGCTAACTCTTCTATCCTAGTGGCATGAGTAGGGATTTCATTTGGGGAAACCTACTAACTTATACTCACCCCTACTTTGGCACTTTGGTGCTTCTATAGATGTCATGTTTCGGGACATAGGTAAAGGTAAAGAACCTCACTACTAGTGGTTTGTGGTGGTTCTTGGGAGATGTGGTGGTGCTTGGAGCATGGAGCTTGGTGTGTAGTCGTGGAGTGTGTCCTGGTCTGTTTTGAGTTTTGTGCTAGTCTTCCGCTTGGTACTCTGATTTTGTGTTTGTTGTATTGGCTCGTGGAACTATGTAGTTTCACTTTTATAATACATGAGTCAGTTGTTTTAATAATATGCATCATATAGTGGTTGTTAGTGGATGTTTTGGTTTAGTTTCTTAAAGGGTAAATCATCCCCAAATTGTATTTGAAACCCTTCGGCATGTATTTCCATCCTTTGGTTCCTTGGGGATGTTTCTTAAGGACAAGTAATGACTTGTTGAATTCTTTATTTGATAAGGATAAGCCGGTCATTGGAAATGGTATCATCTTGTTCGGTCCTTGACAAACAAGTTGTCGTCAATGATCTTGGTCTTGGAGTTGAGATTCCTTCTTGTCTATTCCTTGGGTGGTCATATTAGACAAGAGTAGGATTGTCGGAACATGAAATGTATAGCATAAAAGGACGTAGCTTACCCATTTATGTTGAACATCAAGTTACCAGGGTGTTGGGTACACAAGTGTTTTGGATACACTTTTAAAATGTTGGAAATCTCATTGTCCTGGTTTTAGCCAATGAGATGAGTGTGACATGAATTGTAGAGGAATGACTTCCCACTAGGATTGCATATCTCATTTTGAAGGATGTTTAAGGGTTTCTATTAAGTTTCCAATTTTTAAAAAATGCAAAAATTGATTTTCAAATGAAAGATTTTGAAAAGTGGATATTTGGGGTATTTTGAAAACGGGTTAATTTTCAAAAATCATGCGGAATATTTTCAAAAAGGTTTGAATATGGGAAAATTGTTGTTTTGAGAAAAATGATGTGATAGATGATGTGAAATAATTTCAATTCTAAGACATAAGTTTCTAGATAGTGAGATTAACGGAGTTTGATGTTGGTCCATAAAATGGAACCTAGTTGGCGTCGTCAGAACCAACCTGAAGAGGCTGCGGAGAATGTGGTTGCGCCAGAACCACGTGTGAACCAAGAGCTGGTTCAGAGTATTGTCCAATCTATTCAATCTGTGGATACGGAGAATCAGAGGAATGAGCCATGACATGTGGATCATACCATCCAGTTCATGGAGTAGAATCCATCAAACATTAGGGGTGATGCTAAACCCGAGAAGGCAGAGGTGTGCCTAAGAAGGATGAGTCGTATATTCAATTTCATCGACACAATGGTAGAGCTGAAAGTAAATCTAGCGATATATATGCTCGAGGATTTTGCACGTCAGTGGTGGGATTTGGAAGTGCAGGCTAACTTGGATGAATACCTTACATGGGAGGATTTTGAAGAATTATTTAACAAACAATTCTATCCTCACATGTTCAAGATCTAGAGAACAACATACTTTTTCAGCCTGAAGCAGGAGAATCTCTCTATCATGGAATATGCTGCGAAATTCATGAATTTAGTGCTCTTTTCACCAGAAGTTGCTATAGTGGCGTCGCTAAAGGCACACATCTTTGAATCGGGGCTAAGGCAGGAGATTCGTTTGAAGATTGTGGTGCTCTGTATGACGGATTATACAGAGATGGTGAACAGAAAAATGGTTGCTAAACGTGATATATCGGGATCAATGGGGGGAGGAAGTATGATGATACCCAAGGGAACGGGTGGGAACTCTAATGCTGGGAACAAGCGGAAGAGGGACACCTACTTCCATGGTGAGAGTGCGAATCAGAATTAGACGGCGAGATCAGTCAACCTTCCTCCATGACCTCAGAGCGAAATAGGTTTCTTTCAATGTGGTTCAACTGATCACATGAAACGGGAATGTACAGCACCACCAAGAGCATGCCACAATTGCAAAAATATGGGGCATCTTTAGCGATATTGTCGCACTGCTCCAAGGTCGGGTGTTCATGACACTTCATAGGTGTCGCAAGCATCACATGCTTTGACAGGACGCGGACAGAAAAATCTGTCTTGCCAATAGAACAGAGCTAGCCATGGTGATTCTCGAAATACCATGACTCCTTAACCAGGGTAGTTTCAGGAAGGCAACAAGGAGAATAGAGCAGCGACGAATAAATTGTATAGAGCTGAACAGATGATTGTAGATGATCAGGCTGGACCCTCAACACTGATAGGTATGATTCTTTTGAATTCTACCCTTGTGCAAGTGTTGCTTAATACTGGTGCATCACATTCCTTCATTTCTTCTCATGTTGTTGAATTTATATGTTTAAAACTGTATATAATACCTTCTTCCTTGAAACTGCAAAATCCTCTTGGTGAAAGAGAATGTAAAACCTTCGTGTGTAGAGCATGTGCTATAACTGTTGATAGAGTTGAGCTGAAATGGGACTTCTCCATGTTGGATAAGAATGTATTTGTTATAATCATGGGTATTGATTGGTTGAAAAGTGTTAAGGCTAATATTTACTGTTATAGGAGAACTGTTAGTTTCACGCCTGAGGAGGGAATTGAATATCTCTTTAGAGGAGAGAGGATGGCCAAGAAAAGTGCAAAGAGCTTGTTGGAACCAATGGTGGGAACGATCTCTCTCCAATTGGTAGCGTTGACTTTGGGTTCAATGGAGGAGATTGAGGAAAATATCTTTCCAGCTGTCGTGGATCAATTTCCTGATGTTTTTCCTCAAATCTTCTCAGGGTTACCACCTGTGATAGAAGTGGAGTTTACGATTGATCTTCTTTCGGGGACCAGTCCTATCTCACTTCCATCTTAGAGGATGGAACCAATGGAGTTAAATTAATTTAAAGTGCAGTTGGAAGAACTGGAAAGCAAAGGTTTTATTAGACCAAGCGTGTCTCCATGGGCAACACCAGTTTTGTTTGTAAAGAAAGAAGACGGAACATTGAGGCTATGTGTGGATTATCGTAAACTTTACCAAGTTATGATAAAGAATAGATATTCATTTCCACATATTGATGACATGTTCGATCAATTAAGGAAAGCTCAATGGTTCTCCAAGATTGACTTACAGTTAGGATATCATCAGTTGCGTGTTCAGAAGGATGATATTCTGAAGATAGCCTTCAGAAGAAGATATAACCACTACGAATATGTAGTCATGCCTTTTGGTCTTACAAATGCACCAATAGTCTTCATGGCTCTGATGAATCTGATATATCAGTGATATCTGGATTCTTTTGTTGTGCTATTTGTAGACGACATCTTGGTGTACTCAAGAATAAGGGATGAGCATGAGAAAAACTTGGCGATAGTGTTGGGAATCATGAGAGACCATAAGTTGTATGACAAATTATCAAAGTGTGATTTTTGGATATAAGAGGTATGCTTTCGGGGCCATGTTGTTTCTGAAAAAGGTGTTTCAGTGGATCTAGAAAAGATAGATTTTGTTCTTTCTTGGTAACCGCTAAATAATGTATTTGAAATAAAATGTTTTCTTGGTCTAGCTGGTTATTACCGATACTTTGTTCATGAATTCTCACGACTAGCTTCACCTATGAAAACATTGACAAAGAAGAATGCTCCATTTCAATGGACTGAAGAATGTCAGAGATCTTTTCAATAGTTGAAACTCCGCCTTACATCTGCACCCATCTTGATCTTTCCTGAATCCGGACAAGGGTATGTGGTGTATTGTGATGCTTCGGGAATAGGGTTGGGATGGGTTATCATGAATGGAGACCGAGTTGTTTCTTATGGTTCAAGGAAGTTGAGGTTTCATGAGAATAATTACCCAACACACAATTTGGAGTTGGCTGTAGTCATCCATGCTTTGAAAACATGGAGAGATTATCTCTTCGGTGATAAATTTACTGTGTTTACGGATCACAAAATCCTGAAACACAATTTCTCACAATGAGTATTGAATCTAAGGCAGAGGAGATGGATGCAGTATCTCCATATGTTTGACTTTTACTTGATGTACACACCAGAAAAAGGGAATTTGGTGGAGGATGCATTGAGTAGAAATTCATATGCTCAGTGGGTGAAAGAAGCTTTAGACGAATGGCAGTTGATGTCGGTCTTAGCCGACATGCATGTGGAATGTGAAGACCGAGGTGATGTTGCAGTTTTCTTTCCAATTTCTCTTTTTCCAGACTTGGTGGAGATAATAATGGAGTCCCAGGCATCCGATGTAGACTATGTTGCAATGAGTTTAAAACTCAATGGTGGAGAGACCATTGAGGGATGGAAGCTGGACGAGAGTTCATTTTTGTGGTTTTGGGATCAGATGGTTGTACCATTAACTGCTCTGGAGCAACTCCTTAATGCTAACCACCACTTAAGATGGGATGTACATCCAGGTGCCTAGAAGATGTATAAGGTGCTATAGGAGAAGTTTTGGTGGAGCGGCATGAAAATGAAGGTGGATGAGTTCGTCTTGTGATGCATAACTTGTCAACATGTTAAAGCAGATCATCAGAGACCAGCTGATATGTTATAGTCTTTACCTATCCCAGTGTGGAAATGGGTTCAGATAGCAATGGATTTTGTTACATGTCTTCCAATAATGGTCCAAAAACACGATGCCATTTGGGTTATAGTGGATCATCTAACCATGTCGGCCCATTTCATCCCAATTCATGAAACTCATACGGTAGAAGATCTTTCAAAAATATATATCCATGAAGTGGTAAAGAGGCATGGTGTTCTAGTGTCTATAGTCTCAGATAGAGATCCGAGGTTCACATCTCGTTTCTGGAAATCCTTACAACAATCCCTTGGGACTCAGTTGACTATGAGAACGACGTATCATCCTCAGACGGATGGGAAATCTGAGAAGACAATAAAAAACGTTGGAAGACATGTTGTGTGCCTGTGTAATGGATTTTGGTGGCTCATGGGAGGATTATCTACCCTTAGTGGAGTTCTCATACAACAATAGTTATCAAGCCTCGATACACATGGCTCCGTTTAAAGCATTGTATAGGAATCCTTGTCATTCTCCACTATGCTGGGTAGAAATGGGTGAAACATCACTAGTTGGGCCGATCCTTGTCCAAGAAACAACAGAGAAGATTCAGTATATTGGAAAGAGGATGGAGACGGCTCAGAGTCCTTAGAAATCTTATGCAGATCACCGTCGTAGACCGTGGTCGTTCGTTGTTGGTGATCATGTATTCTTGAGGATCTCTCTAAGATTTGGACATCGTCATTTAGGGAATTAGGGAAGTTATCTCCTAGATATATAGGCCCTTTTGAGATACTGGAATGGGTTGGAGAGGTGGCATATCGGTTGGCATTACCACCATGGTTCAGTTCGGTGCACAATGTCTTCTATTTATCTCAGTTAAAGAAGTATCAACCCGATCCTGACCATGTGATCAGATGGGATCACGTTGACCAAGATCCTGATGCTTCATTGACACATATCTCAGTATGGATTGTGGATAGGAATGAGAAATTCTTGCGTGGAAAAAGCATTGGACTAGTGTGGGTTTATGGAAGCATGGTCAGATTCAGGATGAGACTTGGGAACGCGAGAAAGAAATGAAAGAGAAGTGGCCAGAACTCTTTTAGGAAAGCGATGGTTTTCTACTTACCAAGGACGGAAAGACCAATGGTGGGGAGAATGTAGTACCCCCGGTTTCTGGTAAGTAACCCTTGTTTCATGCTTTTTAAGTACTTAAAGCTTATGAGGAATGGTGGGGGAGAGTTGGGAGACTTTGAAAGTGTAAAGAGAGAAAAAGTGGGGATGCACAGGCTTCGCACGGTTTGCCAAACCTTGCGAAAGCCATGCGGGTGTGGTCACCTTGGACAGAGGAGTCTGCATGGTGTGCACACGGTTTGGGAAAACTTTGTGAGGAGGTTGTGCGGAGCACCCCTTCCCAAGAAGTGATGACTGCATGGTTAACGCACGGTTTGTCTAACCGTGCGGACTAACCGTCCGCGAAGTTAACTTAGACCTTATTTATTATTATCTAATCCATTTTATCATTTAACCGAATCGTTTTTTCTCCCATATGTCCCGAACTAGGGATTTCTCTCTGGGTAAGGTGGGAGAATAATGATCTGGAGTGTTGCCTTGGCGTTTAGAGGCCGTTTGATCACAGAAAGTCTTGTTTTCCTTTTGTTTTCTTAGATCTCCTTCTCCCCTCTTGATGTATCCTTAGATCTATGCCTTTGGTGTATAGATCTAACTTATTGGATGACTTGTAAGTTGGGTTTTGGTCTTGTTGGTGATAGGGGGAGGAATCTAAGGAGGTTTCGTGGTGTTTCGACTCGGTTCTTGTTGGTTTTCGCCTAAGTTGTTGAGGTTTGTGGCTTCACTCTTGACTCCTCTTTGTTAGAATTGATTGGATTAGTTTCAAATTGGGATATTAAAATGAAATTGATTGTGCAAGCATAGAATAAATCATCTTTAGTGATGATTTATGGTTTTTATGGAATTGTGAAATCTTGGTGGATTGTTGTGAATAGTAATTTAGATTTTTAATTTAAAATGTCGATTTTAAATTGTAGATTTGATGAAATGGTAAATGATTTGATGAATGATGAGTTTTAAATAAAAAGGGGTGTTTTATTGAAATAGTTTGAATTGGTTTAACACACTCGGTTTGGATGGAAATGGTTTTCAATAAAAGGTGTTTTATTGAAAGGATGGTTTTGGCATGATTGTTGTGAATGTTTTGTGTGTGTTCATGTGGCATATACGAGGCTTGGTTAAAATAGGACCTTGTGCTCTGTGCAAAACATTTAATGGAACATAGGACTTTTAAGTACAAGGCTTGGTTGTAATATGACCTTGTGCTCGGGGCCAAAGGTGCAATGGAACGTGGGGAACTATTACCTTGTGATGACTTGGTAGATCGATGAGAAACTGATCATGAGTATGGAATTGTCATTACGAAGCATGCATGGTTAATTTCACGGGGTTTTGAAATGATTGGGTATGAAAAAAATGAATGTTTTTGAAATGGTTCAAAAGTTTTTTGGTTATTTTTCTGGAAAAATAACTTGCTGGAAAAATTGGTTTATTTGGTTATGAAATTCCTTTGGTTATGAATGGTTTAGAAACTTGTTTATATTTAGTTATAAACTGCTTTTGTGAAACTGTTTTATATAAATTGTTTTTATATAAATGTTGCTAAATCTTCTATCATAGTGGCGTGAGTAGGGAAGTCATTGGGGGAAACCTACTGAGTTATACTCACCCCTACATTGGCACTTTGGTGCTTCTGCAGATGTCATGTTCTGAGACATAAGTAAAGGTAAACCACCTCATTACTAGTGGTTCATGGTGGTTCTTGGGAGATGTGGTGGTTCCTGGAGTATGGAGCATGGTGGGGAGTCGTGGAGTGTGTCCTAGACTATTTTGGGTCTTGTGCTAGTCTTCCGCTTGGTACTCTGATTTTGTGTTTGTTGTATTGGATCGTGGAACTATGTAGTTTCACTTTTATAATACATGAGTTTGTTGTTTTAATAACATACATCATATAGTGGTTGTTAGTGGATGTTTTGGTTTAGTTTCATAAAGGGAAAATCGTCCACCAATTGTATTTTAAACCCTTCGGCATTTATTACCATCCTTTGGCGCCTTGGGGATGTCTCTTAAGGCCAAGCAATTACTTGTAGAATTCTTAAGCCAATAAGGATAAGCGGGTCATTACATACATTATAATTTTATGATCAGTATATATATCCAAATTTTCTATTTGATTCAATTCCTCAACATTAATAATTCATAAATTATTTTTCCTAACACTAAATCCAATTTTTGTTATCTTTTCTCATGCACCTTAAATTTTTGTGATGGATAAGCGATCACCATATCACTCTATATGAGAATACCTATTAGACCATTCATTGATACACTAGTATAGATTACAAACCATTCTCCACTACAAGTTTTTCTAATAACATGTACACTGACTATCCTTTTATTTAGTTCCTTCACATATTTCTCACATTCATCTATCTAGGGGATCTTGGCTCACTTATTAGTTAACTCGATTAGTGGATTGGATAACCATGATAAATTATCTATAAAATGTTGATAATTTCTATACAAATGAACATAAATTTGGATCTAAATCATAGTGGCTATTATATTCCAAAATAAAAAAACTTCGATCATTGTGGAATTAACTGATATACCCCTCTTGATATTATATATCCTAGTAATGATCTTTTTTATATACAAAATTAATAATTTTTTGATTTTTTTACACAATTTCTCCTTCCATAGGGTCTTTAGGAAAATTCTCAATTGACCTTTAGGCACATCCTTTCGATTTGAATATACAATAATATCTTCTATAAATACTTCCAAAAATTGACCAATAAAATCTATAAATTCAATATTCATTAATTTAATAATAATATATTTGGATTTAGTAAGTACAAATAGAATTACTATATATTCATAGTTTTTATACCTTGTATGGAATGTTGTTTTGGGTATATCCCCATTCTTATCCCACAACTAATTATATCCATAGTTATTTTCAATCATGGATAATTATTATGATATTCATAGTTGATCAAATAATTCATTAATATGTGATAGAGGATAGAGTTTCTGGATTTTGATCATGTTTAGTGCTCGATAATAAATGTTGGGCCCTATCAATCCATAATTATTCTTAAAAAAATAAATGGGTGAACCCCATGGTGATAAAATTTACTGAATTAATTCCTTTTAAATATTATGATGGAGTTTCATTTTAAATTCATATAACTAAATAATTACCGTTCTATATGGAGTATTTTAAATAGGTGTAGATCTATGGTTTAGTTCTGTTGGAAACTCAATTTCACATTTTGGCGAAGTGCTATAAAACTCTTCTAGAAATACATCATCAAACTACAACACAATTGGAATACCATAGGTGTTGATATTCATCACATCTATCTGAGTAAAACAACCCTTTTGAATTGTAAGCAATACCCTTACAACGGGTTCAATTTCCATTAGATTATATTACATATTGTAACACTGATAGATGATCATAGCTTTGTTTAAAATATCAAATGTGACATTCCAAACATGTTAATTGATATGGGATTTATGTACCTAATGTAAATATATATCTAATATAAAACAATTCAACCATATAGATAATTGAATTATTTCTAGGAAGCACATTCACACAAAACATTCACGTAGAAGAATAAAATAATTATGATTTGATCACAATACAATTAGGGGTTTTTACTGCTATTTCAACATCTAATTTTTTGTGTAGGATTTTGATAACCTTATAAAATTAATCAGATATAAAATATTGAGTACATATAGAATCTTATTTTAAATTAGAATTTATATAGTGAAAAGTAAGTGTACCTTTGAAAATATTTTAATCATAAACTTTTAAAAAAATATTTCGTGAGATTTGTCATTTTCTTTTATCATAAAAGGTTGATGGCATCAATCATAATCCTTAAACAATGAATTTGATAAATGATTAGCATAATGAATTTTATCATCAAATTGGTAACATTAAATTGTGTTAAGAACAATATGTGGACATTTCCAATTATTCATATCATTAATTGAACTCATCCCATTCATTAGGAATTAAGATACTTTATGAACATCCTTCCCAGGCTTTATATTTTTAAAATTTCCCTTAAGTCAATTTCCCCCATGTTTTCAATTTATCATCAATTATTTATTTAGTTGACCCACTATGAAATTTTTATGTGTAAGGTCATGGAATTTTCCATGTATTATGTTAATATTATATGGGAATTAATTCGAGACCTGGCTCTGAGGCGGCGTGCAGTTCCGAGGCCCGGTGATCCCGAAACAAATGTTGAATTTAATTTAATAATTAAATAAACGCGCGCATGCGGTTTTCCTGAGAAAGTGTAATAACTCCTAAACGGGTGGTCAGATCAGAAATCCGAGGGAACCATTGCGTTCAGAATAGTTTTTTTACCTTAGGTAAGGCCTAACATCGGCCGGCGCAGGTCGGTAATAAAATCTGGGTTTTGGATGCAACGATAGTAAAATATTTAATTAAAATATTTTATTTAAATCTTTGTTATAGAAAAGTCCATTATCTTTTTAAATGGAGATTTCGCAGGGGATCAGGGTTACAATTTCTATAACCCAGAAACCCTTGGCGGCTCTGGAGGCTCTGGAAGAACCCTCCCAACGCGGCGACGACGACGTAGTAACCAGTTCATCGCCGACGAATGCCACGAAATCTAGGTAGGATGTTTAAATTGTGAGTTCTTACCCGTTCATGATTTCTACGATGAACGCGGGCTAATCCACGAACAGATTAGTCCATTGATCGATCATTCTTGCAGGATTGTCTTTTTCGGGGATTCTGGGAGATTAAATCCATGATGATTCTTCTGTTGTTGATCTTTTCTACTCCGTTTAATCCTATTAAAGGGAGCGGAACAATGTCGTGATGAACGACGGTGGAGGTTCGTTCTTCAATTTTGTTTCATTGGATTTCTCCCCCTTTCTCTCCTTCGCATTCTTCGCATTCTTCACGGGGCGATGAACAATGGATCATTTCGAATCCGTTATGCGACGCAATGATCCGAGATTGTGGATCCAATCCCAGAGCGGTGTCACGGAGGTGCGACAACAGTTTCGGCAAGCGATTTGGAGCGGATCAGGAGATATGAGCTTTCGAGTGTTTTTCTTCGAATGGATAGTTCGATGTTTATTATACATTTCAAGATCTGAAAACACCCATTACGATGTTCTTGTGACGAAACAAACCCATCCCTGGAGTATCGCGACGAATGGACAAGAAACCGAGATCTGGCGGTTCAACCGCAGCGTGAGGAAGAAGGCGGAGTTTCTGGAAAAATCCCAACTTCACGCCGTGTAGTATGGGATACACGGCGTGTGTTCGTCAGCAGACCACATGGCGTGTACTCAGGGAGTACATGCACATGGGCAGGGTACACGGCCAAGGCCACACCGTGTATATCGCTCCCCAGCCAGACTTGGCAAGATACACGGGATACCCCGTGTACTCGTACACGGGCAGGCGATACGGACACGGGCAGAGACCATGTATGGGAAAATGGCTAGCGTACATGGAGCGAGCCCCCTGGTTCTCGGACACGGAATGTTATCTTTCTACACACTGTGTAGTTGCTTTCTAACCGATAAGCCGAGTGATACGGGCCGTTTACAGGGGCAGTACCCAGAGTCAGGAACGCGGCGTGTACTTTTCTACACAACATGTAGTCGAGTTTTCCAGAGACCGGACAGACGACACGTTCCATTTACACGAGAAGTACATGGGGTCATGGCACATAGCGTGTAATCATACTACATGCCGTGTAAAAATTTCTTCATGGATTGATCTACTTTCCTTCTGCGAGTTGGACTAATTTTCTTAGGGTTCATGCCCTTGGTCCTTTCCCTGAAGGTTCTGGTATCATTTACTTTACACAAGGGTATGATCCCTTCTGCAGAACTTCTTGAATAGAGTTATTGGAATCCCGTCTGTGAGACATAGAGCCAGATCCTCTATTCATCCCTAGAACTCTAGGTAGAGTTCTTGGTATCGACGTCACCAACTTTACCCAGGTGTTGATCCTCTGCTTAGCAGATTAGCTCAGACTGAGTTGTCGGAATCACCCCATGACATGGTCATGATCCTCATCTGAGCATCATGTTCCATTAGTACTTGTGGAGTGTGTTCTCCTAGAGCGAGTACTTGACGTCTCTCTCTCTTCAGACCAAGGAGTGTGTTCTCCCTGTTATGTGCTTAGTGGAAATCTTCGAGCTAGATCCTAGTGGTGGTATTCACGATAGTCGATTTTACATGAGTATATTCGGATATTCATGGAGTATGTTCTTTAGACATATATTGTGTGGAGATAACTGTATATTTTCTTTTGTGTTATTTTTTCCCTTGTTGTATTTCCTTTGTGGTTTCGGGGTGTCCTACTGGGTATTGTTATACTCACCCCTGCATGGGATTTTCCCACACATGTCTTATCTTGTGAAGACGAGCGAGCCTTTGATAGAATTCTAGGCAGACCAGGACCGGACGGTGCTCTGTGGGGTCAGACAGGCCGCGGTGCATCCCTACGGCTACAGACTGCAGTCCAAACACCTTTCTTTATAGGTTGTACTTTGTTACATACATTCTTTCTGGTGGGCTTGTACTTTTGGACCAGGGTTTAATTTCTTGCACTTTACTTTCCTGTCGTACTATGTGGTTGGGTTTTAGTGTATGCATGCATCTTTTCGATTAATAGTAGTTTTTACTTTTCATATTTGTGAGCTTTGAGATGTGTGTGTGTGTGTGTGTGCAGGTTTATAGGCAATGCCTCCCATGTTAGTAGTATGCCTACTCGGTGCTAGTCACCAGCCCTCGGCCTATTGGAGGCGGGCTTGGGGAGTTGCGGCTCGGGCCCCACTGGGGAGGGTAATGAAAGAGTGGTATTAGAGGTGGTCGGTTCTACCATTGGACAGAGAGTCTGTGAGTTGGTTTGGGGCAACAATGTTAAGTGTTTCAAGTTTGGCTTTCAGGACAGGGACCCCAGTGTTGGTGCGGGTGGCCGGCGTATCCATACACCAGGACTCTGATAACTTTCTTTTCGACTCGGAACATGAGAACACCAGTTGCAGGGGAAATAATGGTACATGCATCATATAGGAATGGGTTGTGGTTTCCATGTTCTTTTTGAGTCAGCTCTCTAGATATACTCACTGAATGAGATTCATTTTGTTTCCTTACAGGATGCTTTTGCGACACACACCCGCTAGGATCCAGCAGCTTGATCACGAGGATGACCCCCTCGGTGATGAAGCTTCGATACAGGGACAAGATCCCCCAATTTTACCACCTGGTGGTGTGCCAGTTATCCCGCCACAAGTGGATCAGTGTTTAGTTTCTAATATACCAGTGGAGGAGGAGCGCAGGCTGAGCACACTCTACGAGTTTCAAAGTCAGAGACCCGTCAGGTTTCAAGGAGAGCCTGACCCTCAGGCATCATAGTACTAGCTTGAGGTGGTTTCCAGAGTCTTCCGTTTGGTCAGGACACCAGCAGACCAAATGGTGATCCTGGCAGCAATCCTTCTGCAGGGATCAGCAGGACGATGGTGGAGTTTGGTTATCCAGACTCACAACGAGGCGACACTCGCTTGGTCAGAGTTTGAGCGTCTCCTCATAGAGGAGTCTTCACTGGTCAGCCTGAGGGCAGTACGCATAGAGGAGCTTCTTTAGCTTCAGCAGGGAACCATGACGGTGGCTGACTATTCTTTGAGATTTACCGACCTCTCACGGTACTCGATGGATATGGTCAGAGATCAGTACTTCAGAGCTCGGACATTCGAGCGGGGCTTGCGAATAGATATATGAGCTAGCATCGTCCCTATGAGAATTCCTACTTATGCTGGGGTGCTCGAGTGGGCTTTTGTGGTCAAAAGCATATTGGTAGAGTAGAGGCAATTGGAATATGTTAGTAGTGGGCGAGCTGGAGTAGATACCTCTGCAGTAGGGAGCCGACACCAGGGACCCAGGCGTGGGAGACGTTTTTAGAGGAGATCCCAGGATAGGGGATCTTCCGTACAGGGTTCTCATGGAGCATCCAGTCAGCCTCATGAGAGGCAATGCTACTCATGTGATGGCAGGTGACATCTCGCTCGAGATTGTCTGACCCGCCGTACTACTGACACAGGAGCAGGGGATGGACCACCAAGGCAGAGGCAACATGTGGTGCAGGCAGATCTGCTGGGCGGCAGACGTGGTAGGGGAGCTGGGAGAGCAGCCGGAGGTGGTCGGCGTTTTGATCCTTTACCACCACCACCCACAGGAGGTCCATCCCAGGCTCAGGGAGCTGGTGGACAAAGGCAAGGACAGCTGGAGGCAGCAGAGGATTATGACCTAGGTACTCCTGGAATGATTAGAGGTACTATCTGTGTCTTTTCTATAATATCCATCCTTTTTATCACATATAGTTTCATTTTATTTTACAAAATCGAGGATCTTTAAGGTTTAGTGTCTTGGAAACCAAGAACTTAAAACATGAAAACATAAAACATTCTTCTTAAACACTTGAAAGGATTCTCCTCATGTTCATCCTAGGTTCATTACTGCATCTCATAACCTAAGGACATACATCAAAAGAAAGGGTGAGCAGAAGGCACAGTAAGGGAAACAAGGGGAAACATTTAACATGCGAACTTGAGATACATCAACAATGTCATGAAAAAGAACATTAAGGCATGAGAAAAAATCATGAGGCATATCATAATAAAAATAACGTTTTTCATAACATGAATATGTGGCTACAACATTTAACAAATACAATCATTTCTGTTTCACCAAGGTCCATCCCCAAGGTGTCAATAAAAATTACCAAGGTTATTCACCAAGGTATCAGTCTAAATGGTCATCTCTAGAGATTAAGTCTTTACCCAATGCATTGGAGCACTATCAGAACACACCCTTAAATTTTCCTTTATTATCATGTGATCCACATATACCATCATCAATAATTTCATAAACAACCCATATAGCATAAAATAAATCGGTTTCATTTCATAATCATAACTTTTTAAAAACTGATTTATAGACAAGATCTTTATGTCACTTTAAATCCACAGAAAGGGAAAGAGGGTCTCATGTATCTAAATACCAGAATTTAAAATAGAAAATTTGGTTATATATGTGAATAAACTTATATAAGAGAGAGCTTTGAGTATTCACTTAATAAAATAAAAGAACTTTAGAAAAAGATAGAGACATTTTGAGACGGAAATTCTGCAGCATAACGACTATATTCTGGGGTTTTAGAAAACATTGAAAAAAGAGGGGACATGGGTCAAACAATCATAAATGACCCATAAAATAGTATAGGGACAGAATATGAAGGATATATGAACATGGTAATGAAATTTGAAGGACATACCATTTGAAATGAAAAATATGGAAGGAAGACAAAAATTAGATTTCTCTTATGAAAATCTCGCAGCCTAACGGCGTCACTTAAACTTCAACCAAAAATTAATTGACAAGATCAAATAGGGTCTCTCATCATATGAACATAAGACTTCAGTATGATAGATATATATATCATAACATAGCATAATAAAAAAGAACTTAAAAGACTTGACATGAAAGTAGAACTTCAAAACAAGAAGGGTGAATGAACCACTTAAAAATTCAGCAGCCTAACGGCACCACTTAAAACATCAAAATACTGAATTGAAGAGATAAAATGGGGTCTCTCATCATATGACAATAAAAGATAAGTATGATATATATAGATATCATACCCCAACATAATAAAAGAGAACATGAATGACTTGTCAAGAAAATAGAACTTGAAAATGAGAAGGGTGAAAGAATCCGTTACAAATTTTTCGGCAGCCTAACAGCGCCACTTAAAAAATGAAATGATGAGAGTAAGAGGGGGTATCACATCATATGAACATTAAAAGGACAGTATAATGAATATAAAATAAAATCCCCCTACATAAGAACATTGATCATAAAATAAATGACATAAAAGAGATCACTTGAAAAGAAAGAGAGGGGTCGGATCCCTTACCTTAAAACGTAACACTTAAAACTCAAAGGTCTGGACCTTGAGGGCTTGGGGGCACATTGGGAGGACTACTTGGGAGGTATTGAGACCAGAAATTCGTTGGGGGAGAGTGGGGAGTCGAATGGATGAGAGGATTTCTTGGTATTTATAGGGAAAGTGAGGGGACAAGGCATTAATGGCCAAGGGACACCTCATTGGTGGTTTTGGAAAAACCATAGGCTTGCCCATGGTATTTACCAATGGTATTGGAAACTTGGGACACCTCATACAATAATTCATCCCCTTTATTCGACCATCCCTTAAAATATCTCATGGCATCATCATGTCACAGTTATGATGTCATTAAACATACCGAAACTGTAAAACTGTATTTTTACTATTCACTAAAAATTCAACTTTCTCAGAAAAATCCCCAAAAATTACCTTAACATAATATCGATGCTCTGAAATCAAAAATGAAATAAATTTTATAAAAATAATTTTCTAAATATTTTTAATTTAATTTTTAATTAAAAAAAACTATTCACCCGAAAAAACTAATACTTGAATAATAATTTATGAAACCATTATTTAACCATTTTATTGAATCACATTACTTAATCAAGGTGCCTAGATTATATTAATACTTTAATTAAGTTAGATTATTAATCCATTTGTACACATTACTAATCCTAATCATAAAATCACTATTCATAATTTACTATTCATAAAAAATTAAGTTGATCTTATTAGACTCTAAATTTCGTACTGAACATAATTGTAGAAGACCATTTTTTGAAAATAATTACACATTTTTAATTATTTAAGGTTTACATAAACATTTTTTAAAATATCCTTTCTCTAAAATTAACCAAAAATATGCATACTATATTTATCCGAACATTTGAAAATTCATAAACTTCATCATAAGAAAAAATCAAAACTTTTATTCAAAACAAAGGATTACACAAGGCAGTTACGGTCTCCTTAAATATCCCCTTATCACACCATCATATGACCTAAGTGTAAGGTGTGATAAGGTGAGAGAATCTGAGGGAGGCTCGACCATCATCGCACGAGTAGTAATTTCTATCAGTTTAAACTTCTCGTGAAGGCGATTCCGTTCTAGCTTCACACGATGAAGTTCTGCTTGGGTTTGGTCCAGATCAAAGCCCAGTGGTGCTACCTCCTTCCATGTTCTGTTAGATGGGCTTCGATCGGTCCAAGACTACTAGGTGAGGCCATCAAATCTTCCTTCTATATTAATTAACCAAGATCACTTGTATTTAGAGACAAATATCGAAATGTTTAGTTTCCAGCGGTCATATTGACCAATGGTCATATAATAGTCAAAACCAAACATTCAAATTTTAATTATACTCATGTTATCCAATTAAAAAGTTTTGTTGAGTATAAAAAGAATAAAATAACACACAAAATTAAGAAACAAGATTTATTCAAAATTTCAGGTCATTAAAATCTTCCCCCCTTAAGAAATTGTGTCCTCACAATTTTTAAAACTGGGATTTGAAATTTCATTGAAAGTCCCACACTGGAAAAAGATTCAGTAAAACTATTACTTTAAAAGAAATAAAAGGGAAGTAAAAAAGGTAACCCAGGTTAACCCATACCAGGATCCCATGTAGGAAAACATGGACATGGAGGGAAAAAAAGGGTCACGTTCTAAGGGAGAGTGATAGAAAACATGATTAGGAGAAAGTTAACAACACGAAAATCAGAAAATTATGATGGGTCAAACGGTATTTTATTTCCTAGTAGGAAACATTAACAGACAACGTTTTTTGTTTTATGTTCCTTTTCATAGTTTTGAGGAATTCATTTACTACATAAAATAAAAACATAAGGAAATATGACTACCTTCAAGTAGAGTTTAATCCTTAAATAAATATCTACCAAAACTAATCTTTTATCCAAATGATGAGCATTCAAAAACACTTGGTCTCATCAAAATCACAAGAATAATCATCTGGAGAATCATGTATTACACAAAAGAAAAACTATCTATCTTTAAACATTTATCCCAAAAATAGAAAGAGTAAGATAAAATAACTCTTCAAAAAGAAAGAATCCCATAAAAAGGGAAACTACTTTTAAATCATCAAAGTTCCATGGTAATACCCAGAGTTCATCATAGACCATTCCGTAAATAACTGTCCATAAAATTCCTCAAAATAACCAAAACTAAGATTGAAACCCAAATACAAGAAGGACTTGATAACATAGTCTTCCAAGATAAACTTTATCATTCATATCCAAACAACATCAACCACTCCTAACATCTTATAACAAAAGTAACTAACCTAAACATATTTTCCCCAAGATAGGTCAATAATTTCCATAAGTAACCTATAATACCATAAGTTCACCTTAAATTCATCGATTCTTCAAAATATAATTCAACCATTACTCCTCAAAGAAAATACCGTAGTAATCTATTTACCTCGATCAAATAGGGTTCCCAAAATAGTGAACGTCTTCCAAAATAATAATCATCTTTTAATCCCCTAATCATCTCTGTCATATTAAAATGGAAATCGTCACATTTCCTATCACATTAGTTGTTGGGACATGTTCTTCCATTTCCAGCCATTAACTAAAGAAAGAAAGTACAATTAGGGGCTTAAATACTTATCCAATAATCATTAAAAGGAAACTTAAAGCATGGAAGGATAAAATTGTAGAAGGAAAGTATACCCTAACTTGTGATCCCCTAGGTTCCAATCTAGGTTATCCATGAACATATATTCTTATGTGAATCTTTATTTTATATTATCTTTGTTTCTTTAATAATGGTTTATACTAAGATTAAGAATTTACCAAAGCATATCCCCCAGGAGTGTCGTAACCAAGAGTGTAGCAAGTCTCGTTGTCGTGTAGCAGTTCTCGTTCGAGTCTAGCTCAAAGCGGTGTTTTCGGGTTTTACCCCTATGTACATTTGTGCCAGAGCCACCTCTACCTGCTCATATCCAGATAGGGATGTATTCGCTTGGCAACCCCTTACTCAATACTCACCAAAATACAAGGAATATTTTTTATATTTAAACTTTTCTATAAGGTTCTTCCTAAAGTTTTCATATCCTAATTTCCAAAAATAACTAAACCATCCTTTGATACCAACTATAACATCCCGCCTTTTTATCACATAAACTTTCAGTACATTTTACAAAACCGAGGATCTTTAAGGTTTAGTGTCTTGGAAATAAGGAACTTAAAACATGAAAACATAAAACATTCTTCTTAAACACTTGAAAGGCTTATCCTCATGTTCATCCTAGGTTCATTACTGCATCTCATCACCTGGGGACAGCCATCAAAATAAAGGGTGAGCAGAAGGCTCAGTAAGGGAAACAAGGGGATACATTTAACATGCGAACTTGAGATACATCAACAATGTCATGAAAAATAACTTTAAGGCATGAGAAAGAAATGATGAGGCATATCATAATAAAAATAACATTTTTCATAACTTGAATATGTGGCTAAAACATTTAACAAATACAATCATTTCTGTTTCACCAAGGTCCATCCCCAAGGTTCCAATAAAAATTACCAAGGTTATTCACCAAGGTATCAGTCTAAATGGTCATCTCTAGAGATTAAGTCTTTACCCAATGCATTGGAGTGCTATCAGGGCGCACCCTTAAATTTTCCTTTATTATCATGTGATACACATATATCATCATCAATCATTTCATAAAAAACCCATATAGCATAAAAGAAATGGGTTTCATTTCATAATCATAACGTTTTAAAAACTGTTTTAAAGACATGATCTTTATGTCACTTTAAACCCATAGAAAGGGAAAGCGGGTCTCATGTATGTAAATCCCAGAATTTAAAATAAAAAATTTGGTTATATATGTGAATACACCTATAGAAGAGATATCATTGAGTATTCACTTAATAAAATAAAAGAACTTTAGAAAAAGAGAGAGACATTTTGAGACGGAAATTCTGCAGCATAACGACTATGTTTCGGGGTTTTAGAAAACATTGAAAAGAGAGGGTACATGGGTCAAACAATCATAAATGACCCATAAAACAGTAGAGGGACATAATATAAAGTATATATGAACATGGTAATGAAATTTTAAGGACATACCATTTGAAATGAAAAATATGGAAGGAAGACAAAAATTAGATTTCTCTTATGAAAATCTCGTAGCCTAACGGCGTCACTTAAACTTCAACCAAAAATGAATTGAGAAGATAAAATAGGGTCTCTAATCATATGAAAATAATATTTCAGTATGATAGATATATATATCATACCCCAACATAATAATAAGGAACTTCAAGGACTTGACATGAAAGTAGAACTTCAAAACGAGAAGGGTGAATGAACCACTTAAAAATTCGGCAGCCTAACGGCACCACTTAAAACATCAAAATACTGAATTGAAGAGATAAAATGGGGTCTATAATAATATGATCATAAAATATCAGTATTATATATATAGACATCAGACCTCAACATCATAAAAAGGAACCTTAAATACTTGACAAGAAAATAGAACTTGAAAATGAGAAGGGTGAAAGAATCTGTTACAAAAATTTCGGCAGCCTAACGACGCCACATAAAAAATGAAATGATGAGAGTAAGAGGGGGTATATCATCATAGGAACATAAAAAGGACATTATAATGAATATAAAAGGACATCCTCCAACATAAGAACATGGAGCATAAAATAAATGACATAAAAGAGGTCACTTGAAAAGAAAGAGAGGGGTGGGATCCCTTACCTTAAAACGTAACACTTAAAACTCAAAGGTTGGGACCTTGAGGTATTGGGGCTCCTTGGGAGGACTCATTGGGAGGAAATGAGATTATAAAATAGTTGGGGGGAGTGGGGAGTCGAATGCATGAGATGATTTCTTAGTATTTATAGGGAAAGTGAGGGGACAAGGCATTAATGGCCAAGGGACACCTCATTGGTGGTTTTGGCAAAACCATGAGCTTCCCCATGGTATTTTCCCATGGTATTTGCCACTTGGGACACCTAATACTATAATTCATCCCATTTAGTCGACCATACCTTAAAATATCTCATGACATCATCATGAAACAGTTATGATGTCATTAAACATACAGAAACCCTAAAACTGTATTATTACTATTCACTAAAAATTAAACATTCATAGAAAAATACCCAAAAATTACCTTAACATAATATCAATGCTCTGAGTTCAAAAATGGAATCCATTTTATAAAAATAATTTTCTAAATATTTTTAATTTAATTTTTAATTAAAAAACACTATTCACCCGAAAAAACTAATACTTGAATAATAATTTATGAAACTGTTATTTATCTATTTTATTGAATCATGTTACTTAATCAAGGTGCCTATATTATATTAATACATTATTTAAGTTAGATTACTAATCCATTTGGACACATTACTAATCCTAATCATAAAATCACTATTCATAATTTATTATTCATCAAAAATTAATTTGATTTTATTAGACTCCAAATTTCATACTGAACATAATTATAGAAGACCATTTTTTGAAAATCATTACACATTTTTAATTGTTTAAGGTTTACATAAACATTTTTTAAAATATCCTTTCTCTAAAATTCACCAAAAATATGCATACTATATTTATCCGGACATTTGAAAATTCATAAACTTCATCATAAGAAGAAATAATTTTTTTTTTTAAACAAAGGATTACACAAGGCAGTTACGGTCTCCTTACATAGCCCCTTACCACACCAGCATAGGATCTAAGTGTAAGGTGTGCTAAGGTGAGAGAATCCGAGGGAGGCTTGTCCAACATTGCACGAGTAGTCATTTCTATCAGTTTGAACTTCTCACGAAGGCGATTCCCTTCTAGCTTCACACGATGAAGTTCTGCTTGGGTTTGGTCCAGAGCAAAGCCTAGTGATGCCACCTCCTTTCCAAGTTCTGTCAGATGGGCTTCGATCGGTCCAAGACTACTGGGTGAGGCCATCAAATCTTCATTCTATATTAATTAAACAAGATCACTTGTATTTACAGACAAATATTGAAATGTTTAGTTTTCAGCGGTCATATTGACCAATGGACATATAACAGTCAAAACCCAACAGTCTCATTTTAATTATACTCATGTTATCTGATTAAATAGTTTTGTTGAGTATAAAAAAATAAAATGACACACAAAATTAGGAAACAAGATTTATTCAAAATTTCAGGTCGTTACATTTTCTACCTTGGATTCCATACTGATAGACACATATGTTAGTCATTCTTTTCTGGTTGTTCATCTTGTTCGAGACCATGAGATTCCAGTTGATCCATTGACTCGACCCTTACGCTTAGAGACACCGACTGGAGAAGATTCAAAGATCACACACCTCTGTAGCCAGTGTGACCTGGCCCTTGTAGGTGAGAGTTTCGGTTGGAACCTCTTGGTGGCAGCGTCGAGGCCTTACGATGTCATTCTTGGTATGGATTGGCTATCCATAGTTCATGCCCAGATCGACTGTTTTAGGAGAAGGGTGCAGTGTGTCTGCAGTGATGGAACGAGGTTCTCTTTTGTCGGTGAGAGAGAGACCCAGGTAGCGAAGGATGTACTCGTGCATAGGAGGGCACAACTGATTTCACATCAGTTGGATAGCCTAGCGCTTGGCGCAGCAGATGCTACGGGTTTCCTATTTCCAGCAGTAGTGGCTGACTACAAGGAAGTCTTTCCAGAGGATTTCTCTAGGCTACCTCCCCGTCGTGAGATAGATTTCTGCATTGAGTTGCAACCCAGGATGACACAGATATCAGTATCAGCATATCGGATGGCTCATGCAGAGCTTCATGAGCTGAGGGTGCAGCTGGGAGACATGCAGAAGAAGGGCTTTGTGAGACCCAGTGTTTCACCCTGGGCAGCCCTAGTGCTGTTTTCCAAGAAGGCAGACGTGATCTTGAGGCTATGTGTAGATTACCGGCGCTTGAATCAGGTGACCGTAAAGAACCGATATCCACTACCGAGGATCGATGACCTCTTCGACCAGTTGCGAGGGGCACGATGGTTCTCGAAGGTTGATCTACGATCAGGCTATCACCAGTTGCGAGTACGGGAGGAGTATATACCGAAGACTTCTTTCAGATGTCTCTACGGTCACTATGAGTACTTGGTGATGCCCTTTGGTGTGACGAACGCCCCGGCATTGTTCATGGGGCTCATGAATTGGATCTTTCAGCCCTATCTAGACCGGTTTGTAGTGGTCTTCATCAACGATATCCTTGTGTACTCTCCGTCCGAGGAGGAGCACGCGAGACACCTAAGGAGGGTTATAAACACACTCTGAGAGCACCAGTTGTATAGGAAACTCTCGAAGTGTCAGTTCTAGTTATACGAGGTCCACTTTCTGGGACACATTATCTCGGCAGATGGTGTACCAGTGGACCCAGCCAAGGTGGAGGCAGTGCTAGCATGGGAACCACCGCGGAGCGAGACTGAGGTACGGAGTTTCCTTGGGTTGGTAGGCTACTATCGGAGATTCATCCTTGATTTCTCTAGGATTTCAGCATCCATGACATCTTTGACCTGAAAGGGGCAGCCTTTCGTGTGGAAAGAAATATGCCAGCAGGCCTTCCAACAGTTGAGATAGAGTTTGAAGAGCGCCTCGATCCTGAGATTACCAGAGGTGGGTGTCAAGTACGTAGTGTTCTGCGATGCATCAGTAATCGGGCTTGGTTGTGTCCTAATGCAGAGGCAAGAGGTGATTGCCTATGGATCATGTTAGTTGAGGCCACACAAGCAGAACTACTCGACCCATGATCTTGAGTTGGCAGCGGTAGTCTTCGCATTGAAGATGTGGCGGCACTACCTGATGGGTGAGCGGTTTACCGTTTACTATGATCACAAGAGTCTCAGATATATCTTTTCTCAGAAGTATCTGAATCTGATACAGAGGTGATGGATTGAGTTCCTCTAGGATTATGATTTTGAGATCATTTATTCTCCTGGGAAGGGGAACGTGTTGGAAGATGCTCTCAGTAGGAAATCCAGTTCGCAGTTGCTGGATGAGGAGACGAGGCAGTTGGTCTCCTTATAGCTATCCTTCCTGGATAGAGATGATGGATCTTACCTTCATTCAATGGTTGTCACCCCTCCACCCTTACATCGAGTCAGGGAAGCACAGTGAGAGGATGTTAGCTGTGAGACTCAACATGCTCAGATATCCACAGGTGATGCTGCTGATGGATATTCAGAAGGTGGGGAGCACGTTGTTCTTTTCAGAGGGCACACGGTTATACCAGCGACGTTGCAGGATGAGGTTCTGAGGGAGTTCCATACATCCCCTTTTGCAGTGCATCCAGGCGTAGCAAAGATGTATCAGGACCTCCGATGTCAGTTCTCATGGCCAAGAATGAAGAAGGGTGTGGCAGAGTTCGTCTCTCGGTGCCTTGTCAGCAAGTAAAGGCTAAGCACCAGGTGCCAGCAAGTTTGACTCATCCCCTTGAGGTACCAGAGTGGAAGTGGGAAGGGATATCCATGGACTTCATGACGGGTTTACCACTTATGTCCAGGGGGCACGATGCCATCTGGGTGATCGTTGATCGAATCACCAAGTCCACCCAATTCCTAGACATACGGGAGCAGAGTTCAGTGGAGTGCTTGGGACGCCTCTACGTGCAAGAGATAATCCAACATCATGGAGTCCCATACACAATCGTCTCAGATTGTGATGCCTGCTTCATATCCTGATTGTGGAAGGGATTGCAGGAAGATTTTTGGACTCATTTACGCTTGACCATAGAGTTTTATCCCCAGACCGATGGTCAGACAGAGAAGACCATTCAGGTTCTGGAAGATATGCTTTGAGCTTGCATACATAACTTCGGCCGTAGCTGGGAGGATCACCTACCAATGGTAGAATTTTCTCACAAAAATAGTTATCATTCCACTATTGGTATGGCACCATTCGAGGCTCTGTATGGGTGACCCTAAAGGTCGCCACATTGCTGGACTGGCCCGAGAGAGTCAACACTCATGGGCCCAGAGATGGTCAGAGATACTACAGAGAAGGTACATGTCATCCAGGAGCGGATGAAGATTGTACAGAGTCATCAGAAGTCATATGCCGACAGGAGGTGGAGGCCCTTGGAGTTTGAGGAGGGAGGCCATGTGTTCCTTTGGGTCTCACCTCGATAGGGATTGCAGAGATTTGGCCAAGGCGGCAAGCTATCTCCGAGGTGCTTTGGCCCTTTATTGATTCTGAGTAGAGTTGGAGAGGTATCGTATCATTTGGCCTTACCTCCTTAGATGGATCGGGTACACAATGTCTTCCATGTGTCACAACTATGGAGGTACTTGCATGATCCATCGCACGTCATCGACTGGGGCAAGCTGGACATTGATTATGGAGAGACCTTTGCTGAGTACCTAGTAGAGATCGAGGACTGACAAGAGAAGATACTTCATGGGTGAGATATTCCCTTGGTTTGTGTCCGGTGGCAGCACAGGAATCTCCAAGAGAGCATGTGGGAGCGGGAGGCTCAGATTCACGTGCAGTACCCACATCGTTTTTAGTAGCCTTTGTTTTGACTTTTCGGAGACATAAAATCCCAAAGGGGGTGTGATGTAATGTCCTGGATTTTTCCATGTATTATTTTAATATTATATCGGAATTAATTCGAGACCAGGATCTAAGGCGGTGTGTAGTTCCGAGGCCCGGTGAGCCCGGAACAAATGTTGAATTTAATTTAATAATTAAATAAACATACGCATGCAGTTTTCCGGAAAAAGTTGAATAACACCTAAACGTGTGCTCGGATCAGAAATCTGAGGGCACCATTGCATTCAGAATTGCATTTTTACCATAGGTGAGGCCTAACATCAGCCGGCGCATGTCGGTAGTAAAATCTTGGTTTCAGACGCAGCCGTAATAAAATATTTTATTAAAATATTTTAATTAAATGTTTGTTACAGCGAAATCCCTTATATTTTTAAATTGAGATTTCGCTGAGGATCAGGGTTAAAATTTCCATAACCCTGAAACCCTTGGAGACTCTAGAGGCTCTGGAGGAAACCTCCCAACGCGGCAACGACGACATAGCGACCCGATCATCACCGATGAATGCCACGAAATTCACGTAGGATGTTTAAATTGTGATTTCTTCCCCATTCTTCATTTCTACGACGAACGTGAGCTAATACACGAACATATTAGTCTACAGATCTATCATTCTTGTGGGATGGGATTTTGCGAGGATTCTGGGAGATTAAATCCATGATGATTCTTCTATTGTTGATATTTTCTGCTCCGTTTAATCCTATTAACGAGAGTGGGTCAACATCGTGATGAACGATGGCGAAGGTTCGTTCCTCAATTTTGTTTCATTGGATTTCTCCGCTTTCTCTCTTTCGCGTTCTTTGCATTCTTCACAGGGTGATGAACAACGGATCGTTCTACATCCATTCTGCAACACAACGATCCGAGATTGTGGATCCAACCCCAGAGTGGTGTCACGGAGGTTTGACGATGGTATCGGCAAGCGATTCAGAGCGGATCGGGAGACACGAGTTTTCAGAAATTTTACTTCAGATGGATCATTCGACATTTATGATTCGTTTTAAGAGCCGAAAATACATGTTACGATGTTCGTGTGATGAAAAGAACCAATCCCTAGAGTATCGGGACGAACAGACAATAAACCAAGATCCGGAGGTTCAGCCGCGACGCGAGGAAGAAGATGGAGTTTCTAGAAAAATCCCGACTACACGCTATGTAGTATGGGATACACGGAGTGTGTTCATCAGCAGACCACATGGCATGTACTCCGAGAGTACACAGACACAGGCAGGGTACACGGCCAAAGCCACGCCGTGTATACCTCTCCCCGGCCAGACCCGGAAAGATACACGGGATACCCTGTGTACTGGTACACAGGTAGGCGATACGGACACGGGCATCGACCGTGTACGGGCACATGCCCAGCATACACGGAGCGAGCCCTAGGTGCTCAGACATGGCGTGTTATCATTCTACATGCCTTTTAGTTTCTTTCTAACCGAAAAGCCGAGTGACACAGGCTATTTACATGGTCAGTACCTAGAGTTAGGAACACGACGTGTACTTTTCTACATGCCGTGTAGTCGAGTTTTCCACAAACCGGACAGAAGACACGGTCCGTTTACACAGGCAGTACCCGGGGTCATGGCACACGGCATGTACTCATACTACACGCCCTGTAATAATTTCTTCATGGATTGAGCTACTTTCCTTATATGACGTGGACTAGTTTTCTTAGGGTTCGTGCCCTTGGTCATTTCCCTGAAGGTTCTGGTATCATTTTATTTACACAATAGAATGATCCGTTCATCATAACTTCTTGATTAGAGTTGTTGGAATCCCCTCTGTAAGACTTAGAGTTGGATCCTCTATTCATCCCTAGAACCCTAGGTAGAGTTCTTGGTATCCACGTGAGCAACTTTACCCGGGCGCCGATCCTCTACATAGCGGATTAGCTTAGACTGAGTTGTCGGAATCACCCCATGTCTTGGTCATGATCCTCATTTGAGCATCATGTTCCCTTAGTACATGTGGAGTGTGTTCTCCCAGAGCGAGTACTTCGTGTGTCTCTCTCTCTCTTCAGACCTAGGAGTGTGTTCTCCCTGTAATGTGCTTATTGGAAATCTTCGAGTTGGATCCTAGTGGTGGTATTCGTGATATTCGATTGTGCATGAGTATATTTGGATATTCTTGTGGTATGTTCTTTAGACATATACTGTGTGGAGCTGAATGTGTATTTCCTTTATGGTATTTTTTCCCTTGTTGTATTTCCTTTGTGGTTTCGGGGTGTCCTATACGGTATTGTTATACTCACCCATCCTTGGGCTTTGCCCGCACATGTCGTGTCTTGTGCAGATGAGCGAGCCATTGACAGGATTCTAGGCAGACCAGGACTGGATGGTGCATAGTGAGGTCAGAGAGGCCGAGGTGCATCCCAACGGCTACAGACTGTAGTCCCAGCACCTTTCTTTATAGGTTGGACATTGTTACAGACTTTCTTTCTGGTGGGCTTGTACTTTTGGCCCAGGGTTTACTTTCTTGCACTTTACTTCCCTGTCGTACTCTGTGGTTGGGTTTTAGTGTATGCATGCATCTTTTTTGTTTTTAGTACTTTTTACTTTTCAGCTTTGTGAGCTTGGAGATGTGTGTGCGTGTGTATAGGTTTATAGGAAATTCCACCCATGTTTGTAGTATGTCTACTCGGTGCTAGTCACTAGCCCCCGGCCTATTGGAGGCGGGCTTGGGGAGTTGCGGCTCGGGCCCCACTAAGATGGGTCGTGACATTATGTTTCATCATGAACACCATAATATATTTTTTCCCTTTATTTTATTATTTTTCCGTTTATCATGATTCATTAAATGAAAATTATGGGTGTTAATATCATCAATATTTGTCATTACATCTCCCTTAATGTTTGGTTACATGGTAGTAATATCATTACACTGTATGTTTCATTCAGCAGTATCATGAAACATTTGGGATCCATCCATCATATAAAACAATAAATAATAGTCTAATCCACAATTATCAAATAGGGAATCCAAATAAACATGAATAATCACTTATATGGTGTCTAAATAATGAATCAATATATCATGTTTAGTACACCTTAGCCAAAAACATTCTCATTTGTGGTCATTATTCAAATCATTCCTGATGTTTTTTAACCATTTTTCAATTTGAATTACATATCCCCTAGAAGATTCAACCCAAAAGATAAACATAGATTTTTTTCATGCTCAAAGTTATGATCCTGTAAAATCATATTACTCTGTTTTTAGTGTTATTACACACATAAAAAACTATGGTAGATCAATAACCACATGTTGTATCCAAACAATTATGTAATTTTATAGAAACTACAAAACATATCCATAATAAAAAATATTTCATGTTTTCCTACTAATAGATAAATCCTTATGGTTCTTACTAAAGATTTCTAATCCTATTTTACAATGGTTTACTAAAGCCTAATATACAAATAACTTTAATGGAGGAATTTTTTCATAAATAGATACCAAATTGGATAGATGAATATTAATTGCATAACTGAATGATTCATGCTAGAATCATTTAGGTATAGTGCATTTGGAATCACAGACAAAAAAATAACTTGTTTATAAGTGAGCTATGAAATTTCACACCAATTTCATTATAATTATCACAATTATTATATGTATCATGCGTAATCCCATTATTCATAAACAAGAGAAAGGAAACATAAAAAAGTAAGCTCTTAAATTATTATTAATGGTTAAAATAGTGATATCAATATAACATGATCATTAGGGAATAAGAACATGATAATAACAATTGAAAACCATTCCCAAAAAATCATTGATCATAAACACGATTCATTGAATAAATCATTGATTTCCATAAAACATTAATAATAATGTAATATACATACACAAGCCATTAAATCATAACATTTCAATAATATATAAATTTTTCGAATACACATAAGAATAGAAAATATCCAATCAAGGATTCCCACCAAGAAATTTATAATTTATCAGGATTGGTATTACCATTATTGTACTTACTTTTGTAATGTGATAACCTCCCTTATACCATACACCGGGATTGGGATAGCCAAAAATGTACCCTCTATTGGGCATGGGGTGGAATCATATGTACCCTCTTTTGGGATTAGAATAACCTCTCATATCACATTTTATCCCATTAAAAATTTGTAATTGAAAAATGAATTCGAGAGGGATATAGGACCCACCAAAGACGTAATACATACATTTTTTTGCAGTAAGAATGTATTATTCTCATCATATGATATACTATGAAAATTAAATTTGTTTTATAATCAGTTCATATTGTTATAACACATGGTAAATAAACATGTTTCATAAATATTTTTCATCATAACCCTAAAAAATTCAAAGTAAGAAATAAGGATGTCATCATCGGGATATATCCTCAGTAATTCTTATGAAACATCAATTTATTTTATCATACATTGAAAAATATTTTTAAATATCGTAGGAAACATTAATTGTAAAAAAACCTTTTAAATTTTCCAAACCATAATTTAAATCTAAAAATTTCCCAAACATTAATGAAATAATATTATTTTGAAATAATAATGTGATATTTTAACGGATTTTTTAAATCATTGATAATTCATCGTGGTGGTAAATTTTGTTCTTATTGTACTAGAAAAACAAAATACCTTTCACATTTTAGAAAAAAAATCCATAGTTCATTGTTCGGAAAATTGAAATAATATTAATTTAAAAACATATTAATAAAAACAATAATATTTCATAAATTTATTAAAAAATCATTATATTGTAAACATTTTCATTAAATTTTATTAGAAAACATTTTCAAGTAAGAGAATGTATTTTCATCAAAATAGAGTAATAATTTTGGTTTTCCCTAATAAATTATTTTGGACCATTGAATAATTAAACAAGTTAAAATCAACAGAAAACATGTATTTTTATGAAATATACATATATTTGAATAAATTTGATTTATTATAAAAATAGTTCAAAATATTTCATCATTGGAACTTAGTCGTAAACAAACTCATTAAACTATGAGGTCGTATCATAATACACATACCATATTGATATAAATTGAATTATAAGTCTCATTATGGAATAACATCCATTGAATCTTCAAGTTTAAATATTATAATAAATTTAGAAATTTAGTAGGTCATTGTGTCTTTATATACATCACAAAAAAGAAATTAATGGTGTATATGTAACATGAATTCCAAAAATGCAATAAGCAATAAAAACACCTTCCCATATATCTAAAAAAATATTCCGACACATTAGAAAATATTTTATATTAAGTGTAGGATTGTTGTTAATATATTACAGAACCATTATAACATATATACCACTATATATTATTCAATTATTACCTTTTATTACATGATTATTAACAATTTCTTGTTAAAATAACTTTTCAGTTAATAACTTCATGGTTTTTCTTGTATATTTTTATTTGGTATTTTTGAAACTTTTAATTTGATAATGGTTACTTAATAATTAAAAATTTTACAATGATATAAATATCATATATATTATTTATATATTTATTGATTCCAATCCATAAAACATTGATATATAAAATGAATTACTCCATTCATATATATGGTAAGACATACGTACCCATGAACGTTTTTTTATATTCTCAATAGATGAAAGAAGTAAAGGTAAATAATAAATCACCATTTCAAAATAATATTTTAATATTAGATATCAAATATATTAATTTTCTAAGCCATAATTAATGATAATTTAAAATTGAAAGGAAAAACATGTCAAATAACTTTATAGAGGTGGTAGTCCACACGCACACACGAGAAATAGTATCATTTTTTAATGAATTGTAAGGTAAGAAAATATATGTGATATTAATATTAATTAAGTATAATTATGTGATTTATGAAATATAAATATTTCAAATACATTATTATAACTCTATATGAATGGTAGTGATAGAAGATGAATTACATCTGTTCATGAGGTGGTAGTCCGCCACACCCACAATTAACAGTTTCATTTCCCATCTTATAGAAGATGAGGTGTACATGGTATATTAAATTCAACAAATAAAATATTAGTATATTATGGATTCATGATTTTTTATTTCATCATAATTGAGTATTATTTGATATAGGTGTAACTGTAAGTAAAATAAAAAGGCTCAATTCTGAATAACACTCCTTCCTCGAACACCTCAATAGGTTTAACCAAATGACTTCTTATGAGGGGTTAATAATAAATATAAGTTCAATAGAACATGGGGAGGTGTATATTGAATATTTTTTGTAATCTAGTGTCTTAATAAAAATGGTTTTCTAGTGTTAAGTGTAGATGAGAGGGGGTTCCCTTTTACAAGAGCGGAAGAGCAAACACGCATTTTTTTAGAAAATAAAAATGTATGCCAATGTCTTAAACATCTTGGAAGTTTAAAAAATGGAATATTATAGACCAATTATTGAGACATAGAAAAATAATATTTTAAAATATGTCTTAGAGTGTGTTATGGTCGTTTTGACACATAACCATTTATTTGATACCCTGGTAAAATAGTTTTTCCCTTAATTGGGAAAATAAATTGTTACTATTTTTTATATTCATCATGAATAATAAATTAGTCAACATTATTATATAATATTAATTATACTAAATCTGAATATGTAATCATTTTTTCCATATTAAATTCACATAATTTCCGGAATTTTATTTTCGAGTAATCTCACAGATGCTATGAAAAAATGGATTTCCAATGATAATATTTTCATTAGTATAGAATGGTTCAATTTCAAAATTTAATATAAAAATCATTATAACGTATTTTATTGGATCCATTATGAAATAAATGAAGAAATAATAATTTTAAAAAAATATTATAAAAAATGGATCTTGTTAATTATTTAATTTAAAAGAAACTTTTAATAAAAAACAATTTTTTTTTCAAAAAATAACTTCTCAAAAAAATACAATAAATTCCTCATAAGATAGTTTTAGAAACATATTAAAAAAAATCTTATTTCAAAAAAAATTATTAAATTTGAATATGTTAATTTAATTACAATTTTACAAAATTTTAAGGGAATATTGTTTGATAAAACATTATTATCAATTCATATGAAGACATTAGAAAAAAATTAGAACTTTATTATTAATATATTTAATTTATATATGACCATCATAATTATTATTTAAAATTGAAATAATTTAATCTCATACCAACAAGTTTAATTATTTCGATACAACTTCCCTATTTTAATAATAAAATTAATAGTATATCTATGTTCGTTAAAACTCATTATTTCCTATTACCTAAGGTATCAATGAAAATAAATATATTTGAAAAATTAATTCATTAAATATCAATGTGATTGAATGATAAATGTCTCTATTTTTAAATAATGATTTACCCAAATTTTCTTTACATGTCCTTGACTATTGAGAAGGATCTAGAGGGGGTTTGATCAGTTGATATGCATCAACCAATTAGTAAATAGGATTATGAATTTTATACTATTAAAATAATTTATTTTTCTGATATATATTATATGATGACATGTCAAGGGAATCAAGGTATGTAGGTATTCAATGGTATTATGTATTCTTTCCCCTCTAGTGGGGTTCTACAGGGATTCCATGGTGTAATGATACAAATTCACACCAATTCAGCACTATACCCCAAAGATGGTATAATTAGTGTGGAAATATGGTGAATATCAAGATGTTATTATCTAGAGATTCAAGGGAGATACTTTATATGGGTGAATAAAATGTGAGATATATAAAATAAGGATCCACCAATAGTTCTAATTAATAGTGTTATATATTGATGAATGATGTGATTAAAAAACCCCAAGTATAGGTTAATGAGAATGAATTTTGATGAGTATATGTAGTGTAACAGACTCTAGTTGATGGTGGGTAGTGACTTTTTACAATTAGAGGTATATTTTTGATCAAATATATATTTACCACTACTTTATTTAATATCGGTGATTAACATTCCATTATATATACACATGTTATTACTGGACTTGACTTACTATTAAATTTATATTATGATATACATTCGGTCGATATACCATTATACATCAACATTGACCATCATTAATGATGCATAAAGTGTAAAATAGTTGTTTCTATTTGCTGATATATTTTAGATATCATTATTATGATGATATGATCCTTGATGTGATTCTTAGCATTGACTTTATGAAAATATATTTAGTTGAGAATGATTGCTATCGATGATATGTAAATATTACATCTCCCAAGGGATATAATAACAAGATGATTGGAGATTAGGTGAGGGTAAAAGTTAAATGTGAACAAACATGATCCATATTGGGATGATCATTTCACATATTAGAGGCTTGCCTCCTTTAGCAAGATCATTGGCAGTCCAATATATTTTCCTCCAATTTTGTATCTCTATCAGGATATCTTCTAGGATTAAAATACAAGTCTCCCCCTGATATAGATGTTAACATCAACATAGATCTTATTATAGGTGTGCATACCATTTTTATTCCACCTTACTGTATTGAAAAAATATAATTTATTGAACTCATTGAATAACTCAAGGTCTTCAAACCAAGTTGTTTTATCCAAATGATTATATCAACATGGGGATAACCTATTATATTTTAATGTAGGTGGATGGTAGTCATTGACTCAATATAGATTATCATTAACTGAATTATGGAACTATGATGAATAAATTTCCATTCCTAGGATGAAGATTTTAATTATTAGGTAAGAGGAGCCCTATTGTTCACCACTAATGATCTCTAGTTGAGCTCTCTCATTTTTAGGTTATAGAGGATAACATCTTGAAGGTGAAGTTTAGGAATGGGATTATCCTATTCAATCCATTAGTGATGTTTCTTGACACTCTCAATGTGGGTTTCATTGATGATATACTCATTTATTAACCAACACCGAAGAATAATGCTAGGAATCTTGAGATTGTAGTTAGTATACATTATGCCTATTGACATTAATCCCATATTTTCAGGCGTTACATTATGATTTGAGGGATAAAATTATAAGAAAATGTGGTTTTAGAGACTAGTATATTATGGAATCCAACGAATGTTGTGGTAGTGATGTCATGTACATGATCTTGGAATCTGTTTGTGGTTAATATATTTTGGGATTATTGCGATAATGTTTTATTGTTTTCTAGGTCTTTTCCCATTTATTAGATCTTGTGTATAAAAAAACCAATACATGGGAGATGATTTGGTTGTTTTAATAGTGAGAGGAGGCTTCTATTTATATAAAGAGGAGGTTGAGTAACACACCATTTTGGGTTCTCCATTACACTGCTATCAAATATTCTATGTATTGTGAAGCATCAAGAGTGAGAATGGGTATGTTTTTATGGATACGAAGAAAGATTAAAATTATGTGTCCTATCATTTATGACCCCATGTATGGAAAAATACTCCATATTATGAGGATTTTGATGTTTTGGTCTATGATTTAAAATTTTGGGGACACAATATATTTGATTTGAGTTTTATTTTCTATGTAGAACATAAGAGCCTTCATTATATATTTACAAGGTGGTATCAGAATTTAAGGTAGGGGTTATGGGTAGAGTACATTTAGACATTCAAATTATTTATAGATTATGTACCATTTAATAGTAACTTCATTTCATATTATTTTAGACATAAGATGATAATATCTTAGGATCATAGTGGATAATCTTTAGATAAATAGTGGATCTTAATGAGTTATTGTCCAATTAGAGGTTGGATTCTTCTGAGGAAAAATAATTGATGATTTGTGCCACATTATTGATTACATAATCCTTATCATCCCTAATGAAGGATGGTCACGAATCCAACATATAGTGTAATATGATGTTGGTAAAGTTAGTATGTAGTGACCTGATATGGGAGTGGTTGTTAGATGTTGATGAAGTGAGACTAGTAAATTTTATATTTTTTAGTCCATTCTTATACAAGAGAATATTTGATAAGATATGTCCTTACCTCTATATTAGAGGTTCATCCTAGAGTGAAAAATATATATTATATATTTATGTGGTAGTTGTGCTATACAAGAATAAAGGTCAAAATTACCCAATTCATTTCACAGAGCCTTACTGAAAAGAGGATAATAGTTAAGAACCAACATCCATTTTATTTGATCCACCAAATTATTACGCCTATATGGAATAGGGAATAATCTATAATAGACTTTTTGATGTGGTATCCTAGGACCCTAATGAGACGTGACATTTATCTGATGAGTTTTTATCACATCATGAAATATTCTCAATTCATTCATTTTTTTAAGACTCAGTCAATTGGGATGATGTGAAAGAAATATGTGAGTGTAGAAATATGATTTCATATATTTCCATTGATTATTTTATTTATCATAGAGAGACATATTATGTTATTATTTGATTATGGATTTCAATATTTCTTATTGATCATCTAATAATTATTATAGTTTCCATCCCCATATAGATATATAATAAGATAAAATGATTCATATTTTGTAGGATATCATTTGGGATTATTCCAAAAAAATTATATAATTTTGGTTGACCACCTAAAATGGTTGAGTTTTCATAAAACAATAAATACTAAGAATTGATTCATTTGTCACCTTCTAAGATACATTATGGTCCTTCATTTTTTCAAAAATATTTTGGTACGAGGTTGGTGTGGTAGTAATTGTGGGACCATGTATAGTATATAATAACAATAAGAGAGTTAAAATAATTCATAAGAGGGTAATTTCTTATCTATGTTGGAAGATGTATTATTCCAACCACATGATGAGAGCATTAAGGTTTACTCTAGGTGACTATGTCTTTGTAAGAGTGAATCCTTGGTTAGTCTCCTAATGTGTGATGAAATAGATTAATCTAATAGTACACAAGGATGGAACATTCTGGATAACTGATCAATTTGGAATTGTGTAATACCTTCTAAATATCCATTCATGTTATAGAGGAATACAAGATTTATTTCATGTGTCCCATATCATGGTCTATACACGTGATCAAAAATATGACATTGACTATAATCATGTTGATCTAGATCATATGGAATTATACATTGACTGTGTGAAAACTAGTTTAGTTTGGAGTGAGAAATCCCTCTGACAGAAGATGATGACTCAGATATGGGAATAGGAAATAGATTCATGGTATCAATGGAATTAGAATTTTGAGAAGAACCATTTTTTGTAATTTTTAATGATTATAAGTTCTTATAGGGGATGATTTATAAAGTCATCAGTTGATTTGATTTATGATGTGTTTTATGTTTATAAACTCATCATTCTACTGTTGGTTTGTCTCATGAATGGTTTTTTAGTAGATTTTTTGTATGTATAATGGGTCTCAGAGTTTTTTTATTAATGTAATGGTAGGAGGTATGGATTTTTGGGGGGTATAGATATATATTTAGAGAGTCAGTGGAGGAAACTGGCCACATGGTTCAGTTACTATGGTCCTACATTTTTATATATAACTCACTTGTCAGCGGTAGGTTCTACCATAATGAAGGTGAGGCTAACCTAATCAAATGAAAAAACATAAGGGGGGTTCATTAACTGCACCTTATTATTGTTAATTTCACACCCTATTAATCATTATTAATTAAAAAACTATGACCCAAAATCCAATATTAAATTAGAAACCTCTCACTTATACTAATGAATTCACTAATTCATCTTCCCTTGGTTCTTGAATGTGTGATCAACTCAATGATTTTTTAATGTTGAGTTTCTACTATATCTACAAAAAATTATCAATTTTTCATGTAATATAAATGTATCTATAATGGATATATGGTTCCTACTTTGATATGATGAAGAATTTTCATTACTTAATAGAATGGTGAAAAATATAACATTTTTCTTGTGAACTCTGATAAGATTAAGATCTTTCGTCGCCTACATATATCATATGAGTATATGTAGCAACCTAGAAATTCTATGAATATTTTTATATTAATAAATTTTTATTAGATTTTTATTTTCAATTAAAACAAACTAAATTATAATTTTACTTAAACATTTAATATTTCATAATAATTTTTTTAAAATAATTAAGATATTACCATTATTCTATTAAGGAATTTATAAGTATATTATTACATTTGTTTTATTTTTCTATAAAAAATCATAAATTCAAGATTGTTTTCTTAAATGTACTTATTCTAATACCACATTTTTATATATTATATGTGCTTAAAATAATATAATTTTTTAATAAAAACAATATATATATATATGATATGTAAATATATTTTACATATTTCTCAAAGCCCATTATGAAACTATAATATTATGTAGTTAATTTGAATTTATTATAATTATAGAGATATATATATTAATACTATATTTAAACAAAATATTGGTTTTGTAAATTCCAAAATTCTATTGAAAAAATAGTAATAGTGTTAAATATTAATATAAAATGTTAATTGTTTTCAATAAAGCAGTATATAAGTGTATGTAATAGAAATTATTTTTAATTAATTCAGGTAATAAAATAGTATTTATAATAAATAAATTTTTTATTTATAAATAGTTGTATTTTTTTGTGAAATTTTATTACAATAAATAATAGATATTTTGATTTATAAGTTATAATACTTTTTAATAAAGAATTATAAAATCTAAAATGGTTTTTTAAAATTTTAATATAATATAAGTGTAATAGTATTTAAGTTAATTTTTAGAAAAATAATTAATTATTAATATTATGATTGTATTAATGATTTCACCAAGTTATTAATAAAAAATGAGCATTTATGAAGCCATCTCAAATCCAACTTCAGCATCCTCGCATGGGGATCATCGGCTGAAAACACTTCATTGTGAATGGGTTAATGTTGGGAATAGGGCTAATGCGTGTGTGGAGGCCAATTTATAAGTCCAGTGATTGAGTATTGGTTAGTATTTACACCTTATGGGGCCATTTATAATGCCATTTGGGAATTTACCACATTACAACTTTTGGTCAGCATCAATGATCTCTATGAATATAGGAAACTAACCCGATGCAATGGTCATTAAATGTTGGATTATAAAACATAGTAACTATAAACCATTTAAAGAATCATTTAATTCATGATCTTTGAATCAAATGACCACATATATCTAATTTTCCACCTGAGTCGTCTTCTTCATGGACATGATTTAGTCGAATGCCTCCACTATTTTGTATGTTTATCATGCATGACAGTACAAAAATGTCACCATCATCCTTCCCATTTGTGATATATTCATATTATCCTTATAGTGAAAGAAATAAATATTACGAGATACCCTTATATAGTATAATAATTTAGTTAATTTATATTGATGGAAAATCATTGTTCTTCGTAGGGTTTGACCTAAAATGAATCTTAGCCACAAGTATGCATTATTTGTTCTTGAAGAAAATTGGAAATCATATAATAAAAATAAAAATATAAGAATAAATGCTATTAAAATTAATGTTAGATATTATAATTATTTTATATTAAATAATTCTATATTAACCCTAATCTCTTTAACTTAAACACACATAAATCAATAGATTTTAATGCCCAGACTAAGGCCCTATAGGACACTACAGTCAAATGATAATTCCGATCAGATCCAACCATCTCCTAGAGGATGAATAAATGACTAAACGAATCTACCTATATATATAACCTCTTATAGGAATAATCCTCCCTATTCACTCCATTTATAGCCCCGTCGAAAACCACCATCTCTTGTCTAATGGTTCAAGCATCCAATAAGAAAAAGTAGTTACTTCCATTTTTATTTTCTATTTAAATTTAAAGGAATATATATATATATATATATATATATATATATCATGTTATTAAATCATATATAAAAATTTAACATTACAATTTATTTATTCTAATTAGGATATAGTTTTCCAAATTACTATTCATGTAAGAGAACTTTATATTGATTCATATATCAGTCTCATGTAATTAACATTAATGATTATAATTTCCAAATTATATTTAATAAAGGGTGTATAAATATATGTATATATCATTATTCTAATTTCATGTTATATTATTCAATATATATATGTGTGTGTGTGTGTGTGTTATATTTAAATTTCACATTTACTCATATTTAAGACTTATATTTTTTAATAATAATTATATAAGGGTTTACATATATAATGATTAAAATAAATGTTTATATTTCTAATGTATATATATATATATGCATGTGTGCATAAAAGAATTAAATTTGAAGAATATATTTCTCAAATATATACATATTTATATCTTTCAAAATATCTAATTTTTTACAAAATTATTTATAATTATGTAAGTATTTTCATAATAATTTTTAGGTAAGGCAGTATGTATATATATGTATATTATTTCAAAATTATATTTTTAGATAGAAAAAAAATTAATAAAAATCCTTACATATCATGATTCTATGTCTGCAGTATAATATTTTTAAAAATTATATTTTAAGAGTACAATTTTGTTTCTCTAATGATATTTTATAGAATTAAATTATACATATTATTAAAAGTATAATTTTATGAGAATGTAAATTTTAAAATTACTATTATTTTATGTGGATGATAAATATATTTACACAATTAAATTATATAAAAAATAGTATTTTGAATCCATAAATTTTTAATTAAATAAATGGGTGTCCAATTATATTATTCAATGTTTCATTTTAAAATATAATGTTCAAAATTTCATTTATTGCTTCAATAAAATATGTTTCATGAGTTTATGAAGAAACTTTTATATACATGGATGTAAAATAATATTCCATACCTTTATGAAAAGATTATTTATCATGATATTTGGATACTATAAATCTACCAGATTTTTTCTAATGAAAGCATATATATATATATATATGAATGAATGCACAGTCATGTTTTTAATGAAAAAAATCCACTAAAAATTTATATACATATATAAGAAAAGATCAATTTTTTTATAAAATTAATCACTTGAACTTTGTAAAATTGATATGGAATTAGAGAGTGAAACCATACCTCAGGAAGTGGGTTAAACCTGAGTGTCGTTAATGTTTCAAGTATACCTGTTGTATTTTTAAATGCTTGTATAATATTTTATAAAAAATCACTAGATTATTTTATTAATAAAAGAATTTTTAATGTGTAATTAATCTCAATGGTACTATATCATTTTAAAAACATAGTTATTTTAAATGTTATTATAATTTTTTCAAAGAATATATATTTTCAAAAGGTTTATAGTATTTTTATGGAATAATTATTTAATAAGAAATTCTAAAAATCATGTTGTCAAATGTTTTTTAATTTTTTTTCAAAGTTATTATAAAATATATACGTATTTCAGAAGGATTTTTAAATTTTTTTAATGATATTTTTTGATAATCCTTGAATTTTATTTTTTCAAAATGTATATTTCAAATATATATTTTTATATTAATGTGAAATAATTTCAAATGAGTTTTGAAAATTATTTTTAGAAATTTGTTTTCAAAAATGTTATTCAGTGGCTTTTAAAAAACCCCTTACATGTATATTATACACAACATATGTTTTATAAAAAAATCCATGATCATTTATCTTTTTCAAGGGGAATAGAATTGACAAGAAGATAGTGCGAGAAGATTCAAATAGATTTTGAACTCTTTATTATTTAAAAATTGATAATTTGTATTTCAAATTTATTTTCATCCAAATCATAGACCAGAATGGGTATTTATATTTATAATGGATATTATATATTTTTTTCTTTATAAAAAAATATATAGCATTATTAAGTATCAGATATTGAATTTCAGTTCATAGGGTTTTACATTTTGTATCAAAAGAACAAATTAGAAAACATTGGGGATTATGATGTTTTATCGAAAATATATTTATTTTATAAGTATAATATTTTAGTAAAACCCATGTTTTATAACCATTCCACTTGAAGAAAATAATAAGAGTTAGAAATCCACTTCTGAAATCCAATGTAACTAGGTGACCTTTAATAATATATAATTATAGTGATTCATGTTTTTTAATTTCTTAAAATGGAATCCTATAATTTCCCTTATGTTAGATAAATGAATTTTCAGGAAAAATTCACATTAGGGGGTGGGGGATGTAACAACGTAGTAATTCAATGAATTATATTTTAAAACACCGTTTCATAATTTTTTTTATATTTGAAACAAACTAATATATAATTTAACATAATATGAAATGTTTTCTAAATAAAATATTTGTTTTTTATAAATTAAGATATTAAATTTATTATTTTGATGAATATACAAGTATATTAATAGATTTATTTTATTTTTAATTTAACAATATTAAATATTAGATTCTTTACATAAAAGAGATTTTTCTAAAAAAAACCATATTTTAAAATTATATGGTTTTTGAATATTATTATTCTTGGTGAAAAAAATATTTTTATATAAATTTTTGGTAGATATATATTTATATGAGTCTAAATTCCCATATTAAATAATAATTATTAGTAAAAAATACAAATTATTTATGTATATAAAAAGTATATATTTTTTGGACTTTTTTTCATTCCAAAATAATTATGATAAAAACAATAAAACTATGAAATAATAATATGATATGTAGATTTTTAAAAAATATTATATAAATTGAATTGATCTAAATTATTTAGAAGTAATTTTCATTATAAAATACATTATATAATAAATTAATGTTGTTATTTAGAAATATAATTATTTATGGTTATAGAATTTGATTACTTAAAAAATTATTATTTTCAATTTTATGATCTTCTGTTTTGCAATAAATAATAGTAAAATGATAAACAATGTTTTTTTAAAAAATTAATCTAATATAAGTGTTATATGAAGAAAATTGATATATAAAAGAAATTCATGATTAATATTTTGATGGTATTGATGAATTCACCAAGTCATGAAAAATTGAGCCTTTCTGAATCCAGCACAAAGAAAAATAAAGAAACTCAATGTGGGGAGGGTCAGATGACCCAACAACAATTTAGCTACGTTATGATTTGTCATAGTTTTCATAGCATGTAAAAATTAAGGTGTATTATGTCCTAGAACTCATGTAAAATTTAGGATTTAAACCTATTTGGTCCTTTTAAAAGGCCCCCCAGGAGCTTAACCCATTACAGCTTCTCGGATGTAGCAGTAAGCTCTTAGTGTATATGTCAGTGACTATATGTGGAATCCTTCGATGTGGGATCACACAACATCGTTACTATTCACAATTTATAAACTTCGGCCATTTCATGATTATTCTATCAAACAACTACAATCATTTGATATTCCCCTGAGTAATATTCTTCCCACACACAGTCAGGCCAAAGTCCAGCATTATTTTGTCGGCTTCTCATATATGTGAGGACAACATCATCTCAATCACCCTTCCCATTTTAGTTGTTTTCTTCTTTTAAATATAGTTAAATAAAAAACAGTATATGTGACCCTTATAATTATACAAAAATGTAAAAATTACCTTGATGAAAAAACAGCCTCTTTCATAAGATTCATCCTAATATGAATCTATTCAAACAATCTCCAAAATAGCTTCCCAATGACTCTTGGAAATCCTGGAATACAAATTGAAATTATTAGTAAATGTAATTAATATTAAAATTATATTTTATAATTATTTCAAAAAAAAGTCTATTTTAATCATTGTCTCATTGTGTTAAACACGTAGGTAGTAGCTGATTTTAACACCTCAGCTAAGGATTTGTTGGACACTATAAGCAACTAGTATTCCATACAAATACCAAATTATTCTATTAGATAAATTTAGGATTAACTAAACTGACCAATATGAATATACCGTCATAATGAAGAACTCCTCCATCTTCACTCCTTTGACATTCAAGCCAAAAAAACCCACTTTCTTTTCTGGCAGTTCGAGCATCCAAGAAGAAGATGGAGCAATATCCATTTTGGTTCTCCATGTTTGGTTAAGGGTGTATACATACATACACACACATATATATATTATGTTATTAAATAATATATATAAATGTATAATTAAACTGTATTTATTATAATTACGATTTTTTCAAATTATTATTTATGTATGGGTGTATTATATTTAAATAAATATAATTTTTAAATTCATTACATTAATTCTTATAATTTCCAATTTTTATATATATAAGGGTGTATATTGATAAGTATATGTTGTTTAAAACTGTCAATTTATATCATTAAAACAAACACACACACACACTTCCATTGTCAAGTTCATTTATTTTTAAAACATACAATATCAGGTTAAAAATTATACAAGTATATATATATATAATATATTCAAATTCCTAGTTTATATTACTCAATTTAATATATATATATATATATATTATTTATAAATTGAATTTTACTCAAATTTATATATATGTATTGTTTTTAAACTCCATGATTGTTTACCTCAATATTTCTAATTATTTAATTATTTTCATATTTATGTTTTTGTAAGGGAGTATGTATATATGCATATTATTTTTAAATTATAATTATACATTGATAAAATGATTAAATAAAAATTTTATATATTATGATTTTATGTGTGTAATATAATTTTTTTTTTAAATATTTTTTCACAGTATAATTGATTTCTTTTATGATTATTTTATGGATGTAAAATTATTCATATTGTTAAAAGTATTATTTAATATGAATTGTAATTTTACAATTTCGATTGTTTGATATGGATAATTTATTAATTCATAAAATTATTTTTGAATAAAATAATATTTTCTAGGATAAAATATTTAATAAAGTTAATGGGTATCTAATTATATGATTCAAAGGGGAATTAAAAAATACAAATTGTAAAAATATCCATTATTTTTCAAAAAATTCATTTCATGAGTTTATTAGGTCAATTTTTTTACATGGATTTCAATTAACATTTCATGAATTATTTAAAAGACTAATTATCATGAGATTTTGTTTCTCCAAATTTAGAAGATGATTTCCAAAGAAATTATATATATATATACATATATATATATATATATATGAATGCACTATGATTTTAGTAAAACTGAAAACTATAGTAAAAAGCCTCATATATATATAATGAAAGATTATAATTTTTTTTATAAAATTGGTAAATTTATAATAGTAAAATTGATTTCTAATTTGGGATTAAACCCATCCATTAGTAAGTATGTAGGCCTATAAAGCCTTTAATGTTTCACGTGGAATCATGGTTTTGTTTTTCCAAAGCCTGCATGATATTTTTTAAAAAATCAATACATTATATTATTTAGAGAATAATTTTTAAAGCATGTATATTTTCAAATGGACTATATAATTATATTATAGTAACTATTTTCAAACATATTACAATATTTTAAATGTTTGTGTATTTTCAAAATAATTATAATATTTTCAATGTTTAATTATTTTCAAATTCATTTTAAAAAATCATGATTTCAGTGGATTTTTTAATGTGTTCTAACTATTATTTTAAATATTAAATGTAGGTTCAATATATTCTTAAAAGTGTTTTCCAAATATATATTTTGATAACCCTAGAAAAATATTTATTAAAATAATATATATATCAAATATTTATCTTGATATAAGGGGAAAATGTTTTCAAATGATTTTTAAATAGTATTTGATGAAATGTATTTTCAGAAAAGTATTTCTAAAATTGGTTTTCACTATTATATTAAAAACCCCTTATAGAGTAATTATTCTCACCTTATTTATTGAAAAATGCTTTTGGGTCATTTATAATATTCAAGGGGATTATCTTTGAAAAACACATAAAAATAGTAAATTCAAATAGGTAAATGTTTTGTTGGTTTTTAAACACTGATAAATTGTAATTAGTAGTCCTCTTAATATAAATAAAATACCAGAAAAGCTACTTCTATGAAAAATGTATTGTTTATTTCCAACTATTTTTATAAAAAAATTAACGATCCTTATTTTGTATAGGATCCAGATATGCTAGTCATGAGGATTTACAGTATGTTTTTTATATCATCTTTGTAGACCTATTCTTTATTGAAAATTAATGAAATATCTGTAAATCATTAATGTTATTTATCTTTAATGTTATTGTATTTGATAATTTAAAAAATTCTTTTGAGAAAAGCATGGCCCCAAATGAACATTTGATGTTTCTGAGTAATATTCCATTAATCATTCTCTTAATGACTCCCCTCTTCTTGAATCTCACCGTGTATCAATTATAGGATAATGATTTTTATACGGATTCATTTTTATTGGATAGAACAGTTAATCGATTCTATATTTTATAGGACCAACTTCAAAACATTATAATTCACTTTTTTACATTCTCAAATATAGTTTTACTTTATTTTTTAGAGATTTTGGTCATAACACTCAAAAAAATTATTACATAGTATAAAAATATATATATAAAAATTTCTTATAAAAATATACATTTTGAGTAAAAAAGTGTCCTTTTCATGACACATTTTTAACATTTTAATTAGGGCCTCATTCATTCTACTACTAATTCTATAGATACAATTTAAAAAATTGGATAAGAACAAAAATATAAAAAATTTATTTGAAAACAAAATAAAATAACCAGTAATGTTAGAAACCTTAATACCAATAAAACAATTAACTTTATCTAAATATTCTTTGAGCCTACACAATAAGTCATTTCTACATGGAAATAAAAATTACAATTATCTCAATTAAAACAGTTGAAACACATAAAAATAATAGATAAAACAAGTTTTTAACTTAGGGAATCATTTTTATATCATGTGTACATATGGAGTGACCCTCCTTGTTAAACATTGAATAACCACAAAAATTAATCATGGAATAAACATTATAGTATATTCCCACAATCACTTAAGGGAATCCTAATCAGTTAACATATTTCCAAACTTTGAGTAACCATTATTCAGAATTTGTATAATATATAAGGGTAAACCTAATATGTTAACTACATAATATATTTTGAATAACCACCCAATATGCTCCCACAATATCATTAGATAACCAAATAGTTTAACTCTGTCCCTTAACCTAATGAATTTGATATCCATAATGGGTTTACATGTTCTATTTTTATAACATAACCTCCCATCCACATGAATAATTTCTAAGGCCCATAAAATAATTATAATATATTAAATATCTAACTACTAAAAATAATCTTTTAACCCATATGAAATCATTTTTATATATCGATATATCATTTTTATCCCAATTTTTAAAATAAAATTCCTATAACATTGTTAATAATGGGTTTTTTATTAAAGAAAACAAGGAATATTTCAATGGAATTCAAAAATAAATTAATAGTTATGGCTATGGGAAAATTTTGTTTCACTATATATGTTAAAATAAAACATTTTTTCATATCGTAAAGAAATTAAAAACATTATTTTAAAATAGTACATTTAAAAATTAGAGTGAATGTAAAAATAGACCTAAAATTTACGTTTTCTGAATTTTGTTTCCATATTAATACTTCTATAAAATAAATTCCAAACTACAGATATGGAATAAATGGATAGTTATAATTGAATCTTTAGAAGAGGATTTTTGGAATATACTACTTTACATTGACTCTAACTAATCATTTTCATTCCTTATACTCCTTAATAATATAATTATTTAACTTATTTATTTTTATAAGGACCATTTTCAGGTATATTATTACATTTATTTCACTTATTAAATTTTATTTACAAAAACATAATTTTTTATGTTCTTGTTTGATGTTTGGAGAATATTATAATCATTTGTCCAGAATTGATTCGATAAGGTGACTATGGTCATAAGATTGATTTCCCCACAATTGTAATATTGAAAGTAATTACATAATTATCAATTTAATACATAATTTATACATTTATATCCAATAATAAATTATAGTTATTTAAAATTATCAATGTTACAATCATTAAGATACTTGGCCATAAATTGTCATGTGTAACATTCCAATTTATAAAGGATGATTATGGAATGTTTGTATGTATTATATTTTCAATATAAAGTGATACGAATATCATAAAAAAATATTAATTTATTATTCAAACTTAAATATATAATTCGTGTGACATGCTGATTAAAAACCAATCACATCGCTTCGTAGGGGTGCTAGTCTATGTGTACGCACAAATGATGTTATCATTTTTCACTGAGTAAAAACATAAGAAAATAGGTGTCATATTATCATTATATAATTTTAAATATATAATTCATATCATACATATATATAAATTAAATTCATCATTATAATCGTTTATGGAAGGTTGTGGTGGAAAAAAGTTACAATTATAAGCGAGCCAATACTCGACCATACACGTAAATAATATATTCTTTTCCTAATTGATTGGGGATGGAGATGGAATTAGGTTAAATAATTAAAATAATAAAATATTATTATATTTTTTATATTATTTCATTATTTAGTCATGTTTTATGAAGATCTTAATAAAATAGAATTAGATATAAAACCAAATCATTTAGTAAAAAACTATGTATTTACTTTGGAAAATAACTTTTTCATTATAAGAAATGACACCTAATATTAGACTTTTCCACAAAATTATACAACTATAACATAAGGAGGGTTGTTAGGAATGCATTTGGTCAGTTATTTTCCAATAAAAATTCATTTGATGTATGAATAAATGAGAATAAGGGGTTCCTATTTATAGGACTGGTGAGGGGATCTCCTGGAATTTTCTAAAATATTGATTTAGTATACGTTTTCATTAATTATTAAATGAATTAAAATTTATATTATTCATATTTATTATTATTATGAGTCTAAATACACTCTAAATATAAAAGTTTGACAAATATGGTTCACATATTTACCCTTATCTTTTTTCTTTAACCCCTTATTAACCTTTTTCACACAAACTATAATAGTAATGTTTTTTACTACACGACTGTCATGATAATAATAATAAAATAAAAATAGTTATTAATATACCATGGTTGATATTTTAAACCATATAATAATAACATTCCTAATGATATTATTTTTAATAATATTACATTATTTAATAAAATAATATTTTCATTAAATAAAAATAGTTTCAATATATGAAAAACTCATTAACATAGGATTTTATAAAATTAAGACTACAATGTAACTTGAATATAAATAGTTAAAATATCCATAAAATGATGCATTTATCTAAAATAAATTATTTCAAATTATAGTATTTTTAGTATTTTTAATATTTTTAATTTCTTTTCTTTTAAATTTTCATTAATTGAATAATTACTTTATCAATGTTTTTTAAGAATTTATGGCAATTAATTATAAACTAAAAAATCAAAATAAATTATTGTGATGAGGATAAATAATTTAATTTTCCAAATACTATTTTTAAATGAAACTACCAATCTTTTATCTCAATTTAAAAAAATAATGATGTTATTAAAAAGAAGAGTGAAATTTTTTAGTTATCTTTAAATAAAATATTATAATAGTTATATTCAAATTATATTGAAAACCCCAATATAAATATTACATAGATGATTATGAATGTGATGGATTTGTTAAACCATGTTAAATTAAGTGATTGATTCATTTTCTTCTCCTTGTTATTTTATTCTTTAATCATTAATTACTGGATTTACATTTTCTGTGGATATAAAAATAACTAATGTCAATTTTCATAGTGTCAAAAAAATATAATTGTCTTATTTAATAAATTTATATAAATAAGTTCCATAAATATAATCTACATTTCGAAATTCTAAACACATAGGTCTAATAATTTAATATAAAATTAAATCAGTATAACATGATGAAAAAAAATTTTCCAAAAAAATAATTTTCAAATAATAATTCTTTTAATTCTAAAATAACTTACAATCCATTTTAGAAAACCCATAATTTTGATTATAATAAATTAATTAGAACTAATTTCATATTAAAACTAACCAAAAGACATTTTTCAGATTCTAAATACTCTAAAAAGAAAAATTATTTAAATAAAAATGAGTATTTTCAATATATAGTGAAAATCCAATCACATTAAAAAAAATTAAAATTTTATCGTAGGATATGTCTGATAATATGATTTAAATTTTATATTTATTTTATCAAATAAAATAAATATTATTTTCAAAAAATTAATTAATTAGTTCATAATCATTAATCAATACATTTTTAATGATGATGACCATTATATGAATCCCAAAATGTAGTTAAACATATTCACACACACCAATTTAAAGTATTTTTATAAGGTTAATTTTAAAATAATAATACCCAAGGTTCATTCAATATCTCTGTTTTATTTCATGTATGTGGTAAAATATAATTTCCTGATATTTTTTTAAATTAATATATCACATTAAACCCCATAATAAATTGATTCTTAGAAATTAGAACATGCAAACACACGTCATTAAATGTTTTAATAAAACATTCACACTATTCGAGTGAAAGAAAAGTACAATGATTTCTTATAATGACCAAAAATGAGGATTCCAATAATGAAAACATTGGGGGAAGTGAAAATATGCCTATGTATGAAAAGAATAATTTCCATATATTAAGGGAGATTTAAGTAGATCATTGTCCATGGGAAAGTAAAGAATCGTGATAAAGTAAAAAAACAAAAAATCATTATATAATTTTTTTAAAATAAAATTTATAGTTCCAAATTGATTTTAATAGGATAATTTTTGTTATTTTATGACCCCTTTCCTAGTGTTGAGGAATTACCATTTCATGTAGACTAAGAACATATGAAAATAAACTTACATTACATATATAATTTCATCCAATAATAAATATACAATACAAAATAATATTTTTTTACCAAATGATTAGTATTTAATATGAATTATTTTTTTCATTATGTTGTAAAAGTAACTTCAATCGTATCATTGTCTTCGACAAATGGATAATGATATTTAAAACCAATATTTAAAAATTTACCAAAAACCAAAATTATAGAATAAGTTAAGATAGATCACAATTTTTATAAACAAAAATATAGTGAAATATTAAATTAATCCACATAATTCAATAGTAATTATGAAAGATCAAATTAAATCATTCGATAAATAATTATACATAATATTCATCAAAAAAATTCCTTATTGAGATTAATACCAAAATATTTGAATGATTTCATCGCATATATACCCATTATTTATATACAAATAACATCAATCACTCTTAAATTATATTACCAAAAATGTATGACATTTCCAAATAATCTCCTTGCTATGGTAATAATTGCATAAATGACTATAATCTCCATAAATTAATCTTAAAATCAAATATAACTCAAAAAGACAATTTAATGTTTTATTGTCAAATAAAATCTCATAATGTTATATTGATCCTAATCATATAAGGATCCAAAAAATATTTAAATTATTATGATAAAACACTAATAAACTAATCACTAATCACAATTCAATCACATGGTGATCTCTATTGAAAATAATAGGATAACAAAATAAAAATAATCAGAAACAAAATAATGTATTGACAAGAAAATAACATAGGCCAGTGGTAGTTGATAAACCCTGATGACCATTTTGTTGGGGGTTTTGGTCCCTATGGCTTTTCTGGATTTGACACGTTCTCATAGGTTTTGTGTGTTGTACTTTTACAAAAAAACTATATCAATATAATTCAAATAATGTTCTATATAATATGACAAATATCCTCTGAAATATCATTAATAATAAGGTAAAATTTTAATATCTATGTATTTCTATATAACTCATTTTCCACAAAATCCATATATCTTAATTTACTATCATCTACATAAAATCAATCATATTTTATCCCAATAGTTTATCTATGAATTTAATATATTTCCACAATAGATTTTTTTTTTAAAAATAACATTTCTTTAATCCAGCTATCAATGGTATCCATTTCATCTAACATATATTTTGATATTTTAAAAACATATTCTATAATAGAATGTTTCATAAATATCAATAAATAATAGAATATAATTGTTATGAATAAATTTTTTAAACTTATTCATTACATCCCTAAACATTATTGTTGAGTCAATAAGGTTTTCCTTATGACTTCTCCATTCCTTCTTGTTTTGAAAATCACAAACACCTTATCTTTAAGCAAATATGTTTTTACCCCTATTTTACTTGTATAAGGAAAATTCCCTTCCCAAAGGAAATTTACCCCTATCGTATTTTCATTGTTCATATCAATATTTTTCTTAAGTATAAAAATCTTATTCATATCTAAAACCTCAGAATCATATAATACTTGTATATGAAGCATTCTGTTTTATGATTTGAATTCCTATTACGAACTTTTATGAAATTCTACTCCGAATTTCCTGTTACGAACATTTATAAAGTTCAACTCTGAATTTTGATTACGAACATAGTTCTAAGAAAAAATTCTGATGATGAATTCTGATTACAAATTCTCATTATGAATTCTGATGATGAATTCTGATTAAAAATTCTCATTACGAATTCTATGAATGAATTCTGATTACGAATTCTCATTACGAATTCTCATTACGAATTATGATGATGAATTCTGATTACGAATTCTCATTACGAATTCTGATGACGATTTCATATTATGAATTCTCATTACGAATTCTGCTTGTGAATTCTGATTACGAATTATGGATACAAACTTGTATGATGTTAGACTCGAAATGCTTCTGATAAACAGAATCCGAATATTCTTGCATTGTAGACTCTGAATATATTTTCATTAGACTCCGGACATTTATTTTCTTACACTCTGAATATTTGATTTTGCTTATATAACCATATTTTTTCTTATACTTGTTTTGTTATAAAACAATTTTGTCTATTCTGTTTCTAACTAATCGTTGGTTGAGTGACACGTGTATAGATCCCTCCAAAATTTAAGGAACAATATGACCATTGGAGTAGGGATCCAACCATTGAAGCCATGTCTATAAAAAAGAGCTCATATGAAAGATCTCACAACTATTTTGTGACTCTAGTGACCACATGCTGTTAAAGTGATTTCTAGAGAGAGACATTCAATGCTTTGGGCATACTGAAGTGCCCGTTCATATTTGATTTGTGCAATTCCGAATGTCGGTGATTACATTTGAGGGATTCCATGGATTGGAAGACAGAGGTGCTTACTACCTTGAAGTTCAAGGGATTCCTTGTTGAGGAAGATAGAGGTCCCAACTGCCTTAAAGTTAAGGGCTTGCAAGGATAGAAAGACAGACTTCGATCTTCGTATTGAGGGCTTACCCAGGTGTGGGTAAGACATACTTTCATGAAGGTATAAATCAAGGGACCTTTATCCAAGGTTGTTGGATACCCTTCTCTTTGGGTTAAAAGAGTTATTGTTTGTTACTTTTAGTGTTACTACTTTGTTTTTCCACTGCATTTTGTATATTAAGGAATGTATAAATATCTTATACTTCCTTACACTTGTATACTCTGATTTAGTAATATTCTATATGCTTTAAGGTAGAATATTTTACTTGTAAACTTTTGTTAAGTTTGATTTCCGGATCCATAATTCCGGAACCTATCAAGGTTGTAGAACATAGAGGTGTTGTGAATCTACTTAGTTTAACATTTTTAAAAATTGTTTTTGGTAACCAACATTAAAGGTTACAAAAGTATTATTAAAGTGTACAATTCACCCCACCCCCTTTGTATTTGAGTATCTCATCGATCCTACATTTGGTATTATAGAGTATATCATACTCACATATCATCTCACAATTGGTATCAGAGGAATAGGTACAATCTGAATTAATCTCACGATTAGATTTAGTATACTTTATTCTCCTTATAAATTTCAGTATTAAATATTCAGAATTGATTTTCTGGATTCATATTTTTCGGAATCATTGTTTGGATTCAGTTTTTCTTAGAGATACTTTTTCCCTATATTTTCTTTCGTAGAATTTTTTCCCTTGTTTACAAACTTTTTCTTCTAACTTGTTTTTGTGGAATGTCTTTTCTTAAAGATGACATGAATCAATGTTAGTTCCAAAGACAATCATAATCCAACCAGACCACCTATCTTTGATGGTAATGATTACGAATACTGGAGAGATTGTATGAATACTTTCATTATCAACACTGGTGTTGAAAATTTTGTTATGCCTACTGGCGGATACAAAATTACTGATAAATAAGTAAGTGCCTTTACAAATCAAGAAAATCATGAATATCAATTGAATAATAAGGTACACAATACTTTACTTTGTTCAATAACTAGAAATATATATAGCCAAATTTCATCTTGTGAAGAATCAAATTCTATATAGAAGAAACATGAAGTTACTCACTTTGGGACTTCTAAAGTAATTGAGACAAGAAGAGCAATGCTTAGAGCCGAATAAAATGGTTTTATTTTTCCTTATGGTGAACCCATATGCAAGGTGCAAAAGAGATTCATGACTATTGTGAATATTTTACAATCAATGGGTGAAGAAGGATAAGATGATGAATCCCTTATTGACAAGATCATCGACATCATGCCAAATGAGTGGGAATCAAAAAGGACTGCAATTACTGAGAATAGAAAGGTTACTCAAATTACTCTTGATGAGCTATTTCGAAATCTTTTTCAACATGAGACTATAATGAAGAGAGATTCTAATATTGTGAAGAAGAAGAAGAATGGAAATGGCAGTGTAACTTTTAATACTACTTTAAATCATATGAAAGCCAAGTCTCTTGGGAGAGTTACTAGATCCAGATATAAGAGAGTTGTTATCCATTTCAAATCTAGTGGAAGTGAATCCATAGAAAATGAATTATAAAATCTTTCTCGATGGATGAACAAGATTACTGTACAAAGGAACATTCAGTCTAGATACAAAAAGAAAGAAAGGAAAGACAGGAAGGATTCTGATGTTACATGCTATTCATGCAAGAGAGCTGGACACATAGGAACTGACTGCCCTATGCTCAAGAGAAAAGAAAGAAAATGCATTCCGCAAAAAAAGAAGTATAAAGATAAGAAATTGTTGAAAGACAATGACATATGGAGTTCTAGTGGTGGAAATTCATCAGATGAATCTTCATATTTTGAATCTTTTGGACAGAATAATCGTGGTCTTTTATCCAGGCTACCTATTGATAGTCATTTCTTGATGGCTAAGGTACACAATACTGAATCAATGACCAATGATTCTTTGAATTCTAATGATAGTAAATATTATTAATCTTTGGATGAAGAATCTTCTTCAGATGAAGATAATACTTTCACCACCTATGAAGAAGTTTCTAGGTTTTCTAAAATTCTTGAGAATAAGAATTCAAAATTCATGAAGAAACTTGCTAAGGAAAATTCTAGGAATACTATTCTTACTAAGGAAATATCAGATCTTTCTAAAGATCTTGATAAGAAAAATGCTGATTTTGAATGTATTTCAAAAAATCATGAGGAAGTAAGTTCTGAAAAGAATAAACTTTCTAAAGATCTAGAAAACATAATTTATAAGAAAAATGTTTTCGAGCCTATCTCTAGTTCAAATGTTATTTATGAAAAGAACTTAGTTATAAAACTAAAATCCGAAATATTCTCCTTGAGGAAGTGTTTGTAAAACTTTACCCAAGGTAAGGAACTTTTTGATAAAATGTATTCACAAATCCAACCTCAAGGGAATACTTATGGTTTTGGTTACACATGTTCTAAACTGATTTTTAGCAACAATTAAATTGTTCCTCAAAGTGTCCCATTCTGTAATAAATGTCAGTGTGGGGGTCATTGGGAAAATAATTGTTTCTTAAACAATACCCAATCTTTAGGATTTCATAAGGATTATTTTTCTAAGAAGATGTGGGTACCCATAATTTTGCTTTCTGAAATTTCTGGATCCAAGCATGTCTGGATTCCGAAAACCTAATGTTTTCTTATTTTCAGGAAAATAGGGAAAGTAAGAACATCAATATAGGGTACATGGATGGTGGATATTCCAGAAATATGACTGGTAACAAAAACTATTTTTAAAAGATTATCAAGACGAAAGGAGGAAGGGTAACCTTCAAAGATAATGCTCGGGGAGAAATTATTGGTATAGGTAACATCGTTCTTCTTGGAAAAACATTGATTTCAAATGTTTTTTTGTTAATGGTCTTATGCACAACCTCATTAGCATAAGTCAATTATGTGATGAAGGCTACCTTGTGAATTTTAGGAATGATAAGTTCTCAGTACACAATTCCAATAAAGAATTTATTCTTTCTACCAAGTGGAAAGATAATGTTTACACACTAAACTTAGAATACCATTGGATCCAAAACATACCTTGCCTTAGTTCAATGGAAGATCATTCTTGGTTGTGTCATAGAAGGTTAGGACACTGTAACCTTAGGAACCTATAAATCATTCTAATGAAATATTAGTTATGGATCTACCGGAGCATAGATCTGATTTTTCAAGAGTTTTTAATACTTTTCAATATGGAAAAAAACATAAATCACGTTTTAAATCAATCGGTGATGTCTCAACAACTGATGCACTACAGTTGGTGCACATGGATCTTTTTGGTCCAACACAAACTGGAAGTATTGGTGGCAAGTATGATGTATTTTTCTTAGTTGATGATTACACTAGATTTATGTGGGTCTATTTTCTGAAAAATAATTCTGATGCTTTTTCTTATTTCAAAAATTTTAGAGCCCAAGTTAAAAATCAGAAAATTCTACCATTGAAAACTATTCATAGTGATCATGGTGGAGAATTAAAAAATTATAATTTTGAATCTTTTTGTAGTAGAAAAGTTATTACTCACAACTTTTCATCACCTAGAACACCTCAATAGAATGGTGTTGTTTGAAGAAGATATAGAATTCTTCAAGAGATTACTAGAAGCATGTTGAGTGAGTACTATTTTGCCAATTATTTTTGTGCTGAAGCTGTAAGTACTTCTTGTTATACTATAAATCGAGTATTGATTTGACCATTTCATAATAAAACCCCTTATGAGTTATGAAATTGTAGGAAACCCAGAATTTCCTAATTTAAGGTTTTTGGTTGCAACGTATTCATTTTGAATACTAAAGATAATATACACAAATTCACACCAAAATCTGATGAAGGAATTTTCTTAGTCTACTCCACCACTTCTAAGGTTTATAGAGTTTTTAACAAAATCACTTGCACTGTTGAAGAAATAGTACGTGTCAAATTTTATGAAATTGATCCCTTTGTTTTCAAACAACCCCAACCTACATCTTCGGATGCGTTTTCAAAAAACTGATTATAAAACATTGTTAGAAAATTATTCTGACAAATAAAATGTTCAAGAAGGTACTTCTAAAACATTTACCGCAGAATCCTTCCTACCCTATGTTGATGAATAGGTTTTATAAAACCCAAACCAGTATTTTCTTAAGAATTGCCCCAGTGATAGTATCATCAGTGAAGTGAATCAACCTGTAATGACTAGAAGTTCCTAAAGAAATGACTTAGAAAATTTATCATTCCATTCCCAATTATAACCAAACAGAACTGATGAAGCTTTATGTGATTATGATTGGATTAAATCCATTCAAGATGAACTAAATGAATTCGAAAAGAATAAAATCTGGACCTTTGATGAAAGACCTAATGAAACTTCTATCATTGGAGTAAAATGGGTCCTTAGAAATAAATGTGATGAAAATGGAATCATCATAAGAAATAAAGCTAGATTAGATTCTAAAAGCTATAATAATCAATAAGGAATAGACAATGAAGAAAACTATGCTCTTGAAGCTAGACATGAATCTAATCGTATTTTACTTTCCTTGGCATCATTATTCAATTTCAATGTTTTCAAATGGATGTGAAATGTGCTTTTCATAATGGTTATGTTTAATAGGAAGTTTTTGTTGAACAACCTCCTAGCTTTGAAGACACAAAAAATCTTGATCATGTTTTTAGACTTACCAAAGCTTTGTATGACCTTAAATAAGCCCCTTGATCCTGGTATAATAGACTTACATGATTTTTTCTTAAAAATAACTATGTTATTGGAAATACATATCCAACACTATTTATAAAGAAAGATAAGAAAAATGTTTTGATTGTTCAAATTTATATTGATGGAATTATATTTGGTTCAACTCATCAATCTTTAATTGATTATTTTGTGGAACTAATGAAATATGAGTTTGAAATGAGAATGATGGATGAGTTAACATTTTTCCTTGGTTTTCAAATTTTACAAAAACCAGAAGGAATCTATATATCTCAACATACGTATATTAAATACCTTCTTAAAAAGTATGGATATGACAACACTAAAAGTATTAGTACTCCCATTGGTACCTCAAACACACATGATCTTCATGAAGCTAGGAAATCAGTGGATCAAACATCTTTTAGAGGTATGATAGGATGATTACTATACTTGAAAGCTAGTCGTCCAGACTTTATGTGTTCAGTGTGCTTATGTGCGAGATATCAATACAATCCTAAGGAATCTCATTTAAAGGCAGTGAAAATATTTTTTCGCTACTTAAAGGGGACCATGGATCTAGGACTATTTTATACTTCTGGAAATGATTTTATCATAAAAGGTTTTTCAGATGCTGACTATGGTGGGTATAGAATGGATAAAAACAGTACATATGGAACATGTCATTTCTTAGGAGATTCATTAGTTTCTTGTTCATGCAAGAAGCAACACTCAGTAGCACTATCCACTGTTGAATCTGAATATGTAGTAGTTGGAATTTTTTGTGCTCTAGTGTTGTGGATGCAACACACACTCACAAACTATGGTATGAGTTTTACCAAAACACAAATTTTGTGTGATAATACAAGTTCCATTACCCAGAGAAAAAACTATGCACATCACTCTGGTGGAAAACAAATAGATATTAGGCATCACATTCTTAGAGGTCACACACAAAAAAGAGATATTATTCTTTAGTTTATCGGAATTCAAGATCAACTTGCTGACATTTTTACAAAATCTTCACCTTCCGATAGATTTGAATATATTAAACCAAAGTTAGGAATGATTACCGTAAGGCAGTTTTCCTTGATTAACTCTCTGGTAAACCAATCTTCTTAAAGTAATAAACTCCTTTTCATATGAGGAGTACATTTGATTGTGGTCTTTTCAAAAAAAATCATATTGAGCTTATCAAAAAATTTCGTAATGAGTTTTTCAAGATTTTTCGTAATGAGCTTGTCAAAAAAAATTAATGAAAATTCAAAAATTTCGTAATGATGTTTTCGTACTGGAAATTTTCATAATGATGTTTTCATACTGGAAATTTTTGTAATGAAGTTTTTCATAATAGAATTTTTGTACTCATACTTTTCATAATAGATATTTGGTACTCAAAGTTTTTGCAATAAACTTTTCAACTTTAAGTTTTTCATACTGAGTTTTTCGTAGTGAGTTTTTTGTAGTGAGTTTTTCATAGTGAGATTTTCATAGTAAAATTTTCATCAAGAATAATATCACCTATTACGAATAAAATTCATAGCATTATGAAAGGTATGACATTCTTACTTATGTTTTTGTAATAATATTTTCCATGCTGGTATTTTCATTTGTGTTTTTGGGATTCATTTTTCAATAAAATTCAAATGTTTTTCTTAAAACCTCAAAAGATCAGATTCAAGATTTCATTACAATTATATTTTCAACCGTTAGATCTGATCAGAATGTTTCACAACTGTTAGATGGGTTTTGGAAGATGAAAGGTCGCCTCCTTTGCCTATATAAAGGGGACCCCTGATGGTTGTCCCACATCGAATTCATGCCCTTTCATGTTGAAGTTCTGCCCTTCCTTCTTAAGATCGTTCTAAATCTTTCAGTGCTTCTCCATTCCGAATGTCTATAGAAGCCACTTCTCAAGAAATTTCTACAATGAAGCCAATCTCAAGTTGGTTAGTCTACAGGTAAAGGTTGGTCCATCCAAACTTTTTCAGTAAGTATGATTCTCTTATTTCTAAGAATATCAAGCTCAATGGATGTGAAGATTTATGCATATCAAAGCCCGGGGATCAGGATGTTATTTATAAGGATTTGTGTATAGAATTTTATGAGTCTATTTCCTTATATGTTGAAGATGGCAGAGAAAAATTCTCCGTTAAGAGCTATGGCTAGACTTACAAGATTTCTCACACCAAGGCTGTGAGCTTGGTGGGGCTCTCATATGATGGGGAAGACGAATTTTGCTCCCATAAGCAACTAGATGTGAAAGGACGTTTCAGCAAAGTGAAGGCTATGGAATGCCTTGAACATAGATAAGTCAAGGCCATAAAGATTTCCCACCTCTCTACCAAAAAATGGATACTAAAATTGTGGGTTCAAGGGTTTTTCATACTAAGAAGAGGTGACAAGGATAACTTAAAGAAAAGTGACATTTACATCTTGGATTTCTTGGTAAATATAAGAAAGATCAATATGATGAGGCACATCCTTAATACGGTTCAGAACATCAAGAATGGTAATTTGATAGTTCAAATTATTATGTATCCTACTCTACTCTCCAATATTATTATTAGGTGTCTTGATTCTTTCAAGATTTCTTGCACCTTAAATCTGAGAAATTAAAAGGTAATGCTTGTCAATGATGATACCCTCAAGAGAATGAAGGTTGGTTTCTCTATAGTGTTAGGTGAGTTTTATGATCTGCCAGTGGAGGAGGCAGAGGCTGTTCCGGAAAGTGTTGAAAAAGAAAAACCAACTAAGAAGGGTGGGAATAAGATAAAGTTTATGGAAGTGGAAGACAAAACCCCTAATGCTAAAGAACCTCAATCCGCACCTCCTAATCCCAAAAAGAAAAAATATTATTCTGATGAAGTGGTATCCAAATGAAGGGAAGATAAAGAGAAAAGAAAATCAGGGGAGCCATAGTTTGGTTTGGATCATGCTGAGGCTAAGGCCTTGGAAGAAAAATCTGCTGATAAGTTAGAGAAACAGGCCAATGAGAAAAAGATTAAGAAGAATATGACAGAGGCTGAAATTTTTCAATCCCTTCTGAGGGATGCTGAAATAGCATCCGAAAATATTCATGTTCCAAAATATTTTTTGATGGAACAATTTATTGAGACTCCAGGTAAGAAGACTCCAAAAAATCCCAAGGAGGCGAAAATTAAGAAAGAAGTGATGGAGAAAGTTCAACAAGTTATGGAGGAAGTTCAACAAGCCGATTTGAGTGGTGGTTATGATGATATAATTTAGCAAGTTTAAGAATATAAAGATAAGGGAACCCCATATGAGGAGTTTTCAATCCGGACATCTCAATCTGAATCCTCACAAATTGATACTCCAGGATTTGATGAGAAAGAAGAAGAAGAAGAGGTGAAAAAATTGTCAGAATAGAGTCATAATCATGACTTTATCCATCCTGAGGAAGTTGAAGTTGGAGCTCTAAAAGAAAAACCTGATGAAGACAAGATAGTACAGTTATATGAGAGTGAGCATGAATCCCCTAATGAGGAAGTCATACCAAAAAACATCAAGGGTAAGAATGTGCTTATTGATACCCCAACAAAAGATATCATAATGAAAAAGTAAGTTGGCGGCTCTTCTAAAAGGAATATGGTAGAAATACAAGAAGAAAAATCTCCTAGAAAGTTTTCTGATTCAGAGTTGTCTGCATTGGGACACGATTTTGTTGTTGAGTCCCTCATAAAGTTGGTAGATATAATTCCGATCTTTCCTACAATAGACTCTAGATTCCAGATGCATCAGCACAGCATGAATCAGAAGTCAGAATCCATATCCATGGTGATGGATAAATGTGTGAATGTTGAGGTAAAACATAAAATATTTCTTATCAACTATTTGTTCCATAGAAAGTCTTACAGCAAAATAACTCTATGGTCCAAGAAGATTGTTAATGATATATAAGAACTTGATTAGTTCCAAAAAGATGTTAAGGAGGCCTTTGGTACTGAGGATGTCAAAATTAAAAAAAAAATCAGACAGTTTTCAAGAAAAGAGAAGTCTTGAACAAAGTTCTCAGATTCCAGATGTGAATGATCTGAATGGGAAGCTAAGTTATATTGTTAAAACCCTGAAAATAAAAAATAATCTTCATAGAGAGATGCAAGAAAAAATTTTAAAATAAGATGATTTTCTGATTGCTCATGAAGAGGCCAAGAAGGCTTAGGCAGAGGTCCTGATGGCTCAAGAAGATAGGATAAAGGTGTTAGAAAAGCAAGCTGAGGAATATCACAATGAGCTGAAGAAGTTGAAGACCATTGTCAAGATGCTAATGCCTAAGGAAAAAGAAACAAAATAGACCACTCCGATCTTTTTTTGAATATTTTATTCCTTGTACTAATACTTACAATCATAATGAAATTGTTAATGCATGTCTTTTTTTTATTTACTAATATTTCAGGTACTTTATTTTTTTTCCATTCCCTCACTCTTTTTGAAAATCACAAAGGGGGAGAAGGAAAAATAATTCCAAAAGGGAAAGAAAAATTTCTAAGTAAAGAAGAACTATCCCTATGTAAGGGGGAGTCTATATAAGGGGGTGTTGATCATTATGAAGATTTCCACATTAAAATAACATTTCTCATTCCTGAAATCTAGAATATGATCCTCAGAGGTTCAAACCCTAAGGGGGAGTTAGTCGTATTCACCATTATCCATAAACAAAGGGAGATAAGCTTTAATTTCAAAGTCTAAAAATTTATTCTAAGTCCTTACATTATTTTTCATAAGGATGTTTTTTTATTCCAAAATGGGGGAGATTGTTGAGTCAATAAGGTTTTCCTTATGAATTTTCCATTCCTTTTTGTTTTGAAAATCACAAATAACTTATCCTTAAGAAAATCTGTTTTACCCCTGTTTTAATTCCATAAGGAAAATTCCCTTTCTGAAGTCAATTTAACCCTACCTTATTTTCATTGTTCATATCAATATTTATTTAAGTATAAAAAGTGGATTCATATCTAAAACCTCGGAATCAAATAATACATGGATATAAAGCATTATTTTTTCTGATCTGAATTCCTCTTATGAACTTTTATGAATTTCTACTCCGAATTTCCTGTTACAAACTTTTATGAAGTTCAATACTGAATTCGGATTACGAACTTATATAAAATTATGACCATGAATTTTGATGATGAATTATGATTATGAATTATCATTATGAATTATGATGATGAATTCTGATTACGAATTATCATTATGAATTCTGAAGATGAATTCTGATTATGAATTCTCAATACGAATTCTGATGATGAATTATGATTACGAATTCTCATTACGAATTCTGATGATGAGTTCTGATTAGGAATTCTCATTACAAATTCTTATTGTGAATTCTGATAACAAATTATGGATACGAACTTGTATGAAGTTCGACTCCAAATTCTTCTTATAAACAGATTCTGAATATTCTTGCATTATATACTCTGAATATATTTTCATTAGACTCCGATCTTTTATTTACTTACACTCTATATATTTTAGTTTGATTATATAACCATATTTTTTCTTATACTTGTTTTGTTATAAAACTATTTCGTCTATTATATTTCTAACTAACTGTCGATTGATTGACACGTGTATAGGTCCTTCCGAAATTTAAGGAAGAATATGACCGTTGGTGGAGGGAGCCGACCGTTGAAGCCGTGCATATAAATAGGAGCTCATTTGAAAGGGCTCACAACTATTTTGCGACTCCAGAGACCACATGATGTTAAATTGATTTCTAGAGAGATACATTCATTGCTTTGTGCATACTGAACTTCTCATTCATATTTTCTTTGTGCGATTCCGAATGTTGGTGATTACATTCGAGGGCTTCCAGGGATTGGAAGATAGAGGTTCTGACTTCCTTGAATTTCGAGGGCTTCCTTGCTGAGGAGACAGAAGTTACAACTTCCTTGATGTTGAGGGCTTGTGGGGATAGCAAGATAGACTTCGATATATGTATCGAGGGCCTACCCAGGTGTGGGTAAGATAGACTGGCTTGAAATTATAAATCAAGGGACCTTTAACCAAGGTTGTTGGATACCCTTTATTTCGATTAAAAGAGTTATTGTTTGTTACTTGTAGTGTTACTACATTGTTTTTTCGTTGCATTTTGTATGTTAAGGAATGTATAAATATCTTATAATTCCTTACACTTGTATACTCTGATTTGGTAAGATTCTATATGTTTTAAGATAGAATCTTTAACTTGTAAACTTTTGTTAAGTTTGATTTTTGAATCCATAATTCTAGAACATATCAAGGTTGTAGAACTTAGAGGTGTTGTGAATCTACTTAGTTTAACATTTCTAAACATAGTTTTCTATAACCAACATTAAAGGTTCCAAGAATTTTTTAAGTGTACAATTCACCCCCCTTGTATTTGAGTATCTCATCGATCCTACATTTGGTATTATAAAGTATATCATAGTCACATATCTTCTCACAATTATTTTTATTCATATTCAATAAAATCAAATATTTAATTATGATTAATTAATATCATCTCAGTCATGATTCATTCATAAATGATAAGAAAATAATTTATAACATATATTTATACTCTTAGTCTTCCATTATACTATTGATATTTGGTTTATCATCTAGAATTAAGTAAATATCTCTAGAAAGGAAATAGTATAATTTTTTTAATATATTTACCGTTCAAAATAATATGGATGAGGTGGGATATTGATATAAAATAAAATAGTCTCCATTATCCTTAAAAAATATAGATAAATGAAAACATTTGTATATATATAATAGATTCTTGCATGTGAGTTTTATTTTTTAAAATCATTCAAAATCATTTGAAAAATATTTTTCCATGATAATTATTATAGAATAATATGGAAGGGATAAGAATTTTGACTGATAACCTTTTCATTTATTTATATTTAATGATCTTTTATTTATAAAATTTTACATCATTAAACACGATTATGAATTATTTCAGGATAAAATGAAAATGGTCCTTGTAATGACAATACAAATATATTAACCATCAAATATAAAAAACCAATAACAAAATAGACATTAATAAAATATTTAACCTTACAAGTTTTATCAATGGTCTTTTATTGCATCCCAACAAAATATCATAACATTTATTCTAAAATTACCCATCATTTTAATCCTATGTATTACATGTAGCTCAATTCTATAAAACATCTCCCAAATTATCATAGGTGGCCACTAAATTCTATAAAATGAACGCTTAAAAATTAGTTTAATAAGAATATGGTCTTTTAATAATCATTAAAATGATAATACCAAGATGGTATCAAAAAAAATTAGGATAACCTAATCTGTAATCATACTATTCTCCAAATATATCTATACCATGCTTTGAAAACAACTGTTATAGCCAAACCATAAACATTAGAGTTGTCATTATTATATTATAAAATATATTTTTGTCTAAATTATTAACATATTTAATCCTTAACACATACTTAAAAATATCATATATTAGATATTGAATACTTATAGTCAATATATTTTTACCAAATAAAACAAAACTATTAAAACAAACATATTTTCTTGTCAATACTCATCTTCCTTATTTTCATCTTGATCTCATCCATATCACTACACATACTTTATGAAAAACATTAAACCATTGGATGAGCTAAAAAACTATAGTGATGGATATAAAAATAAAAAACCCTCATCAATATAGTAAAGAACATGAATATCCATGAAGATTAACAATAATATCAATATTCTTTTTAGTGGATGGATGTTATATTTTCCATATTAAAATGTCAAAAATATTATTTTTTTTAAAAAACCTATTTAAAACTAATATAATTTTGATAAAAAACATGTAAAAATCATTTCAAATGATATTTATATTATTCACACACATATAGTAACCCTTATGATTACATACGAAAAAATATTAAAGGTTGTACCTCAATGAATCTTCACAGTATATTCCCACAGTTATTTTGGAGAAACATAATCGGGTAACTCTATTCCATATTTTGAATAACAATAATAGTATATTATAATAATATCATAGTATAAACATAATTTTTTGTCTCATTATTTGAATTAGAATCATAATATTTTCTAAAATTTTATTAGGAGAAACCTAATTTGTTAACTCTATCCATTTACAAATTATACTAGATGGCAATTAAAGGGTCATGCATTACTATATATAAAAAACATTCATTCCAAATAAAAAATTTCAAAGGACCATAACATATACATAATATATGAAATCATTCACTCCAAACAATATTCTTTCACCTATAATAAAATATTTTTTATATTGATCTATTTTTTTTCTTTCAAAAACATCTTTAAAATAATATTTACATAAACATGGATATAGGGATTTTATATTATGAAAACAAGGATGTATATAATATAAGATAGACGTCAAATAATTGTTTCAGTGGTGGTAAAATTCATTTTCAGAGTATGTTTTTATATATAAGATTTGTTTTGACTTTTTTAATGAATGTCAAAAACTTTTAAACAATGATTCATTCTGAAAACATTTAATTAAAATTCAAAAGAGATATTAAATTTAATATATATATATATTATATAAAAATAATAACATCCATTATACAAATTTTAAAATATATATATATATATATATAATACATATATTTATTCAAAGAATCATAAAATGATTATTATTAACAGAAAGTCGTATACCTAGAGTCTCAGTCCTCACGTGTGACCAATATTTTTTACATAATAATATCATTTCAATTTTTTGAATTCTTGGGAAAAAAATTTCAAGTATATTATTTCATTAATTTATTGTATTACCATATCAAATAAAAATACATAATAATTTAATATGATGTTAAATGTTTTGATGAAATTTGATCATATGCCCAAGATGGGTTATGTAGGTTTACTATGGTTCAAGTGGTTATTACCCAATATCTATAGAATAATAATGATGAAATAATTATCATTTTGATATATTAATTATAATTTTATAATAAATAAAAAAAAATATATGAAAATGAACCACATTACAATAATGGAGTCGAGAGGCTATACTTATGCATGCATAACAATTTTTTTCATTGATCATTATAGATAGAAGGTATGTGTTATTTAAACATTTTATAATTATAATAATATAATATATACTAAAAAATTATTTATATATACTTATATATATATATATTATGTGATTTGGTGGTAAAAAATGAATCACATCACTTTTTAGAGGTGGTAGTCCACATGTATGCAAGAACAACCATACCATTTTATACCATAAAATAGGTAATAATTTATTTTATCATTTTAAAATGATAAATATGTCATTAATATCATATTTATACAATAAAACAATAATTATACCCATTTGTAAGAGGTGGTGATGGAAAAAAAATTATATATGTCAAGGAAATGGTAATCATTAGTACACATGAATGATAGAATATTTTCCCATTTGATGGAGGATGTATATAGATAGAGGTTATTAATTTTAAATAATAACAACATTTTATAGTTTTTATACTTATGTAATTTTATAGGAAGCGACTAATATTATTCTAATTAGTTGGAAAATTAAATAAAACAAAAACATTCAGTTACACGTTGTACCTCTTCTTAGGACAATCTCCTTTCAATTACATAGTAAGACCATTACTATGTTTATAATGAAAAAAAATTATTCTATGATTCAAATCTATAAAGTATTTTGGAGTGAAATGGAAGAATTAAAATTTTAATTTTTGTAATGAAATGAGAATAAAAGTATCCCTTTTATAAGAGATGGGAGGGACACTCTTGGAATCTCGTAATGATTTAATTTAATATAAATTAATATTGAAGTCAAAATAGTGCCAAATAGATATTATTAAAATTAAATATTATTTTGAGTTGAAATAACCTCATGCAATGAAATTTTAAAATGTTTGGATAATATTTTTACCCTCATTTGTTTGTTTAACATCGTTTTCCCACTTTCCACACTTAACGTCATAACATTGTTTTTTACTTTCTGAGGGTGGAGATACTTACAAAAATACAAAAAAATACTCATAAATGGTTAATGGATTATATTTTAAACCATATACTAATAATGTGAAAAAATAAAGAATTTTGACGAATTTTATATCAATTGATAAAATGTTATGTTTATAAAATATCAATAATATAAATTTTAGTACTATTAATTTACATTTAATTTTATAACATCAATGTAACTATGGAAATATAATTTAATAATAATAATACCTAAAAAGTTATATTTTCCCAAAAAATTAGTGGATAAAATTTTTATAAGGCCCCAGCCTTAAACCTTACTTAATCTTGAGTTATTACAAGATTACACATTGAGGATCTTTTCAGGTTTAGAGTTTTAGAGAATTAGATCATAAAACTTGCATTACATTCCACATATAAACAAAGTGGTTACATAAAGATAGTATTCTTCATTCCCATCAATGGAACACACATTTAAAATAAAACATGGATTAATTCTTGACACATCCTTGACTCTATCATCTTATCATGTACCTTTCCCTTGACCTGTGAAAAACATTTCAAAAACTTGGGATGAGCATAAAAACTCAGTATGGGTTATAAAAAAACATGGAAAGGAAACATGAGTTCATATATAAATAAGAATGAAATCATACTTTACCCATAAAACATAGGCACTTTAACATACCTCATAAAATCATGAATAAATCATAGAAATCATAAGACATAAAGGTAACTTGAGGCATTCATAACATTCTTACGTAGGGAGTAACCCTCTTGGTTACGTTTGGAATACCCATCACAGTATATTCCCTAAAATCTCTTCGGAGAAACCTTAACGTTTCACTCCTTCGCGTTACCCAATGCATTGGAGATCTATAACGGGCTCACCTGCCCTTAGTTTATCACGGAACCACCCGTCTTCATAATAATGCCCAAGAACCATAACATAATCATATCACATAAAACATGCATAAAGGAAACATAACATTTCCACATTTCAATCACGAGATATCAATACAACACATTGATATAATAAAAACATTATGAAAACCATTTTCAATACCAAAGTAAAACATGGTATTTATTTTTCTTTAAAAAAAAGGTATGGCTTGTAGAGGAAGCCGAAACTCAAATAACGGTTACGACGGCGGAGAAGTCGTTGTCACCGCATACGTACGACAAAAACATTCCCTTTTGTCGTTTAGTAAACGCTTCGTATAAAAAAGATTCCTTTTGAATAAACGTAAAAGTCAAAGGGTTTTATACACCGTATAAAAGAAAGTTGTGTATAAAATAAAATATGCCTCAACGAAAGGAGATTGAGACGAAGTCCCATACCTCGTATCCGACTTGACCCGACCGTTCTTTAAACTCCTAAATAATAAACTTGAGTTAATCTCTACTTGATTATGAATCTTTTTCAAGTTCATTATTCCTTTTATACCATGTTATGAACATCATGTAATCATTTAAGTTAACAATGTTCATTTTGTCGGTATTTGGTTCTTAAGTCAAAAATAGACCTCTTACACTTACATGTTGTTAATTTGGTCAAAGGTTCATTATACCAGAATGATATTCATGATGTAGATATCATATATGTCATATATATCCAGTACATACATTCATTTATAATATTACATCACATTTAGAGGTAAGAAATGAAATGCACCGTTCATGGAGACGGTAAGCCGTACGTACGCATGAACGCTACTTCCATTTCTATTTCATATTTTCTGGAATGGAATCATAATGATATAAGAGTATATTATAATTCCAGTATAATAACATATATAATATCATTAACTTTATCCTTTACACATCCCACATATGGTATTAACGAATCAAATCACTTTTAGGGGGCGGTAGTCCGCGCTTCCTAAAATGAAGATATCGTGTTTTACCCATAATGGAAACCATAAAGGTATGACACAAATGAAAAATACAGAAGCATAAGTAAAACATAAAAATATTACATATCATATATAAAATTAGTGACATCATAATGGCCACCTTTGAAGGTGTTAAATGAGTATTGAATAATCATCGTTTCGGGAGGCAGAATTTCGCCATCCACGGAAACCTTATGTTCTTTAACCATTTGATGTAGTTGTGTGAGAGTGTGGCTCAAATAAATCTTATAACAACATCCTAGTATATTGAAGATACTGGTGATGTTATAAAAGAAGGAAATAAAAAAAAATTAGGGGGTTGGAGAAGCAAAATAAAACAAATGAACATGAGAGAAACAATTACCTTTAAAAAGTGTAACTCCTTTTGATTTGAGCCTAAATGCTTCCTTTGAAAGGATTCTTCCCAAAGGAAATCCTCTAGAATTAGGAGAGGAATGTGGAGAGAGCAAATGGGCAGGGGTTGGCCGAGCCAAATGCTTGAAGAGTGTGTGAAATGAGGTAGAGGTGGGGGCCTTTTATAAGGGGAGAGGAGGGGCACTTTTGGAAAGTAAAGAAAAATTACATTATTTGAAAATGTGTTTCGGTTTTAAAAGGTCCCACATTGATAGAATTCGTGGATAAGGTTATAAGGCATCGAAATCCACTCATCCAATTGGTTTTGGCCATGTGTAGTTCATAGATTTTATATTATCTTTCCATTTTATTTAAATCGTCAAATAATGATGTCATCGCTGCATCATTATTATGTCATAAATAATTAAATTTATTTAATGTCTAAAAATTATAAAACAATTAATATGATGTAGGAAAGCTTTTTATCTTTCCATTGAATATTTATAATCAAACTTTGGACTTGTATAACCCCACTTAAAAATTGTTTTCGTAAAACATATTATGTTTGTGTCATTTTCACTTTAACATTAAATAAAAAGTAATTTATGTCATTTCCCAACAAAAGTGGATCCATGGGGTCCCCAAGTTGACCCATGGCTTGTCTTTGTCGGCCATGACACAACCAATAAGGTTGGGACATGTGTCTAGGTCATTTTATATTATTAAAGCATTATTTATTCCTTAAACTACACTAATTACCACTAATCGCGATTAAAAACTTAATAAGTTACTATTCACCAAAAAATTATTTTAATCTCATTGAACCAAATTTTACTTCTTAATGACAACCATGTATGTCGGATTTTCAAAATTCAATACACATTAGTGGTAAACTTTCATTTAACTGAAAAATCAGTTTGCTTGATTACCACTTAGTGGTTTCACTATTCATCAAAAATTGATGTTTTTCAGAAAATTACCAAAAATTCACTCTAAGCTATATTTGATATTCCGAATTCAAAAATGAAGTCTATTTTACAAAATTCAAATCATATAAGTCACATTAATTAATTTAATAATTAATTCCCGCTGCGAGAGCAAATAGCGTGTTTTTACAAAACAATAAGTATCGAAAGATTGACACCAGTTTAAGTCTAATTTCAAAGTGAAATTGATTCCAATGACCACCATTGGATAAAATGGTAAAAATAGATTCTAATTTTACTTAAAAACCAATTCAAAACATAATCTAATCATATAAATAAATTAGATTAAAAAGTAGTTTTGATGTAAAATGCATTATTTTTCACTATTCATTAAAAAAATGAACATTGTCAGAAAATTACCAAAAATTCACACAAGGTAAATTTTGATGTCCCAATCATAAAGTATAAGTTTATTTTGACAAACATATTTTATAAAATTGTCAAAATATAGATTCAAAAATGGTTTTCCATCAAAAGGCACTAAAACAATCTTTTAAGAATATTAGTGTATTCCATGCATAAGATTGTATTTATTTTCATTTTAGGCCTCTAAAACACTATCTTTATCATTAATAGACATAGATAAAAATATCTATTTTTCATTACTTACTTGGGATGTTACATCCTTCCCCCCTTTAGAAAATTGTGTCCCCGCAATTTATTTACTTATCAAATAAATGGGGGTACTTATCCCTCATTTCATTTTCAGATTCCCATGTTGCCTCTTCAATCATGTGGTTTTTCCACAAAACCTTTACCTGATGAATCACCTTATTCCGTAACACTTGCTCCCTGTGGTCAAGAATCTGGACCGGTTGTTCCTCATAAGATAGGTTCTCTTCCAGCTGAACTACCTCTGGACTCAAAACATGAGATGGATCTGGCATATACTTTCTCAACATCGAAACGTGAAAAACATTGTGTACCTGAGATAAACTCGGAGGTAAAGCCACTCGGTATGCAACTGATCCAACTCTCTCCAAAATTTCGTATGGTCCAATGAACCTTGGACTCAACTTTCCTTTCTTACCAAATCTCATTACACTTTTCCAAGGAGAAACCTTGAGAAAAACATGATCACCTACCTCGAAAGATAGATCCTTCCTCCGGTTATCCGCATAACTCTTCTGCCTGCTCTGAGCTGTTCTCATGTGTTTCTGAATCAACTGAACTTTTTTTGCCATCTCTTCTACCAATTCTGGTCCCATCAACTTCCTTTCACCCACTTCATCCCAGAAAGCTGGAGTTCGACACCGCTTCCCATATAATGCCTGAAATGGTGCCATCTGTATACTGGAATGAAAACTGTTATTATATGAAAACTCAACCAAAGAAAGATGTTGGTCCCAACTTCCCTGATAATCCATAGAATAAGCTCGCAGCATATCCTCCAATGTCTGAATTGTTCGTTCTGACTGCCCATCTGATTGAGGATGAAAAGCTGTACTAAAATTTAATTCAGTACCCAACGACTTCTGAAGGCCTTTCCAAAAGTTAGAAGTAAACCTGGGATCATGATCCGATACAATGGAGAGCGGAACTCCATGTAACCTGACTATCTCTTTAAGATACAAACGGGAAAGTTGATCAAGAGAGAAAGTATCTCGTATAGCAAGGAAATGATCAGATTTGGTCAAGCGATCAACAATAACCCAGATTGCATTATTACCTCGAGATGTCTTCGGTAATCCAACAACAAAGTCCATGGATATATTCTCCCATTTCCACTCTGGCACTGGTAAAGGCTGAAGCATCCCTTTCGGTAACTGCCGCTCAGCTTTAACCTGCTGACAAGTCAAACACTTCACAGTAAAATCAGCAATATCTCTTTTCATTCCATCCCACCAGTAATACTCCCTCAGATCTCTATACATCTTAGTACTGCCCGGATGAACTGAAAACGGAGAACTATGAGCTTCACATAACAACTCTCTCTTCAACTGTGAATCAGAAGGCACACACAACCTCTTCACAAACCTCAAAACACAAACACAAACTTATCCAAGAACTCATGGAAAATTTTATTCATAAGGTCCATGAATACAGCAGGTGCATTGGTTAACCCAAAAGGCATAACTACAAATTCATAATGGCCATATCTAGTACGGAACGCAGTCTTCGGAACGTCTGCTTCTTTTACATTCAACTGATGGTACCCCGACCTCAAGTCAATCTTCGAAAAATACTGAGCTCCCTGGAGCTGACACCACTTCATTCGATGGCCCAACATCTGCTGAAGTAGTTGCAAAGGATTTCACCACCCCTTTCTGCTTGTAGTCTAACTGCTTCCCATCACTCAAGCTCTTTGCCGGACACTCGTTTGCATAGTGACCCATCTCATTGCACTTATAACATTTCACTAACTGTAAATAAAATTTGTTCTTACCTTCACCTTGATCCTTTTCAGTGCAATCACGAGCCTTATGTCCCATCTTACCACATCGGTAGCACTTCCCAGAATTCAGAAGACATTCCCCAGCATGCCTTTTGCCACATTTATCACAAACTGGAAACATAGTTCTCTTACCATCAGACTTTTTTGAAGAATTCTTACCTTTCTCCTGCAACCTCGGTCTCTTCTTCTGCTGGTTTTTATAGAACACTTGGTCATCGGCAAACTCCATTTCCACCTTCTCAGCACATCGAACAAGCTTTTCATAACTTTTAAACTCACGAGAAGCTAATGCCCTTCGATACTTTGGCTTTAATCCTGTGTAAAAACGATTGATTTTACTATCAAGGTCCCGGATAAAATTTGGAGCATACCTTGCCAATCGAGTGAACCTTTCTTCATAGGCAGCCACTGAGTCTTCCTCTTGCCTCAATTCCAAGAATTGATTTTCCATCCGAAGTCGAACAGCCTTAGGAAAATACTTCTCAAGAAACATACCTTTGAATTCATACCAGTCAAGAGAATCAATCTCATCGGCATCCCTGATATTTTTAACCATAGACCACCACTGATCTGCTTCACCCTCCAAACGGTAAAGAGCAAGACTACCCTTTTGATTGTATGAACACCCCATGACATCAAAAATCTTCTCCAGTGCTTTAATCCACCCTTCAGCTAGCACAGGGTCAGATGATCCTCTGAATGATGGGGGATGTTGCCTCATGAAATGTTCCACCACTGACATGTTCCTCTGCGGTTGATCTGGCTGATCTCGTGCATGGATACCACCACCATTTATAGCCTGAGTCAACTATGCCATCACTGCAACAAACTGTTCAGTTCCGATTCCGACCATCTCAGGTTGCTGATTTGGAAGGCTGTCTTCCTCCTGATGTCGTCCCAACATAGCTGCTTTGTTTCCTCTGCGGAAAACCATTCTGAACACCGAAATATCTTAGGCGAAGCAACATGGTAATCCGTAAATGCTATATCATTTCAATCATACTATAATTTAACACTTTTCTAACTCCTAAAGTTATCTAAACCGACCTCTGATACCAACTATAAGGCCCCAGCCTTAAACCTTACTTAATCTTGAGTTATTACAAGATTACACATTGAGGATCTTTTCAGGTTTAGAGTTTTAGAGAATTAGATCATAAAACTTGCATTACATTCCACATATAAACAAAGTGGTTACATAAAGATAGTATTCTTCATTCCCATCAATGGAACACACATTTAAAATAAAACATGGATTAATTCTTGACACATCCTTGACTCTATCATCTTATCATGTACCTTTCCCTTGACCTGTGAAAAACATTTCAAAAACTTGGGATGAGCATAAAAACTCAGTATGGGTTATAAAAAAAACATGGAAAGGAAACATGAGTTCATATATAAATAAGAATGAAATCATACTTTACCCATAAAACATAGGCACTTTAACATACATCATAAAATCATGAATAAATCATAGAAATCATAAGACATAAAGGTAACTTGAGGCATTCATAACATTCTTACGTAGGGAGTAACCCTCTTGGTTACGTTTGGAATACCCATCACTGTATATTCCCTAAAATCTCTTCGGAGAAACCTTAACGTTTCACTCCTTCGCGTTACCCAATGCATTGGAGAGCTATAACGGGCTCACCCGCCCTTAGTTTATCACGGAACCACCCGTCTTCATAATAATGCCCAAGAACCATAACATAATCATATCACATAAAACATGCATAAAGGAAACATAACATTTCCACATTTCAATCACGAGATATCAATACAACACATTGATATAATAAAAACATTATGAAAACCATTTTCAATACCAAAGTAAAACATGGTATTTATTTTTCTTTAAAAAAAAGGTATGGCTTGTAGAGGAAGCCGAAACTCAAATAACGGTTACGACGGCGGAGAAGTCGTTGTCGCCGCATACGTACGACAAAAACATTCCCTTTTGTCGTTTAGTAAACGCTTCGTATAAAAAAGTTTCCTTTTGAATAAACGTAAAATTCAAAGGGTTTTATACACCGTATAAAAGAAAGTTGTGTATAAAATAAAATATGCCTCAACGAAAGGAGATTGAGACGAAGTCCCATACCTCGTATCCGACTTGACCCGACCGTTCTTTAAACTCCTGAATAATAAACTTGAGTTAATCTCTACTTGCTTATGAATCTTTTTCAAGTTCATTATTCCTTTTATACCATGTTATGAACATCATGTAATCATTTAAGTTAATAATGTTCATTTTGTCGGTATTTGGTTCTTAAGTCAAAAATAGACCTCTTACACTTACATGTTGTTAATTTGGTCAAAGGTTCATTATACCAGAATGATATTCATGATGTAGATATCATATATGTCATATATATCCAGTACATACATTCATTTATAATATTACATCACATTTAGAGGTAAGAAATGAAATGCACCGTTCATGGAGACGGTAAGCCGTACGTACGCATGAACGCTACTTCCATTTCTATTTCATATTTTCTGGAATGGAATCATAATTATATAAGAGTATATTATAATTCTAGTATAATAACATATATAATATCATTAACTTTATCCTTTACACATCCCACATATGGTATTAACGAATCAAATCACTTTTAGGGGGCGGTAGTCCGCGCTTCCTAAAATGAAGATATCGTGTTTTACCCATAATGGAAACCATAAAGGTATGACACAAATAAAAAATACAGAATCATAAGTAAAACATAAAAATATTAAATATCATATATAAAATTAGTGACATCATAATGGCCACCTTTGAAGGTGTTAAATGAGTATTGAACAATCATCATTTCGGGAGGCAGAATTTCGCCATCCACGGAAACCTTATGTTCTTTAACCATTTGATGTAGTTGTGTGAGAGTGTGGCTCAAATAAATCTTATAAAAACATCCTAGTATATTGAAGATACTGGTGATGTTATAAAAGAAGGAAATAAAAAAAATTTAGGGGGTTGGAGAAGCAAAATAAAACAAATGAACATGAGAGAAACAATTACCTTTAAAAAGTGTAAATCCTTTTGATTTGAGCCTAAAGGCTTCCTTTGAAAGGATTCTGCCCAAAGGGAATCCTCTAGGATGAGGAGAGGAATGTGGAGAGAGCAAATGGGCCGGGGTTGGCCGAGCCAAAGGCTTGAAGAGTGTGTGAAATGAGGTAGAGGTGGGGGCCTTTTATAAGGGGAGAGGAGGGGCACTTTTGGAAAGTAAAGAAACATTACATTATTTGAAAATGTGTTTCGGTTTTAAAAGGTCCCACATTGATAGAATTCGTGGATAAGGTTATAAGGCATCGAAATCCACTCATCCAATTGGTTTTGGCCATGTGTAGTTCATAGATGTTATATTATCTTTCCATTTTATTTAAATCGTCAAATAATGATGTCATCGCTGCATCATTATTATGTCATAAATAATTAAATTTATTTAATGTCTAAAAATTATAAAAAAATTACTATGATGTAGGAAATCGTTTTAGCTTTCCATTGAATAATTATAATCAAACTTTGGACCTGTATAACCCCACTTAAAAATTGTTTTCGTAAAACATATTATGTTTGTGTCATTTTCACTTTAACATTAAATAAAAAGTAATTTATGTCATTTCCCAACAAAAGTGGATCCATGGGGTCCCCAAGTTGACCCATGGCTTGTCTTGGTCGGCCATGACACAACCAATAAGGTTGGGACATGTGTCTAGGTCATTTTATATTATTAAAGCATTATTTATTCCTTAAACTACACTAATTACCACTAATCGCGATTAAAAACTTAATAAGTTACTATTCACCAAAAAATTATTTTATTCTCATTGAACCACATTTTACTTCTTAATGACAACCATGTATGTCGGATTTTCAAAATTCAATACACATTAGTGGTAAACTTTCATTTAACTGAAAAATCAGTTTGCTTGATTACCACTTAGTGGTTTCACTATTCATCAAAAATTGAAGTTTTTCAGAAAATTACCAAAAATTCACTCTAAGCTATATTTAATATTCCGAATTCAAAAATGAAGTCTATTTTACAAAATTCAAATCATATAAGTCACATTAATTAATTTAATAATTAATTCCCGCTGCCAGAGCAAATAGCGTGTTTTTACAAAACAATAAGTATCAAAAGATTGACACCAGTTTAAGTCTAATTTCAAAGTGAAATTGATTCCAATGACCACCATTGGATAAAATGGTAAAAATAGATTCTAATTTTACTTAAAAACCAATTCAAAACATAATCTAATCATATAAATAAATTAGATTAAAAAGTAGTTTTGATGTAAAATGCAGTATTTTTCACTATTCATTAAAAAAATGAACATTGTCAGAAAATTACCAAAAATTCACACAAGGTAAATTTTGATGTCCCAATCATAAAGTATAAGTTTATTTTGACAAACATAGTTTATAAAATTGTCAAAATATAGATTCAAAAATGGTTTTCCATCAAAAGGCACTAAAACAATCTTTTAAGAATATTAGTGTATTCCATGCATAAGATTGTATTTATTTTCATTTTAGGCCTCTAAAACACTATCTTTATCATTAATAGACATAGATAAAAATATCTATTATTCATTACTTACTTGGGATGTTACAATTTTTGTTATATTATTAAAAATATTTTACTTTTCTTTATTTTATTTTTCTTTTATCTGAATAATTAATGTGTCATCATTTTGTTAGCATAAAAGGTAACTAATACATCAACATTAATTAAAAATAAATTAAAATGGTGAATATAAAAAATTTAAATTTATAAAACTATTTTATACCATACATTATGTCTGATTATACCCAATGTTATGAAAATTATATTTAAGAAAAATAATAGAATGATATTTTAAACTTTTATTTATATAAAATTTTATAATTATTATAATCAGATTAAAATAAAAAAAGTCAAAAAATTGAATTCCATGTGATTATTAATGAAATGGGATCATTCAATTAAATTTAGTCATGTTTTATGGTCATTTTATAGTCCACATTATATGATTTTTTATCTTTCGTTCCATAGTTTACCATTACTATGGTAAATAAAATTAGTAGTTAAACTATTATTAATGTAAAAAATTTAGGCTAATTAAATGATTTTGGATTACTGCTTCCTATTATCTAATCCATTTAATAATATTCAAATAATAAAAGTGGGAAATTTTATTTTCAAATTAAATCTTTAAAACATGATGAAAAATATTGTTTTTGATAAATGATTTTTTAAATTAAAAATGGTCTTATAATAAATTAAAGTTTCATAATCCTTTTGAAAAAATATATATACTATTTTAATAGAAAATTAACTGGTCAAATTATGAAAACTAATCAAAAATTTAATCTTCTTTTTTAAATACATAATATAAAAATACATCATTCAATAAAAATAACTATTTTCACTATTCATTGAACAACCTCTTTTTTTATAAAAATTTTAAATTAATAAAATGGTTTAATTTTGATATATTGATTTCAAAAAAAAATCATTTATCAAATAAAACAAAATTAATTTAACCAAAATTTTATTTTTATTTAATAAGAATTAATGAATACAATTTTTTTATTATAACATTTATATATATTTCAAAAAAGTAGTTAATCATATTCATACCCTATAATTTAAATAATAGGTTATAACAGTCGTATTAAAATAATAATATTTCTTAGTTTCTTTATTTTTAGTGTTTCTTGTCATATATGTTATCGAACATTTTTTCCTTCTTTTAAAATCTTAGCATATTACAATTGACTATAAATTCATTATATATTCTTGAATCTCAAATAGATCTGTTGAGATGGAATCCTCTTCATCATTAAATATCTATATTAGATCCATTAGCATAATCTAAAAGGTATTTGACCCAAGAACTACATTATTTTCATTGACTCTTCATTTTATTCTTGTCTAAGACACTTCTTTCTTGAACCATTACTCTATATAGGAATCTCGGATGTGTCATCTAGTAATACATGGGTGTGCGACATGATTTAGGATTTGATCCTTAAAAAAATTAGAGTACCACATCAACAATCATAAGGTAAGAAATTCCATACATTTTGAGGCACTTGAGAACTCTGGTTTCATTGATTTCATTTGATTCAAATTTCAACCGTTCATCAAATTCTTTCGAAATTTTTAAAATCACAACATAAATCATTAAATGTATATGCCTCACTAAATATAATACATCTCTAGTTCTAAGAAGGCTTTATTAAGAAAATGTTTATTTTTGTGTAAAAGATGTATTTATATATTAGATAGAATAAATTACCAAAATTATATTCATATTTCCAATAATTTAGATGTATTATTATAAATGTTTGGACAAAGATTTATAAAATATCAGAGTGAAAAATATAATTAAATTTAGATTGAAGAAGTTATATGAAGACAACCAGATATACATTTATAGATGAGATTGGTCTTATATTTAGGAAAGAAATTTATTATTTCTACCAGATAATGATATTAAATTTATACTGGATGAATAAATTATATTACACATATTGAACATAGTTATACTAGGATAGTATATAAACATATGTGCATCGGGAAAACATTCTATGCTACAATGAAATAGTTTTTTATAATTCCATTATTTCCACCTTCGATATTCATAGAATATTTCCATTGGATTATTGCATATAAATTGGAGTTTCACTTGAGGAGGAAAAATATTTTTTATCAGAAACAATCAAGGGGTACTTTTATGAGTCTCTAACATCTTGTTACATTGATAACTCATTACTGTAACCCTTGTATAGCCATTTTCGTAAGGAATATCTGAGTAAGTTTTTTATAAATTCTTTGTGATATTATATAAAGAGTAATTTTCTATAGGATTGGGATGATAAAGGGTTTATGAATATTGGATGATCGAGGTCTGTCTGATCATGGTGATCAAGGGATTCCGAGGATAGGGGAGAGGTTTATTCAGATCTTCTAGTTCGAGGGTTTCTTTGCTTATAGAAAACATACATTACAGTGAGGTGAATGGATAACCATTGTCATGTGTTGTGAAATCCTTACCAATTATGCTTAATGACTATATACTTTTATAAAATTCTATATATAATTATTATATTTTTTAGTATTATATATCTTATTTTTAAAAGATTATTTTTCTATTATGCTATTATATATAAAGGATTACATTTGTTCTATATATTTTTTAGACACTGAAAATTATAATTTATCAGACTTCCCAATTTCTAATATATAAACTAGATAGAATATTCATATTATGACCTATTACAATAGGTTTATTAAATTTTATGTTTTATTTATAAATATTATCCCCCTATTCCATTAATTTGATTACTCATACGATCATATGCACCATATAAGATTTAGGTATACTTCTAAAACATTAATAATTTTTTATTTCAGTTTTCAGTTTTTTTTATATGTTTTTAAATTCAAGATGTAAACATTCATACACTCATGTTATTCTATAGAACTATTGATCTTAATTTGGAATCTGTTCTTTTAATTGCATATCATTCCATCACATTTGAAAAACATAGGATATTTAATGTATATTTTCTTCTAAAAAGATACATAATACAAGAAAAAATTATTCAAATCCAACATAAATGTTTTTTAATTTGTTAATCCTTTGTAAATTTAGTCTAACTCAAAACCTGGGGACATACATCAATAGAAAGGGTAGGCATAAGGCCCTATAAGGGAAAATGAGGGAAATAATGACATGTGATCTTTAGAGATATCAATAAGAACATGAGGAATATTATAAAGGAATGAGAAAAAGGAATATGACAATAATAAATTGAATCATAACATTAAAATGTAGATACAATGTTTTTCTTATACATTTATAGGGTTATCCTCAAGGTCTATCCCCAAGGTGTCATAAACATTACAAAGGTTATTCACCAAGGTATCTAATAACTTGTCATATCAAGATATTAATTTCATTACCCAATGCATTGGAGTGATATCAGAGAATACCCTTAATTTTTATTAATATTTATGTTATCAACATATTTAAAAATAAAACATTACATAAATATCAAATAGAGAATAAGATAAATGGTTTTCATATCAAAATCATGGTGTTTTAAAAAGAATATGACAACATGATCATTATGTCATTTATAACCCTCAGAATTGGAATGCATTTTTTATGTATGTTAATTACAAAATAAAATTAATCAAATTTATTTCTTGATTAATTCCCCTTATAAATGAAAGAGTTTTGGTTATTCACATAACGAAAATAAAATATTTTTTTGAGAAAAAGAGATATACTTTAAGATGAAAATTCTACAGCATAACTGGTATAAAACATTGATTTATATAACATTAATAAGGTCCCCCATTCATAAAACAATTATAATATAGTACATTTACAAAATAAAATTAAAATAATAAACTTATGTGGTAATTATAAATGCATACCACATAAAAGGTAACTTGAGAGGGAGATAGAAGTTGATAATTCCCTTACATTGAAGTGTAACTTCAAAAACTCTATGATCAAGATCTTTGGGGATTGAAGACAACAATGTAGGAATCCTTGATAGATAATACTATCAATTATTATATGGGTGATTTTTTAATGAATGAAACGATGTAAGGGGTTGCAATATATAGTTAAAGATTGGGAGTTTTTTATTAATTTATGAGGACACATCATTTATTGGTATTTGAAAAACTAAGGGATTTACCATGGTATATGCCGCATGGGACACCTAATATCATATTTTAATTCCTAATTGTCAACCATCAAATAAAATTACATAATATTTCATTATCATTTCATTAAACACACCAATATCTCAAAACTATATTTTCACTATTCACTGAAAAGCAATCATTATATAAAAATAGCATGAATTCATCATAACCTAATATCAAACATAATAATTAAATTATGAAACACATTTTAAAATAATAATTCTCTATATATGTTTATTTTGGCTTTGAACTCTAAAAATACATATGTAAAAATATTAATACTGGATAGAAAATACCTAATAAACTCTATAGTGATATTTCTAAGACATGAAAAAATTAAATTTATATTATCATATTTATTTAAAAATAAGTTTTTTATAACACTATTTCAGTATTATAAACATTATTAATTAATGAATAGTTTAATATACCAATTATATCTCTATGAAAACTATAATTTTTATCTAAAAAATCAATTTATCGAATTTTATCTCAATTGTTTTAAAAATAATTCTTAATAAAAAAATGATGAAATAACAATCTTATTTAATAAAATGGAAAAAATAAAAATGAACTAGGACCTTGATAAATAACCCCTTAAAATAGCCACATATAACCTAAGGGTAAGGTGTGTTATGGTGATGTAATATTGGGAAAAATCAGATAACATGGCCTGAGTGGTAATCCCCACTAACATGATCTTATCCTCTTGCAGATTTCATTCAAGATTATCATGTTGAATCTTAGCTTACGATTGGACTAGAATGAAGCCCGGTGGTTCTGCCACCTTTCCTATATCTAAAAAATACACTTTGTACGACCTGATTCTATAGGTTAAGGGCATCCACTATTCATTATATATTAATTATCATGTATCATTTCTATTTATAAAAAATAATATTAAGGTTATGCATATGATTTCCGATGGTTAAATTGAACAATGAACATAATTTAGCAACAGTTATATGCCGGAAAATCCTTTTTTTCTGTTTATAGAAATCCGGATTGTGGGTTGTCGGTACCCATACAGTCGAAACCCAGACACCAAATCACAATTCAAACTGAAATTTCAAAATTCAAACCACCGCCTTATCGCCTCGAGCCGTGAGCCTACACCGCCTCGAGCGTCGAGCCTCCATCCGATCTGACACTCCATGTGCCATATACTTCAGCCAAATCCACATCACCGGATCACCGGTGAGTGTCTCCGGTGTCCGTCAAATTGCCCCCCATGACACCATCGGGGGTTAAACAAACATCATCCATGGAGTTGCCTATGTGATCCCTCACCTCATTACCATCATCAGATCACCGGTGAGCTTCGCCGATGACTGTCGTCATCATCATCGCCCCATGGCAGAGGATACAACAAAACATCGAACGGAAAACAAAAATCAACAGAACAATCATCCATGGAGATGACTCATGAAACAAATCATCGGCATCGCTCCATCTCGACAGAACTCTCGCCGAGAGATTCACCACAACACAACGGAAGAAAAGAAAAACCAAAGAACAAAATATCCCGCCGCCACCAGACAAAAAAAACCGCATCATACACCCGAAACCCTAACATGCTCACCTAAGAAGATGAAGACCCCCACAAACCATTGGCTCATGAGTGCAACCCCCAAACGTGAAAAAAAAACTCACCACATGACAATAGCGAGCTGCCGAGATCAGAACCCTGAGCGCTCCAAAGAGTGTGTCGTCAACAAGAACTGGTCTTACACCTGTGGATCTGAACCGACAAATGCAAAAGATCAGAGGGAATCTCCACAGCCTGAGAGAAGACCACGAAGCCCTGTAGTAGAGAACCACCACCAACCCGCCGAGCGTGAGAAGAAAACTCTGCGCCAACCGCAGCGACTAAGCTAGCAACAGTTATATGATGTTATAAACCAGATGGTTACATTTAAATGTTATTTCGTCATTATTAATGAGATATAGTTTTGTTGTGTAATAATATAACATAAAATTTCATAAATCCATTATCATTCAAAAAGTTTGGGTTGTTACATTCTCCCCCCCCCCCTAAAAAGTTATATTCCTCAAATTTCATCTCATTCCCTCTATTAAGAAGATTTGCTGGTACTTTTTCATAATTAATTCCTTTACTTCCCAAGTTTCTTCTTTATATTTGGTGTTCCTCCACAAAACATTAATGAGAAAAGTAGTCTTGTTTTGTAAAACCTTGTCTTTATAACCAATGATATCAACCAGATTCTCCTCATAAGTGTGGTCACATACTTGTTTTATCACAGCTAGAATCAGTACATGTGAAGGGTGAGGTATGTACTTTCTCAAGAGAGATACTTGGAAAACATAAAGAACATGAGCTATATTTGGAAGGAGTGAAAGGAAATAGGAAATTGGTCCTATTAAATCAAATATTTCATTGGGGCTAATGTACATTGGGATGAGTTTTTATTTATTCCCAAACCATATGACTCGCTTCCATGGATAAAATCGAAGGAATACTTTGTCACCAACATCAAACTCTGCATCCATTTGACAGTTGTTCGCATAGATTTTCCGCAGAGTCTGAGCAGCCTTAATGTTTTGTTGGACGGATAAACCTTTTATATCATCTCTTGCACAACATATGGCCAAAGAAGCATTCTATCATCAACATCATCCTATCAGGTTAGTTTTATACAACACATATGATATTTAGTTTCACAACGTTCCTTTTAAATTCTTTAATATAAGATGATGTTGTAAGAGAACTAAAATAATGGGAAATTGTTATCCCATACACATTTAACATCAACTGAGAATGTTCTAACCACGTCCTCAGGTTTTTGAATAGTCCTTTCATATTGTCCATTTATTTGGTGAGTATTGGCCATACTAAAATTCCATTTGGTACTCAATTCGTGTTTAATAATTCTACAAAATATAAATATGAACCTCAGATCATGAATAGATATGTTAGAGAGTGGTACCACATGCAGCCTTACCACTTCCTTTAAGTTCATCAAAACACATTTTCCAAGAGTGAAATATTACCAAAAAGCGATGAAATTGGATTTATTGGTAAAATAGTCCTCTATATCCCATATCTCATTATTTCCTTTTGATGTTCTTAGGATACCAGTGACAAGGTCCATAGTTATATTTTCCCACATTCATGATGTTATGAGAAGTGGTTGTAATACCCCTTCGGGAAGTTATCACTCTTCCTTCACTTTCTAACACACCAAGTACCTTATTGTGTAGTCAGAAATCTCCCTTTTCATGTTATCCCTCCAATAATGTTCCGGAAGGTCCCAATATATTTTAGTGCTAACATGATATAAAGAGAATGTAGAGCTTTTAGCTTCATCCATAAGCTCATTAATTTTCAGAATAGATTGAACACATAGTCTTGTATGAAATTTCAATACACCTTCTTGGAAAATGTATTACACAAGATAATTCTCGCCATTCACAACGTCAAATATCTTATATAACATAGGGTCATTTGGATATTATTTATCTTCACCACCAATGACATTTTTGAAATCATTTGGGATAGGGTTGATGATAACCATTCCCTTACTATTCCCATGTCTAGTGTCACTAGGTATTTGATCAAGGTAACTCTTTGAATCTTAATAATTTCAAGTAGAATAGGGTCTTTCCTACATAATACATCAGTGATTTTGTTTTCTCTTCCCCGGTCATAATGAATTGAAGAATTATAGTCTTTATGATGTTCTAATAGTAATATTTATCTCATGTTCTATTCATTTTTTATGAAAATATACTTTAAACATTGATGGGATATTTATATATCATAGTTATCCCCATAAATATATTGTCTCCATATTTTTTGAATGAAAAAAATCACAACCCGCTACAGATAATGTTTAAGAAAATTCTTCTCTTAAGGCTTCAGCTATCGAGATGCATAATAAATATCCATGGAATTTTTCATTAGGACTCCCCAAATCCATTCAATAGATGAATTTATAAAAATAAATATTCCTTATCTAATAAAGGGTAACATTAACATATGTGCAGTATCCATTCACTTCTTTATCTTTTGGTCACATTTTACATAGTCTTTTGTCCATATGAACATGACCCCTTTCTGAGTTACCATTGTTAATTGATTATAATGTCGTGAAATTTTTTTCACAAACCACTTATAATATCATGATATAACAAGGAAAGTATGAATCTAGTTTGTTGTTTTAGGCTGAGTCCACTCCATTATAACCTTTATCATTGTACATTCAACTATGATTTTTCCATTTTTTACAATGTTCCCAAATAAAGGAACATTTTCTTACTTAAATTCACATTTTATAAATTTCCAAAAGACTAACCATCCATATTTTTTTCGAAATAACCATTAGATGATCCTCAATCTGCTCATGAATTATGTAATATATCATAATAGTTTAAATAAAATATACAACAATGTTATAATGTTATTATTTAATGACTCTATTAATCAAATCCATAAATATAGCAGGTGAATTAGTTATGTCGATGGGCATAAAAACGAACTAATAAAGACCACATCTTGATCAGAAGGTGTTTTTTTAGAATTTATTCTTTATTCAACCTGAATTGATGATAACCACATCAAAGATCAATCTTGGGAAGAATTGATCCCCATGAAGCTGTCCAAATAAGTCATAAATTCCTGGAGGAGGGTATTATTTCGTCAATGTGATCTAGTTAAATTATCTATAATCGATGCATATCTGCATTGGTCCATCCTTCTTCATAAAAAAGGGAACTTTATCACCCCAAGGAGACATAATTGGTTTGATAAACCCCTTCTCCAGAAGATCTTGGATTTCATTTTTTCATTCCTCTAGCTCCACATTTTCCATTCTATGTGGGCTCTTTGATATCATATGAGATCCTTGTACGAGTTCAATTGATAACTCTACCTCTATTTCTAGGGGCGCTCTATGAAAATCCTTAGGAAATACCTCAATGCATTCTTGAATGTTGGGGACATTCCATATCATTATACTATCATTTCCTTCTTCTTCACTGATATACTCCATAATGAATTATATAAGAGGTTCTTCTAGGAAAAGATCATACTGGTATATCCCTCTGTTGAAGGTAATTATAGGTCTTCCATTCAAGACTTCTGTGATTTCCTATATTCTACATTTGATCATAGAATTACACTTTTAGAGCTAGTCCATCAATATTATAATGTTGAATTCCAACATAGGAATGACTACTAGGTTTTTGAGAATATTGTGTTCTCTAATATAAATACTTGATTTTGTAAACAATATTGATTCTTGGATAATACCTCCTAGAGTGATGAATTACAATAGTACTTTTTTAGTTCTTGTATTGATTCTATATTCCTTGAAAACCTGGATTAAATAAAGGATATTCATAAAATTATAATAATAAAAATACTTTCTAGATTTGAGATAACAACGGGAGTACCTACCCCAACATCATTTTGAGCATCAAATTTAGTCGTCATGATAGATAAATCCCAACCTTGATCTCATGGACTATGCTGATACTAATGATGATTCCCCTCCACTTCCCTTTGATTTTGATTGTGATTGGAAACGTTACCAAGTTTTCCACATTTAAAGCATTAGAATTCGGGTAGGGATTGCACAATTTTCCCTTTGTCGTTAGTTTTGGAATCATCAAGCATCACCTCACTATGAAAATTACAAGTGATATAAACATATTTTTGAAATTGTCACACTTCCCACTCATATGTATAATATTCTTCGAAGTCTTCTTCTCACATTTATTACATGTGGAATGTTTCACTTTCTTTACTCATCTTCCCTGACCAATTACCCCTCCAAGCATGGATTCATTGATCTTTCCTTTTAATTGGATTTATGGGACCACTGCATCTTACTAAACTCCAGTATTACTTTAATATAATGTCGTACGATATCCTCATAGTTATAGTAGTCTTGATTGGATAGATTATTCTGAGTATGAGGTCTTAGTCTAGAGAATAATCTATAATTCATACCATTAGGTTCCATGAAAAACCAATCAATGTAATGTAAAATCTTTATGATGTACATCTCATTGATTCCCATATATTCATTCTCCTTATTCATCCACTCGAAAAATTCCTTCTACTTTTTTGTTCTCATCAAACTAGGGAAGTACTTATTATAGAATATCTCTCCAAATTCATCCCACTCCATAGCTTCAATAATCCCTCTTGGACATGTGTTTTTAATCTGTTCCCACTACTAATCAACTTATACATCTAAGCCGTAAATATCCAGGTTGACTTTCTCTTGTTCAGAATTATGAAGTAGAAAGAATATCATTTCTATAGAGCTTATCCACTATTTCAAAAACAACGGGTTAGTATATCCAATGAAAATCGTTGGATATTGATGCTTAATGGAATCAAAAAAATATTGTTCCATTATTTGTGAAATAAGTCTCTCATCTTTATTCATGTTATTTCCAATTACTTGAGTCAGTTGATTCATCCTTCTCATGAATTCTTCCATTTCGGCATCCATCGGAGGATCGTCAGCACATGGTCTGTTGCGGTCACCATTTTCTGGTTCCTCCTATTTCTCACCATTTTCTAATAAAAGAAAACCTTAGTGGTAAAAATTTTCATTTAAGAATTACATAAATTTAACAGATTTATATATCTTAAATTATCATTATTAAAAATGTTATTCATTATCAAAAATTATATTTTCAATAAATCCTTCATATTGATTCCTAATAAGATTTTTATTAATCAAACATATCCAATTAGAGTGTAAAAATAAGAGTAAAATAAGTCCTATTATCATGCACCAGTTCTAGTTCGAGTCATGATCAAAGTGGTATTTTCGGGTTTTACCCCTAGATACTACTGTTCTAGAGCCACATCCACATGTTTGTATCCAGATATAGTTTTATTTTCTCAGAAAAAACTAACATAATATTATAAAAAAATAACATTTTGTTTTCTTGTTTTTAAAGTTTTCTATATTGTTTTTTATAATGTTCTCAAATACTAAACTTCAAAAATATCTAATCCATCCATTGATACCAACTATGGAATATTATCTTTTCTTCCATCACTTTTCATTACAGTTTACATATAGAGGATCAATAAATTATTCTGTCATTGAGAAAATTATATAATACATGAAAATACGAAATAATTATATTAACACACTTTATATAATTCTTTATTTTTCATCCTATGTAAAACTACTCGAAATCAAAACCTGGGGACACACCTCAATGGAAATGATGAACATAAGGCCCAATAATGGAAAACATGGGAAATAGTTAACTGTGAAGTTGTGAAATATCAATATGAATATGAGGAATTTCTTAAATCCTGAGAAATATAAATATAACAATAATAAAAAGAATCATAATGTGAAAATGTGGCCAAAAAATTTAATTTAGGCAATTATAATTATATCACTATGGTCCATCACCAAGGTGTTATAAAGATTACCAATTTTATTCACCATGGTATAGTAAAACTTTCCATCTCTAGATATTAATTTCATTACCCAATCTATTGGAAGCATTTTCAGGGAACACACTTAATATGTATTTATTTTCATATGATCCAAATATTTCATAATAAATAATTTAATAAATATGCCACATAAAAAAAATAAATGGGTTTAATATCAAAATCATAGCATTTTAAAATGTTCGTAAAAACATGATTATTATATAATTTATAACCCACAGAAAGGGAATGTGGGATTTATTTATTTCCATAAAATAAAAAATAAATAATTTTTTCATGATGAATACCTTTATAAATTATAAATGATTTTGTTATCACATAAATAAAATAAAAAAATCTCTTAAGATAAAGATAGAGATATTGGGACAAAAATTCTATAGCAAAATGGGTTTAATGAATGGTTTTATAAAATTGTAAAAAATTATCGGAAAATATCATACCACTAATAAAATAATATTTATAAAGTATAGGGATATATTGAAATTTAAATGGAATCTTGGTATGGAAATTTTAAATACATACCTCATAAAAGGAAACTAGAAATGTACAGAGAAGTTGAGAATTCCTTTACCATAAAGAGTAACATCTCAAACACTATGATCATGAACATGGGGGATTAAGAACAACATGGTGGACTTATTGGGAGGTAAAAATTTTAGATATATGATAGGTTTTATTTTATAATGAATGAAAGGGAAGTAATATGTTGTTATGTATATTAAAAGATAGGGAGTATTCTATTCATTTCTGAGGACACCTCGTTAGTGGTATTTTCCAATCCACGGGCTTGAAGATGATATATTCCCATGGTATTGTCCATGTGAGACAACTGATATAGTATTTCAATGTATAATAGTCAAACATAATTTTAATTTAAATTATATATCATTATGATTTCATTAATCACACTGAAAACTAAAAAACAATATTTTAATTTGTTGCTACAAAAAGTGATTTTATAAAAATATCATAAATTCACCATAGCCTTTTATCGACATAATAAATTCAAAAAATTAAATTTATGTATTGGTAGAAATTCTCTAAACATGATAAATTTTACATTTAACTCTAAAAATACCTAATTACTAAAAATAATAGGGTATAGAAATTTTATATTAAACTTGATAGTCAATATTTCAACTATTGACAATAAAATTATAATTTTTCATTAAAAATGAGTGTTTTTGCAACACTATTTCTTTATAATATAAATTAGTTGTAAAATTTAGTTTAGTATATTCATTTATATCTCTCTGAAAAGTAAAATGTTCACCTAAAAATAAATTTATCAAATTCAATCTCAATTATTATGAAAAACTATTCTTGATATGGAAATGATGGAATAAAAGATTTATTTAAACAATTTGATTACATTTTAAGTAACTAGGTCCTTGACATAAAACCACTTAAAAAACATGTTACCTGAGGGTGTGGTGTGCAATGCTGATGGAATATTGGGGTAACATGGATAACATCACCCGAGTGCTAATCTCCACAAACATGAACTTCTATAATATGAGATTTTGTTCATGAATAAGATGTTAATGATAGGTTAGGGTTTGGTCTAGAGAAATGACCAGTGACACTGAATCCTTTCTATGCTTCAATAAATCGTCTTTGTATGGCCCGATTCTACTATTTGAGGCCATTGACTCTTCGTTCTACAATAATTAACCATAATTATTTCTATTTATCAATGATAATCGTAATGTTATGAGTATAGTTTCTAGCGGTCATATTGATAAACGGTCATATAACAGTCAATAATTGATGGTTACATTGAAATATTTTTACTTCATTAATAATGAAATTTTTGTTTCATTTGATATTATATAATACGCATTTGCCTGAAACAATTATCATTAAAAATGTCTAGGTCGTTACACTTAATTAGGTTAACAAGTTTAAATATTCGAATAATTGATAGTATTAATCCTACTAAAACACAAATATTTGATCATACTGATTATGTGTATTGGAGATATATAATGAATTTTTTTATCAATACCTATTTTGATAATTTTGTAATTCTTATTATGAACTATGTTATTTTAGACAAATAATTTCGAAATTTAAGAATGAAAAAAATTTGTAATATCAATTTAATGATAGATAGAAACAATTTATTTTGTTTAATGTGAAGAAATATATAGTGTTATATTTCTTTTTATGATGATTGTGAATAACATTTAATATTTTGGTGATAAAGATATTACAATTTAGTTTTTCACAGATAAGATCATTAAGATTTCTTTAGAGTGTGTGAATCAAAAACAAATGATCATGATGATACTATAAATATAAAAAAGTAATTCTTATATGATCTAATTTGAACTCTTAGGCAATATAAGGGTAGACTAAATAGATATAATCATAATTTCAAAAATAAAAATGGGGTATCATTTTTTTATACTTAAACTATCTCAATGAAATCCCAATCTAGTAAAAACATTGCAAAATATTCTAAAAATAAGAGAGTAAAATTTCATTCTTAATGTAGATCTTTTGAAGAAAATCATAATGAAATAGCTCAATTAACATAGGTAATGAATAATATTATTGGAAAGAAATATTTCATATACATGTTTAAGAAACATATTACATGATAGATTGTACAGAAAGATTATTCTATGATGATATGGTATGAGTGAAATAATCCTAGTCATACGAGACCATATAATAGTATGATAGAAAATAAATGGTAATAATTAGTGAAATTAAATGATGTTCTATGAATTTAAAGGAACAAAAAGTTTGAAATATTCTTACACATAAATTTCAAGTGGAGTAGAGAGTTCTTATGAGAATATTTCTTACAATAGTAGTGAATATCAAAAAATATCAGCTCTTATGTTCAAAATCCAATGAACAACAATTTATTTACTTCTAGGGTGTTTGCTGAAACCCTATCCAATATTCCATTATATATATATTATCATTATTCTAAGGATTATTTAAATATACATATAAATATAAATCAACATAATTTGAATCGGATAATTTACCTTCTTTTGAATATATACCTGAGTTTTCTACATTATTATAATGAAAAAATTGATAAGTTTCTAAAAAACATGAAGATGGAATGGATAATAATTCCATATAAAATATAAATATTCAAAACAATTCCCTAGAATTTTATAGTCATACTACATAATTAGATTATGAATCATGTTTTACATCTAAAGATGATAATAATGATTTATTTGTTAAAATACATGCTGAAATTTGGTGTGTTGAAATATTACTACAAATAATATAAATATACTATGAATTGTTTTCATACCATATAAATACTAGTCAGACTTCAAATAATTATTTTTGGGATTTATTTAAAACCAAAAATGTATAATTTGTAAAAAAAATTGAGCCCAAAAGGTGTACATTTAATAAGAAGATTCAATGTGGTAGAAAATGGAAAAATATTTTTTCATTAAATTGTGTGAAATAACATGGATTTCATAAAGCATACTTTTATAAATAATGAAAAATAAAACAAAAATTAATGGTCTGAAATATGTTGAATTAAAAATTAATTTTATCTAACAACTATAGTCCCAAATATGTTTGGTTACAACGATCCTAATTTTCATATGTTTTCGAAAATAATAAGAGTACCAAAAGAAAATAACATGGTATATGAATTGTATACATTTCAATCACATGAATTTAAATAATAAATTCTTTAAAAGGATTATTGAAATTAATGTTGTAAATATTAGTTTTGGATATAATGCTATTGGATAAATATATAGTATATGTAATATTGTTCTTCTTCAAAAAACATTTTATTTCAATTTTTTTGAATATTATTGGAAATAAGGAAAAAATTATTATAATATAAAATTAATTTGATAAGGTATACCATATTATAATTAGGTGTGATAAATTTACTATTAAATGTTTTAAAGGAATTTTTATACATTATTCTGACAGACATGAGAATTCTTATATGCTTATCGTAGAATTCCGTAGGAATAAGATCTAAATTTTCCTAGTAGAATAGAAGAATAATCATGGTTGTATCATAAAAGGCTTGGAAATTGTAATCTTATAACATTATCCATACTCTATAATAATGATTTGGTGAGTGATTTATTGTATCTTAGGATTAGTTTTCATAATTTTTGGAAAACCTATAATTTGGAACACAACTGAAGTTCGGTATTAAATATGTTAAAAAATATTCAAAATTATATTCTTTATAGTTCCACACATAAACATATTTTCTCATTTAAAAATTAGATGTATTGGTGTGAAATGTTATGTAATTTCATAGGTGATGAATCCACTTGATATACAAGCGTCTATTATGAAACAAAAAATTTAAAAGCATTTTTATATTTTAAAAAATTTATATATCATCTAAAAAATAATCATGATCTCACCAAATTAACTTCTTATAATGACCATGAATGATATATTTTGACCTAAAAAGTTTAATAAATTTTTAGTAAAATGTTAAATTTATAACATCTCAACTCCTAGAGAAAATCAGTAAAATTGTGTAGTTTAATTAATAAATATAGTTCATCAAGATATTTCTTGAACAATGTTTAGTGAATACTGAATTACTATAAACATTCGGGCTAATGTAGTTAGTAGTGCTAGTTATAAAATTAATCAATTCTAACTATGAACATTTATTAATATATATTCTTATTATCTATGGACAAGAATAAATCCAAAACATTCCTTTATTAATATTTTATGATAATAATTATCCATCCTATAAAATAATTTTAATTTATAAATATTTTCTCTAAAATATGTGGATAGAATACTTATCAGATATTGTATAACAATTTTGGATTATATATTATTTAAAAAAATATTTATAATATTGAGTAATTACTTCCTGTTTAATTTTATAAAACATACTCTTGTGCTTTCAAACAACACTAACCTAAATCATTAAATTTTATTTCAAAAAATTATTTTCAACCCATTATATAAATTTCTTGTTAAGAGAGAAAAACTGATGATATTATTTCTAAATTTATAACTCAATCTGAAATTAAACCTATTATTGATGAAATTTTCTATAAACCCAATAAATCATTTAATATATCAGAATCATCTTATTGATAATGGAATAACAGATGTTGATCATCATGTTAAAATTGAAAATTCTATAATAAATAATATTGAACATTGTGCACCATTATGTCAATTTAAACCTAAGTCTACTGATTAATATTTATTTTATAATGATCTCATTAAATCTATGCAAGGATAACCGAATTAATTTGAGGGAAATCTTATTTGTATTTTGGTTGAATGTTATATATATTCCCATAAAATGTGTGTAAAATTGACTTTTACTAATAAATTTTGTTAAAATGGAGTAATAATTACCAATAAATATTTTTTTTCAATTTAGTATAATCAATATGAATGAATAGACTATAAATTAACTTATGGCCTAAAATTTAGATCTATAAATTTTTGTATACTTCTAACATATACACATTTTCTAAATTTCACTCTTTTTTAAATGGATATGAAGAATGCATTCCTTAATTCATATGTACAGAAGGAAGATAATACTGAATAACCCACAAATTTTGAAAACAAATAATTATTGCATTACTTTTTTGGACTTCATAATCCACTTTATCTCTATAAAAAGTCTCCTAATTCCATGTTTGATAGATTAATTGGATTTTTATAAAACAATTTTGTTTGAGGATATATGAATAAAATTTATTTTATTAATAAAGATATTATGGATATCAATATTGTTCAAATTTATATTGATGAAATTTTATTTTTCTCAACCAAAAAAATATCTTGTTGATTCCATTACAGATATTGTTAAAGAATATTTGGAGAAAATCATGATAGCTAAACAAAATTTTTTCCTTGGTTTTCAAATTTGTTAAAAACAAAATGTATCTTTTATATCTACACATTTTAATAAAAAATATATTCATAATAATATGTATATGAAAATATAAAAAGCATATTTAATCCTCTTGAGTTCTCATATACTATAAATCATGATAAATATGTGAATCTAATTGATTAAAATAATTTTATTGTATTGTTTTTTAGTTTCATATAAATATTAACTAGTCATTCATACATATTTTTCTTATGATAATGTTCATGATGTCATGATATTCTAAAATTCACCCAACTTAAAGCTATAAAAAATTATTATCTTATTGGAATGATGGATCATGTTCTATTTTACTTCTCTACAAATTATATTAATTGAAAATATTTTTTTGATCCTCTTTTTTATAGATATAAAATTGATATGAAAATTCTATTTAAAATATTCTATTTATTATGAGATAAAATAGTTTCATGTTCATTTAGGAAAGAAATTTCATTCAATTTATGCTATTGAAGTGGTACACATTGATGCTAGAAGATGTTTTGATTAGGAGTTGAGCATGAAACACACAGTCCATAGTTTTCTCTTCCTTTTTGTAAAACTCATATTTGTATGATAACATATGTTATGAAGATTTAAGAAAAAACACAGCACAACAATCATGATTTAGAAACAATGATATAAGAAAACATTTCATTTCTACATCACACACAATAAGGAGGTATAATATGAAAATTCATCATAAGAAAAGAACAATATGGGGATATGTTGACAAACCCCAAATATTTTGATAGGTTTTAATTCATTAAATTAAATATGGTTATTGTCAATAAAAATGTATCAATCATATGAAATTGTTTTTTTACCAACATCATCATAATAATATACTCCTTAAATTGGGGATTATTTATTTTGTTAACTTTAATTTTTCTTAATTGTTTTCACAATTGGAATAACAAAATTGTATTTCCCTTCTTCAAATTTTGTTAATTTTCATGGGAAAAACTTATAGAATATTCTAAACAAAACATAAAATATATATTATTTATATAAAAGTTTAATTCATAAACTGATTTGAAATTTTTTTGAGGAAATATTATGTAAAAAAATATTAAAAATTCTTCAATCATACTTTTTATTAAAAAAATATTCAAATCAATCATTTTCCAAATCTTTAGAAAATACTTATTTTTATAAATGGTTCTATAGCTTATAAAATTTCTAAATCCCAAGAAGTTCATATTTCAAAAGATGATTTTAAATGAACGTTTTTAAATTCATCTTTTAAATAATAATCAAATTATGTTTTTACATCTATTTATTGATGTATATTTTTATACTTATTTTACATTATATAATATTTTAAATATATATATGTTTTTTTATACAGAATTATTGACTCCTAAAGCATATAAAAAATAATAACAATCAAGATATTAGACATTATGTATTAATATCACTCATTTAATATTCTAAGCCATTGATCTAAATATAAGATTCATTATAAATTTTCATATTTTAAGATGTTGAAGAGTATCTATCCAAAGAATATATATATATATGGGGGCGGGCCATCCAATTTACATCTCTATTATTTTATTTCGAGATATATTGTCATTCTAAATTACCCTCATTTGAACATTCTTTATTTTCATGAAATATCTCATAATTATATATGGCTTCTTTAAGTGATATTTATTTCATAGTTTCACAGAAATAATGATTATTTGAGAAATAATTTATTTAAAAATATGATTCACTGATGAATATATTGAAATATTTTCAAATATGAGAATCAATATATGAATATAAATATGATTTATACTAAGTTTATTTATAATTGGTATGGGATTTAAATTCCAATGTTGAGTTTTCAATATTAGATGAATTAAATGTCTTATTTTTACACTTGTTACGAAAGAAGTATAATATTAATGTCATGAATACCATTAAATATGTGAAAATTCCTTTTGGCAGAGAGAAAAATATAACAACTTACTAATTTACAAAGAAGATAGGAAATTTTGAAAATGTAAAATAATAAAATTTCTATTTTAATTAGATGAAAGTGATAAAATGTTTTTCCCTCTCTCTGGTAAAAAATATTGTTTCAATATAGATAAAAAAATTCCTTATACCTTGAAAGGATGATAGCGATGCATTAAAATTTTTTGTTATTTATGATTCATTTTTTTTCAATATTGAAAAATTTAATCTTGTGAAGTGTTAAATGCACTAAAATATGTGATTAATGGTTGTATAAACGTTAAGATTCTATTATATCTAGTTTTTATCAATTAGATATAAGTGAAATTCATAATTTTTGTGATAATAAATAATATTAGAACTTCATTGTGCGTGGATATATCATTGGCTGGATGAAACAAAATTTCTATGATTAAATCGATATATGATTCTATCAAAAACAAATTTATTCAAAAATCGATAAGAACTGTGTCTACTGAAAGTGTTGAGAATCTCAATGTTAAATTTTAATAGAAAAAGAAATTTTAGGAATCACATTATTGAATGATAATGAATATTTATTAGAAATCAGAGGAAGAATATATTTCATATATGAATAAAAAGATGAAGGAAGAAAAAAACATGGCAATCTTTTATTTGGGTTGGATAATGAAGTAGCCTTATATTTTATAGAAATTAAATATCAGAATCAATCAAACAAAGGAAAAAAAGTGGATAGATGATAAATAAATATATGAAATTTTTTCAATGTATTTCAATAGAAAATTTATGTTGATTCAATAATTAATTGGAGAAACCACATATTATAATGATCATGTGTCTATTTTTCTTACAAAACCGCAATCTGAAAAACTTGAGGTCAAATCTAATAAAATACGTGTAGAATTATTATCATTGAATTATAGTAATAAACAATTTGTGGTAGTTTCATTTCTATATTCAGTGAATGAAAATAAGGGAATAGGTAAAACATTTCAGAAATATATTCATCCAAGGAGGAATAGGTTAAGAAATAAAATCTAAAATTTAATAATGTTTCAATGAAAAGTTATATCACGAAAAACTTTCAGAACCATATTTATTTTCTTTATCATTGATATTTGTTAAAAAAATATTTTCCAAATTAGGAGAGAAAATTTTATTAAAAAAGAATATTTTAGACTTAAAAAAGATCAATGATTTGAAAAGAATCGTTTTTATGATGGGGATGAATTAAATTATGATGACGATAGTGCAGATGGTGGTGATTCAAATGATATGGGTGATGGTAGATAAGGTATTCGAGTAATGTAAATTTTATATGATGTTTAATTTTCAAAAAGAATCAAGACCTTCTAGACCACCAGGTCCTTACATAACTTGTTCTTCATATGATTTAATTAATTATCCTATGAGAAATTGTATTCAAATAATGGAAATATAAATTAATTACCATAGTGAGGTAATTAATGTATTTGATAGAATTATTGAATTTTTATAGATATTCAATCTAGATGTTTGTTCTTATAAGGTAAATTTTATTTGTTTAAAAATTTGAAATATAAAAACCATATAACTACTATTTTTAAAAAAGATGACGCTAATGTTAAATATTAAAAATGAAGGATTGGGAGAGATATAAAAATCTTAAATAATATATTCTATTAATTAGGGGGACTAAAAATTATTTGATTTACTGTGATAAATAAATAGATTATATTCGTGGGGAAACTAAGTCAGCCATAAAGTTAAAATCAGTTGTTATTGGTGACGTAGCCAAAATATAAACGAACAATTATTAAATAAAATTCACTGCAATGAATCAAGATAGTTAAATTTCAATACAATAAATAGAGTTTGGAATGTTTTCAAAAAAATTATTTTTTAAGTAAATAGGTGTAGTTTATGATATTGACCTGTGTTAGATTATTAATGTTCATAAGCTAGAATAAGAGGTTTTATATTTCAAGATGAATGTAATTTTTATTTAAGAGGGTTTATTTTTGTGTTCTAATGTTCATGATTTATAAAGAAGATAACTTAATTATGAATAATTAGAAAAAGAATATTGAGGTTCATGAATAAGTGGTTGTAATGACAAAGTAAGTCATGGAAAAGACATAGAATTATAAATAATAAGTCAAAAGGATAAATATGTTTTTTATGAATCTTACAAAGAGGGAATAATTTCTTTTTTTTAATACATTAAAATGTTTTACAATTAATCAATAATAAATTTTAACATATGTATATATTTTTTATCATAATTTTTCACAATATATTTTGATGGAGGTTTAAAATTTATTTGGTTATATATTTCAATTATTATGGATGAATATATTATAAATTTTAAGTATAAATTTGTTATTTCATATAGAATTTCATTACCTAGAATTTTAGGTACACTTTCCAAAAAAACATTAGTTTGAAAATCAAAAATTGTGTGAAATTTATATAACATTAGTAAATAAAAGTATTAATGTTTTTGGGATAATCATAGATTATTCTTAATTGTAAAATAAAATGGGAGAAATCATATAAGGGTTATACAGGCTAATGAATGAAACATAGAACCAATAACTATGTGGGAAGTTATCGGATATACAGTGGGTAAATTTTATTATTCCAAGTTTATTCTCATTGAATATTTTTCTCCAGTGATTTCTGAAAAGGAGGAGATTGCTGGGTAGAAAAAATTTCCATAAACATGGTATGACCTGATTTTTAACATCATAATACATTTCCTTAAATTTATAAAATTCCTTAAAAATTATTCTTCTCATGTTATTGTATTTTTTTGTAGAAAATTTATTATTCATGTAGATGAAAATACATATTTATTAGAAGGTCCAATTTATAGAAATTAGACATGCATTCCTTAAAAATTAGATTGATAATTATATATTCATGGAAAAATATTTCTAAAATATTTCAAGTAAAAAATTTAACTAAATAAACAGATGAATTGATATCAAGAAAATATGGAACTTTTTTAAAAAAACAATGTTTTTTTAGATATAATTTTTTCAAACCTATCATATGAATATATTTAATTTGTTCTAAAAACAAATTATTCTATAGTAATGAATTTAGTTACAATGTTATTTTTTATAAACTTATGAGTATCGTACAAACATTCTATACTATAAAAAATAGTTTTATTATGGTTTATTTCAACCACATTCTAGATTCAGTGAAACTTAATAGAAGATATATTCCAATAAATAAGATTTACACACAAGCAGAATAATTTTAGATCACTAACTATCAATAGTTATTCCAAGGAGTTTGTAACATCATGCTACATTTAGATAAATTTATTGCAATTCTTTGAGAGACTATTTCTTATGGAATCTAAGAGATTATTATTTGTATATTCTTTAACAACATTTGAGTTTGGTAATGTTGTTTCTTTTCTAACTAATTTAGGCACAACTCCAAAAAATACCTTTAACAATACGGGCATTTATCCACGCAAGTAAAAAAACACAGCTAAAGGTACCATTTATCATCATCGATAAAGGGTACCTTTTATCAGTGGTTTTATATAGTACAGACAAATAGTACCCTGCGTGAGTTATTTCTTTTTAGCGTTGTTAATTCTCTAGAATAATAGAAAATAATCAAAATTAAAAAAATTAAAAAAAAAACTAACACTTTTTTATTTAATTAATTATTGATGAAAATGAATAAAATGAATATACATATATGTAATTTATATATATTAATAAATAATATATATTAAATATTAAGATACTTGAGATGATTACAAAGAAATAATTAAACAATTAAAAATTAAAAATTTTGAAATTAAGAAAACTATTAAATATTTTTATAGTTAAATATTTATTCATCAAAATAAATAAATATAGTATCCATATAAATATATATATATATATATATATATATAATAAAGTGATTATTAAATAGTATATATTAAATATACATATGTAAAATAAATAAATTGTAATAATTAAACAAAATATTTAAACTAAATAAATTGTAATAATTATACAAGAAAGTTGACAATAAATAAATTAAAATTTATTAAAATATTTATTATTGAACCAATTATCAATAAAAAAAATAAGTCTAATATTTAAATATATATATATATATTAATTATAAATGGTAATAAATAATATATATTAAATAAAATAATATAGAAAACTAATAGTATTTATAAGTAAAAATATATTAATGTCTAAATAATTTTTAATGTTGTTTGATATTTCAATTTAACATATATGAAACGTTTGATACTTTGATTTCAAATACATTTATGTAATTAATGTATTTTTATAAACAATTCAAACACACAAAAATTACACAATTAATGAAATCTTATATTCAAACACATATAATTAATATTTATGTAATTCATTTAATTTTTTGTATATTTTCAAATTTCATTATAACCTGATACATATAATTGATTATTTTTATAATCATTCAATTTCATTTATTTATGTTCAATAGTTTTATAATTAGGTATTTTTTATTTATATTTAATATTTTTCATTTTTTTGAATTTACTCATTTTCAATTATTTATTTATATTTTAATTATTTACAGTGTTTTTTTATTTTTAATATGTATACATCTGTACATCATGATATATCCATATTTTAAAAAAAAAATTATTTAATAAATAAAACATGTCTATTTTTATATAGTTTAAATGTGTACTCATTTTTATTTATTCATTTTCACTCAATTTTAAAATGAATGTATTTAAATACTGTTGGGACTAAATTTCTACTAGCAAGTAGCGATGTTAGAAGGCAGTGATGCATGCTTAACGTAGGCAGGCGGTGACGCAGGCATGTCGTTGGGAGACAGTGATATAGAAATGATGTAGGCATAGCGCTATACTGGGCCTTCAGGCTAGTTTGTGGGACATTGGGCAATGTAATGGGATTTATGCCCCATGGACCTTTAGGTAATGAATTGAATAAATAAGACGTGATGGATGAGCTATCCCTTGGGGGGCTGTGACCTTCCATTACATCTTGTGTGTATGGTGTATGTGTATTTAATGAAATTATACCCCCAAACACCTATTATATATTTATTTATTTAGAATTATTACAAATAAATAAATATTATTTTTTGAAAAGAATTTATATAATTATAAATATATTTTTAAATATATTAAAATATTTATAAATTTATAATAAATTTATCTAAAAAATTAATATACGGAATTTATATTTATAATTATATTTGAATTTATATTTATATTTATATTTATATTTGTGTGTATATATATATTATATAAATATATATAAGTTGGGGTTGAAGCCTCGGTTTATTCAGGGAAGAGGCAACATTACAAACAATATCATGAAACCCACAATGGAGGGATATACTCGATGTTACCTGAACACAAAAACCCCGCTATTACCCATAGGGGAAGATACCCCTAAGATAACCCTTATGGGTATATATATATATATTTATTTATTTATTTATATAAATATATAAATATTGTTTTTAATTGTATTCATATATTTACAAATATATAATTATATTTTTATGTAATTATAAAATTATAATAAATATATTTAAATAATTTATAAAACTATGGAATATATATTAAATATATATATATATATATAATTATAAATTTATATATAATAATATATAAATATATATTGATATATATATATAATTGTAACGTTGTATTAAATATATTTATATAATTAATATATTTACTATATTCTTATTTATATATATTTATTACATATATTCTACAATGGTGAGAACCATGGGTTGGATCCCATGGCCCTGAAAACATTATTAAAAAAATTAAAAGAACTAGAAAAAGTTACATAATATAAATCTCAAACAAGCACACCAAAAAACAATGAAAACACAATTCCATATAACATTAAAATGACAATGTAAGATCAACGTCTATTATCAATATTTATTGAATTATCATGGCCATGGGGATAACAACCCCTATTCTATTTGGGAGAAACCAGGAGGATATCCCTATCATAACATTTATTAATCATTTTTTAGACCCACATACTGCTTAATCCCATGCACAAATTCGGGTCATAGGTATTCATATCCTTGGACAACACATTATGTGGATCCTACAGCTGCACCTCCGCAAAAATTCCTCTTTCTTCCTAAATAAATGCAACCTCAAATGCATTTACCTACCTAGAACCCTGGTTAGGGATATCCCATTCTACATTGAGAAGTCCCTCAATGAGAAGAACAACAGGAAGAATATCATTCCCCCTCTAATTCATAACCAATTTACTTATTAGCACCACCAATATATGCCTTTTTAGATCCTTTTCAGGAAGTAACCAAATCGGATGATACCTCAAGAGCAACAAAACACTGTCCCCCGACATCCCTATGCCCTACACATCTCCATAAACATTTCTATCATATGTAATTTGATATTAATAGATCCACATATTTCTCACCCTATATTTTTCTAGGCCATAATTACACAATTGAACAAATTATTGAATATTAATAGACTCAATCATGGATAAGATGTTACTCATTCCATTCATTGGACCACCAGTAGATATATCAGCTATATTCCCTAAAAAATAAACTTCTTCCATATAAGAAAACTTTGTCTTTTCCTCCATAGTATCTACCAAATGATCTGATCAACCTGAAATTATATCACCATTCATCACATTGATTATAGTGCATCCCTCCTTGATATTATCTTAAGGAACAGTATTAGAGTCATGAGAAATACACACCAAACATTCAATGAATTTTGGGCAACCGGCATATTTATAATTTAAACACCTTATGATTTAAAAAATGAAATGTTATATCACCCTTACTATTAACAGAACTCAGAAAACAATCTACAATAATGCCAACATAGTTCATCCCCCCCTTAGAATCTGACGAAACAGTCACCTAATGTCCTCCTTGAGCATTATCAACCTTCAAAATTATGTCAGACCCACTGAATACCAGATGAGATTATTTAACATGTTAATATACATCAACAACCTTAAAAGATAAATCATATACCAAAGAAATTTCTTATATAAAAATAGGAAACACTTTTATACTGGTACTAACCACCACATTAGTAAGCAAGACTATAACATGAACCAGAAGATTACCACTCATATTAGGTGGAATATGAGTAGAATAAACACCTTCCTTATACCTCATCGTGCAAATGATTCCTCCTAGGTAGGGTGTTGTGTGCCTATCAACTAATAATATTTTTCCATTCGATGTGGAAAACCTGAATTTACAGCAATCTACATTGTTCCCTGATTCTTTAATATTCGAGCATCTCACACCCCTAAGGTTGTTAACAAAAACATTACCAATACTCAAGAAATTAAAAAATATATTTGGTACATGTTCATACTCTAATGAATGATCAAATTTATAGTCACCAACAACCAAGCACACTATTTCAAAAATCATTGAACTAGTGATAAATTCAACTAAATTTAAATTATAATGTATATACCTTTCTCCTTCAGTCTATTTTTAAAATTTTAGTGGGGCACCAAAAGCATGAGTAACATTCAAAAGGATACTTGGATTCTTGAAATAAAAATTGAGACATTTTACTCAAATCCAATATTGTGAAATATTTTTCATGGCCTGAAGTGAATCAAACTAAGAGTTGTCGTTCATAAATGGAATGATTTAGCACTGGTAAAGTTTTCATTTATCATTTTTAAAAAGTAACTGAAAAATATTTCATTAATCACTGTAAATAAATTTACTAAAGAAAAATTTTTATCTTTTTTAGTTCTTTTTTAAAAGCACTAATAAAAGGGTCCCTGATATATTTAAAAGAACCTTAACCACAACTAATACAGTCATGATTCACAATATATCATGTAAGGCCCCTAATCTATAAAATCATCCTCTACATTCTCTTAGTTAAATGAAGTATATAATCCAAGGTATATTATTTCCCCTTTTCCTTTCTCATAGATTGCATGTTTGGGATTAACAGTTTTTATTTTTAGGTTATTCTTGACCATGATTATCCCTACTTCTCTTGCCCCATAACTCAAGTAATGTTTGGAATCCCTCATTCTTATTCATTTTTTTTTCTATCACCACCTTCACTCGTGGATCTTTTCATAGTTTTGGGGACTCGTTCTTTCCAATATTATAGTATATGAGTCTTCCCTTGGTTTGAGATATTTTATTATAGAGTATGTAATGGATATTTAGTTCAAAATATTATTGTTCATCGAAAATGGAATCATCCCATCAATTATTGTAACTGAATCTTCATTTTTTCTAACATGTTATTTTGAGAATGTATAACCAATTTTATAATTACCATCATTATATGAAATTTTATGGTATTTATTATAGTCATTTGACATTACCAAAATAATTTATAGAACAAAATATGGATTCGTATGTTCTACCTTTAGTTGGAAGGAGAATGATATTACTGTATATTTTCCATGTCTTTATGTCTCCCTATGATATTTGTTAATGAAATAAGAGTCCTAATTTCCTCAAACTACACTATTATTGGCCTCCATTGTAACGACCTGAAATTTTGAATAAATCTTGTTTCCTAATTTTTTGTGTTATTTTATTTTTTTTATACTCAACAAAAATGTTTCATTTGATAACATGAGTATAATTAAAATGAGACCGTTGGGTTTTTTACTGTTATATGACCATTGGTTAATATGACCGCTGGAAACTAAATGTTTTGATTATTGTCTCTAAATACAAGTAATCTTGGTTAATTAATATAGAAAAAAGATTTGATGGCCTCACCCAGTAGTCTTGGACCGATTGAAGCCCATCTAACAAAACATGGGAAGGAGGTAGTACCACTAGGCTTTTCTCTGGACCCAACCCAAGCCGAACTTCATCGTATGAAGCTAGAATGGAATCTCCTTCGCGAGAAGTTCTAACTGATAGAAATTACTACTCGTGCGATGTTGGTCGAGCCTTTCTCGGATTCTCTCACCTTAGAACACCTTACATATAGGTCCTATGCTGGTGTGATAAGGGGCTATGTAAGGAGACTGTAACTGCCCTGTGTAATCTTTTGTTTTAAATAAAAATTGGTATTTCTTCTTATGATGATGTTTATGACTTTTCAAATGTCCGGATAAATATAGTATGCATATTTTTGGTGAATTTTAGAGAAAGGATATTTTAAAAAATGTTTATGTAAACCTTAAATAATTAAAAATGCGTAATGATTTTCAAACAATGATCTTCTACAATTATGTTCAGTACGAAATTTAGAGTCTAATAAGATCAACATAAATTTTGATGAATAGTAAATTATGAATAGTGATTTTATGCTTAGGATTAGTAATGTGACCAAATGGATTGGTAATCTCACTTAAAGAAAGTATTATTGTAATCTAGGCACCTTGATTAAGTAATGTGACTCAATAAAATGGTTAAATAACGGTTTCATATATTATTATTCAAGTATTAGTTTTTTCGGGTGAATAGTGTTTTTAATTAAAAATTATATTAAAAATACTTAGAAAATTATTTTTATAAAATGGATTTCATTTTTGAACTCAGAGCGTCGATATTATGTTAAGGTAATTTTTGGGGATTTTTCTGAAAAAATTGAATTTTCGGTGAAGAGTGTATTTATTTAAAAATTAAATTAAAAATATTTAGAAAATTATTTTTATAAAATGGAGTTCATTTTTGAAATCAGAGAATTAATATTTGGTTAAGGTGAAATTTTGGGATTTTTCTGAGAAAGTTGAATTTTCGATGAATAGTGAAAATACAGTTTTTAAGTTACGGGTGTTTAATGACATCATTAAATGATGTATTAAGTATGTAATCAATATGGTCGACTTATTAATAGTAAGATAAGGTATGATGTGTCCCAAGTGTCCAATACCATGGGAAAGACCATGGTTTTGCCAAAACCACCAATGAGGTGTCCCTTGGCCATTAATGCCTTGTACCCTCACTTTCCCTATAAATAGCAAGCAATCCTCTCATCCATTCGACTCCCAACTCTTACCCAACGAAGCTCTGGTATCATTACCTCCCAAAAAGTCCTCCAAAGGTTCCCTTAATCCCTCAAGGTCCCAACCTTTGAGTTTTAAGAGTTACGTTTTAATGTAAGGGAACTGACCCCTCTCTTTATTTTCAAGTGATCTCTTTGATGTCATTTCTTTGATGCTCCATGTTCTTATGTTGGAGGAGATTCTTTTATATTAATTATAATGTCCTTTTTATTTTCATATGCTGAGAGACACCCTCTTATTCTCATCATTTAGTTTTAAGAATGTTTAAGTGGCGTCATTAGGCTGCCGGATTTTTAAGGGATTCTTTCACCCTTCCCATTTTTCAAAGTTCTACTTTCATGTCAAGTCTTTCAAGTTCCTTTTTATTATGTTGGGGTATGATCTCTATATCTATCATACTTAACTTTTTATGTTCATATGATGAGATACCCCCTCTTACTATCATCATTTCGTTTTAAGATTGTTTAAGTGGCGCCGTTAGGCTGCCGAATTTTTAAGGGATTCTTTCACCCTTCCCATTTTTCAAGGTTCTACTTTCATGTAAAGTCTTTCAAGTTCATTTTTATTATGTTGGGATATGATCTATATATCTATAATAATAATCTCTTTTGGTAATATGATGAGATACCCCATTTGATCTCTTCAAATCAGTATTTTGAAGTTTTAAGTGACGTCGTTAGGCTGCCGAATTTTAAGTGGTTCTTTCACCTTTCTCCTTTTTCAAAGTTCTAATTCCATGTCAAGTCTTGCAAGTTCCTTTTTATTATTTTGGGTTATGATCTCTATATATATCATACTGATCTTTTATTTTCATATTATTAGAGACCCTATTTGATCTCATCAATTCATTTTTGGTTGAAGTTTATGTGACGTCGTTAGGCTGCCGAATTTTGAAAAGAGAAATATTATTTTTTGTCTTCCTTTCATGTTCTTTATTTCATATGTTATATTTTCAAATTTCATTACCATGTTCTTTAATCCCTTATATTATGTCCCTCTACTATTTTATGGGTCATTTATGAATGTTTGACCCATGTCCCCTCCCTTTTGAACGTTTCTAAAACCCTGTAATGTTGTCGTTGTGCTGCAGAATTTTCGTCTCAAAATGCCTCTCTCTTTTTCTAAAAATTAATTCATGTTATTAAGTTAATACTCAAAGATATTATTTCTACAGGGGTATTCACATATATATCAAAATTTTCTATTTTTAAATTCTGGGATTTACATACATGAAACCCGCTTTCCCTTTCCGTGGGTTTAAAGTGACATAAAGATAATGTCTTTAAAGCAGTTTTTAAAACATTATGATTATGAAATGAAACCCATTTATTTTATGCTATATGGGTTGTTTATGAAATTATTTATGATGATATATGTGTCTCACATGATAATAAAGACATGTCAAGGTTGCGCCCAGATAGCGCTCCAATTCATTGGGTAAAGAATTAATCTCTAGAGATGACCTTTTAGACTGATACCTTGGTGAATAACGTTGGTAATTTTCAATGACACCTTGGGTATGGACCTTGGTGAAACGAAATGATTGTCGATATTAAATTTTGTATCCATGTCTTCAAGTTATGAAAAAAGTTATTTTTATTATGATATGCATCATTATTTCTTTCTCATGCCTTAATGTTCTTTTTCATGACATTGTTGATGTATCTCAGGTTCACATGTTAAATGTTTCCCCTTGTTTCCCTTACTGGGCCTTCTGCTCACCCTTTCTTTTGATGTATGTCCCTAGGTTATGAGATGCAGTAATGAACCTAGAATGAACATGAGGAGTAGCCTTTCAAGTTTTTAAGAAGAATGTTTTCTGTTTTCATGTTTTAAGTTCCTCGTTCCCAAGACACTAAACCTTAAAGATCCTCAGTTTTGTAAAATGTAATGAAATTTTATGTGATAAAAATGCTGGATTCTATAGTTGGTATCAGAGGTTGGTTTAGTTATTTGTGTAAATTAGTATATGAAAACATTAGGAAGAACCCTATAGAAAAGTTTAAATATAGGAAACCTTCCTGGTATTTTTGTGAGTATTGAGTAAGGGGTTGCCAAGAAAATACATCCTTGTCTGGATACGAGCAGGTATAGGTGGCTCTGGCACAGATGTACATAGAGGTAAAACCCGAAAGCCCCTCTTTGAGCTAGACTCGAATGGGAACTGGTACACGACAACGGGACTTGCTGCACTCTTAGTTATGACACTCCCAGGGGATATGCTTTTGTAAATTCATAAGCTTAGTCTGAACCATTATTAAAGGAACAAAGATAAAATAAAGTAAAGATTCACATAAGAATATATGATCATGGATAACCTATTTTGAAACCTAGGGTATCACAAGTTAGGGTATACTTTTTTTCTACAAGTTATCCTTATATGCTTTAAGTTCCTTTTTATGATTATTGGATAAGTATTTAAGCCTCTAATTATACTTTCTCTTCTTAGTTAATGGTGGGAAATGGAAGAACATGTCCCAACAACCAATGTGATAGAAAATGTGACGATTACCGTATGACAGAGATGATTAGGGGATTAAAAGATGATTATTATTTTGGAAGACGTTCACTATTTTGAGAACCCTATTTTATCGAGGTAAATAGATTACTATGGTATTTTCCTTGAGGAGTAAAGGTTGACTTATATTTTGAAGAATCAATGAATTTAAGGTGAACATATGGTATTATAGGTTACTTATGGAAATGATTGAACTATCTTGGGGAAAATATGTTTAGGTTAGTTACTTTTGTTATAAGATGTTAGGAGTGGTTGATGTTGTTTGGAGATGAACGATAATGTTTATCTTGGAAGACTGTGTTATCAAGTCCTTCTTGTATTTGGGTTTCAATCTTAGTTTGGGTTATTTTGAGGAATTTTAAGGACAATTATTTACGGAATGGTCAATGATGAACTCTGGGTACTGCTGTGGAACATTGAAGATTTAAAAGTAGTTTCCCTTCCTATGAGATTCTTTCTTTTTGAAGAGTTGTTTTATCTTACCCTTTCTGTTTTTTGGATAATGTTTAAAGATAGAAGAAATTGATAGTTAATCTTTTGTGGATTACGTGACTCTCAAGAAGATGATTCTTGTGTTTTGATGAGACCAAGTGTTTTTAAATGCTCATCGTTTGGAGAAAAGATTAGTTTTGGTAGTTACTTATTAAAGGATGAAACTATACATGAATGTAGGTATATTTACTTATGTTTTTGTTCTATGTAGTAAATGAATGCCTCAAAATTATGAAAAGGAGAGTAAAACAAAAATGTTGTTGGTTTACGTTTCCTACTACGTAATCAAAGACCATTTACACACATCATAAGTTTGTGATTTTCTCGTGGTTAACTTTATCCTAATAATGTTTTCTATCACTCTTCCTCAAAACTTGACCCTTTCTTTTTTCCTCCATTTCCATGTTTTCTTACATTGAATCCTAGTGTGGGTTAACTCGGGTGACCTTTGTACTTCCCTTTCTTTCTTATAAAGTAATAGTTTTACTGACTCCTTTTCTGATGTGGGAATTTCAATGAAATTTCAAAACCCAATTTTAAAAATTGCGAGGACGTAATTTCTTAAGGGGGGAGATTGTAACGACCCGAAATTTTGAATAAATCTTGTTTCATAATTTTGTGTGTTATTTTATTTTTTTTATACTCAACAAAAATGTTTCATTTGATAACATGAGTATAATTAAAATGAGACCGTTTGGTTTTTGACTGTTATATGACCATTGGTCAATATGACCGCTAGAAACTAAACGTTTTGATTATTGTCTCTAAATACATGTAATCATGGTTAATTAATATAGAAAGAAGATTTGATGGTCTCACCCAGTAGTCTGGGACCGATCGAATCCCATCTAACAGAACTTGGGAAGGAGGTAGCACCACTGGGCTTTGCTCTGGACCAAACCCAAGCCGAACTTCATCATGTGAAGCTAGAATGGAATCGCCCTCGTGAGAAGTTCAAACTGATAGAAATTACTACTCGTGCGATGTTGGCCGAGCCTCCCCCAGATTCTATCACCTTAGCACACCTTACACTTAGGTCTGATGCTGGTGTGATAAGGGGCTATGTAAAGAGATCGTAACTACCTCGTATAATCCTTTGTTTTAAATAAAAATTGTGATTTATTCTTATGATGATTTTTATGACTTTTCAAATGTCCGAATAAATATAGTATGCATTTTTTTGGTGAATTTTAGAGAAAGGGTATTTTAAAAAATGTTTATGTAAACCTTAAATAATTAAAAATGTTTATGTAAACCTTAAATAATTAAAAATTTGTAATGAATTTCAAAACATGGTCTTCTACAATTATGTTCAGTATGAAATTTTGAGTCTAATAAGATCAACTTAATTTTTGATGAATAATAAATTATGAATAGTGATTTTATGCTTAGGATTTGTAATGTGACCAAATGGATTAGTAATCTCACTTAAAAAAAGTATTAATATAATCTAGGCACCTTGATTAAGTAATGTGATTCAATAAAATGTTTAAATAACGGTTTCATATGTTATTATTAAAGTATTAGTTTTTTTGAGTGAATAGTGCTTTTAATTAAAAATAAAAATAAAAATATTTACAAATTTATTTTTTTAAAATGTATTTCATTTTTGAACTCAGAGCGTCGATGTTATTATAAGGTAATTTTTGGGGATTTTTCTGAAAAAAAATGAATTTTTGGTGAATAGTGTATTTATTTAAAAATTAAATTAAAAATATATAAAAAATTATTTTTATAAAATGGAGTTCATTTTTGAAATCAGATCATTGATATTTGATTAAGGTGAAATTTTGGTATTTTTCTGAGAAAGTTGAATTTTCAATGAATAGTGAAAATACAGTTTTTAAGTTACGGGTGTTTAATGACTTCATTAAATGATATATTAAGTATGTAATAAATATGTTAGACTTATTAATAGTAAGATAAGGTATGAGATGTCCCAAGTGTCCAATACCATGGGCAAATACCATGGGAAAGCCCATGGTTTTTCCAAAACCACCAATGAGGTGTCCCTTGGCCATTAATGCCATGTCCCCTCACTTTCCCTATAAATACCAAGAAATCAACTCATCCATTCAACTCCAAACTCTTCCCCAACAAAGCTCTGGTCTTGTTACCTCCCAAGGAGTCCTCCCAAGGTACCCCCAAGCCCTCAAGGTCCCATCCTTTGAGTTTTAAGAGTTACGTTTTAAGGTAAGGGATTCAACCACTCTCTTTCTTTTCAAGTGATCTCTTTTATGTCATTTCTTTTATGCACTATGTTCTTATGTTGGAGTAGGTTCTTTTATATTCATTATAATGTCCTTTTTATTTTCAAATGATGAGAGACCCCCTCTTACTCTCATAATTTCGTTTTAAGAATGTTTAAGTGGCGTCGTTAGGATGCCGAATTTTTAAGGGATTCTTTCACCCTTCCCATTTTTCAAAGTTATACTTTCATGTCAAGTATTTCAAGTTACTTTTTATTATGTTGGGTTATGATCTCTATATCTATCATACTGAACTTTTTATTTTCATATGATGAGAGACCCCCTCTTACTCTCATCATTTCGTTTTAAGAATTTTTAAGTCGCGCCGTTAGGCTGCCGAATTTTTAAGGGATTCTTTCACCCTTCCCATTTTTCAAAGTTCTACATTCATGTCAAGTCCTTCAAGTTCCTTTTTATTATGTTGGGGTATGATATATATATCTATCATACTGATATTTTATTATCATATTAGGAGAGACCCCATTTTATCTCATCAAATCAGTATTTTGAAGTTTTAAGTGGCGTTGTTCGGCTGCCGAATTTTTAGTGGTTCTTTCACCTTTCTCCTTTTTCAAAGTTCTAATTCCATGTCAAGTCTTGAAAGTTCCTTTTTATTATGTTGGGGTATGATCTATATATCTATAATACTGATCTTTTTTATTTATATGATTAGAGACCCTATTTGATCTCATCAATTCATTTTTGGTTGATGTTTATGTGACGTCGTTAGGCTGCCGAATTTTCATAAGAGAAATCTTATTTTTTGTCTTCCTCTAATGTTCTTCATTTCATATTCTATATTTTCAAATTTCATTACCATGTTATTAAATCCATTATATCTTGTCCCGATATTGTTTTATGGTTCATTTATGAATGTTTTACCCATGTCCCCTCTCCTTTCAACGTTTCTAAAACCCTGTAATGTAGTCATTGTGCTGCAGAATTTTCATCCCAAAATGCCTCTCTCTTTTTCTCAAAATTAATTCATGTTATTAAGTCAATAATAAAAGCTCTTATTTCTATAGGGTTATTCACATATATATCAAAATTTTATATTTTTAAATTATAGGATTTACATACATGAAACCCGCTTTCCCTTTCCGTGGGTTTAAAGTGACATAATGATCAGGTCTTTAAAGCAGTTTTTAAAACGTTATGATTATGAAATGAAACCCATTTATTTAATTCTATATGGGTTGTTTATGAAATGATTTATGATGATATATTTGGCTCACATGATAATAAATACATGTTAAGGGTGTGCCCAGATAGCGCTCCAATGCATTGGGTAATGACTTAATCTCTAGAGATGACCTTTTAGACTAATACCTTGGTGAATAACCTTGGTAATTTTTAATGACACCTTGGGGATGGACCTTGGTGAAACGAAATGATTTTTGAAATTAAATGTTTTATCCACATCTTCAAGTTATGAAAATAGTTATTTTTATTATGATATTCCTCATGATTTCTTTCTCATGCCTTAATGTTCTTTTTCATGACATTGTTGATGTATCTCAAGTTCACATGTTAAATGTTTCCCCTTGTTTCCCTTACAGGGCCTCCTGCTCACCCTTTCTTTTGATGTATGTCCCCAAGTTATGAGATGCAGTAACGAACCTAGAATGAACATGAGGAGAAGCCTTTCAAGTTTTTAATAAAAATGTTTTATGTTTTCATGTTTTAAGTTCCTAGTTTCCAAGACACTAAACCTTAAAGATCCTCAGTTTTTTAAAATGTAATGGAATTTTATGTGATAAAAAGGCTGGATGCTATAACCATGATTTGTATTTCACATTTTATATAATTTCTTCAAAATAAACCCACATTAATATGTATATTTATTTATATAAATATTTAAATATTAAATTAATGTCTTTTTAATGTAATGTTTTTAATGAAAATTAGGTTCAAACAATACTAATTCTTAGCTTAGATTATTTGTTTTATGGTATTTTCAAAAATATTTATTTAATGTGATAAAATATTAACACAAATATTTAGACAATTATATTTTTAAAATGTAATATTTTTATATTAATAACTAATATTTAATTTAGGTTATTTTTGAACTTTTGTTAGATTTTCCTATACATGTGACAAACAAATTTTTTAAAAAATAAAAAGTTATATGTTTTATTTATAAAACACATTTTTCTTTAGTTTTTCGATCTAGATACATGTAAAAAATATTTTATCATTAAATAAATTAATTAATTCATTATTTAATATAAAGATATGTTTATATATTAATTTAAAAATATTTAAATCACGTAGGATATGTACGAGTTTATAATGTAGGTCTTTTAGAGTATTTTTTGAAAATAGAAAATTTATTTTTTATTAACCATTGAGATATGTTATTCATGATTTAAATAATTAAATAGGAACTAAATAACTCAATTGATAATGGTTTCATATTGTGTTTATAAAAATCTATAAAAGAGAATGGTATTAATTGCATTAGATAAGACAAAAAATGGGTTAAATGGAATATTTTTCCATTATTATGCATTATACATGGTATAATAGAAATATTTATGTGATTATGATTTTTTATTATTCGATTAAAGAATTTGATGTTTATAATACCTAATTAGTTTTATTTTTTATATATGTATTTGATATTTTATTTTTTGGTAAAATCTTTTATAATATATATATTGACAGGATAAATATATTCATCATACTATTTTACTGTAATAACACACAAATATGGTTTTAATAAGTTTATATTCTAAGAAGAATTGATACACATTTATAAATATTTCTTTTATAGACATTACAAGTTTAGGAAATTGAAAAATTCATTAAATATTCTCTAGTAAATCTTCATTTTTATCTTTTTATAGATTTTTATTAATTTATTGGCCAATTTTAAATGTTTATTTGTATTTTAGTTTGTCCTATAGAGTAATTTGTTTTTTCAAAATTATACTATTAAATGTAATATGTATCTAATTTTTTATAATTTATTATAAATATAATATGAACATATTTTCCACGAATAATCACATTATTTTATTTGAAATTATTGTTAATATACCTATCATTGAATGATTACAATATTTTTCTATAAGAAATACATGTGTGGGTGAGATAAAAATAATATTTTATCTTACATTATGAATATTATGGGTATTATGTGAGGGCTATGTATGGTATGTTAGAAAGTGAGTTAGTACTGACATGTTAGAGATTCATTAGGGGACAGATCTACGGTAATGTTACAATTATGTTTTACTAGTACATCGCCTGTGCATATGCACTGTGATATAATTCAAATCTAATTTTCAAATGTCTTAATAATTTGAGTAGTTAATAATGAAAATTACTTAAAATATGAAAAACTTACATCATTAGTGAGAGATAATAATGAAAATAAATGAATAATAAAAACATGTATTTGAACATATATATGAAAATGAATGAAAAGGAAATAACATGATGTAAAAAGATACAGAAAAACATGATGTATCATTAATAATTCGATGTGGTGAATTTAAAAGGTATTGTAGTAGGGAGTTCATATTTTTAATATGTCATCGTCATAGGTAAAGGTCACTTTATGATTGGAAAGGACGATGGAATTGGAAGGGGAAAAAAGAAATGAGTTAAAGATGTAAATGATGTGATGAATGGTGGCCTTAGAACTATATTGGAGGAGCAGTGGAGGCAGAGGCAGAGGTGGCAGAAATGGAGGAAAAGTTGAAGTCCAATGCTGAAGAGGTGGAGGCCGATGAGAAGGATACACAAGGGGAGGGGAATTATCAGTATAACATTCAATTACTATAGTTTAATGACCACTCATTAAACATCTATTTTTTTATAGAAGATTACTCAAGATAGAAATAAGATTTCATAAAGTACAAAGAAGTATAAAAAAAGAATGAAAATAAAGTAATCTATCACTATTTCAAAGATTAACAACATCTGAACTACTTATTATGAATCAAAAACATTCTATGGACTAAACCACAACTGGACTAAACTAAAACACTAACACAAGGAATTACTATAGTAAAGGCTCTAATTCAACAATAATATTCAACTGGTTACCTTTTAGTAAGATAAATACACTGTAATGCATTTCTCAAATCCACTTCAATTAATACTTAAATTCTCAGCTATTGAGTTTTTTCCCACGCACAAACCATCCAAATAATCAATAAAAATGTAATACAAATCATTAAATGAGCACAGAAATGCAGCATCTTCATGATGGGATACATTACACATCGGGCTGCTATTTGAACCACTGGCTCTTTGTATGAGCAATCATGACCAGCTCCCAGTTCAAGACCTTCACTGCAGGAGTGTTGTAATCTGAAAATGAAAGCAGTGATATTATGTAATGAAATGATGTTAGTGATATGCTCAATGAAGATCAAAATGATGATTCATTGGATAATTACATGTTAACAGATGAATAGTTTAGTCGAAATATATATGCAGAAGAATGTTTGGTGCATTTCATAGGATTTATTTTCACCTGGAACGTTTCCATGATTTCTTCCCATCCAAGGGAAGTTCATTAAAAGAGAGAAAACAAATCAACTTACGGAAATATGTTTTAATGGAAAAAAACTTGAAAACTCATAAATTGAGAAATTTGTTTTACTGAGAGAAAAAAAGTGTCAAATCCTAGAATGGTAAATCTGTTCTACTGGAGAAAATTTTTGAGAAATCATAATGTGGGAAAACTAAACTATTGTAAACTAACATTACATCAGAACATGGATTATCTGTTTCAATGTATATAATCTTCCCATCAAGAATATTGATTTTATGATTTTATAATTTCATTATAGTTTATTAGTAAACTACAGTATAAGTAGACATAACAGAGGAGAAATTTTTTATAACAGGACATTTGAAACTTACAGATTGCAGAAAATGTGTTTGAAAATTGGACAAGTACTGCAAGAAAAACCTTTAGTCATATTTGTCTGTTTTTTTCTTGAATTTATCCTTCCTGAAATTCATTTCTTAGAGGTTTGGTGGGTTGGATTATAAATCATCCTTCATCCTGTATAAAAACATTGAGTCGTGAAGTAGGTGGGAAAAGTGGGTCAAATAATTTATTAATAAATTAGATGTTAAATATTACTTTTAATAGAGGTTCAGGAAAATTTAAAGAAGCCAACCAAAAAACCAGAATTCTAGCCCCAAAATTATTGAATTACTTGTCACTTTTCAATGAACCGACTCAAAATGAAATGATTCTCATGATCACTTATGCATGAAGTCATATTGGAAGTGAAAACATGATGCTGTGAGGAGAAGATTGAGAAGAATACCTTGTCGAGGTAAAAACAATTCATGGAGAACATGAAGGGAAATCTTAGACGTACATGGGGCCTATCATCGATTCCATTTCTGGAAAGCCACATTAATGTTATACATTCAGGGCCTCGAATAGAAGTTTCAATGAGTGCCAATGGCGTGAACATTAAATACATATGTACTGAAAAGCATATATCTATATTAGAAACAATAACATAGTACACACCCAATTAGTGAAATAGAACAGTAATCATGAATAGAATTATTATACATGTATAGAATAAAATATGGACCTGTTTGAAAAAAAAATATGAATGAATTAGAACAGAATATGAACCTATTTAAAAAATATGAATCTCTAAAAAAACCAACTCACCATTCCAACAGTACTAAAACACCTCCATCATTGTATACTCCACGTTTTCTTTGAATCCCATATAGATTATAATTCATTCTATAACTGATCTCTTGCACAAAACATCCAAAACCCCCATAATTTCTTAAAAACATCCAAACCCTACCTTACACACATGCATATTTCATACTATAAGTGAATCCTTACGCATAACCAAATGATATATACCATAATACAACATGAGATAGAGCGTCAGTAAGTTCATTAATAAATATGTCCAGGATAAAAAAATACAATATTCAATAGAGAACTTGGGAAGACAAGGAAGGAACTCATAGAGCTTTGTGGATCTCCTCTACACTTGACATAGTAAAGTCTCCATCAAATTTAATATTCTCCACATTCACATTGATGTCATCAACCAATATATCAAACCTTGGGGAATGGATGTCAAGCCCCTTCTCAGTAAGATCAAGCTTGAGCATAGGAGCTTTGGTGTATGCAGGTGAACATACCTTCAAAGAATGAACAAAAATCATTAAATAAATAATTTACACTAGAAATGCAATATATATGTTATATTTATATTTTAATTGTTCATTTAAATTCATAAACTATTTAAATCAAAAATATAATTTCTGTTAAATTAGATAAACAGTATATGTGAAATCATATATTATATAACAATGTTCCTTAAATATAACTACATAACTAAATTACCATGATTTTATTTATCTATCTTTATATGATATTTTTTCTTCACTATAGAATGTTACAGATATTCAAGAAAGACTTACTAATCATGCACAAAAACAGACAAAAACTAAAGGTAGATTGTAATCTCAATGCAAAGACTCGTGGAGTAGTATCGCTTAGGTTGACCCTGGGAATGTGGTTCCCATAGAAATAATTCTTGATGCCATTACAAATATCTACAACTTCAAGCACCAGAACATTATCTATTGTTAAGTAGTCAAACTAGTGAATTCAAATAACCTCAATAGTTTTAGGCGTAACATTGTCTTGTCTAAACCATGAATGCATGCCAATATAAGTTTTATTTTCAGTGATGGCATGGAAGAATACTTTTTCAGGAATGAGAGATGAGTGCACATCAGAAGCAACCAAAACTGAAGAATATAGAATGTTATCAGTATATAGGACAACATGGTAGTGAGAGTTGTCTTAAGGAAAGATAGAAATTTCGGATAACCCAAATATTTGTGTGCATTTGAATTGGAGTAATATTCATCCATTGTTGTCATGTTACTATAATACAAGTGTAAAATGCACATTACAATAATGTGGTATATGTATTCTGATAAATTAAAATGTAAGAAGTTTAAAAATTAGTACCATGTATTAAAAAGAAGGGATTTTATGTGAAATATATAAGCAAAACCCTATAGCAATTTTTTTGCATGACACATCTGAATAATGAAGTTACCTTTTCCACAACGATTATATACATTGCATCATATTTCATCACCAGTTTTTGTATGAAATTCATGTCACCAGAAATTGAATTTTTGGAGGAATCACATATAGAGAAGTCCACAAAATTCTTGTTAATTTCCTGGTTGGGAATAAAATAAGAAAATTTAATAAACAGGATTGGAAAATAAGGAACATAACTTATAATTTCATTGAAGAAATCCATCTGTTACTTATTTTTCTTCCACGGTCACATAAAGAAAGGCAGTACCTATAATAACGCATGTCCAACTATGGATCCTCTACTTGATTCCATAATTCTGAGGCTATATTATTTGTAATGCGGAAACACAACAACATATGCTTAATAGAATAAAAAGAAGATGCTAGTATCAGATTTGGCAGCTCGAGTTGGTTTTGGATCCAATTATATTATATGTGATAGTTTGATATATGCTCATGAGGGGACATGTTAGAATCAAAAATTGAAAATTTATAAAATAATCCAACAATTGATTATTTAGTAATTGATTTTGGGATCATTTGTTGAGGTCAAGGTTCTGAATCCACTGAATGGAGTGTAATGACTACATTATCATTGTAACTACTATCATTGGGTTACTAAAAGACAAAAGAATCATCGGCCTCTAGTTGTTGGAGAAGAGGACTTTTCGGTACGCTTCAATACTACGTACTGGCGCCCCCTTCTTACAACCGCCCACTCCCAACTATCCTGACACCACGACCCATCTCCCATCTTCATGGGAACTTTATCCAAAAGAAACCCATTTAAATAAATTGTGAAAACACACATATTAAATTAGAAATTCAGAAAATATTGTACGGAAGCACTTATTATAAATGTAAAGTGAAATAAGAGTTTTTTGATTAGTTTCCTAAATTGGAACAAAAAAATTAGTGGATTGCACCAACCAATGAGATATTTTTTATAATAGTCTCCCAACTTTCCATTATAAAGGGCGCTAAATCACATCTTGGATAAAAATGACCTGAAGCCTGCAAATTAAATGTTGTTTAGAGAAATTTATACATTAAATGGGAAATGTCTCACATAAACTTTAAAGAGAAAGGTAGAAAACATCAAAAACATAGAAAACAAAGTAGAAACACAAACCTGGATGTTGGTTTTTACTTCCAATAACAATATGATTAGACCTTCATTGGGTGCGTGGGGTTCTGTCCAGCTTTTTTCCTACCCATAAAACACAAAAAAAATTCATTAAATATTAAAATAACTAAAGTAAAAAAAATAAAAATAATAGGTACAATTATTTTTGGGTTTAAAACCCCGAACATGTCTTGTAGTTAACTTGTCCACACCTAGACAGTTCCAGTAGGTCAACCCTAGTCCAATAGTGGGTGTGGTCTTCAATGTATGAACAACCACATCTTGTTTCTATTGAGTGTTGATTGTAGTTCCTCTTGAACATAAACATGAACTAATTCAGTATGTTGAAAAGTAAGACCTCTCACCGTACATGTTGTATTATGGTACAATGGATTAAATGAACATGCCAACATGTTACCGTCGAGAAGAAGGGCACCTTCAAGAGTAATTTGGGTACATATTTCTTCGGCTTCTTAAGTCTATATTTTTCCTGCAAGCAGTATAGAAAAAAAAATAAGTTCAAAAGAAATCAGAAGTAATATTATAGAGTACAAAAAACTTATTTTGAGTTTCTATGTGTTTATGTGCATGAAAATAGACATGTATCCTGCAAAAATACCACCAGCAAACTCACATATGATCATGCATGATAACGCATGCTTGCATGAGGAAACTGCATTCTGCATAGGAAACAATATGCATGATAATATAATTTACAAGGGAAATGCAATCTCAGTACATAAAAATTCAATATAAAATTCAATATAAACTGAAATATGAAGTTACATTGAAACATCTATAAAAACAGGAATGTAAACATCAATTTTAGTACAACATGAACTAATATAAATTGAAATATAAAATTCAATATAAATGGTAGTGTAATGTAATATAAAATTAAATTGTAGTTCAAGTTAGAATCAATCAGAAACTATGAAATTCATGGTATTCAAGAACCAATATGTTCTTACATACTGTAGGTATTGCCATGTCCCATAATTTGACCAGAAAATCTTTGAGATAATCATACATGAATTCTAACCAGAATATCGTTGAAAAAGTGAAAAACATAACCTCTAAATTTCATTGAGATTTATAAACATTCAGATTGCCTTGATTTCTAACAGAAATACCGTAGTCAAGTGTATAGGATCACAAGATTGCAGCAAAACCTGTTGAAAAAAAGTAAGAACAATCACCTATGGTCTGCGTAAAGAAATTGACTGAACGTAATGGAGAATGGTGTGAGACTGTAAAAAATATATTGTGTTTGTTGATGAATCGAGGCCCCATCCTCCTAAATCAAAAACCTACAAACTGGAAGACGTTGATGGAGGTGGAGGTGGAGGCAAAGAAGGTAGATTTGGGGAGGCAGTTGCGGAGGTGTGGTAGTTGGAGGCGAAGCAACTGGTGGCGGAGGTGGAGGTGGGGGAAGTGAGGAGCGACTGAGGTTAGGGTTTCGTGGAAGCACAGGAATGGAATGGGAGGGGTTCAATGGGTGTGGAGAGACAATTGGTGATATATAGATGGAGAAGGGGAAGACTATGATGGGATATTGGGAGTTATTCGAATGGGTTCCCGGAGAAGATGAGAACGAAAATCCAAGTGGGATAATGAACCCGATGAAGAGGTATGGTGAAACCATGATAAGGAGGAAGATAGAGTTGGAGGTTGATAGAATATAGGAAAACCCAGAAGAGGATGACCCAAGCGTTGGGATTTCACGGGATCCCTAGGTCATGACGAACTCAATCCCGACCGCAAGCAGGAGAAGGAAAAGAGAGGATGGTAAAGTAGAAACCGGTTGACAGACGTTGTCAGAGAAATAGATTGATTGTGTAGAGATTGACCATGAAATCCATGATGGTGAAGGCGAGGGTTTAAGGGGAGTGAAGGTCCCAACACGAGTGGGAGAATGAGGCAGAATAAGAGATTAGTACCATGCGGGACATGGGTGTCGTGGAGATATGTAGAAATGACACGTAAGGGAAGAACGATGTGGAAGCATGGGAGTTTGACACGTGGCAGTTAGAATGCCAGTATTAGTATATATAGTAGATTTGTTATTATTTTTGGTTTTCATATGTTTGTTTTAAATAATGTATTGTGTAACCCATTGTATTGTTCTTTTTTAAGAGATCAAATTAGTTAAATACTTCTCCATATTAAAAATGAACATCCTAAGAAAAATTAGATATGTTATAACCATTTCATGACTTGATATAATAAGTAAATTTTATGGTTTCCACATTGGGATAGTCATGGAAGCTAGGGGTCTGAGGTTGAATATCATGTTAAATGTGATGTCCTTATTTCCAAAGGAAGATAAATATTTTTCCCTACTATAATTCAAATGAAAACCACTTATTAGTGAAATGATTTCAATTTTATGGAACAATCTTGGTATAATGTTACATAATTATTATTATAACTCAGTGGTATGAAATTAAGTCATTAAATTTGATTATTAGAGTGTCTATGTTAGTATATCATGACTTGAAATACATTTTTATTTTGATGGTTACTACTTCGAACATGTACGCAAATATTTCCATTGTTGTATATTTTATGGTCCCTTTTAGAATTTATGTTTTTATTTTTATAATCACACAAAGCACCTGAATCATAGTGGATATAGAGATCTTATATATTAGATACATGTTAGGGAAAAGGACTAGTAAAATAGATTATATCAGTTCGTCTCACTGGGCATGAGTTTATGTTCTCATGGTAGTATCATTGACTATTTATAATTTTGAGATGAGATTTGAAATTTTAATTTATTATTTGTTAATTTAAAATGTTTTAAGGAGACTACATCCATATTCAATAGAATCATATCCAAAACTGTTATTGTAGTATTATTTTCATGAGATTCATCCCCAATTTATTCTATATTTCTAGAACTACTTTGAGAAGTAGTCATAAAAAATATTCAGTGGTACCTAGTATGGGATAAATACATCTTAGAGAATTTAAAGCATCATTGCTCAATGTTAATAAGATATGAAGGATGTGTCTCAAGTGACCAAATTCAGTAATAAATTTTAATTTTATGAAGAAGATAAGGGTGCTAGTTGTTTATAACTTATTACAGTTGATGATTTCATGGGATAACACCAACCATAAGGATTAATTATTTTCATAAGTTCAATTACTCATTTTCTTTTAAATGGATTCATTTTAGTTTTTTGATATAAGAGTATAAATATGAAGTTAAAGAGTTCATCATGTTTTCAACAGAGATTTCATACAACCCTTCTCAAATTATTTAACAATTCTGAAATTTTTGAAATTTAAGAAAAATTAAATGATTTAATCCTCACGTGGAAAATGTATTCTACACATGATAATGTAATGGATCTTAAATAAGAACATACTCTTGATGATGACACTACAGAATTGTTATGGGATCGTAATCATGATGAAGAAAAAACAACAATGATTGAGCATTACAATGTTTTATAAAATTATCAAGGAAATAATTGAGGGTATAAAATTTTAGGATGGTTAGAATCTACATGTCCAGCCTATTTACCCAAAAAAATCTATGTTTATTTTTTATCTTGGGGTCAAAACGATGAATAATGTTATGGTTAATATTAAATCATGTCATCATGTCCAACCTGTAAGGAAAGAAACCCCTTCGAACAATATATCAGAAATGTTACAGTATACATACTCTATTATTCTAAAATACTATATAATGAATCAATGATTTAATTTTCATTTTTCGATGAAGAGTTATTTTATTATAGAATATTTCTATATTAAATTTTTCTTGACGGCTGCTGGATAAGCCCATTGTGTCTTCTAGACTCTTTTTACCATGTTGCATCCTAGGGATGCTAAGGGCAAAGAAAATCTTCATCCCCGAGTTAGTTATTCACACATTATAAATCAATAATCATTGAATGATTTCATCAATAGTTGCGATGAGAAATAATATCAAGTGTATATTGGATGAAAATATATTATTTGACACTTTATTTTATCAAATTTAATAAAACAAATTATAATTTATTAAATAGAAAAACAGTGGTGAAAATAACGAACCTTCATCAAAACCAATGTACCCTTATCAAAATGATATGGTGGAATACACATCATTGGTGATGAAATTGGTATGATTATAAATCAATAACATAATTTTAATGTGATTTCAAACATCATATGTTCTTTTGTTTATACTCATATTGATGAATACAAATATGAAACCACTTCCATCAAACATCATGTGTTATGGATTGAAGCTCGCATATATATAGAGGGTTTAATAGTGTATTAAAACAAAAAGCTTGTACGAGAACCATATATGTGTATGAATTAATTGGATTTTTTTATGCTTCATAACATTGTTAAATTAAAATATCTATTAATTTTCCTTATTTATATGGTTAAGAAATAAGAATCAATAGTGACAATACTAGAATAAAAAATACTTTTATAATCTTTAAAGCAGCTGAAACAATATGGTCGCACTGGAAGATTATATATTGGAGTGTCTCCATGAAAATATATCAATAATATATGAACCCATAAATATAAATATAATATACTGAAATGATCACAGACACAAATATACTCACTATAATTTATTATTGTCTCGTCAGGTTTAGCGAACCTATGTATGAGAATGAATCCACGTGAAACAGCAGTGGAAAAAATATATAAACATAATCTAAAAGACCCCACTAGATTTGAGCCTATTAATTCCCCCCAACCATATAAAATACCCGAGTTAATAAATTATTTTATTACTCTTTCTCATAAATGTGAATCAAACAACTTTCGATAAATTTATTTTAATAATGATGTACATGGTAAAATTTTACGTGATTTATATTTGTGAACATCCATGTACCGCCTTTTTGTTAGGGATAAAGTGTATAATATCATAGAATACATGATAACCCATAAGGACATCTAGAAATAACACATGAGACTAGGGATTGAGGTATCTCATTAGCTAACTTTGTAACGCCCCAACCCCAGTTACCCAGTTTCGGTGAATTATTACATAACATTGGCATGATCACAAGAAAGATCAAGTATCGAAAGACCTATTAGTTTAGTATCCTTGGAAACACTAGATACAATCATAAAGTTTTACATTACATCATAAAAAAACATCTTGTCTTCATATCCCCTCATACTATCTCTGCAGGTCATTCATAAATTATTTCTTCATAATCCTGGGAAAAAAGTAAAACATTGAAAGGGGTGATCTCAGATTCTCAGTAAGGATAACATTATAGCAGAAGCTTTCATAGATAAGCATAACACCTAAGGCAGTTTATAACAAAAACAAAAGCCTTTTTACACTTGAACTTCAGCATAAAATGGAAAAGATAAAATAAAATAATGTCATTTACTTAATCACGTGGATATTATACTAGTCGAATGATCACATGCAATATCAATAACCAATTTCATAATAATGGAATGCATAATTCCAGACTATCATAACCACATAGCCAAGGCCTCGTGCCAAGACTACAAATAAGATTTTTCCAAGGCCTTGTGCCAAGACACTAGTTTGTCTCATGAGACCTACCGATGCATCGAGGAGCTATAGAGGGCTCCACTCGTCACTTATTAAGTCCAATGCATTCCTCATATAAACAGGTTTAAACATAACATAAACATTCATATTAAAACTAGCATACGAAATGTCAATACTTTAACCACAAACCATGAATGGTATAAAAATAGAACATCCACAGTCAAACATAACTCATTTGATACAATATGGAAGATTGTATTGTATCACATTAACCTCAATCAAGAATAATGAAGGATGACGACATAGATGAAAATAATCATCAAAACTATTTGGGAGAAATATCCCCCTTTTTCTTGAAATCATTTAAAAGTCACACTATTTGTCAAGAAGCCATTTAAAAATAGATTTTTGAATCAAAGTGTCACATACCACTTTGAAACTTTTAAAAGGAGTTTTAATTTTAAAACTTTAATGTCCATATAAATAAATCCTTATTACCATTTTTAAAACATGGACATTAATGATCAATATTTATATGAATAAGTCTTTAAAACATTTAAAAATGGTATTTTAGTTAGAGATTCTAACCAAAAGAGAGACACCTGAATACAAATAATAGAGGTAATAAAAAATTTGTAATATCATGAGAATAAAGGGATTCATGATATACTATGTCAAAGTACATTATATTCACCACATAAAATTTATTTGGTGTATAACAACAAAGGGGTCTCAATGGAATGTAAATTGAGATGAAATCTCTCATAAAGGCCATATCCTTAGGTTAAGGATAAATCAACGACATTATTATGTGTAACAAATATAAATACAATAAATATGATTGGATATTCAGTGTAAAACAATAAAGGGACATTCACACATATTCTAGTAAAAACAACACCAATGAATTGAATGTTTATCTCAACAAATCGAGATTGAGTAAAAATTACTCTTATCAAATTCATTCCGATGACTTGAGAATTTATCAATGTAGTGATTATGTGTATAAAAAGTATATCCACAGAAATGGGAGTGGAAATTATGACATAATCAAATGAATAGTGATTCCACACATAATCTTGGTGTAAAATAATCAATGAAGTATGCGTAAAGCCGATTAAATGGAAATTGAAATTTAAAATTCCCTTATTGATTTGGTAACATAAAAAGCATACACCCATGAAAGAAGGATCATAAAATGATGATGTAAATATAAATGAATTAAATTATATTACACAATGAATACAAACATGGGCAGTACACACACCACATGTAATAAATAAGTTGTGAACAATAGAATTCTCACAGAATTAAACGTGAGATAAGAAACCCCTTACCTTGTACTTTTCCTTGGTTTGAGGTAGTTTAACCTCCTGTGTAATTTTAAAATAATTGTTATTAAATTATTCATGAATCATATACATTAATATGATATCATATATGATCTTTTAACATTGCTTTGTTAATAATATCTTAGAATTGTCGTCGTTTCGGGTGTTAACTTACTCGTTTTATTTTATATGTTTTGTTACGTAAGACAAGTTTGCCATGGATAGGATGTATCTTATTCATATCCAGAATGATATAAAGTTCTTAAACATTATTTTTAAATCATCAAATGATAATTATACTTGAATGGATATGATGGAGAATAAATCTCATCGTGTTCGTGGAGACGGTAGTCCATAGGTACGCACGAGCGACAATATCATTCTGTTGATATTAAAATAATATATAATTGGATGGTATATCATATATAAAGAATCATTATCATGTTATATTTATTATTTAAATGAGTTACACATCATTATTATACCCACCCAAATAATAATATATTGAATAACAATTACACCACTACGTGGAGACAGTAAGCCGTACGTACGCACGTATGATGACATGTTATTCAATGGGTGGATAGAATACTGAATATGGTTGTATGATATTTATAATAACATCACAGTATATATAAGATACTGGAGTTATTATTTTAGAATGGTAACAACAAAGAAATAAGAAGTGAAAGAATAAAGGAACTTGAAAAGGGGTGGTGAAAACATTACCTCTTTTCCGGGTCCTTCCTTTTGATTTGATCAAAAGGGCTCCTTAGGTTGGCTTTCTGATCAAACTAAGGCCTCTAGGTTGTAGTGAGGGAAGTTGAGAGAGTATTTGGGCAGGTTTTGGACGATCCAAAAGGATTTGAAGGTGTGAATAAATGAGAAGGAGGAGTGCCCTTTTATAAGATGGGTGAGGGGAACCTTTGGAAATGATAGAAATATTAATTTATAATAAATTCATATTCAGTTTCTAATGGCTCCAGAGTTTATTATTAAAAGGTTAGGGTGGGGATAGGTCGAAAAACATTCATCCAATAGAATTTAGACAGGTTTGGGTTACTATATTAAACTTATCTTTTAGTTTAAACTCTTAGTTAATTAGTTTGACATTTACCTTGTCACTTTGTATTTTTATATTATATAGTTAATAAACTTACTATATACATCCAAGCGACCCCCAAGTGGTCCTTTAATGATATACCTATCATGATATAAGTCTATTGGCCTAATCTTAGATTTTTAGTAATTTAATATCAATTAATAATATAATATGTGTTTTAAAAACTCTTTTATATCAATTTTGACACTATTCAATAGTTGATTTTTGTGAAACTCATAACAGAATTATTACTTCAAAAAAAGTCAATTAAATCAATAAAAATATGTAATATTATCCTAGAAAATTATTTTAATTCATTAAAAGTCTTAAATTATATTTATTTGGGTATTTATAATATCAATTATTTTAATTTTTCACTATTATGTTAATTACTGCATCATCATTGTGTCACAAATATATTAAATTATTTAATGTTTAAAAATTATAAATAAAATATCATTATGTAGCAAATTTTATTATATTTATAATTAATATTTACAATCGAATTTATTTTATGTATAACCCTATATTAAAATGTTTTAGTAAATAAACTTTGATTTTAACTCTTTTAACTCTTCTTTGAATTAAATAATAATAAATGTCCTAATCTAATCAAAGTGGACCTAAATGATAATATTTTATTCATAAGGTTGTTTTTGGTCGAGATACACTTGTCCAATAGAATTAGGAAATGTGTTAGGGTAATATTAATATCAATTTTACCATTAATTATCCTATTTACTTTTAACCGTGGTAAATAAAAGTAAAAAGTTACTATTCACCAATAATTATTTTCATCTCATTGAACCACATTTTACTTCTTGATATTAACTGTGTCTCTCGGATTTTCGAAATTCTATTCATAGAAGCGGTAAAATTATGTTTTATGGAAAATTCAGTTTTTTTAACTACCACTTAGTAGTTTCACTATTCATCAAAAATTGAAGTTTTTCAGAACAATGCCAAAATTTAACCCTAAGCTATAATTGATATTCCAAATTCAAAAATGATTTCTATTTTAAAAAATTCTAAACATATAAGTTTCATTAAATAACTTTATAATTAATTCCCGTTGTCACAACAAATAGCATGTTTTTAAGAAACAATATATATCAAAAGATTGACAATTGTTTAGGTCCAATTTCAAAGTGAAATTAATTCTAATGAACACCATTAGATAAAATGGTAAAAATATATTCTAATTATACTTTGAAACCACTCAATAATATAATTTATCACTATAAATTATTTTGATTAAAAAAGTTTTTTTTAAGTATTTTTCACTATTCATAAAAATTGGAAGTTCTCAGAAAAATACCAAAAATTCATCTTAGGATAACTTCGATATTTCAAAACCAAAAATGAAGTCCATTTTGAAATATAAAATATATATAATTTCAAAAAGTAGGTATTACTATTCATAACGTCTAGTTTGATTGGTTGTGGTGTGTTAGAACTCGATGTTGCATACAACACATGCTATCGCATTATTCAAAGAGAAGCGTACCGTAGAAGCATGGGGTGTTACATTCTCCCCTCCTTTAATAAATTGCGTCCTCATATTTTTTAAAATTGTGCTTGGGAATATAATGGAATGTCCCACATCGGAAAAACTGTCAATAAAACTATCACTTTAAAAGAAAGAAAGAGAGGTATAAAGGTCAACCAAGATAACCCGTACTCGGATTCCATGTACGAAAACATGGATATGGATGATAAACTAAGTGTCAAGTTCTGATGGAGAGGGATAGAAATCATGATCAGGAGAAAGTTAACAGTAAGAAAACCACAAACTTGTGTTGGGACAAACGGCCATTAGTCTCCTAGTAGGAAAGTAAATGGACAACATTTTTTTTGTTTTAAGTTACATTACATAAGGATGAGGAATTTATTTATGATATTGACTAAGAATATAAAGATATATACTTATATTTTAAGTAGAGTTTCATTCTTTAATAAATTTCCACCACTAACTCGTTTTTTTTAAACGATGAGTATTCAAGAAGACTTGGTCACGCTGGAAGAGCTAGAATAAACTTCTATAGAATCACATGATCCATGCAGGATGAACTATATATTTACATTGTCTTTAGAGATTAATCAAAACCAAAATGGTTAGTACAAGATCTAATGATCCCCTAAAAGGATATTCCTTGAGAGAAATAAACACTAATCTTAATTTCCAAAATTAAACCAACAATATCCCAAAGTTAAATAAACACCATTCAACAATCAATTGTCCTTAAAATCCTTTAATATAATCAAAACTAATATAGAAAACCAAAACTTATTAAGAATGTAGTCTTCCACGTTAAATTGTATCTCCAAATGACATTAATTACTCTTAAAGTCACATACTTAAAAGTAATTAACCTAATCATTTCCATAAATAACCAAAATCATTATAAATCCACAATAAAAACATAGATAAAAATCCACCATTACTCCTCAAATGAAATCCCATACTACTCTATTTTCCTTTGGCATAGAGTGTTCTCAACAAAGCGAACAACTTCCAAAATAACATTTATCACTTAATCACTAAATCATTTTCCTATACTAAGGGTATTCATTTGATAAAACATAAGATCCCAAATCAAATTATTATTGATCAATAAAATCATTTAACTAAAAATAATAGTCACACTAACCAGGGACTTCACGTAGTCCAGTGGTAGGCGATAAATCCCAATCGCACTTTGGTTGTGGGTTCGATTCCCATAGCTTTGTCCGACGCGACGGGTTGTCACACGGTCTACGTGTTGTCCTTTTTTAAAAACTATATTTTATAACATTACCAAAATGAGATAAATTCCTCAAAATAACCTTAACATAATTTAACCACAAATGTTATCTCATACCCTGCATTTTCATCCCAAATTATAATAATTTGTAATTGCCTCAAACCCAATGATCATATAAAACCAAATGGTTATTTATAACTATATCCACAAGAGAAAAGATAATTTTTCCATAAATATCATTCTCACATGGCAAACGATATTGTTACAAATACAAGAGAAAATTATTCCAAAGTAAACCCATCAACAAGGAGCACTAATACTTTTTAAACATTTATCCAACCATTTATTTCCACATAGCTTCTTCTTTGACCAAGAAAATATCCTATAGAATAGGAAATTCACTCGGGTAATGGACAGGTGCCCTACATTTACGGAAAATGACCGTAAATGGATTCCTGGGACCATTTTTATCTTCTTCCATAGTACTCTTCATTTTTCTTCGGCAATTCTTCACTTTATATCCTTCCTTCCCGCACGTAAAGCATTTCTTTGTCCCATTGAGACACTTTCCTGGGTGTCCCCTTCCACATTTCCTGCATGATGGAAATTAAGGATTTCTTTCTCCATGGTCTCCACTACTGGAGCTCTTATCATTCGTCACCTTTCTCTTCTTTGTTGAGTCTGTTAATTGGTTAATATATATATTGTTGATCATATTTTTGGAAAATTGATTTGGCATAAAGACGATATCTTTTATGCCTATCAACATTCTATTTTGTTGTTCATTGCCACCACTGTTCCCACCTTGTACATCATTCTAAAAGTCACTATGAATTCCTTGGAATCCATCCATTGACTAAAACCAGAAAGCATTGTGTGAGTAATATTAGTTATACAATCATTTAGAGATTAACATGTCACCATATTCTCAACTTGAAACACATTAGGATTAACCAAGGTCATTTACTCTCATCTTATATATATAATACTTTAAATCGGTTTGTAAAGAAAATGTAAATTATCCTAAGCATATCCCCCGGGAGTGTCGTAACCAAGAGTGCAGCAAGGCCCGTTGTCGTGCACCAGTTCCCGTTCGAGTCTAGCTCAAAGAGGTCTTTTCGGGTTTTACCCCTAGGTACATCTGTGCCAGAGCCACCTCTACCTGCTCATATCCAGACAGCGATGTATTGCTCGGAAAACTCAAAAAATCTCTACAATACCAAAATTCTAGAAAGTTCTTCTATACTAATCCTCAAAGTTCATCTTAGGTCTACGTGCTCTAATCAGATTTTATATAAATCTATCTTCCATGGTTTGTACTAAACTTCCTCTTATACCAACTGTAACACCCCAACCCCAGTTACCCAGAGTCGGTGAATTATTACATAACATTGGCATGATCATAAGAAATATCAAGTCTCAAAATACCAATTAGTTTAGTAGCCTTGGAAACACTAGATACAATCATAAATTTTTACATTACATCATAAAAAAAATCTTGTCTTCATATCCCCTCATACTATCCCTGCAGGTCATTCATAAATTATTTCTTTATAATCCTGGGAAAAAAATAAAAAATTGAAAGGGGTGAGCTCAAATGCTCAGTAAGGATAACATTATAGCAGAAGCTTTCATAGATAAGCATAACACTTAAGGAAGTTTATAACCAAAACAAAAGCCTTTTTAACCCTGAACTTCAGTATAAAATGGCAAAGATAAAATAAAATAATGCCATTTACTTAATCACATGGATATTCTACTAGTCAAATGATCACATGCAATATCAATAACCACTTTCATAATAATGGAATGCATAATTCCAGACTATCATAACCACATAGCTAAGGCCTCGTTCCAAGACTACAAATAATATTTTGCCAAGGCCTTGTGCCAAGACACTAGTTTGTCTCATGAGACCTACTGATGCATCGAGTAGCTATAGCGGGCTCCACCCGTCACTTATTAAGTCCAATTCATTCCTCATATGAACAGGTTTAAACATAACATAATCATTCGTATTAAAACTAGCATACGAAATGTCAATACTTTAACCACAAACCATGAATGGTATAAAAATAGCAAATCCACAGTCAAACATAACTCATTTGGTACAATATGGTAGATTTTATTGTATCACAGTAACCTCAATCAAGAATAATGAAGGATGTTGACATAGATGAAAATAATCATCAAAATTATTTGAGAGAAATATCCCCCTTTTTCTTGAAATCATTTAAAAGTCACACTATTTGTCAATAAGCCATTTAAAAATAGATTTTTGAATCAAAGTGTCCCATACCACTTTGAAACTTTTAAAAGGAGTTTTAATTTTAAAACTTTAATGTCCATATAAATAAATCCTTAAACCCATTTTTAAAACATGGACATTAATGAGAAAGATTTAGATGAATAAGTCTTTAAAACATTTAAAAATGGTATTTTAGTTAGAGATTCTAACCAAAAGAGAGAAACTTGAATACAAATAATTGAGGTAATCAAAAATTTGTAATATCATGAGAATAAAGGGATTCATGATATACTATGTCAAAGTACATTATATACACCACATAAAAGTGATTTGGTGTGTAACAACAAAGGAGTCTCAATGGAATGTAAATTGAGATGAAATCTATCATAAAGGCAGTATCCTTATGTTAAGGATAATTCAACGACATAATTATGTGTGAAAAATATAAATACACTAAATATGATTGGATATACAGTGTAAAACAATAAAGGGACATTCACACATATTCTAGTAAAAACAACACCAATGAATTGGATGATTATCTCAACAAATCGAGATTGAGTAAAAATTACTCTTATCAAGTTCATACTGATGACATGAGAATTTATCAATGGAGTGATTATGTGTATATAAAGTATATCCACAGAAATGGGAGTGGAAATTATGACATAATCAAATGAATAGTGATTCCACACATAATCTTGGAGTAAAATAATCAATGAAGTATGCGTAAAGCCGAATAAATGGAAATTGAAATTTCAAATTCCCTTATTGATTTCATAACATAAAAAACAAAAACCCATGAAATAAGGATCATACAATGATGATGTAAATATACATGAATTAAATTATATTACACAATTAATACAAACATGGGAAGTACACACACCACATGTAATAAATAAGTGGTGAACAATAGAATTCTCACGGAATTAAACGTGAGATAAGAAACCCCTTACCTTGTTCTTTTCTTTGGTTGGGGGTAGGTTAACCTCCTGTATAATATTGAAATAATTGTTATTAAATTATTCATGATTCATATACAATAATATGATATCATATATGATCTTTTAACATTGTTTTGTTAATAATATCTTAGAATTATCGTCGTTTCGGGTGTTAACTTACTCGTTTTCTTTTATATGTTTTGTTACGTAAGACATGTTTGTCATGGAGAGGTTGTGTATTATTACTATCCAGAATGATATAAAGTTCTTAAACATTATTTTTAAATCATCAAATGATAATTATACTTGAATAGATATGATGGAGAATGAATCTCATCGCGTTCGTGGAGACGGTAGTCCGTAGGTACGCACGAGCGACAATATCATTCTTTTGATATTAAAATAATATATAATTGGATGGTATATCATATATAAAGAATCATTATAATGTTATATTTATTATTTAAATGAGTTACACATCATTATTATACCCTCCTAAATAATAATATATTGAATAACAATTACACCACGACATGGAGATGGTAAGCCGTACGTACGCACGTATGATGACATGTTATTCAATGGGTGGATAGAATACTGAATATGGTTGTACGATATTTATAATAACATCAGAGTATATATAAGATACTGGAGTTATTATTTTAGAATGGTAATAACAAAGAAAAAATAAGTGAAAGAAGAAAGGAACTTGAAAAGGGGTAGTGAAAACATTACCTCTTCTTCGGGTTCTTCCTTTTGATTTGATCAAAAGGGCTCCTTAGGTTGGCATTATGATCAAAATAAGGCCTCTAGGTTGTAGTGAGGGAAGTTGAGAGAGTATTTGGTCAGGGTTTGGCCGAACCAAAAGGATTTTAAGGTGTGAAGAAATGAGAAGGAGGAGTGCCCTTTTATAAGATGGGTGAGGGTCACCTTTGGAAAAGATAGAAATATTAATTTATAATAAATTCATATTCGGTTTATAATGGCTCCAAAGTTTATATTAAAAGGTTAGGGTGGGTATAGGTCGAAAACCAATCAACCAATAGAATTTATACAGGTTTGGGTTACTATATTAAACTTATCTTTTAGTTTAAACTCTTAGTTAATTAGTTTGACATTTACCTTGTCACTTTGTATTTTTATATTATATAGTTAATAAACTTACTATATACATCCAAGCGACCCCCAAGTGGTCCATTAATGATATACCTATCATTATATAAGTCTCTTGGCCTAACCATATATTTTTAGGAATTTAATATCAATTAATAATATAATATTTGTTTTAAAAACTCTTTTATATCAATTTTGACACTATTCAATAGTTGATTTTTTTGAAACTCATAACAGAATTATTACTTCAAAAAAAGACAATTAAACCAATCCTAATATGTCATATCATCCTAGAAAATTATTTTAATTCATTAAAAGTCTTAAAAATATATTTATTTGGGTATTTATAATATCAATTATTTTAATTTTTCACTATTATGTTAATTACTGCATCATCATTGTGTCATTAATATATTAAATTATTTAATGTCTAAAAATTATAAATAAAATATAATTATGTAGAAACTCTTATTATCTTTCTAATGAATATTTACAATCGAATTTATATTATGTATAACCCTATACTAAAAATGTTTTAGTAAATAAACTTTGATTTTAACTCTTTTAACTCTTCTTTGAATTAAATAATAATAAATGTCCTAGTCTAATCCAAGTGGACCTAAATGATAATATTTTATTCCTAAGGTTGTTTTTAGTAGATATACACTTGTCCAATAGAATTAGGACATATGTTAGGGTAATATTAATATCATTTTTAGCCTTAATTAACCTATTTACTTTTAACCGTGGTAAATAAAAGTAAAAAGTTACTATTCACCAAAAATTATTTTCATCTCATTGAACCACATTTTACTTCTTGATATTAGTCGTGTCTCTCGGATTTTCGAAATTCCATTCACAGAAGCGGTAAAATTAAGTTTTATGAAAAATTCGGTTTTTTTAACTACCACTTAGTAGTTTCACTATTAATCAAAAGTTGAAGTTTTTCAGAACAATGCCAAAATTTAACCCTAAGCTATAATTGATATTCCGAATTCAAAAATGATTTCTATTTTAAAAAATTCTAAACATATAAGTTTCATTAATTAATTTTATAATTAATTCCCGTTGTCACAACAAATAGCGTGTTTTTAAGAAACAATATATATCAAATGATTGACAATTGTTTAGGTCCAATTTCAAAGTGAAATTAATTCCAATAAACACCATTAGATAAAATGGTAAAAATATATTCTAATTATACTTTGAAACCACTCAATAATATAATTTATCATTATAAATTATTTTGATTAAAAAAGTTTTTTTAAGTATATTTCACTATTCATAAAAATTGGATTTTCTCAGAAAAACACCAAAAATTCATCTTAGGATAAATTCGATATTCCGAAACCAAAAATGAAGTCCATTTTGAAATATAAAATATATATAATTTCAAAAAGTAGGTATTACTATTCATAACGGCTAGTTTGATTGGTTGTGGTGTGTTAGAACTCGATGTTGCGTACAACACAAGCTATCGCCTTATTCAAAGAGAAGCGTACCATAGAAGCTTGGGGTGTTACAAACTTCATGGTTTTTTATTCTACATGATGATATGCATGTTACAATGCTTAAGGATCCTATTTGAAGATTAATAGCATAGTTATCCAATAATATTAAAATACATAAGTTATATATTTAACCATATATAATAATTGAAATATCTATAAAATATGATGAAAAAAGTTTTGATGTGAGGTATTATATTAAATATGGATAAAGTTATGGGGAATCAAAATTATAGATCAAGACAATCTATCGAGAAGACAAAGAAATAAAATGGCATTCCAAGATTACATTATCCCTCCCTGTTCAAGAGAAACAATTATTAACCTTAAAAAAATTTACAAATACCAAATTTAGTTATGAAATTTTCCTTTTATTCCATATTAAAAAAAAATATATGTTACTTTTATGATAGTCATAATTTCTCTCGATACTATAAATGGGATTCTCATGCCATAATGGTTGGGAATCAAGCTTGGGAATAGATACATATGGTACTTTTAATAATATTTATATCCTAATTGTGACGTAATATGTTCACTAATTTTAATAATTATATATATTTATATATAAATTTATATTACAACTATATAAAGGGAAAACTATGTAAAAAATGATTTTTATTAATTAATGCATGTATCATTTCTACAGAAATACTTAATTTTGGAAAGGATGAAATTAAAAAGAAAATTGGAGAGCTACTCAACAATTTTGAGTAATGAATATTAGATTACACACACTATTTGATAATAATAATGAAGAATTAATCATCTAAAATCTAACCACATAATAATATTTTTATTTTTATTTCATTACATACTTGTTATTTTAAGAAGCACTATATTCGGATCACAGTTTATCTGGATTACCAAAATATTCAAATTTTGGATCCAATGCATTGATATCCAATAAATGGAATAAAAATGATGCATAATTTATGTTCTTAATACACTAAAATACACATTTTATAGATAAAATAGATTTATAGTTTCCATACTTTGTTTTAACAATAATTATTTATGATATAGAGAATTCCAAATATAGGTTAAGTCATCCCATGATATTGATGTCTAAATAGATAAAGCCTATGGATTAATAAAAATTTAAATAGATTACGATATATATAGAAATATTTAATGATCATTAAATGTATCAAAACAATTTATTTATTATGGTAAATGTTTCTAAAATTTCTGATGAATGATAAAGGAAATGTTTATGGTTATGATGATTAAAAATTTATATTATAAGTCATAATGATTTAAAATACTTGCGTCACCCAATAATAAATTTCTTAATGTAATTAATATTTCATTAAATGCATTTTTCAATTCATTTTTTCTTATATTTCCTCTATAATATATATATTTCTAAAAACCACTGTACACAAAAAAAAGAAGTATTTTTGATTAGATATAAGTGGGAAGAATACATGTTTTCAGAATGTTTTCTGAAAGAAAATTTTTGTGATCACCTACAATGTTTGTGGTTTAGTATGATCGATATGTTTAGAAATTTATTTTGGGATGTGAATGGTTGGGGAAATAATTATTACATAATATTTTGACATGTTTATGAAGGATATTTATAAGGGAGAAAATGAGTTTTTTTAGATGTGATAACCTGAAAATAATAATATTTTTGGGAAATAGAGGAGGTGGAGGAAGAGGCCGATTCAGAGTTGGAGAATGAGGTGGTGGAGGGGGAGGAGGTGAATACTATGGTGTATATTGAGTCATATAAGGTGACAAAGAATTGTCTTGGAAATAATAAAATTGATGGGAAATAGAGTTGAATGTGGATCATACAAATGTGGTTTTTTCGATAAATTGTTTAAATGTGTGCCCAACACTTTTCACTTAAGATAAGATACATTATCTAATTGTTTTATGTGGCTTATTGAATTTTTTTACCTCTTGTTTTACGTTATTATATAAATAAATTTATGTTGAATAATTTTTTCATAATAAAAAATAGCAATTATTTTTTCATACTGATTATCTTGGGAAACAGTTTATATTAGCACATTCAGTGTACTATTAAAAATTTCTGATGGGTGAAAAAAACTCCTCACCATTGAAAAACATTACGACAAAAAAAAAATTTATGTAGCTTCATGCTCATGACTTCTCTACACTATAAATAAAGGGTCCCAATAGTGGAGAAAATAGTCACTTGAGTGTCCTATAACACCAATTCAATCATCAAATATGTATATAATACAACTAAAATCTGTTAACAAACCTATAAGTAATCAATCACTAATTATATATGGTGTGTGGGATAAATGTTATAAGAAAACCAAAATTGAGAGATCATGTTCATCAAAGAGGGATGATGTCAAAGGAAACATGACATCAAATGAAAAGAAACTAAATTATGAAAAAATCCTTGAAAATAAAAAACCCCACCTCAAATGAAATCATGAAGCAATGAAAATCCAAACGAATACGCCTATGAAAATGAAGCTAGTAATTGGATCCAAAATAATTAAAAATAATGAAATAAAAAATTTAATTGACTGCATAATTAATTGGTATAAAATGAAAATACAGTGGGTTCAGTTTGTTGGGTGGTGGAATAATTCTTCCAAATAGATCATCAACTAGATGCATTTTATAAGATGAAAAATTATTGTTAAATATATATAAGTAACATTAATTATGCATGTGCACATTTATTATCTAAAATGATCAACACTCACAAGAACATTAATAAAAAACTAATCATCATTCTCAATAAAAATACATTAGAAGTGGGATATTCCTATTTTGATGAAAAAATAATGATTTTATGTTAGATTTTATCATCTCCTAGAATATTTAAAAGGATGTAGCAATAGATTTCAAAATCCATGAATACTTAATGGATGCACTAGATTTCAGTGGATTTTGGATTTTATATAGGGTTATATTGTTGTTTAATACTCTCAAAACTATGTAAAAAACTTATAATTTCCTTTAGTGCATTATAAAATTTATAATGGGTGGCCATGAGATTTTTACCATAATACATGCTAAATAGTTTATCATGGATCATATACACTCAATGGTAGTGAAATGGTATGGTATATTTTTTATTTTCCATTAATACACAAATTTACATAATTATTTTAGTTCAATCAATGAATTCAAATAGGTTTACACTAATGGTAAATGTTTTCTAGAAACAAAATAATTTTTCAACAATTATGATTAACTCTTGTACTATGATCATGTAGTCAACATAGACGATTCACTAAGGATGAAAAATTATCTTTTTATTCTCCCATGAATTCAACATTCTAGGATAAATTATGCAATATTGATAGATATCCTAGAGTGTTGAATGACTATTAGAATAAATTGTCATTGTTGATTCAACCATTCCTCAAGTTAACACATCTTATACCAAGTAAGAATCAAATTGTGTGGTTTCTCTTTAAAATAAACTTTTTATTAATGTAATATTCATATTTGTTTTTAATTTATTTCACTTATTGTATTTTTAACATAATAATTGATTTATTATATAGGTGTATGATTTTTATCTAGTTGGGATTTTTTTTCAAAGCTACTCATGTTCACAAGAGATTAGAACTTTAGGCTATAACTGAGATAACAGTAACAAGGATTTGGGTCAACAATAAATACAAAAATCAAAAAAATGTTAATACCTATTACATATTTAGTTAATGTTTTCCACTATTTTGTAAATATTTCATTGTTAATTTTGTAACCTATTTTATCAAAATAAACATATATTTTGTGAAGTCATATTTTTTCAATCTTTTTCAATAATCCAGAAATGATAGAACACGGTGCTTTTGGATGAGGCATTTCAGGCATCATGGTGTTTCTTCATCCATAAAAATGAAACATTTATTTCATTAATTGTTTGGTGAAAATGGTTGAAATAAAAAGACACATCACATTTTCAATCATCCTCATGTCAATATGAGTAATGGTGTAACCAGTACGGCCTGAATTTTTTTTAGTTTATAAATTACTTTTTCATTAAAAGAAACAACAAATAATCATATCCAAGAAAAAACCCAATGATTATTTTCATAATTCATTAAAAAATACATATGTCAATTGTGATATCTATGAATAAATAAAACCTCAATATGATTCACATTGTGCTTGGTGTGTCTCAAAGTGACAGTTATCAGTTTAAAATTCACATATATGTTCACAAAAGATCACTCATGAAAAACAAAACAAACATGCTAATATTGAATTGATAATATGTGAAAGATATTCATATGTAATTTCTGACGTATAGGAATTAGAATCACATCATTCCAGTAGTTGATATGACCAGTAGGACTAAAATTTCACGTTACTAGTTTAAAATGACATGTGTGTAAAAGACCCAACTGAAAAACTCAATAAAATTAAACTAAATTTTGAATATTTTTATACATTTGAAAAATGATCAATAATTTATTTGAGACATGTATGAATAAACTACACCTCCATCCAATGAACAATGTGACTTGTATGAATCCATGTGCCTATTTTAACTTAAAATTGACATTAATTTTACAATAAAAAAGAGACCTAAACTTTTGAGGACTGAAGAAATATATTCTGATTGTTTATTTACTATAGAGAAATAATCCATATGAAATATTTTATGTGTTCGAAACAAAATGACCTCAATCAGATACATTTTGTATCTTCTATGACTAAAAGTGTGTTTTAACATTTGAAAATTGACATTTAGTGCAAACAATATTACTCAATAAAAAACAAGAAAACACACTCTTATTTTTTTGACCATTTAGTGAAAATATTCATATTTCATTTTTGACATTTATTAGTTACTCTGATTTCAAAATCACACTTGATTTTACTGATAGCTATCAATGGGTATATTTACTGTTTAAAATGGTATTTTAGAAAAAAACATGTAGCATATTCAAAATAGAGTAAATGGATTTGGATTATTTTTTACATTAGTAGACGGATCTATATGCCAGTATAAATGTGTTTGACCTCGTTTCACCCCAATATAACACTCATTTTTACTAGTATGACTCCAAGTGAATCTTTTTATTTATAATTGAGACTAATTATAGTAAAAAGGAAAAAATTAAATACTCTAAATTATGAAAAAAAATCATATTGTTTTGATTATTTAGTAAAATGATTCGTAAGCCATTTTTTATGTTTAGTAATTAAATGAACCTAATTACTATATACGATGTATTCTAGTATGAGTTAAAGTGTATGATATCAATTTAATATTTACATTTGAGTTCAAAAAGTTCCACCCATTGAAAACATATAAAACACAATAATATTGTCTTTATAATTTAAAATAGTGATTCATAATTCATTTTTCACATGTAGAAAATATTCTAATGTAAAAATTGCACACTATGTTACTAGTATGACTCAATGTGCAAGTTCCTAGTTTAAAAACACATTTTAGTAAAAATCACATGTGGTATACTAAAAACTAAAAAAAAATGGATTGTTTTGATATATTAGAAAGTAGATTCATACGTCATTTTATATGTGTATAAATTAGCTTCACCTAAATCTTATGCATAGTGAGAACTGTATGACTCTTGGTGTGTCTTTTTATGTAAAATTGATTCAAATATTTTTAAAACACACAACTAACATACTCAAAACTGAGAAACACATTCAAATTGATTTTATACATTTGTAAAATAATATATAATTAATTTTTTATCCATAGGAATCAACCAAACAATAATCATATATACTATGTTTGGGGTATGAATCAATGTGTCCGTTATTAATAAAAAATTATAATTTATGTAAAAAAAGTGATACTCACTGAGAAAAAAAGGAATAAAACTTGAATATTTTTGATAATTTAGTAAAAGGCCTCATAATTAACTTTTGACATGCATTAATCATTTTCAGATAAAACTCACACTATGTGACTCGTATAAATCAAGGTGTGTGCTTCAAGTTTAAAATGACATATTAGTAAAAAAAATATGTTGGGAACTCAAAACTGAGAAAATGATTTTGGATTATTTTTATACATTAGGAAAATGATCCATATTCCATTTTGGATGTATATGAATCATCATAACCTATATCTGATGCACAATGTGACTGTCTAGACTCCACATACATGTTTTTATAAAAACTGACAATATTTTTAGTAAAAAGGACTACAAGCATAATTGAAACCATGAAAATGAATTTTGAATTTATTTATAATTAAGGAAAATGATTCATATGTACTTTGTGAAATGTATGAATCATATTCACCTCAATATGAAATGTGGTGTTCCTGGTATAACTCAAAGAGCATGTTGTTAATTTCAAATTAACATTTTAGATAAAAATGTGTCACTCAATGAATACTAAGAAAACAATCTCAGATTGTATTGATAATTTATGAAATCCATTAATAATAAATTTTTGATGTTTACCAATAAGTACCATTTCTAACCAAGACATTACATGGCCATTATGAATCAATGTGTTTGTTTCCTATTTAATATTCCATGTGAGTATAAACTCCAAGTCAAATATATTGAAATGGTGAAACACATTTATATTATTTTGATACATTCTGATAGAAATCCATAAGTCATTTGGGACATGTATAAACTATCCACACCTCAATCTATTTCACAACATGAATGGTATGACTTCAAGTGTTTCTTTTTAATAAATAGGTGTTGTTTTAGTTAAAAATGAACATCACATCCCCGAAATAAAAAACAAAATCTGTGATTATTTTATAAAAATTATATATTCTATTACATAATTATTTTCAATATAATTTTTATCATATAATTATTTAGTTAATAATAATAGTCATAATTCTTGAAGATGGATAAAAAATGTTTTGACGTGTAGGAATCAACCACAACTCAATCTGATAGAAAATTTTCCCGGTATGTCTGAAAAATTAGTTTAAAATTCTTAATATTGATTTAATTTATATCTTTATATTATTACTAACATAAGAATATTTTACCCATATATTTATATTCTTTTTCTCGAGCTAGGTTAGTTTTTTCTATTAATCATTTTCATTCATTTTATCTATATTCATGTTTTTTCTTTTATTGGTGTTGTAAATTTACTTTAGTTTATTTTTTTAATTTTATCTAATATTTCTAATTTATGGTGAATTTTATGGTATTGCATCGTGTTGTTACAAAACACTAATGTATAGACTATTTTTTATGTTTTATTGTGTTGTAGAATCTTACTCTATATATTCTAATAAAAGGACCCATTATATCGGCTTCTACAATCAATGATAAAGGATTCCATTGTCAACGCATTTATTAGCGATGATAAATGATTCATTTAATAGTTCTTGTAGAAGTGCTGATAAAAGGAATATTTATCAATTCTAAATAACAGCACTAATAAATAGTGTCCTTTATTAAGCCTTTTCTAGAAATGATAAAAGCCTAGGGATTTTAATAGTGGTATGGTAGTAAGTTTTTTTTGTCACTGATAAATGTGTATTTTAGAATTATTAAATTCCTTTTTATTAGAGGTAAGGGATTAATGGGATATGAATATTGATTTGTGTATGATATTGATGATTGAGTAATTTTGAGGTTAGGGAGAACACGTTTTTACAATGTTATTTATTTAAGGATTCCTTTCATAAGGAAAATATTCTCTATGGTTAGGAGAAACTATGGATACCCAGTGTTAGGGTTATTAATTTTTTTAACATATTTTTTATTTATAATATTATATAAAATTAATAAGTTGTCCATGTATATTTTTAATAAAATATTTTATAAATATTTTTATATTACTACTATTCCATTATGTTATTGGTATAGAATTATTACATTTGATATAAACTTTTCAAATAAACTAAAAATATATAATATTTTAGACTATAAGATTACATATTTATAAATAAGATAGAATGTTAATATGTATACCTTTTTATGTGGATTATTAAATTTTATGTTTTGATACAATAATCTTTAATTAACCCCCATAATACAATAATTTGAGTACTCTTATGATCCTATAATTTCACTTGGTCATAATATTGCTTGATAACTATTCTTGATGTTGATTTATTGTGGTTGTGTGTGTACACCACGAGTCCTATAAATTCTATTAATTTCCATGGCTGTTATTTGAGAATATTTTTTCAATTCTTCACATTGATAATATTTTATATATTAAGCTACTATGTTCTCATTATTACATAATATACTTTTTTTAATTATGCGCTACCTTGTTGTGTTTTTTACCATTCCTTTGGATTTATTCTCTCGGTACTCATCAAAAGTGGACTCTTAAGTTTTACTACCCCCATAGAGAGGTCGTATTCACAATATGTGTTGTTTTTTATCATTGAAATATTCGTAGTGTTAGAGTAAGGCAACCTTAATGTTGGCTAAACACTCCATGACCTTTTCTTACTAAGTATCATTTTAGAACTCAATTCCTTGTGAATTGGGAGTAAAAAGCTCACTAGATACCATGTCAATTCCATGTCACATTTTCATAGACTTGTTGATATATCATGGTCACTTATTTAATACTTATATTTTTAATTTTGTATACATCCAAGGTTGGGAAAGTCGAGATCCTTAGTGGATCGGTTAGAACATGAGTGATCAGGACATGCGTTATTATACACAATTGTGTATTTATTATTTAATTTCATGCATATATTATACATTTTCAAATTTGTTAAGGATGCATCAGTGGGTTCCAAATATTTTTTTTACACACACCCTGCATTGACGTCTTGATGCATGTGTTGAATTTATATATATGCATCCACAAAAGGGAAAGGGGCATGTGCTAGATAGTTGATTCACTAAGCATAGAGATGTGGGGGTATGAATATATACTTAAGAAGAGTCTAAAATGATACATTTTTGTTATTCATTCACTCTATATAATCTCTTATGGATTCACAGACATGATTCCTAGTTTATATATTTTTATAATAAGTATTTGATTTAATATTTAATTATAATGATTTATCTTCCTACCTCATTACTATAAATTGTTTTAAATTATATGAAGTTACCCCGACCCTAGTAGCCCATAATTAGGGTCAGAATTATTTCATTGAATAGATACAATATTTTGAATCCCGAGGGACTAAATAGTATAGTAGTATTGGTGAACTACATAAATAATTGAAATTTACATTAAATTTCATGAAATAAGATACACAATAAATTTTCTTTTATAATACTGTTATTTCCCACATAGTATCTTAACAAATAAATAAAAAAGTAAATATTTGTATCCCTTTAAAAAATAATAAAAATGAAATGGGAGAGCTTAGATTCTTAGTAATGGTAGGTTTAGAACAAAATCTATGAACAAATAAGTCCTAATTAATATTTAAATGTAAAAAATGAACCACATTCTATTTAAAAAAATTATAATTATATGGATGTAATAAATAATGTTGAAATAATTGCATCTAATGAATCCCATTAACCAGAAACAAAACCTATGGATATTATAAATAGTTAAATAATCACATGGAATATTAATAACTGAATTTATAATTATTGCATGCATACTGATGGATATAAAAAACTCATCATCAAGGCATCTTTCCAAGGTAAATAATTCTATTAAGGAATCATTCCATCATTGAAATTCATCAAATATTCATGCCAAGAATCAAATAAATAAATAATGCATTATCCAAATCAACATCTAGTCATCCTCAAGAACCCTAAAAATGCATCATGGGTTATATTGGGCCTCTCCTGTCACATATTAAATCCAAATAATTCTTCATATTAAATGGGTGAAACATTTTGAACATAAACATTAATATTAAAACAATCATATTAAATGTAAATACATTCCCCAATCAATATTCATAGACCATCTAAAGTAAATTGAATGGTATCAAAATAGTAAATCTATAGACAAACAGATCATAAACCATCTATAGAAATAATAAAGATGATGTCATTATAATGTATACCCATTAGTGTAAGGATTACTTGGGGTTCTAATTGAATAATACAGATACCATAAAAATAACATTAAAAACATTCTTTAGGGAATTATCTTTTGCATTTTGAAAATAATTGTTATTAAAATCAATTATCAAAATAATCATTTAAAATATCATCCTAAATGTGAAAAATAATCTTCAAGTAGATAATGTAAATATTGGTGGGTAATTTTGAACATTCCACAAATAAAATTCTTTTTCACATTAAAATGGTTAGGAATGTGCCTTATTCATATAGTAACATGATGATTACATTGAAAATTAATTATAAAATAAATAATGTGTAACAAATTATTTTCAAAAATCATTTTTTAAAAGTTAAAGTGAATATTTTTTAAAACATTTTTAAGAAACATGGTATTGTATAAAAATAGATTTCAGATCAAAGATAGAAATGACGTTGTATTTTATTAAAATCATTTTTGAATAAATTTTAGTACTAAAGAGTTTAAATGTTAAAAATATAATAAAATAAAATATTTAATTAGGGGGGAGAAAATATATTGTTATAATGATAGAAATATCAAATAATTCCCTCAGGGGAGATATTAACATAATCAATCTTGAATAATAATGATATTGTGATCTAATGTCATACCACATTGGAAAATGTTTCATTGAAATCCCTAGGAAAGAAATAAATTAAAATAAAAAATTAAATATAATGATGATAAATTAATTATAAATATATTATAAAAAAATCCATTATATACACAACACAAAACTAATATGTGTAGACTTTGGAGTATGTCTTGCTGAAGAAAAATTGAGACGATAATCCCTTATCTCATTCATTCAATTGATCAACAAATTTTTAAATTCATGTATAATGGTTTTAATCATCTCATTAAATTATAAAATAACTAGATTAATGTTTAAAATATCATACATTATCCTTTTATAACAATTATCACCCATTTTTTAAAAATCATTCATTGTTTTCATTGTTTTCATTGTTTTCGGTATTAATTTCGATGTTTTTAGTATGATTTGACCCTTTATGTTGTTTTTCTCCCTTAAAAAGATAATGATTTCTTAATATCCATAATTTAAACCATGATATAAATATCATACATATTTTATATTTATTTAATTATAGTAATCCATACAAAAATTTTTATATGAAATGAAATACATTTTTCATGGAGATGGTTGGCCATATGTTTGTATGATCAATGATTCCATTTTTTTGTCATATTAAAATATATAAAAATAAATGATATATATTAAAATTACAGTGTAATTATTATATTATATATATATCGAAATTATTTAATAAAATCATCCATAATACATTCCATATAAAGTATCAATGAATCACATCGTTTTTAATGTGGTAATCCATTGTACACATGAGAAATGTTATCGTATTCCCAAAAATTATAAAACAAGAATTTACGTATGATACAATAACTAAACCATCATAATAACATCATAAATATCATTTATATATAATATAAACTATTAATCCATCATTACTTGTATAAATGAATGGTAGTAATGGATAAATTAATGACATCAGTTCACGTGGCGGTAGACATTCGTACACCCGAATGATGATTTCAGAACCCATTTAAAGGAAGGGTGTCATGTTGTAGTTAGTAAACAGAACATAACAAACATATAAGTATATTAATTATATTTTATGGTTTATTATAAGTATATTATATATGAAATTTAAGGTGGTGGAGAAGTGAATATAATAAAAATTGTTTATGGAAACATCACTTGTTCATTGGGTATCCTCATTAGGTTTTCACTAAAAACCGTAAAAGTATTATATATTCCAAAAATAAGACTTATAGTATGATATCATAGATTTTTTTTAAGTCATTTTTATTTGTTTTTTTCAAAACTAATGGCTTGAGTGGTTTGAAATAGGGGGAAGAGGGGTTGCCTTTTATTTGTGAGGGATAAGAACAACTTGTTATTATTTAAATATAAGGAAATATCCCAAGTTTTAATCATTTTTTGTGGCTCAAATAATGGATAAAAATCAATAATATGAGGAATAATGTATAAATATGGAAATAGAATGTCTTCATGAGATTTATCTTGGTTATATATCGCCTAATGTTTAAAATTTTGTCCCTCAGTAAAATTGTTTTTTCTTCTAATCTCTACAAATAATTTTAATTTTTTCCACTTATAGATTATGTAAACAGTTAATATTACCTTATTCAAAAGTATAATTATTCATATTGAAATTATATAATCAAAATATTTAAATGATTACTATGTTATTATAATTAAATAAAATATTAAAAGTATTACAATGAAATTAATTGGATTAATATATTAATAATTTCTTTAATGTAAATTTAAAATCAATTTAATATTTAATTTAATAGTATAATTGGTTTATAATAAAATTCTGTTTACAATTAAATATCAGTATTTTTCCATTCTCATTGAAAATTGAAAATTCTAAAAAAAACAAACAAAGATTATTTTTAAATAAATATTTGAAAAATTAAGTTACTTTGAACTAATAAAATTTATAAATGTGTAAAAATTTAGTTTTCAAACAATTGTTTTTTTAAAGGAAATGATATTGCATTTAGAAAAATACAGTTCTATATGCGTAAAATTTGATTTTTTATTATATTATAAATGTAAAATATATATGATTAATTTGAAAACATTCTATTTAATATATATATATTTAATTAATACAATCCACTAATATTAGATATTTTATCTCATTATGTTAAAATCCTTTGGCACAAATAATTAATTTTTTTATAAAAACATCTAATTTTCATTAAATTTGTTTTAATATTAATAATTAATTGATAATTTTAAATTCATAAATATTGTTTCATATGACATTCAATATTACTAATAACCACTTATTTAATATACAGGATATGATTAATGTTTTAAATAATAATGTTAATATTATTTATAAAAAATAGTAATGTAAGAAATACAGGCTTACTCAGTGTTGCATATACCACAAGATAAACTCAGTGTAATGTGTCATATATTATATTGAATACAAAATTTATTATTATAAAATTTATATTCTATTAAATTCTAACAACCTTAAATAAATTTATTCATCACAATATAAACATGATCTCAGTAATCAAGTGCTTGACATTTGGAAATACCATTATGGAAAACCCCAAATAGTAAAAAGAATTAAAAAAATACACTCTTGATAAGACAAAAAGGTAACTACCAAGGTCATATGAAATAACTAATACTTTTTTTATTAGTATATCATCATTATTATGTGAATTTAAGAAAATGTCAGAAAATAATTATTTAATATACAGAGTGATTATTGTTAGTAATCAGAGGATATTGAATGATTAATATAATGTTAAGGTCCTCAAAAACCTAAATATATGATGATGTTAAAGACAATATTATTCATCAGTTTTAAATATAAAATAATAAAAAAATAATATCATTTTATTAAATTTGAGGAATTGTTTTATTGTCTATGAATATAATGAAATACACTTATTTAATGTGTCTCTATAAGTTAAACTTTATCCTTTGGTTTTGTAGCAAAATATTTTTGATTCATCACTTAATAAAATAATAATGAATATAAATAACTGAAATCATTATACCATTCCCACTAAAATTTATAATTAATAGATTATATAGTCTATAAATGTGAAACATGTCTTTCCATTTTCCTCTAACTATTTTCCAACAAAAAATGTTTACCAAAATTTATCTAATATAATGAATTAATCTCTAAAACCTCATAAAATGGTAAACATAACCCATTTCATAAAAATTAACAATATGACCATTTATTGAGTTTTAAAACTATTAATCTAGATATAATGTTACAAAATTTCAAAATGGAATTTATCATTAATTAGTTCCAATATGGTAACTGATTTCCAATTTACCTCATCTATATTAATAATAATGTTATTCCAACATAATTACATCCACATTATGAACATATTAAGAGTAATATATCAATTAACCAATATTTTAAATGATTTTTGACTTTCCACATGATAATTGTTCAGGTATTTGGGTTCCATTCATTATACGATTTCAACTAATTAATGAAAATTACTATAGTATGATTATTTTTTATTTTATAATTATTTTAATTAGAATATCATTTTATAATATACTATTATAAAAAAAATTCTTGAATCAATATATAAGAACATTAGTCATTCAGCCTCATCATTAATAATGATAAAACCACTATCGTGATTCTTTAGATTCTTTTGAGAAATATTAACTTGGAAATTAGGACATTCATTTGAATTGTGCCCCATATAATTATAGTTGAAGCATTAAAAAATTATTTTTTCCATATTAATCATTATCATGGTGGACATTTTCACATAACATGACTCTTATTTTATTTCCTTTTAATCATGTACCATGTGTTTCCCTCAAAATGTATCAAATATTACTAAATCCTTCTTTGTTTTAATCACATTATCTGTCTTTTTCTTTATTTTATTATTCATATCTTTTATCCATTAGAATCCATGAAACATTGATATTTTTTTATTATTCATAATAAAACATAATGTTATGTTTTCATATGATGTGAATGTTTTGGGGACTAGTTTTCTTCATATAATTTTCTTAATCCCTTTAATGGAATGATCGATTTTCTCTTTAGATTACATATATAGTCCACATATGACTTGTTTACCTTGTGAATTTATCTTCTTACATAGTAATATATTCCACTTATTTTTATCATAGAATCAAGAACATTTTTTCCATATCCTATCCTTACTCATAAGGATAATAGTTTTTCAATAATATTACATTTAAATGATTCAACATTATGATTTTTATTTCTTCCCCATCCTTAGTGTTTTGAATCAATAACCACCATGGATATGAATCTTCTGGGAAATGATAATCATCCATAAAAAATGTCCCACTTTCAATACATTATATAGAGAGTGAAATTTATTCTATAATAAACATATCTATCTCTCATATAAAAATGGATTTTTATTCCAATTGAATAATGGAGGTTACTAACATATGAAACGGTGGTGGTCGATTTGATTTTAGTAGGGTTAAATTTGTGATTCTTATTGTACTGTTGTTGGTTTATTTCAGGTTCACTAGTGGTTTATGATGTCATATTGTGATTCCATGTTCTTCAATGGGTTAAATGGGTTTATTATTTTATTCCTGGTTTTGGTGTTTTGGTTGCTACTAGCTGGTGAGAATTGACGATGTCTTGGTGTGATGTTTGCAATATCTATAGAAGTCTCTGATAGTCTTATGCATCATTGGTGTATTTGTTTCGGTGTGGAGAGCTTTCTCTACAATGGTGTTTTACCGTGGTGGAAGATAAACAGTGGTCTAAGATTATGTGTTTACAGTGGTGATGCTCTCTAGTAATTGGTGTGGTGATAGCAATGAAAATAGTTACCTGATAGATGACGACGACGGTCTCATGATGATGATGGTATGAGACATAACGTGACATGGGTTGTTGTGGGTACACATGGCTTGAGGTATCTTTGGGTTATTTTAATTTTTTTAATTTAGTACTCTATAGGCTTGAATACGTATCTCGCAATTTATGTTTTGGTTACCACTAACCCATGAAGCAGATTATTTGAAAATACAAAATAATAGAATTGAGGAGGTAGTGGTCTAACTATTTAACAATATGTGGTGGATCATTTTTATACTTATTACCACAAAGGTAATTACTCATAACCCGATTCACTTTCCCTAATTTGGCTATAATTTGATCATTTTCAGATATCACTCCTTCTCCAACTTCGTTATCTTTACCTTACGGTAAATCCTTATATAGATTACATGATTTCATAGAGTTACCTTTCATCAATAGGGAACCATTTCTAACAATTTAATACCTGATATTATATTATTACATTATGAAACAAAACACATAATCCCAAAACAAGTGAAATACATTACATATATAATATCATAATCCTTAGAATGGTTTCATAAGGATTTTTTTTCAACTACCTTATAGATGTTTTCCAAAAATGAGAATTTTCATAAGAATATCCCCATGGTGTGTCAAAATAATGTGACATAAGTCCTATTATCGGGTAATGGGTAGCTTTAGAGTGATTCCCAATTATCCTTTTTTGATGTTATTACCCATAAGGTACCACTATTCTAGAAAAAAATCTACATGTAAAATCCACATAGGGATGTATTTCATGAAAACCACATAATCCCCATATTACCAAAACATTTGAATGATATTATATATTTATCCTCAAAATCATTCGTAGGGTTATGATCCATAATCTATGTTTTCCTATATCTAGTTCCAATGGATTATACTAATATTTATCTAGTACCAATTGTTGAATCCTCACCACCGGTACCCTGAAGTTTGTGTCATCTATATTAAATATAATTATATTAAATTATATGAATCCCAATGTATAGAATATACTATTATTAATTGTAAACTAATCTATAATTTAATGTCACGTTTCATTTTAAAACGTAAAATACAAACAAAAATTGTTGAACATTGTTTTATTCCCCTAATAATATCTTCACATATTCGTCCCAGGACACTTCCTAGTATCCAAGGAAATATAAATCATAAAAATGGGTTAGCTCAGATATTTTATAAGGCTAAATATACAATGGGATCTATGAATTAATATGGAATAATAAACATGGTGAGATAAATATCTCAAACACATTCAATTTAATAAATAACATTGGTATAAGGCCCCAACCTTAAATGTTAAAAAATATTATGTTTTGATCCATAATTTACTTTCATTCACATTAAGGATCTTTTTAGGTTTTGAATTCTCAGGAATAAGGCCGTAACAATTACATTACAACTCCAATTATCTATTTATTCACTTATACTCTATCTATTTATTTCACAATAATAAAAATCCTAAGATTAACCATAAGTATTATTTTGATAAAAATATTGTTGAATTATTCCTTTCTCTTACCCTTCATTATACACTATAGAAAACTTTTCAAAAATATGGTATTAGAAAAAAAAATAACTCAGTTAAGGATATAAAATAAATAAAGAAAACATTAGTTGATGAATACATAGAAATAAATGAAAGCATAATTTTCACTCCTAAAATATAATATCTTTAACAAACGTCATAAATTCATAAGATTTATGAATAACTCATAGAAATAATAAATCATAAAGGTAATGTCTGGAATCCCTATAAAACATACTTTATTACTTTCACGGCTATATAGAGAGTAACCTTCATAGTTAATTCTGGAAATCCCATCACAATATATTCACTAAATCTCTTAGGATAAACTTTAGTGTTTATCTCTGTCACATTACCTAATTCATTGGAGATCTATCACGTGCTCACCCACCATCTGTTTATCACAAAAGCACACATATACATAATAATTTCCCGAGAACCATAACATAATCATAAAACATAAAACAAGAATAGAGGAAAATTAACATGTCCACATTTTCATTCAAAATATAACATTTTAAAATACTGATGTAATCAATCCATTTTTAAAATATAATTAAAAAATTTAAAAATATAATTTTTGAATCAAAGTGTCTCACACCACTTTGAAACATTTTGATGAAATTAACCTTTTAAATAATTCATTTTCATAAAAATAAATACCTAAAACAATTTTTAATACACAGATATTAAGGAGAATGATTTAGAAGAAAAAATCATTAACACATTTAAAATGATGTTTTTGTTAAAGATTACCTTAACAATTGAAAAATAATTGAATAAAAAAATTAAATAATGACATTAAAAAATATATAATTTCATTATAACAATGAGATTTTTTGGTTGGAGTGGATACTCAAGAGGGGGTGAATTGAGTTCCAATTAAAATTTCTCTTAAAAATTTTTAGGATTAAAATCCCCCAAATTAAAATGGCCCAGTCAATTAAGGCAGTATAGATATAAGTGACTTATTGTTCAACAGGTTTCTCAAAGGCTGATTACTCGTCCGTTGAATCAGTATGGGAACTAATTCCACTTTTGAAATAAGTGTACTAAATGAATCACATATACACACTAACCAGAACTAACTATCAGAGTGAATGTAAAACCATATTTCTATCTTTTCTAATATAAGCACAGCGGATAAGTATAAAACATAGTAAGTAAATATGAACAAAACAAATTAAACAAGAGGTTCAGTCTTAAGTCAAGACCTAGTCCTCTCCACTTGGTGATCACCTACCAAAAAGCAATTTTATTAAAAAGTGATACACAACCTGTATCGGGCTTTATAATAGTTTTCACAATCATTCCATGTTTTTCAACCTCTACCACAATTATACGTGGGAAAAATAAACTACCAATCCACACTAGGACTCTTCCACAGTTATACATGGGAAACAAATGTAAAGAGAGTTTGGTATGGGGATTTTCAGTATCCCTCAGTTCAAGCACAAAAGTCAGTGTGTGTAACATAGTCACACTGATCACAAATGTAAAATACATAAACACAGTAGATCTAAAGATAGTTGGGATAAGTTTAGAATGCTCTGTATTGTTGGAAGATCAGCTCTGGACTCATTAGAATGAAGGAAATGAAGTTTTGGTCCTTCTCTGCAAGTTGCCTCCAAAACAGAGTGTCGCAACTTTCAGGTTTTTACATTCAGATGTAGATATGATCAGCTTCTTGGGTTTTTAGCTCTTTGTAGCACACCACTACATCTTGAAAAATGTTCTCTAAATAGATCTTCGTCAAGCTCTCTGTTCTTCAGAATATGTTCTTGGGTGTTCTTCTTCTTTCTTGTATATTTTGGTGCTGTATGAGTCTCCCTTATGTATATTCAATATATTATGTGTCTTCTGTGTATCCTATGTATATATATTGATGTCTGTATCTACTCATATATATACATATATACTTTTCCAGCTCACCTTCTTCTCATTTGGTTCAGCAGGGGCCGGCAAGTGAAATGTTTGAACCATGTGTGGTCTTCCTCGTACATCGTACTATTTCCTAATATGCCTGCAAACATCATTAAATAATGTCAGGTGCATTAATTTGTCTAGACATGACCATTATAATAATAATAATAATATTGGTAAAAAAATAATAGAATATCACTAGATTGGTAGTAGATGCATGTCACATGGTAGACTTCAACGGTAGTCTCTCCAACTGTGAACATCATCAGTAGGCTATTCAACTGTGAGCAACATCAGTAGGCTATTCAACTGTGGGCTTCATCAATAGGCTTAATCTATGGTATAATTCAATAGTAAGAATCTAACGGTAGCATTGTAACATCAAACTACTTAAATAGTGACCTTTCCAATGGTAGACTATTTCAACAGGTAATCTTCATTATCGGTGGAGTATGTCCATCAGTAGTATTTGAACAATAGTCGACTCTCTCGATAGTAGGAGTTGTCTAGCGGTATCCTTCTTTTAATGGTATACATGTCCGACTATAGACTTATATAGCGAATCTCTCAACAGAAGCCTTGTCACAGTAGTGAACTTCTAACAGTGAGCTTCTAATAGAAGCCCTGTCACAGCAGTGACCTTGTAACGGTGACTCTTTGTCTGTGAGCTTTGATAAGCAGATCAACGGTAGAATTGTGACAGTAACCTTGTATCAGTAGCTTATATCAGTGACAGTAGATATTCAACAGTAAACTTCTAGGATCAGTGGCCTAGAGTAACAGTGAGCTATAAGGGTGACCTTGAACAGAAGGCTCTTACCAGTATCCTTCAACAGTAAACTATATTTAGATAAATGTAAATTGTAAGCTGATACAACTAAATTATGAGATTAAGAATATTAATTGTTTAGGATAAACAATATAAATACAGATTAAAAAGGGATAGAAAATTTCTTAATATATCATGATCAATATTTAAACGTGATTTGGGATTATCAAAACAGGTGAGTCCAAAAATCTCCCCCTTTTTGATAATCACAAATTATGCCAGTATGTATTAAAGATAGATATCATATATAATACAGTTACTAAACAGAGATCAAAAAAGTTCTCAAGTATCAAAGATTAATAAGATTGTAAAACCAAAAAATATTGGTTGATGGTATCAGAGAAAAAGGCAGAAAAGATTCAACATAGTATCATATTATCACATTTCTTCCCAATCACATGATTTTTTTAGAATTGGCACATTATTTATCCCCTTTGTGATTAGAAAAAAAGAAAACCAAATAGAGAGAATAGAGAAAGCTTGTATTAATGAAAAGGACATTACATGACCCAAAAAGAATAAATATTCCATCTCAAAATACATAAACAGACTCAATCCACATCATCCTTAGGTAAGTGGTCTTTCCCTTTGGAAGAAGAAGATGGAGGATTAGTTTGTGGATTAGCAGGTTTAGGAATTGCTGAAGGAATGCCTAGAGGGGCCGCAACAGAAGCTCCTATGGGTATGCAGTGGGTAGCTCGATGAGGTATCAGTGGAGTAAGGCTTTAGATTGATTTAGCAGGAGACACCGTGGAAGAACCACTGGGTTGAGATGCAGGTATGGTAGGAGGGATGATGACAAGGGTGCAGTCCACATGGAGAAAGGGTAGAATAAGGTTTCTGAAGTCCATAAAAATTCTTCCTCCTCTTTCCATATCAGATAAAAAATCATCATTATTATCCAAAACCTTATCCAAAGCAGGGGACAATTCTCTCAGTTTGCTGACCCGCTCCTTGAATGCCTATGACACTAGAGGTAGCTTCATATTCTCTATCAAAATCTTAAAGTGATTGGTAATTTGGTGCTTGGAATAGATATTCTCAAAGTAAGAATCTACCTTATTCTTAATGGATTCCTGAGTAGAAGTAGCTTCTCTCAAGTGTTCACGAACACAAATTTTGACTTCTCTAGTGTTAGAAATTACCTGAGAATCAGAGGTTCCACTGGTACTAGCCTTAGAAAGCTCTTCTTGGATCACATTTCTGATCTAGTCAATGTTCACATAGGTGCTAGTTGATGGAAGTGGTTTGACCGAGAAAGCTACTGTCTCTTTGGAATACTGAGTCAAATTACCAATCACCTTCTGAACAAGCGCATCCTGACTGTTCATTTGTTCTTGGACAGATGTCTTAAAAGCCTCAAAAATTTCCACAAACTGCTTGACTACCTCTTTGACATATCGAATCTCAGCATTCACTTGGTTTTGAGAACTGCTCATGGCAGTCAATGAAGCAACCGATTGTCTTAGAGAAACCACAGCTCGTGTTTAGCTTTCAATTTGAGTATGGCACACGTTAATCTAATTCAGCATTTCTTTCACTGTACTAGACACAACACATCCCAGAGATAGCTCCAGGGATTGCTCCACACTCCTAAGATCTTCAACAAGGCTATTCTTCAAATCTTCCACTGATTCTCTCAGGGTGTGACAACCGGGCCCCAGTGACAGCACAGACACCCCGCCTTAACATGGTCGTCGGGTCCTGGCCTACAAGGTACCACCAGTTGCCCCGTAGACATGTGGGGCCCACCCCAGGGTCCACCCACATGCCTGAACGGGTCATCTGACTAATGATAGTCCCCACAGGCCAACACATGTCCTTTCCAGTGTGCTTTGCCTCCACTCACACACACCCTGAGAAACTTCCCAAGAGGTCACCCATCCTGATCACTACTCCAGGCCAAGCACACTTAACTGTGGAGTTCTAATCAGACAGGCTCCCGAAAAGGAATGTACACCTTGTTGACATGAGTCTTATCATTAATCCAATTAACCCTTTATCATTCAGGGATGTTACAATCACCCCCCCCCCCCCTTTAGAGCACAACGCCCTCGTTGTGGGCCCTACATCTCAACCCAGGCAGTGCACCGCACTTAAGTCTGGGTTCCTCCTCTGAAACCAAATGTGACAACTAGGCCCCGGTGAGGCCCACCCCAGGGTCCACCCACATGCCTGCACATAAGGCCGGGTTCCTCCTCTGATACCAAATGTGACAACCGGGCCCCGGTGAGGCCCACCCCAGGGTCCACCCACATGTCTGAATGAGTCATATGACTAATGATAGTCCCCACATGACACCACATGTCCTTTTTAGTGTGTTTTTTCCTCACTCACACACACCCTGAGAAACTTCCCAGGAGGTCACCCATCCTGATCACTACTCCAGGCCAAGCACACGGAACTATGGATTTCTAATCAGACAGGCTTCCGAAAAGGAAGGTGCACCTTGTTGACATGAGTCTTATCATTAATCCATTTAACCCTTTATCATTTGGGGATGTTACACAGGGCCTCTTTCATTTTAACCTTATTGACTCAAGGTCCTCCTTGGTTTCCAAATTGTCATCCACAACTACTGGAATACTTTCAGGTAGTATAAAAGAATCCCTTTGAGGTTGGTCTTCCTCATCCGAATCTCCATAATTGAGTCCAAGTACCATGTACCCAAGATCTTATGACCAACCTTCAATGTCATATAGCACAGAAACTGAACCAATGGAAACAGGTTGCTCCCCCTCACTTAGAGCTTTCTCCTGAGAAATCTCCTCTATCTGTTTTGCTCCAGGTAATTTCACAACATTCTCTACCACTCCAGAAGATTCAAAAATAGTTTTCTCTATTGGTTCACCAGTGGGGTGAGTCTCATCCTTCACTGAGTCATTAATTACTTCCATATCAATGGCAGTAGATACCACTCCTGCTTCTTGACCAGACACTATCTTGTCTGTATTATCTATTAGAGGGCTCAAACTGAGCTCTTATTCATTTTCCTCATCATCCGCTTCAGCAACAGCCTCCTTCCCTTTATCCTTATCACAAGCCTCCTCTGCCTCATTAGAAGAATGATCTGACTCGGTAGCCTCATCCTCTTCAGAGGTTTCCTTGACAATACTATGAGATGCTATTTCTTCTTCAGTGGTCTTAGTATCACTGTCCTTTAGAACAGTCTCTCTTCTTGGTAGTTCTTTTGGAGGGCTAGCTGCTCCGAAAGCTACTGTCCTTATAGGACTGGAAGGCAAATGAGGATCACTCCCATCATCAATGGGGGTGTTCTCTCTTTCAGGTTCCACACCACCTTCAACTTCCTCCTCCTCATCTGGATAAGCTGGTTCTAGCTCATCAGGCTTCAGGCCTGGATCTCTCTTGTCTTTTGGCCTAGATGGGTGAGTAGTAGGGTCAAATTTTTCATATACCTTTCCTTCATCATTCACCCATACCTTCTTCCAGGGATTCCAGCTAATTTTTATGAATTTACAAATAACCTTGGAGATAAAAACACTATTCTTGGACACTATCATCTCTTGTTGATTTCCAGCCACACCCTTTAACTTTAGCATTACTAAAATTAGCTTGGCATGGAATAGGGCATTGGATTTTGAGATTGCCTTAGTCATATCCTATAATTGTGTCATCAGTAACCTACATAGGTTAAAAACTTTTCCATGATTTAGTACATACATCAGGAATATGTCCTGGTACTTCAGCACTACAAAATCTCCACTCCTAGGACTAATTACATGCTGAATGAATTTGAACAAAAGCATGTCTTCTCCATTCATATTAGCTGAAATGATCTTACTTGAATTTCCATTTCCTGTCAGTTCTTCCAGAGCTTTTTCATACTCAAAAACATCACTTTCTAGAGGATCTACTCTAGAGTAGTAATCATATACTCCTTTATGAGGAACTCTCAAACAGGCAGCCCACTCAGCAGACGAGAAACTGACTTCATTTCAATTGACTCCGGATATTATCTTATGCACATCATCTTCCTCTTAGAACTTAAAATATTCATATAATTCTTTCACAGTATTCGGGTAGTACGGTCCATTGTTGTTGGAAAAAAATTCGGTCCATCCTTGGGTATCTAGTGCTTCCAGTAATAATGACTTTCTCGATAGCAGTCATTCTTCACTCAACTCCTTCTCCGCAAAGATTTCTCACTTGGTCAGATGAGGGTTGACTGGCCCCGTCGGGGTATTACTGGGGCCACTAGATTTGTCTCATGTTTTCTTTGGCCTTGGTGAATCGTCATTGATATTCGGGGGTCTCTTAGTTCTAGACATAGAGATTGAGAGAGGTTTGAGGGCTCAAATGAAGAGTTTGGGTTTAAGAATTTCGAGAGCATGGTTCGATATTGAGAGAGGATGGTTGATTGAGATATTTTCATCACATTTGGTTTTATAATTTAGGGATTAAACCAAAATAAAATATAAATAATAAATATGTATAAATATGGTTCGAATTCCCGATAAAATAAAGACAAACAGCAAGGTATCTAATAGTGAGATGTATCAGTGAGGTACACCAGTGAGGTGAAACTGTGAGGTGTAAAAGTTAGGTTTATCAGTGAGGTCGAACTGTGAGGTCTAACAATGAGGTCTAACTTTGAGTTCCGACTGTGTGGTCCAACAGTGATTTCAAACAGTGAGGTCTAACTGTGTGGTTTCCTATGCTGAAATTAATCATTCCTAACTAATGTTTGATGTAATTTAACCTATCATAATTCAATGTCTTTGTGAATATATCATCCAATTGATGTTCAATGCTAATGAATTCAATATTGATATCACCCTTTTGATAATGATCCCTCAAAAAGTGATGTCTCACATCAATATGCTTTTTCCTAGCATGAGATACTGGATTTTTGGAAATGTTAATAGAACTTGTACTATCACAACTTATAGAGACATGTTTGAATTGATATCCACAGTCAAATAAAGTGTGTTTCATCCATAGCATTTGAGTACAACAACTACCAGTAGTTATATACACAGCTTTAGCAGTGGATAATGCAACAGAAATCTGATTCTTACTACACCAAGATACTAGTGACTTGCCTAAAATGTGACATGTCCCAGAGGTTCTTTTTCTATCTAACTTGCAACAGGCAAAATCAGCATCAGAATAACTCATCTAAACAAATGATTGTCCTTTTGGATAAAATAATCCTATGTTGGGAGTATGTTTGAGATATGTAAAAATCCTTTTAACAGTAGTTAAATGAGAATCTTTTGGATTGTCTTGAATGTGAGCACACATGCATACACTAAACATGATGTCATGTATGCTAGCTGTAAGATATAGTAGACTCCCAATCATACCTCTGTAGTTGGTTTGATCCACTAGTTCTCTAGCTTCATTAATATCCAACTTACAAGTGGTACTCATAGGTGTGTCACTACCTTTACTACCATCCAAAGAAAACGTATTAAAATATTCTTAATATATTTACATTGATTCAAAACAATTCTATTTTAATTTTTAAATATCTAAAATCCAAGAAATAATATGAGTTCTCCCATTAAACTCATTTCAATCTCATTTTTCATCATTTTTGAAAAATCAACACATAATGAATTTTTAGAAGATCCAAAAATAATATCTTCCACATAAATTTGTACTATCATAACATCTTTAGACATCTATTTAATGAAAAGAGTAGGATCAGGTATCTCTTTGTAAAATCTTTTGAAATAAGAAATGAGCTGAGCCTCTCATACCATGCTCTTAGATCTTGTTTTAAGACATATAAAGCTTTAGATAGATTAAAAACATGATTGGAAAAATGGGGATTTGTAAAACCAGGGGTTTTTCAACAAATAAATCCTCAACTATATACCCATTTAAAAAAGAACTTTTAACATCCAATTGATAATGTTTGAAATTCAGATTAGCTATATAGGCAAGTAGTATCCTAATGGATTCTAACCTAGCTACTGGTGTAAAGGTCTCCTCATACTATATTCCTTCATATTGACTATACCCTTGTGTAACTACCCTAGCTTTGATTTTAACTATATTCCCTGAATCTTCAACTTTGTTCCTAAACACCCATTTAGTGCCTATGGTCAAAGTGTCCTTAGGTCTTTCCACTAATTCCCAAACTTTGTTTCATTCAAACTGATTTAGTTCTTCTTGCATAGACATTACCCGAAACTCGTCATTGATAGTATCATTAATATTTTTGGGTTCAAGCTATGAAAGAAAAGATTGGTGTTCAACCTGGTTTCTAAGAGAATCTCTAGTTTTTGTTCCTCTATTTAAATCACCTACAACAGCATCTAAAGGATGATTATTGAGAGTCAAAATACCTTTAAGAAGGGTTGAACTAGATTATGCATTGTTGTTTGTTGGTTCAGAATCGGTTGGAGCAGATTCTAGAAAATTTCCAGAACTAGATACTTTTACAGGGGATTCACTATCTTTATCATTAATGTTCAGATATGACAAATCTTCCTCAATATTTTCAAGAGAGGTGTTAGGATCATGTGGATCAGTCTCATCTATTTTGACATGAACTGATTCTTCCACACATTTGGTTTTTTTATTGAACACTCTATAGTCTTTACTTGAGATAGAGTAACCCATGAAAATTTCTTCATCACTTTTGGGAGAAAATTTGTCAAGATTATCTTTAGTATTAAGAATAAATACTTTTCAACCAATAACTCTAAAGTAATTAACTTAAGGCTTCCTATTATTCCAATGTTCATAAGGGGTCCTTTTTAGAACAGGTCTAATTAAAACAATGTTGTTAATATAACAAGCTTTATTTATAGATTTAGCCCAAAAATAAACAAGTAAGTCATACCCATTAAGCATAGTCCATGAAATTTCGTGAAGGGTCCTATTTCTTCTTTCTACAACTCCATTTTGTTGAGGTGTCCTAGGGGAAGAAAAATTGTGACTATAGACATTGTGTGAGCAGTAAGATTCAAACTCATGATTCTCAAACTCATGACCATGATCACTTCTCTGGGACTTAATCTCAAGTCCACTAAGGTTTTCTATAGACTTTGAATATTTGAAAAAATAGGAACAAGCATCACTTTTGTGAGCTAGAAAGTATACCCAAGTATACATAGAAAATTCATCTACAAGAACATAAACATAGGGCTTATCATTTTAACTTGAAACTCTTTATGGTCCAAACAAATCATTGTGAACCATTTCATGTGGTTGAGAAGTTGAAACTTCTTTATTTGGTTTGAAAGAAACTTTTTGTTGTTTTCCCTTTTGATAGGAATTACACACTTTATTAATTGGGAATTATAATTTAGGTAAGTCTCTAACTAAGCATTTCTTAGATATCTTCCTAAGTGAGTGCACATTACAGTGTCTTAGACTTCTGTGCCACAACCAAGACTCTTTATGAAAAACATTTAAGCAGGAAACATTTTGTTTTGCTAAGGAATTTAAATAAACAGCATATACATTCTCATTTCTGCATACAGGGAAAACTAAATCATCTTTTGAATTAAAAACATGTCATGAACCATTTTCAAACTTAACATTAAATCCATCATCCCATAACTAAGATATGATAAGTAAATTGTACTTTAATCCATCAACAAAGAGTACTTTAGAAATTAATATTGTATCAGGGTTACCAATCTGGCCTAAGCTGATGATTTTTCCTTTTTCATTGTCACCAAAGGTGACATTCCCACCATCAAACTTAATTATACTCTTGAAGCAAGAATAGTATCCTGTCACATGTCTTTAAAATCCATTGTCTAAGTACCATAGGGTCTTATATAAACTCTTTAAGCAATTACCCTGCAAAACTGATTAAACATGGGGTAATTTTGGTACCCAAATTTTCTTGGGTCTATAAATGTTAGCCAACAATACTTTGGGAACCAATATTTTCTTTATTGGTTTTCTAAAATCAAAAAACATATTTTGAGACATAAATACTTTTTTAGGTCCTTTAGAAAGTTGTTTCTCAAAAGATGGTCTAGAATTAGCAGTGAAATGTCCATATTTCGGAACAAGTTTGGTTTTGCAAATTTTTCTTTGTCCATGCTGATATCCTAGACCAGTTGCTAATTTAGGAGAAATATGTTTTCCTAGCAACTATGTCAAGGTATCCCTATCAGCAGTGAACTTCTCAATATCCTTTCTTAATTGTTCATTAGATAATTTTAGTTGAGTGTTCTCTTTCAATAGTTGAGCATTATTCTCTTTTTCTACACTTAGATCTTTTTTAACATTACTAGTCAAGGAATACTATTTCTTCAAGGATTTATATTTATCTTTTAGTTCATTGCAGGTATCTTGCAGCATATTACAATATTAAAACAGTCCATCCTTAGACCTATTTTCATCATTATCTGAATCACTATTTTTTCCAGTATAATAATAATTTAGAACATGGGAAACTGGTACCTCAGATATGTTAGTCATGAAGAACATGTTGGCATAATTCTTTTCAGAATCAGTAGCTTCTGATTCACTTGTACTGTCTTTAGAAGCACTCTAGGTTTCTTTCTTGGATTTCTTGTACTTCTTGTCCTTATAATCATATTTCTTTTTTAGTTTTATCTTCGGACGATCAACCTTGATGTGTCCTTTACTCTTGCATTCATAGCAGACTATATCATCTTCCTTATCATATTTCTTCCAATCCTTCTTCCACTTACCTTGTTGATCATACTTAACCTTGTAGTTTGGTTTTCTGAAAAACTTCTTCTTCCTATAGAAATTATTAAATATCTTGGATATTTGAGCCATTTCTTTATCACAGTCTGAATCTGAATCTTCACTGGTTGAACATTCAGTAGGAACTTGTATTTTCTCATTGTCTTTTCTCTTTGAAGCAGTAGAATTGAATGTCCCGGATTTTCCCTTGGGTTCATCTTCTTCTTCGTTGTTCACCTTCATATATTCTTCATACATCATTAGTTTACCAATAAACTCTTTAACTGGTAGCTTTCTGATGTCACTTGACTCTCGGATAGACACAAAAGTTCCTCTCCATCTATCTGGAAAACATCTCAATATTCTCATGATCTGCTCCTTCTCTAGGACAGCTTTTCCCAGTGAACTCATGGTGTTTACAATCTCGTTAAAACTAAGGTACATGTTAAAAATGGGTTCATCAGGTCTCATCTTAAAATTATCATATTTAATAGTATATATATTTAATATAATTTCCTCCATGTTGGTTGTTCCTTCATGAGAAACATCCAAGGTGTCCCAGATTTCATGAACTGTTTTACATGCAGAAATTTGGTTAAATTCCTCATCTCCTAAAGAGAAGTAAAGAGAAATCATAGCTTTACAGTTATTGTTATAGTCAGACTTTGTATCATCATCCCAGGTAGATCTATCAATTTTGGGGATCTCATATTCTGATTCTATAGTAGACCAAATATCAAAACCCATACTTTTCAAATGAATTTTCATTTTAATTTTCCATTTAACACAATTCACAACATTAAATAAAGGTGGAATGTTAGATTAATCACCTTCTAGTCTATTGTCCATAACTAGATTTTTGAAAATATATTAAAGAGATAAAATTTAGAACTAAGAGAAATTTAAGATCATTTAGACAAAACTAAAATCACAGTTTAAAAAACAGAGGGTTTGGAAACTTTTTATAAATAAAATTGTTTCCTATGATACCAAATGTTGGTCAGAGTGGATACTCAAGAGGGGGGTGAATTTAGTTCCAATTAAAATTTATGTTAAAACATTTAGTATTAAAATTCCCCAAATTAAAACGGCCCAGTCAATTAAGAAAGTAGAGATATAAGTGACTTATTGTTCAGCAGGTTTCTCAAAGGTTGATTACTCCTCAGTTGGATCAGTATGAGAACTAATTCCACTTTTGAAACTAGTTTAATAAACAAATCACATATAAAGATTAACTGGAACTAACTATCAGAGTGAATGTAAAAACAGATTTCTGTCTTTGCTAATATAAGCACAGCAGATAAGTATAAAATAGAGTAAGTAAATATGAACACAAAAAATTAAACAAGAGGTTCAGTCTTAAGTCAAGTCCTAGTCCTCTCCAGTTGGTAATCATCTGACACCAAGCAATTTTATTAAAAAGTGATACACATCCTGTATCGGGATTTACAATAGTTTTCACAAACTCTCAAGGTTCTTCAACCTCTATCACAGTTATATGTCGGAAAAATAAACTACCAAGACACACTAGGCTTCTTCCACAGTTATACGTGGGAAAAAAATGTAAAGAGAGTTTGGTATAGGGACTTTCAGTATCCTTCAGTTCAGGAACAAAAGTATGTGTGTGTAACATAGTAACACTACTCACAAATTTCAAATACTTAAACATAGTAGAGAGAAAGATAGTAGGGATGTGTTTAGAATTCTCTGTTGTGTTGGAAAATCAGCTCTGGACCCATTGGAATGAAGGAAATGAAGTTTTGGTCCATCTTTGCAAGTTTCCCCCAAAACAGAGTGTCATAACTTCCAGGTTCAGACTTCCGGATGTAGAGATGATCATCTTCTTGGGTTTTTAGCTCTTTTTAACACACCACTACATCTTGAAAAAGGTTCTCTCAATAGATATTTGTGAAGATCTTTGTTCTTCTGAATACGTGCTTGAGTGTTCTTCTTCTTTCTTGTATATTTTTGTGTTGTATGAGTCTCTATTATGTATATTCAATATATTCTATGTCTTCTGTGTATCATGTGTATATATATTGATGTATGTCTCTAATCATATATATATATACACTTTTCCAGCTCAACTTCTTCTCATTTTGTTCAGCAGGGACCGATAAGAGAAATGTTTCAACCACGTGTGGTCTTCCTCATACATCGTACTATTTCTTGATATTCCTGCAAACATCATTAAATAATTTATGGTGCATTAATTTTTCCAGAAATGACCGTTATAATAATAATAATAAAATTGGTAAAGAAAATAATAGAATATCATAAGATTGGTAGCATATGCGTGTCACACGGTAGACTTCAACGGTAGTCTCTCCAACTATGAACTTCATCGGTAGGCTATTCAACTGTGAGCTACATCGGTAGGCTATTAAACTGTGGGCTTCATCAGTAGGCTAGATCAGTGGTAGAATTCAATAGTAATCTTCTAACGGTAGCTTTGTAACATCAGACTACTTCAACAGTGACCTTTCCAACTATAGACTACTTCAACAGGTAATCTTCATTATTAGTGGAGTATGTCCATCAGTAGAATTTGAACAACATTCGACTATCTCGGAAGTAGGAGTTGTCTAGCAGTAGACTTCTACTAATGGTAGACATGTCCAACTGTAGACTTAGATAGTGAAGCTCTCAACAGAATCCTTTTCACTGCAGTGAACTTCTAACAGTGAGCTTCTAACAGAAGCCTTGTCACAGTAGTGACATTGTGACGGTGACTCTTTGTCTGTGAGCTTTGATAAGAAGATCAATGATAGACTTGTGATAGTAACCTTGTATTGGTATCTTATATCAGTGACAGTATATCTTCAACAGTAACATTCTAGGATCAGTGACCTAGAGTAACATTGAGCTATAATGGTGGCCATGAACAGAAGGCTCTTACCAGTAGCCTTTAACAGTTAACTTATATTTAGATAAATTTAAACTGTAAGCTGATACAACTAAACTATGAGATTAAGACTATAAATTTTTTAGGATAAACAATATAAATACAGATTAAAAAGAGTTATCAAATGGCTTAATATATCATGATCAAGATTTAAACATGATTTGAGTTTATCAAAATAGGTGAGTCCAACATGATTCATGATATAATACATCAAGGGCAAGTATATATTCCATATAAATCTGAATTGGTTCATGACAGCAAATAAGTCTCAATTGATTTTAAATGGTCATTAAACCCCTTACGATGATTGTACCATAAAATTAAGGATTAATTAATTAGATGATTTTTTGTGAAAAATAAAAATAAACCCAATATATGTTTATATTATGTACAAAAAAGTCAGAGGACATTCAAACATATTCTTTGAAAATCAAAACCAATCAAAAGGATATTTAACTCAGTTAATGGAAATTGAGTTAAGATTTACCTTACAAAGTTAGAATAAATTATGTTATAAATTTTCAATAGGGTGATTATGTGTAGAAACAATCTATCCAAAAAATACGGAAGTGGAAATTCCAACATAAATAAATAAATATTGATTCAACAAATACTCATGGATAATATAATAAATGAAGTTAGTGTAAAACCCAATTTTTTGGAAGTGAGTTTACAAATTCCCTCCAAAAGATTGTATCATTAGATTAAGGATAAATAAATGACATAATTATGTTTAAAAATTATAAATAAACCCAATATATGTGTATATTTACTGTAAAACAATTAGAGTCCATTCACACATATTCTTTAAAAAATAATGACATGGATATTTAACTAAATTAAATGAGATTGTCCTAAGAATTCCCAAACCTCAAGTCCTACTTGTGATGTTTTTACTTTATATTCTGGAATAATAATCATAGGATAATTTATAATTTCTTTAGAACATTTTTCATGTCTATTAATTTTTTAATATCACTCAATACCATGTTATTAAAATTATATAACAATTTAAGTTCATATCAGACATTTTTTGATATTGGGAACTTGAGAAAAAATGATCTTTTTTTGTATATTGTCCATGTGGTCAAAATTAAACCATATCTAAAATAATATATATGATTTAGATATCATATATATCCATTATATATTTATTTATAAAAAACCAAAACATTTTTACATAATAAATTAAAAGCATTGTTCATGGAGCTGGAAGGTCGTACGTATGCATGAATGCTATTTTCATTACATTGTCAAATTATTGGAATGAAAATTAATGATACATATTTATATTAAAATTAAATTATAATATCTATGTTATATATTTTATATATTTTCATTAATTCTATCCTTTATACCTTTCATGAATGGCATGAATGAGAAATATAACATTGAGGGGGCGGTAGTCCACATTACCTCAAATGAAATTTTCGTATTTACACATTATGGAATGAATAAAGGTATTTTGTAAAAAAAATTAAAAAATCCAATTGAAATTAGAAATTAAATTTATATCATATATAAATACAATTCCATCATATCGGCCACCATTAGTGGTGGTAGGATTAAATTTAATAATAATCATTTCTTGAGGTAATAGTTCGTCGTACACAAAAATAGTATGTTCTATATCAATTAGATGGAGGTATGAGTTTGTGTGGATATAAAAGTCTTCATAAACACATCATATTATATTGAGGATACTATTTTTTTATAAAATAATGGAAAAAATGAGATGTTATGGGGTTGGAGAAGGAAAATAAATGAAAGGAGTTTGAGAGAAGATGTTACTTCTAAATATGGTAACTCCTTTTGATCTTTGTCGAAGGCTTTCTTGAATTTCTTTATATCCATGGTAAGGATTATATGAGTAAGGGAGGGATTTTAGGAGCTTATTTTATCTAAATTTATATGATCAATGGGGCTTTATAGGTATGAGTATATGGGTAGAGTGGGTGGCCTTTTTATTGGAAAGGGGAGAGGCACCCTTAGAATGTATTAAAATATTAAACTAATATATTTTTTAAAGCCCAATAGCTCCAACTTGAGATATGGAAATTATAATATGTTTATAGCTCGAAATACTCTAATCCCATAGTTTTTAGACATGTATTGTGTCAATTTTAAACCATATCTAGTCGGTTTACCCTTAAATATTCTCTTTTAATTTGTATAGTGGTAACACAATTTTAATTGTTAAGATATTATTAATTTTACATATATGGGGTCAATATACATTATATAAAAACATAATAAACATATTTAACCTATCATAAAAAAAATTTATTTTAAAATATTTTTTGGATTTTTTAAAAATATAATAAATTATTTTGTTTATAAAATATCAATTATGACAATATTTACACAATTGACATTATTGAATTTAAATAAAATTCAAACATTGACATACCTTCAAACCAACCCATTGAGTAGTCTCATAACATGTCATATCCATCTATAAATTTCATGTAATACATAAATTATGTCATATAATATGTATTTTAATATTTTTAATATCATTTATTTAAATCCATTATTACTGTTGTAATCACTACATTATCATTGTGTCATTATTAAAAAAATTATTTTCTCTATAAAAATTAAAAATAAAATAACATGATGTACAAAAACGTTTTGGAATTATAATTAATCTTTATTGCTTAATATATTCTTTATTTAACCCCACCATAAACAATTTTAGTATAAAGATACATTTTTAGGTAATATTTCCCTTTACTTTTAATTAATTATTTTAACATGTCATTTTCACACCAAAGTGGCTCCCAAATTCCAAAACAATGACTTATATATTTTTTAGTCCCCTATTACATATCTAATAAAATTAATACATATGTTAGGGTATTTTTATATTATTATAAAATTATTTTTACTGTTATATATATAATTTAAACTTTTACAGTGGTAAATAAAAATAATTAATGAACATACTATTCATAATATCTAAAAATAAAAGGTACCTATTTACATAGTTTGGTGCATCTGATTCTAATTACCGAATCCATTTTTCTATATTCAAAACACATATTTTACATTAATTAATTTAAAATTAATTCTCATTGCCAAAACCAGAATGCAGGTTTTTAAGAAGTAAAATATATCAAAAGATTGAAATGTGTTTATGTTCAATTTCAATGTGAGATTACTTCCAATGACCAAAATTATATTAAATTATAAAAATATAATCCAATTATACATTAAAACTACTTAAAATTAAAATATAACTATATGAATAAATTATATGAAAATTTAGTTTTGATTTAAAATGCAGTATTTTTCAGTAATACTAAAAATATAGATATTATCATAAAAAGACCAAAATTTATATCAAGGAATATTTTGATGCTTGGGTTATAAATAAGAAGTTATATTTTTTAAATATAACATATAAAAGTGAAAAACTATTTAAAAAAAAGTGATCTCTAACAAAATGCGGTAAAATGACATTTTAAAAACACTATAGTATTTTATTCTTAAAATTGGATTCATTCACATTTTAAGCCCCTAAATTTCCTTAGATAAATGTAAAAACATTTAAAAAATATATTTAATTTTTTTCATTAATGCCAATAAATAAAAAGGCATTAACCACCATTTCAAATAATAATATTATTTTAGTATTATTTTTCAATATAACTCAGTGTTGTGTGCAATATATAATTTTAGGGAATCCAATTGTTACGTATCGAGTATAAAATCATACATAGTGTCCCCATGAAACAAAGAATATAATTAAATTCAAAAATATTAATATATTTGAAAATTCATTATTCTATATATTCCTAGGTTGTTAGATCATTCCCCCTGTTTGGAAAATCCATTCTCACAATTTTAAAATTGGGATTCAAAACATCATTGAAAATCACACATTGGAAAAATAGTCAATAAAATTATCATTTCAAAAGAAATAAATATAAGTACAATGGTCACTCGAGATAACGCATACTAGGATTACACATAGGAAAACATTGATATGGAGGGAAAACTAACCATCTTATTTTGATGGAGAGTGATAGAAAATATGATGAGGAGATTCTTAACAACCAGAAAACCATATACATGTGATTGGTTAAATGGTTGTTGATTTCATAGTAGGAAAATTAAAAAATAAAGGTTTTTCTTTTAATATCATTTTTATAAAGTAGGGGAATTTATTTATGGGTTTTACATCTAATATTGAAAAACATAATTTCATGTCAATTTGAGTTTCATACTTTAATAAATATATACCACTAAATCAACTTTTCTCTAAATGATGAGTACACAAGATGACTTAGTAACACATGAATTTATAGAATTAACTTCTAGAGAATAATATAATCCACAAAATATGTACTATATATTTGTTCTATCTTTATATATTAACCAAAATAAAAATTGTTTGCATAATATCATGTAATCTCCATAAAGAATAATGCATTATAAAAAGAGATACTACTATTACTCTCAAAAATTAAACAAACAATACCCAATGTTCAACAAAGACCATTCAATAAACAAGGGTCCGTAAAATTATTCCAAAAAATTCATACTATGATTAAAGCCCAAAATTAATAAGGATTTGATCAGAGTGTCTTCCATGATAAATCATAACATTTATCTCCAAGTGACATCCACTACTCTTAAAGTCTCATGCTGAATATTAATTAACCTAAACACTTATTTTCATTGATAGGTTAATCATTTACATAAATAACCCAAATCTCCATTTGTCCACAATGAAATCATATAACCTTCCAAAAAAATCAACCATTACTCCTCAAATAAAATCTAATAGTAGTATATTTTTCTTAGGCATATAGTGTTTCCAAAATAGTTAATGTCTTCCAAAATAACAATTGTCACTTAATCAACAATTAATTTTCCTACACTAAGAATGTCCATTTGATAAATGTTATTTTCCCAAAATAAACTTACTCTTGATCCTTAAAATCATTTCACTAAAAAGAATAAGTCATACTAACTAGGGACTTTAGTTATGCTAGTTTTATGTAATACTCCCTTATCACCCTTCTTTAGTGGGTTTGATTCCCATAGCCCTTCCTGACGCAACAGGTTGTCACCCATCTGGCAGGTAGTCCTTCATCTAATCCTCTATAAACTATATATCATTCCCAAAATGAGATAAAATATTATAAAATATCCCTAACCTATTTTAATCTCAAAGTTTATCTCATGTCATTCATTTTTCATCAAAAAGAGTAATATATCATAATTACATCCAAATCAATGATCATATAATGTTTATACATAAATTTATAATTCTTCCGCAAATAAAATTGTAATTTTTCCTTGAATAAAATTTTCCCATCACAAAACTACGGTGTTACACGTATAAGAAAAAGTATTCTAATGTTATAGTATAATCAAAAGTACATTAATAATTTTAAATATTTCATCATCCATCAATCTACCATAACTCTTGAATCCATTATATATAGAATTCTTATCCATTAAGCATTCTTCCTGATACCCTAAAAAGTATTTTCATTCTTTTTTCATAATATATATTTCCTAAAATCATATCATGCATAATTTCATAAGAATAAATAATGACAATACATGAGCTATGAAAATATCCATATATTTCATCGGTCATTTTCAGTTTCCTCATCTTCAATAGGAATGGCGTTAGGTATTGGTAAAAATATATTATTATGGTCTTGCTGATCTCATTCAAGAACCTTATTTGGAGGAAATATATTTTCATAATGACCAATCACACCACATTTAAATCATTCCACTAATCCCTCGGAAAGAACTTATTTCCCTTTCTAGGAGTCAACTAAACACTTCTTTTTCTATGGAAGGTTATTGCTTTATTATAATCACTACAACATATATAACATCTTTCTTCCCCTTTGAAAAAATTTATTAGGAATTTATCTCTAGATCCTTGATAAATAATTTTTTGAATATAATTATATTCATTGTTATAACATGAACATTCTTAGAGATTTGTTTCCAGTATATATTATTCCTTAGAAAAATTACCATGGTTCTTGTGGTCAATCACGACTCCAGATAGTTAGTTTGCAGTAACCAAAAAATTTCTCATTGCAGCTCCCATTTCATTTAGTTTCTCATTCATGAAAACCACCATAGTTTCCTTCAGATCCATTTTTACTTCAGTGCATGTTAAATCTATCCATTTAATACAACCAGAAAGGGTTAGTGTGGTTATATCCATAAAATCATTTTTTACTATCATATGAGGTGGATAAAAACTAAGATATACTAATTTATATTTTCTCAAGCTCATTCAATTTATATAAAATAACCAAAAATATTTATAATATACTATCCATTGTGGTTATTTAAAACATGTCACTTATAATTGAATAACACCCTGACCTCTAATTCTATCTAAACCGTATTATGATACCAATTATAAGTCTCTTGAGTTAATCAATACATAATATTAGGTTTTTATCATGAATATACATTCTTTCTCATTAAGGATCTTTTTAGGTTTATAGTTTTGGAAAATTTGGCCCTAACTATTAAATTAAATCAAAAATATTACAAATTATACACCTCAACTCTATCTAAATTTTTCATTATAATTAAACTCTTTAAATAAAACAAGAAATCATTTCATGATTAAAATATTCTTGAATTATTTATTTATCTTATCCTTCCTTATACACTGTGAAAAACAATTAAAAACATGGGATAAGCATAAAAAATCATAGAATGGGATATAAAATAAGAAAATAAAATACTAGAACATTATTACATACAAATCAATGAAATATCAATTTTCACTCATAAAACATAATCTATTTAACATACCCCATGAAATAAAAAGATTTATAAATATCTCATAGAAATCATAAACCATAAAGGCAAATTATAAGATCAATAACATACTTAAATTATAGATTTCATAACTACAAAGGGAGTAACATTCATGGTTATGTTTGGAATATGCATCAAATTATATTCCCTAAATCTATTAGGAGAAACCTTAATTTTTATCTCTGTTATGATACCCAATGCATTGGAGAGGTATCACGGGCTCACCCTCTATTGGTTTATCACGGAAAAACCCATATACATAATAATTTCTAACGAACCATAACATAATCATAATATATAAAACAATGTTAAAGGAACAATCGCATTTCCACATTTTCATTCACAAGATATCATTTCAAGAAATTGATGTAAACAATCAATTTTAAAAACACAATTTAAAATTTTAAAAATATGATTTTTGAATCAAAGTGTTACACACCACATTGAATATTATGAAAAGTATTAACCTTTTAAAACATTAATTTCCATATAAATAAATTATTTAAACTATTTTGAAAACATAGAAATGAAGGAAAATTATTTATAAGAATAGTTATTTAAAACATTTAAAACGATGTTTAAGTTAGAGGGTCCTTTACCATATAAGAAATATATGAATAAAAATAATTAATAAATACCATTAAAAACATATATTATTATGATAAAAAATAGATTCATGATATAATATGTCAATGGGAAGTATATACGCCATAGAAAAGTTAATTGGTTTGTAACTACGAGTAAGTATCAATGGAATGTAAATTGAGATGAAACCCCTTACAATGATCGTATCATAAAATTAAAGATAAATAAATAAAAAAATTAGTTGTCACAAATATAAATACACCCAATATAATTGCATATTATGTTAAAATAATTCAAAAGACATTCACACATATTCTTGGAAAAAAACCAATGACATGGTTATTTAACTCAATATAAGAAAATTGAGTAAATATTTCCCTTACAATATTCGTACAATTGATGTATGAATTTATTAATGGGATGATTATGTATAGAAAACATATATCCACACAAAGGGAAGTGTAAATTAAAAAATAAATAGTGATTCCAAACATAATCATGAAATAATATAATCAACATAGTATGTGTAAAACCCAAAGTGTGGAAATTCAGTTTAAAAATTCCATTTCAATGATTGTATCATTAGATTAAGGATATATCAATGAAAATAATATGTGTAAAAAATATAAATACATCTAATATAATTGGATATTAATTGTAAATTAATTATGGCACATTCACAGATATTCCTATAAAAACAAAAACAATGGTATGGACATTTAAATCAATGAAATGAGATTGATATATGACTTCCCTTACCTCAAGTCTGAATTGTCTCATTCATTATTTATATTCAATAATAATAAATGTAGGTAAATTTAAACTTTATTCAGAACCTTTTCCATTTTTATTATTTCTTTTATATAACTTGTTACCATGTCCTAAAAATTATATAACTATTTAGGTTCATATCAGACGTTTGTCGATATTGGTTACTTAAGTCAAAAATGAACTTGTCTTGATGTTAATAGGCTCTGTGGTTAAAAGATCATTTTTAGAGAATATTTTTAATGATTAAAATATAATACACATCCAGTATATATTTATTTATAATATTCTATAATACACGGATAAAGGATATTAAATGCATCGTTCATGGAGACGGTAGGTCGTAGATATGCTTTAACGCAACATTCATTTCATTGTCTTATTATAATAATGATGACTAAATGATACATAGGTATATTATAATTACAGTATAATATATATGTTATATATTTAACATATTTTTGTTAACTCCATCATATATATGTTCCATGTATGGCATGAACGCGTCATATCACTTGGAGGGGGCGGTAGTGCACACTTCCTCAAATGAAATTATCTTATTAATAAATTATGGCATGAATAAATGTATTTTGTAAAATAAATATTACATAAGAATATAGACAATATATATATAATATATAAATATATTTCTGTCATAATGACCCCTATGAGTGGTGGTAGGAGAAAATTGAATAAACCTTGTTTCATGAGGCAATTATTCTCTGTACAGAGAACTAGTATGTTCTATATCCATTAGATGGAGGTGTGTGAAATTTTGAGTAGAAGTATTAGAATAAAAAATAATATTATATTGATTATATTGGATTTTTTTAAATTATTATAAAAAAATATTTTATGGGTTGGGATAAGGAAAATAAATTAAAGGATCTTGAGAGATGTTGTTGCCTCAATGTCGGGTAGCTAATTTTGATTTGATCGAAAAGGCTTTCATAAACTCCCATGTGCCCATGGTAAGGACTCTATGATAAAGGGAGGGATGTTGGAGCCTTAATTTAGAATAATTTGAAAAATCCATGGGGATTTAGTGGGGTTTGTTAGTGGGTATAGGGGTGTCTTTTTTATACATAGGGAAGGGGCACCCTTGGAAAGTATAATTATTTTAAATTAATACAATTATATTTTAGTCCAAGTGGCTAGAAATTGAGATATATTGAATATAATATTAGGATAGATTTAAATCCTATCATTAAATAGTATTTAGACATGTATATATTTTATTTTATACATTATCTATTAAGATTAACGTTAATTATTATTTTTAAATTTTAAATGTGGTAACAGTATTTTATTTGTTAAAAAGCTATTAATTTTACATTATGGGGTCAATTTCTTATTAATGTATAGTTAATGAAAATATATACCATATCAAAATAACTTAGTAATTTTAAAATATTTTTAGTGTTTTTAAATAATTTAATTTTGTATTAATTTTATAAAAGAACAATTATGTCAATTTTTACATGACTAAAATTATGGAATTTAACTAAAATAAAAACAAAGGGATAACTTAAAACAAAACCACTTAATAGTCTAATAAAATTTCCTACTAATTTATATAATTTTTGGATTACATAAATTATTTTAAAAAATATTTATTTCAATGTTTATAATATCATTTATTTGAATTCATTATTATTGAAGCATTCACTACATCATCATTATTTTATTATTGAATTTATTTATTTATTATCTAAAAAATATAAATAAAATACCATGATGTATAAAATTGTTTTTGATTTATAATTACAATTTATTGCTAAAGATATCACCCAAATAAAACCACCGTAATATTTTTTTAGTAAAAAGATACATGTTTATGTTATATTTCTCTTTACTTCAAATTAATTATAGTAATAAGTCATTTTCACACACAAGTGGCTCCCAAATTCAAAAAGATCCCCCTATGGATTTTTTAGTCTCCCATTACTTATCCAATAATTTTAGGGCATGTGTTATGGTAGGATTATATTATTAAAGTATTATATTTACCTTTATTTACCTATGTTTCCTTTTTATAGTAGTAAATAGAAATAATTACTAAAGTTACTATTTATAATATCAAGAAATTAGAGGTACATATTTATATAATTTGGAACATATGGTTCCTAATATTAAATACTTTTTCACATATTAAAAAAATAGATGTTTCAATAATAATTTTAAAATTAATTCTTGTTTTCAATACTAGAATGTGGGTTTTTTAAGAAGTAAAAACTATCAAAAGATTCACATGTGTTTATGTACAAATTTAAATTCAAAATTTCTTCCAATGACCAAAATTGGATGAAATGATAAAAAACTAATCCAATTACACTTGAAAAACCAATAAAAGTATAATAAAACTACATAAATAAATTAGATAAAAATGCAGTTTTGATTTAAAATGTCGTGTTTTTTCACTATTCATAAAAATAAGGATTTTATTAGGAAAATACTAAACAATTAACACAAGTAAATTTTGATTCTTCTATTTTAAAGAATAATTTTATATTGTAAAAATAACCTATAAATTTGAAAAAAACTATTTTAAAAAATAGATCTGCATCCAAATGCGATAAAAAATATTTTTAAAGTATTAGATTATTTTATGCATAAAATAGGAATCATTCTCATTTTGTGCCTCTAAAATTCATTAAATAAATATTAAAAAATTTAAAAAATATGTAAAATATTGATATAGTTAATTATTTTTATTCCTACACATATAATGGATTGGATTTAACTATAATTTAGAATAATATTATTATTGTTGTATTATTTTTCAGTCTAACTCAGTGTTGTGTGCAACATAAGATTTTTGAGAAACATGTTATTGCATGTTGGGTACACTATCGTACATAGTGTCTCATTAATACTAATATAAATATTAAATTCGAAAATTATAATATATTTGAAAATGTATTATTTTATAACTACCTAGGATGTTACAATTAGTACAATATTGAATAAATAAATGATTATCAAATAATGTCATATAGATAATCACAAGAACATTAAACTTAACAATTTATATTTCAACTAGGTGAATAATCACATGGATTTCCAATAACTAAATTCTAAATGATGGAGTTCCGAATAATGGATATCTAGATATTATCATTGAGTATTAGTTCTAATATATCGAATATTTTCAATACTTATTTCTAATAATATAATACTATAAAGGCTTCATGAGATGAATTTTATAAAAGTGTATGGCCTCAACTAAAAAATTATCATGATTGTCTCCTAAAACCTACTAATGTATATAGGGGATATATTAGGACCCTCTAATCACATAAAAAATCTAATGAAATATACTTCTAAAAGTGGTGAATTATAATTAACATAAACATTCATAATAAAACTATCATAGGAAATGTAAATACTTTCCCCAAAAAATAATCATATTTCATGAGGAATAAAATGAATTATATAAAAATAGTATACCACCTATCAAAATAATCATAAACCATCCAATGAAATAATAAGGATGATATCACTATTACATATACCCACTATATTTATGGTAAAGAGTTTTTTCATAGATTAATATAAATACAATAAAAAGTGATTAAAAAAAAATTTGAGGAAAATATCATTTTGATTTTGATTTTGTTAGAAACCGTTTATTTGAAAATAAAATTTAACATATATTTTTTTTAAAAAATATCCTTTTAAACATTAAAAGGATTCATGAGAGATATAATGTCCATGTAAGTGGGTAATTCTATACATATTGTAAACAACATTCCTTTTGCATAGTAAAAATGTCTAAAAAGTGCGTTGTTTATAATGTGGGAAAAGGATTTCTTTGAAAAAAAATGTTATAAAAAATTAGTTAAAATTAATTTTAATAAATAATTTTAAAAATTTAAAGGTAAAATAATGATTTTTTTAGAAAACATGGTTTTCAATGTAAACATATTTTCAACCGATGAGAGAAATGAGGTCGGATTTTATTAAAACAATTCTCATTTATTTTATGTAGGAAAGAGTGAAAAAATTTCACTATTACATGTAAATATCCTGATTAAAAATTGTAGAATAGAATATATTGTTTTCAGGCTAAAAATATCAAATAATTACCCTAAGGGATATTTATACATAAACCATCTCAAATAATAATGAAATTGTGATCTAAACACTTAACACTTTGGTAAATTTTTCATTAAAATACACAAGAATGAAATAAAATAGATTCAAAAATTATATATCAATATTATAAATTAATTAATTATATATCATATAATATAATAATCTATATAATATAAATAAGGGGTAAATTTTTTGTATGTCTCACGGAAGTAAAAGTGAAACGAGAAACCCATACCTCATGCTTCGTTTTGATGGAATTCATTTTAATCTCATGTATATAAGGTTTTATCAAGTTATTAACTTATAAAGAAACCATATTAATATTTTAATATCTTATATGGTAATTTTATAACATTTTATTGAATATTTGTTAACAATAATTCATTAGTTTCCTTGTTTTTGGTATTAATTTCCACATTTTTTGTTTGTTTTGTGACTTGTTATTTTTTTCTATTATATTGATGATGATTTAATTATATCCATAATATAAATAATTATTTACACATATTATATATCCATTATATTATTAAATATAGTAATTAAAATAGTTTTCTGATAAGAAATTAAATAAACTATTAATCATGGTAGTAGATCCTATGTACACAGAAGTGAAATTTACATTTACGTATCCTATTGAATGAAATATAATGATTATATATATATATATATATATATATATTAAATGTAATTTTTTATGTCATATATATCATATATTTTAATTAAAACCCACCTTACTACATTCCTTGTAATGTTTGTACGAATCACATTACATCGTGAGGTAATAGTCTATTTTACACACGAGCAATGATATTATATTCCTTGAAAATGGAAATCATGATATTATGTGTGATTTAGTAATTATATAATAATGATAACTTCTAAAATAAAAAAAAATCATCATTATTCATATTCTTAATAGGGGTAATGGAAAACAATGGACATTTTTTCGCGAGGTGGTAGCCTTCCTACACACGAAAGATGATTTAGATACCAATTTTATCGAATTGTGTGAAGTTATAGGTAATAAAATTAAAAGAAAATATTATTATATATTATATAATTATTTTATTATATAATAAAATTATTATAATAATTTAAGGAGGAGGATACAGAAATAAAATAAATATGCTTTTAGAATAATATTATATCTTCTTTGGGTATCCCTCTAAGGACTTCACTGAAACAATCACTTGTTTTATTCTTGCAGAGACCAAGGCTTATAAGATGGTTTAGTATGTTTATAATTTATTTTATAAGGTTTTTATTAATAATAATTTCTTTATTGTTTTGAATAATGGACGATAGTGGTGTCCTCTTTTTATTTTGTGAGAGGGCACACTTATTATTTTTTAAATGTATTGAGTGTGTCCACATTTTATTCATGTAAAATGGCTACTATAATTGAGTGATTTCAATATAAGAATATTTAAAGTCTAAATATTTCCATTAAATATGTTTTTTTACAGGTTTATAGGATATTTTTTCCCTTTTGTTTATAGTTTAGTCCCTCGAAAAACTTTTGTTTCTCTTAATTGCTTTAATTAATTTTCACAAAGTTTACTACTCACTTTGGAAAAAATGTATTATAATTTATTATACATTATAAATTTTAATTACTATAAATATAAAAGTTATTTCTCCAAATTAAATTCACATAAGTGGAAAATAATAATATAAAACTAATCTCGTAGAAGGAACGGGAATGTATTTTTTTATAATGAGGATGTTAAATAGTTTGATAATATTTTATATCTAAATTATATATAAAAATCATTTTTATGACCTAAATTGTATTAATAAATATATATTTGGTCTTATTTATTTGAAAAATTATTTAAAAAATTATTTAAAATTTTTAGTTATTTATATTTAAATTCAGTTTTCTATTTAAATTTTATATGTTTCACTATTCATCATAAATGAAACTTCTCAGAAATATTAAAAAAATAACCCAATGTTAATTCTCAAATTATTATCTAAAAAATTAATTTTATTTTTTAAAATAATATTTATTAAGGATTCAAAATTCATTTTCAAAAAATGTGTTCCATTAAAAGGTGAAAAAAACATTTAGAAAGTTATTTGTTTATGTGTAAAATTTGATTTGTTCTTACAATATTCCTATAACATATATTGTATTTATATAAATAAAATTATTCAATGTATAATTTTTTTATATTATCCACTAATAGTAATTTTTTATAATTTTTAAATATAAAATTCATTTATATAAAAAAAGTTTCTTGATAAAAACATTTTCGTTATAATCAATTTAGTTTTATATTCATTATTTTTGGACAAACAATGAAGTCAACCATATATTTTAATAATTAATTTAATAAAATTCATAAAAAACTAATATCTATGATATAAATTTCATTTTAAAAATTAGTATTAATAGTCTTCAGTAAAAATCAGTCTAGCATGCAATGCAAGATAACTAACTATTTTCTTATACCGCAAGCTAGACTCAATATTGTTATTTGCGTCCAATATTGAATAAATATATATTCTTTGATAAATTAAATGGTGTAAATTTCTATTTATATGTGGTGAACGATTTTGATACACTTGGTATAGTAACCCACATGAAGGTGTTTGAACCCTCAATACAAGTCGACATCCTCTTCTATATTAGGCGGTGTGAATGATGTATTCTATCTTTATAGCATGAACACAATAGATAAGGATGGGTAAATTTTTATGGGATTTTATAGGCATAGGATATATTTTTTCTCTATAAGGAGTTATTGGGTGTCTATACACTTGAGGGGAGGGGTTTTTTTTATGATGAAATATTGAATAAAACTAATTAATGAAGTAAACCTTATAATTGTTAAAAAAATAATTTCATAAATTTCATAAAAATATATTTGTTTTGTCGAATTTAAAACAGTTTTGAACCCAAATTTATTTGATAATTATGAATTAAAATCCAAAATGGTAAAATAAATTAATTGAATATAATCATCTATGGACATTGGAAAATGTACTTTATGTTTGGAATATTGAATTTCATGAATTATTATACTTATATAAATTTTTTTTTGTTGATTTACATATCTTATAATTGATCATTCCATTATTACATATTTAGTGATTTAATTAAATCATTATTTTATACCCAAACGATATTTTTAGTATTCTCTTAAAAAGATTGTTTTTAGAAAATAATCAAAAAATCACCCTTAGAAAATTCAACCATAATGATTGTCAAAATTGAAATCATATTATCAAAATAACATTATATCATATGTATATTGTGTAATTAACATATATATTATTAATATTATGAAATAAGTATATATATTATAAGGACATGGACTTAAACATTTCATAATATTGAATTAAATGAATAATTCACATTGAGGATCTTTTAAGGTTTAGTGTTTTAGAGAATTCAGATATAACTATTACATATTAATAGAGTACAAAGTAGTTACTTTTACTCAGTTTCCATTGTTTTCATGAAATAAAAACTCTTAAAAAAAGTAATGTCTACTTTTATTTTTAGAAAACATGTCTTTTCCTTGATCCCATCCCTGACCCTATTCATCATTAAGTCCAGTGAAAACATTCCAAAACGTGGGATAAGAATAAAAAGCTCAATAATGGTTATAAAAAAAAAGAAAAAACTTGTTCATAAATACATAAAAAACATAAACTCTTTTAGTTACCTAATGAAATAATCTGATTTATGAATAACACATAGAAATCCTAAATAATAAATGTAACTTGTGGCATCCATAACATTCTTACATTGTAGCTATCATAGCTAAATATGGAGTTACTTTGGAATACCCATCATAGTATATTCTATAAATCACTTAGGAAAAACATTCGCATTTACCTCTGTCATGTAACCCATGCATTGGAGAGCTATCTCGGGCTCACCAACCCTAGTTTTATCATAGAACCACCCGTATACGTAAATAATGCCCATGAACCATAACATTATCATAACACATAACATAAGCATAAAGGCAAGATAAAATTTCGACATTGCAATAACAATATAACACGTTAATATATTAATGTATTAAAACTATTATCAAAACCATTTTCAATACAAAAAAAAATTAAAATACTATATGGTATATAGTTTTCTTTTAAAAACATTACAACTTGTTAAGGAAGCCAAAGATCAAATAATACTCGCAGCGGCGGAAAATTCGTCGTCACCGCTTACATTAACAAGAAACATAATTTTTTTCATTTGGTAAAATTCTTCATAGAAAAATATTCCCATTGAATTAAATGAAAATTAAAATTTGTTTATACAGCGTATAAAAGAAAGTCATGTATTAGAACAAAATATGCCTCAATGAAAAGAGATTGAGACGAAGTCCCTTACCTCATGTCCGACTTGACTCGATCGTTCTTTAATCTCCTGAATAATAAACTTAAGATAATTTCTAATTGATTAGGTACCTTTTCCATGTTTATTTTTCCTTTTATATCTCTTATTACCATGTTATAATCATTATTTAATCATTTAAGTTGATAACGTTCATTTGGTCAATATATGGTACTTGAGTAAAAAATGAACACCTTATATTTACAAGTTGTCCATTTGGTAAATAGTCAATTATATCCAGAAGTATATTCATTATTTATATATCATATAAATCATATATATCATGTATATATATATATATATAAGTACATATCATTTGGAGGTAAGAAATGAAATGCACTGTTCCTAGAGACGGTAAGTCGTACGTACGCATGAACGCTACAATCATTTCTGTTTCTTATTTAAATGGAATTAAAACATAATTATACATAGGTATATTATAATTATAGTATAATATTATATATAATATCATTAACACCATCCTTTATACATCCCATATTTGGCATTAATGAGTCATATCACTTTGAGGGGGCGGTAGTCCGCTTTTGCTCAAATGAAATTATCACGTTTACCCATAATGAAAACCATAAAGGTATACTATAAAAGAAAAATAGATAAAAATAATGAATAAATAAACATAATATATATCATATATAAATATAGTGTCATATTAATGTCCACCATGATATGCGGTAGGAGATAATCGAACAATCATCGTTTCGTGAGGCGTTAACTTCCCATCCACTAAAACAGTATGTTCTTCACCCATTAGATGGAGGTGTGGGTAAGGGTAGTTAGAATTAATCTCATAACAACATCCAAGTATATCTAGGATAAATTTGTTTTTATAAAATATAATAATAAAAAGATTTTAGGGATTGGAGAAGTAAAAAAAAGAAAATAAGTTAAGAGAAACTGTTACATTGAATTTGGGTAACTCGCTTTGGTATGAACCAAAAGGGTTTCATGAAGTGCCTTATGCCTGAGGTAAGGATTCTAGGAGGTGTAGAGGGATTTAGGGAGCTTACTTTAGCAGAGTTTGGACTATCCAAAAGGCTTTGGAGGTGTGAGGACTTGGTTAGAAGTGAGGGCTTTTTATAAGGGTTGGAGGGGCTCTTTGGGAAAGTGTGATAATATTATTTTATTATATAATGATATTCGGTTTATAAAGGACCAAAAATAATTATAGTTGAATATAAGATTACTCATGGAATAAAAAATATCATATAATAATAATTGGATAGGTTTTGGATTTTGTATTAACATTTATAATATTATTTATTTAAATCTTTTATTAATGAGGTAAATACTGCATCATTATTGTGTCATAAATAATTTAATTTATTCGATGTCTAAAAATTATAGAAAAAATAACATGATGTAGAAAAGATTTTTTTCTTTCCAATTAATATTTATAGTCTAAATGATAACTTGTATAACCCCTTTTAATAATTAATTTACTAAAAGATATTTGTTTTTTTCATTTTTGCCTTTACATTAAGTTACTAAATCTAAAGTGTCATTATCACTACAAAGTGTCTCAATGGGGTCCCAAAATCATCAAAAAGATGCCCATGGTTGTAAATGACTCTAAAAATAAGGTTAAGACAAGTTTTAAGGTAATTTTGTATTATAATAATATTAGTTTTACCTTGAATTACCCTATTTACCTTTAACCGTGGTAAATAAAAGATAAAAGTTGCTATTCATCAAAAATAATTTTCATCTTATCGAACCACATTTTACTTACTAATGACAACAATGTATGTCGTATTTTTGAAATTCAATTCATAGAAGTGGTAAAATTTCATTTAAATGAAAACGTCAGTTTTTTAACAACTATTAAGTGGTTTCACTATTCATCAAAAATTGATGTTTTTCAAAAAAACTACCAAAACATCAGCATAATATATATTTGATATTAAGAATTAGAAAATGATGTCTATTTTTCCAAATTAAAAATATAAAAGTTGGAATAATTAATTTAAAATTAATTACCGTTGTTAAAACAAATAACGTGTTTTTAAGAAACAATAACTTTTAAAAGATTAACACTGGTTTATGTCCAATTTCAAAGTGAAATTAATTCCAATGACCAAAATTTTATTAAATGGAAAAAATATATTCAAATTACACTTTAAATTCAATTATAAATATAATCAATCCATATAAATAAATTATATTAAAACATAGTTTTGAATTAAAATACAATATTTTTCAGTATTCATAATAAAATGAACATTATCGAAAAAATTCCAAAAATTTACACAAAGTAAATTTAGATACCCCCATTCAAAATAAGGGTTTTATTTGGTCAAATAGAATGTATTAAAGTGTCCAAAACTATATTTAAGGAGGGTTCTCCATTATAAGGTGGTAAATTGACCTTTTAATATAAATTATGCTTAAAATTAGATTCGTTCACATTTTAAGCCTCTATCATTTATTGGATAAATGTAAATAAATTTAACAAACATGTATAATCATATTGTAGTTAGTTTTTTTAAATCATGCCAATACAACGGCTAGGAGTTAACTACCATTTAAAATTATAATATTATATTATTAGTGTGCAACGTAAGATTTCAAAGAAACATGTTGTTGTGTATCGAGTACACTATCAAAAATAGCAAGCCATTTAAAGTAAAATTAATATTTAATTCACAAATATTAATAAATATGAAATATGTATTATTCTTTATTTAACTGGGATGTTACATCCTTCCCCACTTTTGGAAATTACGTCCATGAAATTTTTATTCACTTATCAAATAAGTGGGGGTATTTGTCCCTCATAGCATTTTTAGATTCCCACGTTGCCTCTTCAACCATATGGTTTTTTCAAAAAACATTTACCTGGTAAATTACATTATTCTGTAACACGTTCTCTATTCGGTCAAGAATCTGGATTGGTTGTTCCTCATAAGAGATATTCTCTTCAAACTGAACTACCTATAGGCTCAAAAACATGAGATTGTTCTGGAATATACTTTCTCGACATCGAAACATGAAAAACATTGTGTACCTAGGATAAACTTGGAGGCAAATAAACTCTTTATACAACTGATCCCAATTTCCCCACGATTTCATTATCTCCAATGATCCTCATACTCAAAATTCCCTTCTTAACAAAACACATCACAATTTTCGATGGAGAAACTTTGAGAAAGACACGATCACCAACCTTAAAAGAAAGACTCTTCCTCCGGTTATCTGCATAAATTTTCAGTCTGCTCTGAGCTGTTCTCATGTGCTTCTGAATCAAATGAACTTTCTTTTCCATCTCTTCTACCAATTCTGGTCCCATCAGCTTCTTTTCACCTACTTCATCCCAAAAAGCTGGAGTTCGACAATGTTTTCCATATAATACCTCAAATTGATCCATCTGTATACTGGAATGAAAACTGTTTTTATATAAAAATTTAACCAATGAATTATGTTGGTCACATCTTCCCTGATAATCTAGTGAATAAGACCATAGCATATCCTCCAGGGTTTAAATTTTTCGTTCTGATTTCCCATCTGATTGAAGATGAAAAGTAGTACTAAAATTTAATTCAGTACCCAACGACTTCTGAAGGACTTTCCAAAAGTTATAAGTAATCATATGATCATGATCAGATACAATGGAGAGGGGATCTACATGAAACCTAAATATATGTTTAACATACAATCAAGAAACTTGATCATGAGACAAAGTATCTTGAAAAGGATGGAAAGGTGAATATTTAGTCAACCGATCAACAATAACCCATATTGCATTATTACCGTGAGATGTCTTCAGTAATCCCACAATGTAGTCTATGAATATATTTTCCCATTTCCACTCTGGAACTGGTAATGACTGAATCAACCCTTTATGGTAACTACTGCTCTACTTTAACCTGCTGAAAAGTCAAACACATCACAATAAAATCAGCAATATCTCTTTTCCTTCCATCCCACCAGTAATACTCTTAAAGATCTTTGTACATCTTAGTACTGCCAGGATGAACTGAAAATGGGGAATTATGAATTTCACATAACAACTCATTATTCAACTTTGAATCACAGGGAACACATAATCTCTTTACAAATCTCAAAACACAATCACTATCAATGTTAAATTCAGGAAACATACCCTTCTAAACCAACTCTACCTTTTTCTGTAACTCATTGTCTTCCTTCTGTGCTTGCTTAATTCTGTATGATAGAGATGATCTCACTGACACCTAATTAAAAACAGAATAATTTTCTGCACTAACAACGTCTATGCCAATGTTTATCAAATCAAAAACCAAAGGATCTTATTCCAAATGTATCGTGGTTAATGAATCATTACTTTTTCATCTCAAAGAATCATCCACTTTATTTTCTTTTCCCGGATGGTAATGGATTTTGAAATCATAATCTTTGATTAATTATATCCATCTCCTCTGTCTCATTTTCAATTCATTTTGAGTGAATAAATACTTTAAAATTTTGTGATCAGTATATATTTCATAATTTACTCCATACAAATGATGCCTCAAAATTTTTAAAGCAAAAAAATAGCAGCTAAATCAAATCATGTGTAGGGTAATTTAACTAATGAGCTATCAATTGATGTGAAGCATAATCAATTACCTGATCATTCTGTAATAGGACACAACCAAGTCCTTTTAACGAAGCATAACTGTAGATAACAAACTCACCATTTCTGGATGGAAGAGCCAAAACTGGAGCATTCACCAATCTTCTTTTCAATTCCCGAAAACAATCATCACATTCTTTTTTCCAGATGAACATTACACCTTTTCGAGTTAACATAGTCATTGGACTAGATAACCGTGAAAAAGTTTCAACAATCCTCCAGTAATAACCTACCAAACCATGAAAACTATGGATCTCGGTAATATTTGTGGGTCTTGGTCATTATTCAACAAATTGTTTTTAGCAGGATTAATAGTTATGGCATTTTTTTAAAAAATGTATCCAAGGAAAGAAATTTGTTACAACCAAAACACACACTTGATTTATTTCCCAAATAGTTTCTTTTCTTTTAATGTTTTCAAGAAAAACCTTAAATGAATTTCATGTTCCTCTTTACTTTTGGAATAAACCAAAATATCATCAATGAATTCAATAAGAAACTTTCCCAATAACACATGGAAAATTATATTCATAATATCCATGAATATAGCAGGTGCATTGGTTAAACCAAAAGGAATAACTACAAATTCAAAATGGCCATATCTAGTATAAAACGCAGTCTTTGGAATGTCTTCTTCTTTTACATTCAATTTATGGTACACCGATCACAAGTCAATCTTAGAAAAATTATGAGCTTTATAGATCTGATCCAACAAATCGTCGATATGAGGTAAAGGATACTTGTTCTTAACTGTGATGTTATTCAATGCTCTATAATCAGTGAAACGTCTCATTGAACCATCTTTTTTTAAAAACCAGACAGGAGCACCCCATGGTGATGTGCTAGGTCAAAAGAAACCTTTATCTAATAACTCCCGCAATTGCTTCTTTAACTCTAAAAGTTCAATTTGATCCATTAGATAAGGGTGTTCTGAAATAGGCTTATCATCAGGAACTATTTCTACAGTAAATTCAACTTCTTGATCAGGTATAATACCAGGAAACTCATTAGAAAAAACATTAAGGTACTTATTTACCACTAGCACATTATTTAACTGAACAGTTCCTTTGTTTTCAATAATATGTTCAAGGTAACATTTATTTTCATCTTTTACTAGTTTTTGAGATTCCTTATATGTTATCATAAGTAAGGGTTCATTCATGTATATAAATTGAAAATCATTCTGAAAAGAAACCTATTTTTCTCTGCAGTCAATCTTATCATGATAAATAGAAATCCAATCTATACCCAAAATAACATCAAACACTACTAGAGTCAAAACAATAAGGTTTGCTGGTAGATTCATTCCACACACAAAGACAATAATGTTCTTATGTTTTCTTTTTGTCTCAACATTTACTCCAAGTGTTTTTACCATAAGATCTGTATTCATATCTTGAGATGGAATTCCTATTTTATTGGAAATCTTCTTAGAAATGAATGAGTGTGTAGAACCTGAATCAAACAACACATTGGCATAATCTGAAAAAACAAATAGTACACCTGATACAACTTCATTTGATGGCCCAACATCTGCTAAAGTAGTTGCGAAGGATTTCACCACCCCTTTCTTCTTGTACTTTGGCTGCTTTACCTCAGTTTAGTTCTTTGTTGGACACTCATTTTCATAATGACCCATTTCATTGCACTCAAAACATTTTACTGACTATAAATCATATTTTGTCTTACCATTACCCTGATCTTTTTTAGTGCAATTACGAGCCTTATGTCCTATTTTACCAGATCAGTAGCACTTAACAGATTTCAAAATTCATTCCCCAGCATGCGTTTTACCATAGTTTTCACAAAATGTAAACTTATGTTTGTTACCATCAGACTTTTTTCAAGAGTTCTTCCATATTTTCTGCCACCACGACCTCTTATTGTGTTGTTTGTCAAAGAACACCTGATCATCAGAAAAATCCATTTCCACCTTCTCTGCACAATGAACATGTTTTTTGATTACTTTTGAACTCACGAGAAGTTAAATCCCTTCGAAACATTGTATTTAATCCTGATTAAAAATAGTTGATTTTACTAGAAATACCTCGTTTGAAATTTGGAGCATACCCTGCTAGTCGAATATCTTTTGATTCATAAATATCCACTAAGCCATCCTCTTGCCTCAATTCCAGGAATTATTTTTCCATCCTAAGATGAACCACCATAAGAAAATATTTTTCAAAAAAACATAACCTTGAATTCATACCAATGGAGAGCATCAATCTCCTCACTATCCCTGATATTTTCACCATTGAACACCACTGATCAGTTTCACCTTTAAAACGGTAAACAACAAGAAGAACCTTTTGATTTTCTAAACACCCTCATGATGTCAAATATTTTCTCCAATGCTTTAATCCACCCTTATGCTAGCACAGGGTCATATGATCCTCTCAATGATGGGGGATGTTGCCTCATGAAATGCTCTACTGCTGACATGTCCCCCTATGATTTATCTGGCTGATCTCGTGCATGGGTACCACCACCATTTTTATCCTCAGTCAACTATGCCATCACAACAAAAAACTGATCTGTTTCGATTCCGAACATCTCAGGTTGCTGATTAGGGAGTTTTTCTTCCTCCCTATGTCGTCCCAACATAGCTTCCCTATTTCCATTACGAAAAACCATTTTCAACAAAGAAATATCTTAGGCGAAGCAACATGGTAATCTATAAATGCAATATGATATCAATATTAACATAAATTACTTTATGGATATTAATTTACCAATACCCTAACTCCTATATTTATATAAACCAACCTATAATACCAACTATAAGCACCCAGCCTTTAACATTTCATAATATTGAATTAAATGAATATTTCACATTGATGGTCTTTTCAGGTTTATAGTTTTAATGAATTAGGACATAAATATTACATATCGAAAGATTACAAAGTAGACACTTCTACTCAGATTCCATTTTTTCATGAAAAAAACTCATGAAAAAATTCATGTCTAGTTTCATGTTTTATAATTCATGGCTTTTCATTGATCCCATCCTTGACCCTATTCATCATTATGTCCTATGAAAACAGTTTAAAACTTGGGATGAGCATAAAAATCTCTGTATAGTTTTTAAAACAAAGAAAAAAACATTAGTTCATAAATACTTACAAAACCTGATCTATTTTACTTAACTCATGAAATCATAAGATTTATGAATAACCCATTGAAATCATAAATCATAAAGGTAACTTGTGGCATCCATAAAAAACTTACATTGTAGCAATCACAGCTACATAGGGTGTTACTTTGGAATACCCATCATAGTATATTCCCTAAATCTATTAGTGAAACATTCAATTTTACTGTCGTCATGTTACCCAATGCATTGGAGAGCTATCTCAGGCTCCCCTGCCCTGGGTTTATCATGGAACCACTTGTATACATAAAAAATTCCCATGAACCATAACATGATCATAACACATGACATAAGCTTCACAGAAAGATGACATTTCCACATTGCAATAACAATATAACATTTCAATATATTGACGTATCAAAAAACCATTATCAAAACCATTTTTAATACAAAAAATGTGTAAAATAGTATATGGTAAATATTTTCCTTTTAAAAACATTACGGCTTGTTAAGGAAGTGAAATATCATATAATACTCGTGGCGGTGGAAAATTCGTTGTCACCACTTACTTTAAAAAGAAACATTCCTTTTTTGTCCTTTAGTAAAACACTTCGTAGAAAAATATTCCCTTTGAATGAAATGAAAATTCAAAGTTGTTTATACAGTGTATAAAATAAGCCGTGTATTAGAATAAAATATACCTCAATGAATGGAGATTGAGACGAAGTCCCTTACCTCCTGTCCGACTTGACTCGATCATTCATTAATCTCTAGAGTAATAAACAAAAGTTAATTTCTACTTTCTTAAGAACCTGCTTCATGTTTATTATTCCTTTTACATCACTTATTACCATGTTATAAAAAATATGTACTCATATATGTTAATAACGTTCATTTTTTTAATATTTGGTACTTGAGTCAAAAAAGAACACCTTATATTTACAAGTTGCCGATGTGGTCAATAGTACATTATATCCAAAATTATATTCATTATTTAGATATCATTTATATCATATATAACTAGTATATATATATATAACAGTACATATCATTTGGAGGTAGGAAATGAAATGCACTGTTCATGGAGACGGTAAGCCGTACGTACGCATGAACACTGCTTTCATTTCTATTTCTTATTTTAGTGGAATTTAAAAAAAATTATACATACATATATTATAATTACAGTATAATATAATATATAATATCATTAACTCTATCCTTTATACATATCATATATGGCATTAACGAGTCATATCACTTTGAGGGGGCGGTAGTCCGCACTTTCTCAAATGAAATTATCGCGTTTACCCATAATGGATACCCTAATGGTATTCTATAAAAGGGAAATAAAGATGCATAAAGAAAACATAAACATAATATATATCATATATAAATATAGTGTCATATTAATGGCCACCTTGACAGGCGGTATGAGATAGTCGAACAATCAACATTTCATAAGGTGTTAGTTTTCTATCCATGGAAACATTATATTCTTCACCCATTTGATGGAGGTGTGTGTAAGTATAGTTAAAATACTTCTCATTAAAACATGCTGGTATATTTAGGAAACTGTTTTTGTTATAAAATAAAGGAATAAAAAGAGTTTAGGGATTGGATAAGTAGAACAAAATAAAAGAAGTTAAGAGAAACTGTTCCCTTGAATTTGGGTAACTCCCTTTGGTATGAACCAAAAGGGTTTCTTGAAGTGCCCCCTGCCTAAGGTAAGGCTTATAGGAGGAGTAGAGGGATTTAGGGGGCTTAATTGGATAGATTGTGGATGATATAAAAGGCTTGGGAGGTGTGAGGAATTTGATAGAAGTGGGGGCTTTTTTAAGGGGGAGGTGGGGCTCTATAGGAAAGTGTGATAATATTATTTTTTATATAATGATATTCAGTTTATAAAGGTCCAAACCTAATTAAATTCGGATATAATAGGACTCATGTTATAAATAAAATCATCAAAAAATAATTGGACATGTTTTGGATATTGTTTTAATATGTATAATCTTATTTATTTAAATGTTTTATTATTGAGATAAATACTGCATCATCATTGTGTCATAAATAATATAATTTATTCGATATCTAAAAATTATAGAACAATTACCATGATGTATGAAATATGTTTAGCTTTCCAATGATATTTATAGTCGAATATATAACTTATATAACTACCTATAAAAATTAATTTACTAAAAGATATTTGTTTTTGTCAATTTTTCCTTTACTTTAAGTTACTTAATCTAATGTGTCATTATCACTCCTAAGTGGATCCATGGGGTTCCAAAATCGACCCAATTATGACCATGGTCGTAAATGACTCAACCAATATGTTTAGGACAAGTTTAAAGGTAATTTTGTATAATTATAATATTATTTTTTACCTTGAATTACCCTATTTACCTTTAATCGCGGTAAATAAAGTCAAAAGTTACTATTTGAAAAAATTTATTTTCATCATATCGAATCACATATTATTTAATAATAACAAAAATTAATGTTGGATTTTCAAATTGAAATTCACATAAGTGATAAATTTTCATTTAAATGAAAAAGTTAGTTTTTTAACTACTACTAAGTGGTTTCACTATTCATCAAAAATTGATGTTTTTCAGAAAACTACCAAAAATTCAGACAAAGATATATTTGATATTCAAAATTTAAAAGTGATTTATATTTTTTCATATTAAAAAAATTGAATTTTCATTAATTAATTTAAAATTAATTCCCATTGTTAAAACAAATAGCGTGTTTTTAAGAAACAATAATTATAAAAATATTTACACTTGTTTATGTCCTATTTCAAAGAGAAATTATTTCCAATGACCAACATTGGATTAAATTGTAAAAATATATTCTATTTACACTTTAAAACCAATTAAAAATAAAATCTATCCATGTAAATAAATTATATTAAAATGTAGTTTTGAATTAAAATACAATATTTTCCACTATTCATAAAAAATGAACTTTATCAGAAAAATTACAAATATTTACACAAAGTAAATTTTTATTTCCCCATTATAAAGAATATTTTTACATGGTCAAATGGAATGTATTAAAGTGACCAAAAATATTTTTAAATAGGTATTTCCATAAAAGGGTGGTAAATCAACTTTTTAATGTAAATTATGCTTAAAATTATATTCATTCACATTTTAAGGCTCTATATTTTATTGGATAAATGTAAATACATTTAACAAAGATGTTTAGTCATATTGTAGTTTTTTTGTTCATTCTCGCCAATAAATTGGCTAGGAGTTAACTACCATTTAAAATAATAATATTATATTATTAGTGTGCAATGTATGATTTCAAAGAAACCTATTGTTCCGTATCGGGTAAGCTATCAAACATAGCCACCCCTTAAAAGTAAAATTAATATTTAATTAAAAAATATTAATAAATATGAAATATGTCTTATTGATTATTTACCTAGGATGTTACATATATAGTTTATTTAAAAAGTGCATATATTTCTTTAGATATTAATAATTATCTTTCTTTAATAGAATTATAAAATTTAGGTTTTAAAAAAAGTATTACTAAAAAATATTATGTATATCATATTATTATATTTTAAGGTCAAGATACTATTCCATTGATTTGGTTAATATTTCTAATGGTTATGTTACTATTCTCAATGGTCATTTTGTTATTCTAATTTTGATATTACATATGATAAATATAGTTTAATTACTTCATTGTATATTGACATAAATTCCTCTCATCAATATATTTTTAGCAAATCAAAATTATTTATTGGATTACTAATTTTCAATATCTTTTTACAGTTTTATTTGTTAGTAGTTTTATAATACCCCAATATTTTATGGTATGTTTCTTCTTAAAGAATTTTAATTCATTATATAGTTTACAATGCATGCCACAGTGAGCAACTATAAAACAACAATTGTTTACATATAGGATACAGTTATAACCTAGGTATTAAAAGTAATTTTTCTACTTTTGTGTTTTTAATTTGGAAACAAAAACAAACATGGTTATGTTCAGTTTGATATTTAGTGTCTGAAAGTATCAACATAATTTTTGGTGAACAGTAACATACACATATGAATAGAAATGTGACCTTATGAATAGTAATATGACCCTTATGAATATTAATGCACCCTTATTAATAGTAACATCACCCATTAATGTATAAATAAAATTTAGGATCCTTATAAATGAATGTGAATATTTTAAAAATTAATAATTATGTATTGGTATTTCTGTGGGAAATAAATAATTAATTACAATTTTATAAATAATAATTTTGTTTCAAAGAAAATATATTTTCATAAAATGTGTTTAAAAATCAATATTTTTGTGTCCTATGATTTTATGATTATCTAATAAGACCTTAGAATCTTTTTCAGGGTGTAATAAAATTAGTTAAAAATTTCAAATCTATTTATTTCAGGTAAATATTAATTTTATTTAAAAATTAAATTTAACATATTTAGAATATTATTTATATAATATGGAGTACATATTTTTATTATACACATCAAAAAATGGTTACAGTGAATTTTTTGGCTTTTTTTGAATTACTTGAATTTTTTGTGAATTGTAAAATGTGGTAATTTATGTTATAATACATTTTAAGATAAATACATTAATCCTTCCATCATGTAAAATGTAATAAACTATTACTTACAAATCAAATTCACATACTATAGATTTTAGTCACAAGAATCAATACTATTTCATGATTTTAGAAAAAAATAAAATTAAGAATAAAATATTGAGAAATAGATCTTATCCTCCACAAACAAACCACCCCGCAACCCCCTCTTATCCACATTCTTATAAATCATAAAGCTTATCAAAATCTTCCCAAATACTCTTCCCTAGTCCCTGCCCAGTTCCAAAACCTATTGGTCATTCCAAAATATAAACACCCCTTCCATTAATAATATTATCATGGAGGTGTATCTAGGAAGTAAATCCACATCCATTTTCATTCAATTTCATTTCATGTTCCTTTATTTTTATTTCCTCCACTCACCTCCTCTATAAAATTGATCATGATTACTCCAATAAAATCTATATACTAGAATTATATATTTTTAATGTAAAATCCTCTATCAAACTCTTAACTCTCTCTCATTTATTTTATAAATGAAATCATCGTATAAAAGGTGTCGATTTACAACCATCGTAGAAGACGATGTCTCCATCACAAATTTATTATTCAAAACTGTCCACGGAACCATTTTTATGGTTGAACATGATTCTAAAATATGTATTATATATTATATAATTATTCTACAACCATTATTGAATAGTGATACAAAATAATTGAACAAAACCACTTTTTTGTGATTGAAAAACCTCCATAATAATCTAATAGAGTATCAGTAAATGTATTATCTAATGACTCGTACTCATTATATATAAACAAATTATATTTATAAAAATTTAAAATTATTTATTCCCCTTAATAAAATTTACTTCAAAATATGAACATCTATACCCATGAACTCCATTATTCATAGTCAAGAGAACAGATCATGAAAATCAAGTAAACGAACACTCAGGAACGACAGAATCAAATAATATAACTTAACATCAAAACCATTAATGATGTTAAAAAACTATAGTGAATAAAATAATGTAGATATGGTTATTAATTAATTTATTAATGGATTTAATTTTACTGTCCAGTACATTAAGATCATGTGAAGAACACATTTGAGAATAAGGTAAGGGGTTTCTCATCTCACTAGAATTTCCATGAGATTTCAATTGTATGAAACATAATTATTGTATATGGTGTATGAATGATTTCATTTGATATATAATATAATCATTATCTTTTTAAAAATTGTATAAAATGTTTTATTTTGTGATTATTAATTTTTTTAAATGTGATTCGATTGATTTGAATGTGGAAAGATACATCATCAAACTTTCCATTTCTTGGACACTTAGTCATTGTTGTTCAGTTTATGATTTTTATGAGGTGTATGTACTGCCAATTATTAATAACTTTTTCAACTGAAATTATATTCCTATTAAATATCTATATACTTTTATTATTTAAATGATTATTTTCTTAGTCTTATACCCCTTTACATACATTTTTTATTTCAAATATTATTTGAAATGTGGAAATATTGATGAATTCATATCCTCTACTCATTAAAAAAATTGATAAGGCATATTTTTATGGAATAAAATATTTTTATAAGATGTTTTTGACATATAGTGACAGTCGGGGCCCACTATAACCGCTCAATTCATCAACCGGAATCATGAGACAAAATAGTTGGTGATAAACCCTTGGATTTTGTTTCCATAACTTAATCATATGGGTTTTTACACAAATACATAAACCATCTAGATGGTATGATTTATCATGTTCAAGATACACGAAAACAAGATAATAATAATTATCTTTATTCATTATTCAATTAATAAATTCCATGAGGTTTTCACTATGAAAAAATCTATTGATGCACTTTCATTCTTATTTAATTGATGGCATGTGTTTTTAAATTATTCCCCATTTCATGTTGATTATGTAAAATTGATTATGAATCAATTATTATGGTTTCATTATTCCACTATATGTAACCCTATCTGAGCATTTTAGATCACCCCTATCATTTTTTCCCATTCCCAGTTTATGTAGAAGATATCATTTAGTGAGTTTTGAAGGATGCAGTTTATTAGATTTTATTTTGTATTGTATTTTGTTTTCTTTTACCAAAATTAAATGGGTTCTATGTGTGTATATAGATTCTTAAAGACTACTAAACTGATTATTTCTTTAGGGATAAATTCCTTCTAACCATTCTAATGTAATAATGTAATGCATCGGCTCTGAGCTTCTACATTCGGGGTGTTACAATTGGTGTTAGAGATACATTAGTAAAATGCATGAGAACTAGATTTACAAAACATAGATTAGGGGCCCAAACCAAAAATTAAAATTTAGGATAAGTAAACAAGAACATACTAGAAATTTAGTAAGGTGGATATTTTGTGGATATTCATTTAAATACATTTATTTCTAGATACTACATGTGGATGTGGTTCTTGCATGGATGTACTTAGGAGTAACAACTACCACAAGGTATTCCATGCCTAACTCTGGGTATCCTAGTACACAACTATGGGCCTTACTACACACATATTTTAGAAATACTGGTATATATTCTTATCATAATTCACATTTTCTTAACAAACTGTTACGAAGAATTTTATTGTAAATAGAAACCTTTTTTGGGATTATGAGATTTTATATACATAAACATTAAATTTATGTTAAGTAGTTTATTAGAATAAAGTTAATAACTATGATTTATTAACTAATATAGTGTAAACCATTGTCTTGTGATGGTTCCTAATGGAATAAATGGAATAAATATCTGCCGATAATATATAGATTTCCCCACTGAAAAAGTCAAAATAGATAGTGTTGGAGATAAGTAGATCATGACCATATAAGGAAAAACATACTCAGGTTATGGTGAGAATCCATAGTACCCCTATGTTTTATCATTTCATTCTATATTAGACTATATCTTTTAGTGGGAATACTAATCTAATGGTTTCTAAGAAGTGAATGATGTCCCTTCAAAATATATTTCTAGAATTATGATGCACTGAAAATAAAAAAGGTAAAACAAGAAGTATATTTTATCAAGGGTAATGATGATCAATGGTTTCCCTTGATCAATAATACCATAGAGGATGAGGAAATAAAATATATACAATATGGAATTTGAAATGATTTATTTTTCGAAAAATAGTTCCTTCTTGAGAAACAAACTGAAATAAAGAAAAATTCACTTATCTTTATGAAAATGGAAGAGGATACTATTGTATCAAATGAGGAAACCTTCACAATACAAGACATATATGATATATATTACGTACATGATTTGGGAGACATTGTTGATTATTTCTATGATGGTCTTAATCCATGATCTTGAGTAGCGTTGGCATCTCAAAAAAATTCCATCATATTATTAAATAGTATTATGTTACGTAAATGTGGAGAAGGAATTTTCTAGATCAAAAATTATCAAGGGAAAAAAGAAAATAATATGTCTTCTTATAATCATGGAAAAGGATAATCTTAAATTTATAAGAAGGGAACATATCATTTCCCATTATGTGATAACCGTGGAAGATACTATCATGGAAAATGATTGAACGACATGGGAGTTTTTGTGTGTGGAAAAAATTGTCAATGATCCAATGAATGCAAGGGGAAGAGACAAAGAAATGATGTTCAATTCTATAATTTTAGGGATATGGGACACTATGAAAATTACTGTCCTCAATTTTAATAAAATTTGACTCAGAAAAGGACACATGAGAGAGGTCAGGCTTATGCAATAAGAACTAAAGCGGTTGATATTACAAATAATGTGGTGGTAGGTACTTTAGTCATTTACATGAATTTATCCAATGTTTTATTTGATTCGAGATCATCCTACTCCTTTATATCTTCCTAGTTTTTGAGAAAAAAATATACACTTCCAATTTGATTTAATAAAGGAATTATCAGTCAAAACTCTTAATGAAAGTAACATTGAAATAAAAATGTGTCGGTTAATCACATTTGTTACACGTAAACATACATCAGTTGTTTAACTTTTCATTGTACCTATGATTGAAATTGATATAAATCTTGGTATGGATTGGATATAAAATTATGATGTGAAAATCTATTGTAAGAAGAATGATGTTAAAATTTTGGAGAATGATGTAGAATCTATTATTTATAGGGAAGAAACATAATCATCTGCATCTTATCCAGATCCACCTTTTATAGCTCATTTATTTGAAATTATCTGAGTTGAATAGAAAACATCATCTATGGATATCTAAATTTAATATGTGCCTACTGTGCAAAAATATGTTGACGAATTTCTAAAGGATATTCCTAGATATCCTCCCAAGAAAGAAATTGATTTTACTATTGATTTAATTTTTGGTGAAATACCTTTATCCAAGGCTCCCTATAGAATCTCCATTGTAGAATAAGTGGAGCTAAAGAAACAACTAAAATAATTTATTGATAATGGATTTATATTCCGTAGTGCTTCTCCATGGGGATCCCATATTCCCTTTGTGAAGAAGAAAGATATATCTATGAGGATGTCCACTAACAATAAGGAAATCTATGCTATTACAATAAATAAAAACCATCACATGCCTCAAATTGGTGATATATTTAATCAAATTCATGAAGATAAAAATATATCAAGGATCAACCTTCAATCTGAATATCATTAGTTGTGTGTGAGAAAGGAAGATATTCCAATTACAACTCTTAAAACTATGTATGGGAATTACTAGTTCATATTAATGCCATTTATACTTACTAATTCACCCTCCTTTTTCAAAAAGCTAATAAACCAAGTTTTTAGGTAGTATCATGGTGATTTTTATTGTATTTATTGGAGATATATTGGTATATTAAAAAATCTTTGAGGACAATGAGAACTACTTTTGGGTTTTTTTGGATAATCTTAGAAGAATATAGTTATATATGAAGTTAGGTAAATGTGATTTCTAGCTTCAAACAGTCTCTTTTCTTTGTTATATTGTCTTTAAGGATTGAAGAATTGTTGATATTATGAAGGAAAAAGAAATCCAAAAATTTTATAATCCAATGAACATAACTGAGGTACGTATATTTATTGGCTTATTAGGTTTCTATAGACATTTCGTACAAAAATTTTATTGATTGGGTAACCCGCTAACCATGCTTATATGAAAAGGGGTTATGTTAATAAGGAAAAAATAATGAATAGAATGTTTTGAATAGTTTGAAAAAATTATTGTTTAAAGATCTAATTCTGACTCATCCATTTGGAAATGAGATATTTATGATGTAGAGTTATACATAAATGAATTGATTGTGTTGTGTCCTTATGAAAAATGAAAAATTTATTGATTATGCATCAAGGAAGTTGATAAATCATGAAAAAAAAATTCTAACCACTCATCTTGAGTTAGCAGCTATAATATTTGGTCTTATAATATAGAGAAACTATATCTATAGTTTAATATGTGAGATATATACATATCTCAAGATTCTGACAAACATTTTACACAGAAAGAACAAAATATGTGGATAATGAGATAGCTCAAGTCACCCAAAGATTATTATTGTTCAATACACTGCCACCCATAAAAGGAAAATAAGGTGACTGATGCAATATGTGGTAGATATCATAGAGTTATGACCCAAATGAGAATTGAGAGAGATCCCATATTCAAGGATATTATAATGATGGATATGGTAATTTTTAAGGAAGTTGAAACATCATTCCTTTTTCAAAAGATTTCTAAATCATCATTATTAGAGAATATTAAAAAACCCAAATTTGTTTGATTAGAATCTACAAAAAAAATTAAACCCTTAAATGATGGAAGATTGGAATACATCATGTTGGAGGATCAATTTATGAATTTTGAAAGAGGTTATTTATTCCATTATTACATGATCTAACAATGGAACTAATAGATGATTCACATAGCTCAAATTTCTCTATACACCCTGGTAGTATAATGATGTATGGAGATATGAAGGAACAATTTTTGATTGATAAAATAATGTGAGAAATTGGTGACTATGTGTCAAGGTGTCTAGTTTTCCAATATGTGGAGGCTTAAAGAAATCATCCTAGAGGATTCATGCAACCTCTACCTACTTTTATGTGGAATTGGGATGACATTATGGTGTAATTTGTCAAAGTAATACCATTTACACCTAGAAGGAATTATGTAATATGGGTAATTGTTGATTGTCTTACAAAATCACCACATTTTCTTTTCTATAAGAGAGGATGAACCACTTGAACACCTGACAATACTCTATATTAATGAAGTTGAAAAACTTCATGCATTGACTCTATCAATTGGGTCTGATTGAGATCCTTTGTTCACAAATTTTTTTAGAAATGTAATTAATAGGCCTGGGATACCAAGCATCATATGAGTACTATTTATAACACGTGAACTGACATATAGTCTGAAAGGACTATTCCAACTTTGGAAGACATGTTATGATCATGCTTACTCTATTTTCAAGGTATCTGGGATCAATACTTATCTTTGGTATAACTATACAATAATAATATAATCCATTCTAGTATTAAAATTATGCCATATAATGAATTACATGGAAATAGGTGTCGAAAACATACCTTTTTGGGATGTAGATTGTGATTGGAAATTTATTAGCCCATAACATATTGAAGTTAAAAAGAAAAGGCTTAAGAAAATTTAGGACCATATTAGAGAAGGTAAAATTAGAAAAAAGTGATATGATAACAACTAGAGATAGGATTTTAAATTTATACTTGGATATGAAATCTTTCTAAAAGTATTTCCATGGAAGGGTGTCTTAAGGATTGGTAAGAATAGGAATCTCATCCCCAGGTACATCGGACAATTTGAAATTATGGAAATATTTGGAGCTTTAGATTATAGTTTTGCAATGTTTCCAAGTCTCTCCATGGTTTATGTTGTGTTCCACATGTCATTGTAAAAATTGTACAAGCCATTCCCAATGTATGTACTCACCAATGAGGAAATAGAGCCAGAACATGACTTTTCGTATTGTGATTAGTCTATCATGATTCTTGAAACAAGATAGAATGTATTGAAAAATCGAGCAACTCGATAGGTAATGGTTCTTGGGATATACTTTTAGAAATAGTTTACTTTTATGTGAATAGAAAAATATGGTAATTTACGATATAATACATCATAAGATAAAATACACTATTCCATGCATCTTGGCTGACATAAATAACCATTAGTTTGAACCCACATGAATATATTACTATTTTTTTCAAAATAATCAATACAATTTATAGTCTTGAGAAAAATAAAAAATTAATTAATAAAATATTGACAAATCACTCTCTCCTCCACTATAAAAACCACATATTGCCACCATTTTCTCCTAACTCCTATAAGCCTTGATGCTTCTCCATGCTCTTCCCAAATACAAATCTATAGTCTCTACCCATGTCCATGAGAATCATATCTTCCAAAATACCAAAACCCCTACACTTAAGGGGATTCTCTACGACGTGTGTTCAAGAGGTAAATCCATATCCATTTTCATTCAATTTAATTTCATGTTTTTTTATTTTCCAATCCTCAACTCACCTCCTCATTCCAATTGATCAAGATATCTCCAATATCATATATATACTATAATTATATAATTTTAATGTAATATAAACTATCAACCTTTTTAATCTATCTCTATTTTATTTAATTAATGAAATCGTTTGGGAGGTGCTGATTTACTACAGTTGTGGATGACGAAGTTTCACTCTAAATTTTTTTCTTCAATGATTGTCATGAAAAAAAAATTTTGTTTGAACCAGATTATAAAATATGTATTATATATTATATAATTATTCTATAACAATCATTGATACATGATATTAAATAATCAAACAAAACTAGTTTGTTGTGATCGAAAACCAATTGTAATAATCTAAGGGATTATCACTAATTGTGTTATCTAATGATTTATCCTCAAAATATATGGAGAAATTATATGTATAGACATTTAAAATTTTGGATTCTAATTAATAAAATTTAATTCTTATTATGGATAATTATACCTATGAAGTCCATTATTCATATTCAAGCGAACCGATCATGAAAATCATGTAAATAAACACTCCCGAACAGCCGAATTCAATCGTAAAACTTATCATGAAGGCCATGATTGAACATAACCAAACAATAATGAGTATAATACATGTATAGAAATATATAAGTTGATCAATTAATGGAATTAATTGTAATATTCTTGATTTTAAGCTAATGTGAAGAACACATTTGGTAAGGGGTGTCTCATCTCACTTTTATTTCTGTGAGATTTCCATTATTCCCCACTTATTTCTAGTATGTGGTGTATGTATGCTTCCATTTGATATATAATATCATGATTCTATTTATATTTATAGTATTAAATTATTCATTTTATGACTATTAATTGTTGTTCATGCGATTCGATTGATTACAATGTGGTAATGGACGTCATCTTAATTTCAATTTCTTTGAGATTTACTTGGTATTGTGAACCAAATCATTTTTATGTGGTGTATATACTTACCCATTAAGATCATTTTTAATTTTAAATTAAATTCCTATTAAATAACCATATACTTTCATAATTTATATGATTATTTTCTTAGTCCTATAGAACAATACATAATGTATTTATTTTGAATGTTATTGTAACTGTGGAAATATTTATGAATCTATATCATATACTAAGTACAAAAATTGATAAGGTATATTATTATGGAATTGAATCATTGTATAATAAATCTATGTAAATAATGTGACTATAGGGTCCCACTATAGATACTCGATGCATCGACATATCTCATTAGTGAAAAAATAGGTGACAAACCCTTCAAGTTTGTTTTAAAAACACAATTAGATGAGTTTATACCCACATACATAAATTGTTTGGATGGTATGATGGTTCATGTTATACATACATGAAGTCCAAATTATTATCACTCACTTTATTTTTTATTTAATTATTACTTTCAAGGATATTTTCTGTATTAAAAAATTTACGGATCAACTTTCATTATTAGTTTGTTGTTGGTGTGTGTTTTCCAGTTATTCATTATGCCATATTGATTGTGTTTAATTGATTATGATTAAATTTTTATTTTTTCATGCATCCACAATATGTAACCCATATAGATAATTTGAGTTCACCCATCAGTTGTGATTTCCTTCCCTAGTTTATGAAAAAGATATAATTTATTGAGTATTCATGGATGTAGTATATTAGATTTTCTAATGTATTATATTTTGTTTTCTTTTCACAATGTAAAATGGCTTCAATATGTGTGTCTAGTTTTAAAAAAACTAATAAATTGTCTAGTGATTTGGGATATGAGTTCATGTAATCATTCCAAGGTAATAAAATAATGTACATGTAAATGGATTCAAGCGTTGGGGTGTTACATGTTTAATTCTAGGTTGTTATCTTGATCCGTATTTTTTATTTTAACAAGTAATTTTTTTGATTGTTTTTTATCCCATAGTAAGTATTTAAATTTTTATTTATACATTTATTCCTTAAATTAAATCATCCAAATTAACGAAATAATTCATTAAGTGTTTAATTTGTTTAAATAATATGATATATAAAATAATGGTAAAAATTGTAACATCCAAGGAATTTTTAAAACAAATCACATTCAGGATTATTAATATAGTTCTATTCATTATAAAAATATTATTTTCCTTTTTCAGAAAAAATATAATTGTAATAATAAACACATTTATTATAAGTTTTTTGAAAAGTTTAATTTTAAAATTTAATAATTTGATTATTACCAAATGAATATATTTTTTAATAAATTTATAAATAGTAAATTAGGATGAGATTTTTTGTTTTATTATGAAAAATAATATTTTTCATTGAATACTGAGAAAATGATTCCCAAAAATGTTATTTTATTTTTAAACCATAAGTTATTTAAAAGTACCATTGTATTTTGAATATGATTTTATGTATCATAATAATTACATTTTTATTTTTAACCCACATAATTACTTTTGTTTCAACATTAAATATTTTTTATTATTTGTTTGTTTGTGGGTATAAAAACATGATTTTTTGTAAAATTATTTTATATTTCATAATGTTTCACATTTATAATTAATTAAAACAACCCATAATTTAACACCCGAATACTTTTATGAAATATTTTAAATAATATTAATTTTTCAATTGCTTGCATTGCATTCAACAATGGGATTAAATGAACTACGAGGCGCCATTAGAATCAAATGACTATTTTAACATAGATTTTAGGTTAGTAGGAATAAATATAACAAAATTATGAAAATTTATGGTAAATTCTTTGGAAACCAATTAATTATAAAAAAATTAAATTTTATATTATCATTTATGTATTATAAATTTAGGGAATTACAATTATTAAATTAATTTAATGAAATATATATGTTATATACTTAGTAAAATATTTTTTATATTCATCCAATATTAATTTTTTTTATAAGGTTTGAATAAACACTATTTAATGTATAAAAACCAATATTTTTCAAAAGGGTAATATTACTCCAGTTAATGTAGAACCCATTTGAAATTTTGATTTTTAAAACTTAAAAAAATTTATAGAGAACCATAAAAAGTTTATTGGATGAGGGAAATAAAATTTTACATTGGATTATTTGTTTCATATTTTTATGATGATTTTAATGTTTTGATGAATAGTAAAAATACACTAAATTTTTATTGAGGACAAATTTTTTCATTGACAAAATATCTATGATTAAATAAAATAATTTAATGGGTTTTATGTGTAAATATAATATATTTTTATCATTTATTATAATTTATGTCATTAGGATTAACTTTACATTGAATTCTGATGTAAAAATATTTTAGTCTTTTACAATGTTTTAACTTTTAAACCTTGTTCTCTATTTCCAAAAATGGGACTAATTTTCAATTAATTACTACAATATTTTCCTATTGAATTTTGAAAAATAGAATCCATTTTTGGAATCTTTATGAAATAATTATGTTAACGTATTACTTTTATTTTTATGCAACATGAATAATGGAATTAGTAATTTTTATTAATACAGTAAAAGGCTAAATTAGGTAATAAAAGGTAAACATATTGTTATTAAAATTACCTAAATATTTTTATAATATTATTGGATGATTTCCATTTGTCCTAATGCATCCTTGTGTCTAAATGGTGTCTTTTGAAAGCCACATGGTTGAGATTAGAACAGATAATTTATTTTATTTAATGAAAAGTTAAATATGTCTTACGTAAATTTTAATAACTATATAATTTTTCTCAAAAACTTTTATATATAATATATATTCTATTATAAATACTCATTTTAAATCTATAATTTATTTATTTATAATTAATTTTTTAAAAATATTAGAAAATAAATAATTAACATAGAGGCTTATACTTAAATGATGCAGAAATTATTTATTCGAAGAGAAATCAATAAAAAAATTATTATTAAAGTGTTAATAACCATTAATTTACTCAAAACTAGACCAAATATTATTTTCCAAGTATATCTCAACCATAAAAATAGATGTATTGAGTTATTGATCATTTTGAGCCTTATTGAATAGATTATGATACATATACTATTTTATTTAAAGTGATGATAAACCTGTCACATTCATGTCTTAATAAGTAATATATTATTTAAGATGTATTATCCAAAATATATAGTTGATTATAATTATTCTCATGAATTATAGGGGACTAATCTTTGTCAAAGTTTTTTAAATTTTTATATTAAATAAGCATATTAAATAATTACACAGAACTATAGTATTAATTATTTTATTAAGGGAAATATCAAATAAACATCATTAAAAATAATAATATTTATATAATTTTGGAAAAATAATATATCCAATGAATTTTATATATGTTCTTGACCCCTCAGGAATATAATAAAATATTTTTTTGAAGAAACAATTTTCTACTAATATTTTTATAAATCAATTAATTTAATAGTGTCAAAATTGATACTATTGTTTAATTATCAAAATAATGTTTTATTAAAGTATTTAAAAATAATATATCATTGTAAAAAATGTTAAATAATTATTACATTATTGAACTTTTTTATTTAATTTAATTATGGTCTAATTAAAATCGAATAATTTTTTATTTCACTCTTTTAATATTGAAATATTTCTTACCCTAGTTAAAAATTAAATAGAATAACTAATTGTTAATTAAAAGGATAAGGATTAAATTTTCAATTAAAAAATGTCAATAGTTTACTAGTTTATGATATTTCAACCATATATAATCTCATATCAGAAATTGGGATAATTTGGAGGCTTGCAGATTGGTTTTATTTTACTATAAATTGACACGTTTGAAGATCCCAGAATTTCCCCTAACCTCAACCCAAAAAAATGAACCTACACCCTCACCTCTTCCCTCCACATTGAGACATAAATATAGGTAATAACCTAAAAATTTTCCTTATCAAATTTACTATTTAGATTATATATTTTATTTTCTTCTTGAAAGACCAACAATAGTGATTTAAGATGACATTTAGAGGGATCACGTCGAAGAAGATGTAATCTCTTATGCGGATTCATTACACATTCATTGTTATACATCATATTCAGGAATTGTTTCATTACAATGTAATAAAAATGTACCCATTTTATTCTGATATTTTATTATGATTTATATACAACCATTTTCCATCTTCTAACCATCTTACAAAAAATGAAATCACTACTTGTGTGTTCGTACGACTTACAATCTCCACTTTCTGGTGTAATTTATTATTCTCCGCCATGATACATTTATAGTTACAATGATGTTCATAATAACTATATGTGATTATTATAACATGATATTGAATCATAAATATTATACACCATCCACTTCAATACCAGTAAACAATTATGGTAATGATGTCGTTACTCATTTTTATGTACTGCCTACCATCTCCACGATGTGATGCAATTCATTCTATATGTTCTTCATTAAATAATGATTATATAAATTAATTAAATGAATATATATTATATATATTATACTAGTATCATTTTTTAAATGACATAACTATAACCTAAGAAGATATATAAGAATTTATCCTACAAAACATGCATAAGAAAATTAAGAAGTTAACACCGATGTATGAGTAATAATGTTACTAACAAATTGTTGATAATATGATCATATATGATATCATAAAAATTAATATGATTCTAAAATAGGACAATAACATTATTTAATTCATTATAAAGGATGTTTTGATACATATGAAGGAAATCAGGCTGAATGTAAGGGATAATTTTTCAATCTCATTATTATATGAGATTATTATACATATGTATTTACTGGGGTATATTTGTTATAAATGTGAATGATTCCAAAATTTTTTTACCAAAATATTATTTCTATTAGCATAAAATTATTTTGCATCAATTATACGGATTTTTATGTTTTTATTAAATCTTACCAAATGAATCTTTTATTATTTTTGATAGAAGGTATTTTTGAATCTTTCTGAATTTTTTTTTGAGAATAATGATTTTTGAAATAATACAGCAGGGAAAATGATTTATGTTTTTATAATTATTTATTTACATGAAGTTTACTCTAAAATATTTCAAGTATATTTTTAAATAAATTCTTTTCTTTTAAATTTGCACTTCATTTTTAGAAGAGAATTTTTTTTGAATAAAAATGAATATTTTCCCCATAAGTTAATTTAAAGTGCTATATCAAATTTATTTTCCATATAATATGTAATTATATAATATTTTTATGTCTCATGTATAATATTCTTATTATTCATGTAGTTTGATTGTGTTTACGCTGAAGTTGAATTTTTCAAATCCATTTGTTTTACATAGATTATGTTATGGTTGAATAATATTTAATGAAATAGATTTTATTATTTGGTTAATGATGAAAGATATATGTTATTATGGAACATGTAATAATGAATTCATAATTATATGGGTTGGACATATATCTACCACTAATTCATTGGGTGAATATTCCTATATCATTTGATAGGCATGGTTAGAATGGGGAAAAATATTGTTTTAGTAGTACAGGGTTGGAACACTCAGTGATCTCATTTGAGTAGTTCCCTTCAACATCTATGATGGCCATTTAAATGAGACTTGACTAATATGAAATGATTTTTTAGGATTTATTATATTTCTAAAAATTTCATATCTTATATTATGACGTTTGGAATGATATCACGATCTTTTATATGCAGGATAAGATTTTCAAATGTTATGTTCTTATATCATATGATTATGATGGGATTGATATCTTTCTTATTTACCCATATAGATCTTCTGACCTCACCTTTTCATATGTTTATGTTTCCTATGTCCTGAACAAGGGTATTAAGTAAGATATGTCAAAAAAGGGTCAAGTAATGATGAAATAAGTTGGAGATAATGAAGATGTCTAATTAACTAGTTGTTTAGGTATACCAGTTTCTAAAGACATTATTTCTATATGGATCTATCATGTATTTGTTATATTTTTTAATGAATATTCATCAAATTTTAATTAATATAAATGCATTTGTAGAGAATGGTGTTGCATTTTTTGTCAATAAGCAGTCAAGGTTCAATAATTTGTCAATATGAGAATATAAAGGTGATGATGGAAGTTATTCCAATGATTGAATTAGTTATGAATAAAGTGATGTTAGTAATTCAGTAGAGATCCTACATTCATTAAGGATGAAGGTTGTGAACAATTTTGACGATTGTTGAGATGATCCAAAGATCCAGATCATGTGTCAAAGAGTGAAACATTGTTACCACACTTGAAGAAGACCATGCAATACTCAATTTAATATAGAACACATTTGTCATAACAAGAAGTCTATGAATTATGTTTTAATGCATGATTCATGACTAAATAATGCATGAATAATCCATTATTGGATTAAAGGAATGTTTAAGACCTTGTATTTGTGATTTGAAAATGAAAAGAAGGATGTTGTATGAAGATGATAGAAGAAAGGTGCAAGGGCTCAGTGTGGAAGCTACTAAGTGCATTTCCCATGCATGGGGTTTGAATGAAGAAGGTTACCATGTATTATTCTTGTACTAATAATATTGTTTTAAACCAGTTATATATGGAAATATATTAAAATATAAGGGGCTAACCATGGATTCCCGCTGAGGTCCTCATCCTCAAGCATATACAGGACCTGAGTGTCAACCGTGCATGATGGAAGCCCTCATGGACAGCCCCTCTTGAGGTAGGGTGTGTGCGGGCTGTGTATAATCCCATAGGTGCATGCACCATGATCAACCCATGCATCTATCATGAATAGAGGGTGGTTGGTGCATGCTCGAAGAGTAGAGTCGGCACAGAAGCGCGCCCGTAGGGTGAACATGGTACGAGGCAGTACTGTAAGGGGAGAAGGATAATTCTAAGCATGTGTTGTCGCACCTTTTTTTTAAATAATCCAAAAACATTTGGGAGTTTTGATGATGGATCACATTTTAATAAGGTAGAACTAATCCTAGATTCTCATCTCATCCCATATATATCTCAACCATTCAATCTGTACGATTTATGATCAATTAATCGTGGATGTCCATCAATCCCATGTGATGCATGATTAAACTAGGATCATCTGATCCCCTTTACAGGATCGTCTTTATCCATGGCTACACGACACAAACTAGCACACAGTCACCCCTACCTGGTCTCCTAGATCGAACTCTGGACACCTTTGAAGATTGATCCTTCGTCAATAATTATCTTATGAACATGAAAATAATCATTCATGCAATTCAATTTCCATGCATACGACTAAAGGAAGATTCCAAGGAAACTTATTCACGCAATGTTGTTGATGCTATAAAGAATGTTCATCTAGAATAAGCTTCTTGTCAATGAAGATTTATGTATTCCAGAAAATAAAAAATATCATTCAGGAAATCAAGAATACAATCCTTAGTGATTCCAAAGCATAAGGGCGAGTTAGTCATATTCACTATGATCTATATATAAAGGGAGATAGTTCTTTATTTTTAGTTTCATAAAAATTTTAAAGTCCTTATAATCTTTTTAGTGAGGTTGTTTATGCTTTCAAAAAATGGGGATATTGTTGACTCAATAATGTTTCCTTATGATTTTTCCATTCCTTTATGTTTTGAAAATCAAAAACACTCTGTCATAAGGAAAATTTCTTTTTCCCAGACTTTCATTAATAAGGAAAGTTACCTTCCCCCTGAAAAATTTTCTCTTTTAGTTGTTTTTGTTGTTAATGTTTTTAAAATTCTAAATCTTTTTATTCCTAAGTGAAACATTCATATTTACATCTAAAACCTCAAAATTCTGTAAATACTCATATATAGAGTATTCTGCTTTTAGGATCCTAATTCGGATTCTGAGTTCTCTGAAATTCAGACTCAAGATTCTCTAAAATTTAGACTCCCAATTCTCTGATATTCAGACTCTGAATTCTCTGAAATTCAGACTCTCAATTATCTAAAATATAGACTCTAAATTCTATGAAATTCAGACTCTGAATTATCTGAAATCTAGACTTTGAATTCTCTGAAATTCAAGCTCATAATTCTCTAATATTCTGACTCAGAATTCATTGAAATTCTGAATCTGAATTCTCTAAAATTCAGACTCCAAATTCTCTGAAATTTAGACTCTGAATTAATCAGAATTCAGGTTCTGAATTCTTTATAATTCAGACTCCGAATTCCTTAAAATTCAGACTCTGAATTCCTTAAAATTCAGACTCTGAATTCTTCATAATTCAAACTCTGAATACTATAGAATTATGATTTTGAATTCCTTGAAAAATAGAATCTAAATATCCATCCAATATAGAATCTGAATTTTTATTTTCAAAGACTCCAAACATTATTTTTCATTATACTTTTAAAAATGGATTTGGAAGAGTAACCATATTTTTACATAAACTTGTTATAGATATAAAATGATGTCGTGCATTCTGTTTCGAACAAACCATTTTTTAGTGAAATGTGTACAGGTCCCTCCAAAATTCAATGAAAAATAGGACTGTTGGAGGAGGGAGTCGGTCGTTTGAGATGTTCCTATAAATAGGATCTAATTTTAATGAGAACATAACAGAATTGATGACATGTTGATCAATATAGAGATTATGTAATGCTGAAGTGATATCTAGAGGGAGAGACTCTCATGCTTTGTGTGTACTGAACATGTTGTTCAGATTGCGTCGTGCGACTCTGACTATAGTTTTGTACAATCGAGGGCGTCCAGGGATAGTAAAATAGGGGTTTCATCTACCATAATGTTTGAGTACTACCTTGATAATGAAGACAGAGGTGCTGACTACCTTGAAGTTCTTGGGCTTGCGAGGATAGCAAGACAAACTCTGATATTCTTATTGAGGGCTTACCCTGGTGTTGTTAAGACAGACATTGTTTAAAGTATAAATCAAGGGACCTTTATCTAAGGTTGTTAGATACCATACTATTTGGGTTAAATGATTTCATAGATGTTACTTGTATTGTTTCAAGTTTTTTTTTCGCTGCATTTTTATTAATATGGAATGTATAACTATCTTATACTTTCTTGTACATGTATACTCTGATTATTATGATTATATATGCTTTAAGGTAGAATCATTGTTCTTGTAAACTTTTCTTGAGTTTCATTTCTAGAACCCAAATTCGAGAATCTATCAAGGTTGTAGAACTAAGAGGTCTTTTAAATTTACCTTGTTTAGCATTGTTAAACAATAGAAAGTTTAATACCAACTTTAAAAGTTATAAATAATTTTTTTAAGTATACAATTCACCCCCCTCCTCTTGTATATTGAGCATCAACATCATTATTTCGATCCTAGAATTGGTATCAAAGGAGGTCTCTGAAATAATTATATACACATATATGTTTTCTTGCTCACATTTTCATTGTTCTATATTTTCCTTGCATAGGATATTTTTATCCTAGTTTAGAAACATCTATTACTAACAAGTTTTTGTGGAATGATATTTTATTTGAGATGGAAAGATTGAATGTTGGTTCAATTAACCATATTAATCCAACTAGACCACCTATATTTGATGGGAATGATTATGAATATAGAAGAGATGATATGAAGACTTTGTTTATTAATACTAGAGTGGAAAACATTGTTATTCTTACAAGAGATTAGATGTTTCTGTATAAGGATGTCAGAACATTAACTAATCAAGAAATGTTAGAATATCAACTTAACTATAAGGTAGACATTACTTTGATGTGTTTCGTGACCTAGAATATATGTAGCCGGATTTCTTCTTGTGGAGCTAAAAAATTTATTCAGAAGAAGTTAGAGGTTACTCATTTTGGTACATCCATACTTATAGAAACTGGAAGATCTATGCTTAGAGATGAGTTTCATGGTTTTTTCTTTCCTTATATAGAACCTATATATAAAATACAATCGATATTAATGACTATTGTCAACAACTGACAATCAATTTGTGAGAAAGGTTTGGATGATGAGGCACTTGTGGAAAAGATTATATACATCATGCCTAATGATGGGAATCAAAGAGGACAATGATAGATGATAATAGAAAATTTCTCAGATTTCTCTTGATGAGCTATTTGGAACCTTTGTTCAACATGAGAAAAGAATGAAGAAATATGTTTACAATATTATAAAAAATAATGGAAATGGATGTGTTGCTTTTAAAACTACTTCAATCATATAAAATCCTAGACTCCTAAGAGAGTTATAAGATCTAAATCTATGAAGGCTACCATTTTATCTGAATCAAGTGAAAGTGAACATTATTAGAATGAACTAGCTAATATTTCTCTATGGATGACCAAGATAGTTGGGAAGAAAGAAATTCAGTATAGTTATAAGAAGAATGAAATAATGGATAAGAAAGACTCTGATGTCACTTGTTATGAATGTGATTGATCAGGGCATATAATGCCATATTGTCCTATGATTAAGATAAAAGATAGAAAGGAAAATCATTCTAAGAGAAATAGAAAGAATTACTACAAATATAAAGCTAAGAAAGTCTTGAAATCTAATGACACCTGGAGTACCAGTGGTGGGGACTCTTCTAATGAATCCTCAGAGTAAGAATCTTAAGGTCATAAGAATCTTGGTTTACTAGCCAGATTACCTATTGAAAATCATTGTTTAATGGCCATGGTAAACAATGCTAAATCGATAACCAATGTATCATTGACTGGTAATTATAGTGATAGTAAATACTATGAATCTTCAAATGAAGAATCTTCTTCTGATGAACATAATACATTAGCTACTTATGAATAAGTTTATAAGTTATCTAAGCTCCTTGAGAATGAAAATTCGAAAGTCAAAAAAATCTTGATAAGACAAATTCTAGGATTTCTATTTTTACTAAGGAAGTATCAGATATTTCTAAAGATCTTGATAAGAAAATTTATGATTTTAAACGTATTTAAAAAACCCTTAAGGAAGTTAATTTTGAGATGGATAAAAAATATAATGATCTAGAAAAAGTAATTTATATAAAAATGTTTTTGAGACTAACTCTAGTACTAAAACTATGGTTTTTTAGGATAAAAACATAGCTATTAAGCTAAAGTCAGAAATATTTTCATTAAGGATATGTTTTTAAAATTTTACCATAGGTAAGGAAAACTTTGGTATGATGTATTCCCAAATTCGACCTATAATAAATAATTATGGATTTGGTTGTACTCATTTAAAATGGATTTTTTGTTACAATTTTTTTGTTCCTCAAAGTGCTCCATTCTGCACTAAACGTCAGTGTGGTGGGATTTGGGCAAAAAATTGTTCCTTAAAAAACTCAGTCTTTATGTTTTCATAAATCTTATTTTTCAAAGAAAGTGTGGATTTCTAAAAATTTTCTTTTTGAAATTTCTGAATCCAAGAATGTTTGGGTTCCGAAAGTCTAAGTCTTTTTTATCAAGAAAATAAAGATAGTAACAACATCAATACATGGTACATAGATAGTGGATGTTCTTATCACATGACTGGTAAAAAAATTGTAGAAAATATTATCAAGATGAAGGGAGGAAAAGTAACTTTCAGAGATAATGCTCCGGGAGAATTTATTGGTATAGGTAACACTGTTCTTAATTGAAAAACAATGATTTCAAATGTTTTATTTGATATAGATTTTAAGCACAACCTTGTTATCATATGTCAATTATGTGATGAAGGTTAACTTGTGAATTTTTGGAAGGACAATTGTTTAGTACACAATTACATGTAAGAGTTTATTCATTTGGCCCATAGGCAAGAGAATGTTTACACACGAAACTTATAATAACTTAGGAGCTAAGACCTACCTTGCCTTAGTGAAATGAAAGATCATTCATGGTTATGGAATATAAGGTTATGACATTGTAACATTAGGTACCTATGAAAAATATCTAAGAAAAGACTTATTAACGATCTACCAGAGTTTAGATTTAATTCTTAAAAAGTTTTTAATCCTTGTTAATATGGAAAGAAACATAAATCAAGTTTTAAATCAGTCGGTGAAGTCTCAACCACAGATGCATTACAGTTGGTGCATATGGATCTTTTTGGTCAAACACAAAATGGAATCATTAGAGGAAAATAGTATGTATTTGACATAGTTTATGATCACGCTGGATTTACATGGGTCTATTTTCTAACAAAGAAATGTGATGCTTTGTCTTATTTCAAAAAAATTAGAGCCCAAATCAAAAATGAGATAATCCTTCCATTTATAACAATCCATAGTGATCATGGTTGATAATTTCAAAATTTTGTTTTTGAAACTTTTTCAAGTAGAAAAGGCATTAATCATAACTTCTCAGCACAAATAACTCCTCAACAAAATGGTTTTGTTGAAAGAAGAAATAGAATTCTTCAAGAGATAACAAGAACCATGTTAAGTGAATATTCAGTAGCCAAACTTTTTTGGTCTGAAGCTCTAAGTAATTCTTGCTAAACTATACATCATATTTTTATTTGACCTTTTCATAAAAAAACTCCATATGAATTATGGAATGGTAGAAAACGTAGACATTCCTACATGAAGGTTATTGGTTGCAAGGTATTCATTCTGAATATTAAAGATAATATTCACAAATTCTCACCAAAATCAAATAAAGTAATTTTATTAGGATACTCTACAACTTCTAAGGCTTATAGAGTTTTCAATAAAAATAATTGTACTGTTGAAGAAACTGTACATGTTTAATTCTATGAAATTGATCCTTTTGTTTTTAAACATCCTCAACCTACATCTTCCGATGTGTTTTCGAAAATTGATTATCAACCCTTGATAGAAGATCCTTCCAATAAGGGAAATTTTCAAGAAAATTATTCTAAAGAATTTACCCCATAAGACTTCCTACCATATATTAATGAACAGGTTTTACAAAACCCAAGTAAGTTGTTTCTTTAGAATCTTCCTTGTGATTGTATCATTGGTGATGTAAATCGGCCTATATGGACAAGAGGTTCCTTAATAAATGAAGTAGACCATCAAGAATTCCTTTCCAAATAAGAACAAAAAAATCACATATGATGATTTATGTGATAAGGATTGGATAAAATCAATGCAAGATGAGAAAAATGAATACGAAAGGAATAATGTCTGGATCAAGGTTGAAAGACCTAAGGAAACTTCTGTCATTGGAATGAAATGGGTCTTCATAAATAAGTGTGATAAAAATGGAATAATAGTATAAAATAAAGCTTGATTGGTAGTTAAAGGCTATAATGAAGAATAAGGAATATACTATGATGAAATCTATGCTCTAGTAGCTAGACTTGAATCTATTCGTATTCTACTTGCCTTTACAACATTCTTTAACTTTAATATTTTTCAAAAGGATGTTAAATGTCCTTTCCTTAATGGTTATGTTAAAGAGAATATTTTTGTTGATCAACCTCCTGGTTTTGAAGATACAAAACATCATGAACATGTTTTTAAACGTACCAACACTTTATATGGACTTAAATAATCCCCTAGAGCCTAGAATGATATACTTATAGGGTTTTTTTGTCAAAAAAATTATGTTAAGGGAAATGTTGATCCAACCCATTTTATAAATAAAGATAATAAAAATGTTTTGATTGTTCAAATTTATGTTGATAAAATTATATTTGGTTCAACTTAGCAATCTATAACTGATTAATTTGAATATCTAATGAAATTTGAGTTCGAAATGTGTATGATGGGTGAGTTAACATTTTTCCTTGGTTTTAAAATTTCTCCAAAAATAGAAGGAATCTACATATCCCAACATAAGTATATTAATGATGTTATTAAAATGTATGGATATGAAAACACTAAGAGAATAATTACTCCAATTGGTACCTCAAATTCACTTGATTATGATGAATCTGAGAAACCAGTATATCAAATATCTTTTAGAGGTATGATTAGGAGTCTAATTTACAAGACAACTAGTCGTCCAGACATAGTTTTTTCAGTATACTTATGTGCATGATATCAATCCAATCCTATGAAATATTATTTAAAGTCAGTGGAAAGGATTTTTCTCTACTTAATGGGAACCATGAATTTAAGACTCTTTTATACTTCTTTAAATGATTTAGTTTAAAAAAATTAGGATACTAACATTGGTGGATGTAGAATGGATAGAAAAAGTACATCTAAAACTTGTCATTTCTTAAGAGATTCATTAGATTCTTGGTCATGAAAAAAGAAACACTCAGTAAAACTTTATACTAATGAAGCTGAATATGTCGTAGCTAGAATTTGTTGTGCTCATGTGTTGTGGATGCAACACACACTCACAAACTATGGTATGAGTTTTACCGAAACAAAAATTTTTTGTGGTAAAACTAGTGCCATTTCTCTAAGTAAAAACCATGAACATCACTTTCGTGAAAAACACATATATATTATGCATCACTTTCTTAGAGATACAAGATTCCAGATGCCTCAGTATTCCTTAAATCCGAAAATAGATTCAGTATCCATGGTAATGGATAAGTGTGTCAAACTTGAGGCTGACTTCAAAAAAAATTCCATTAATTATAAATCCCACAAAATATCATTCAAGAATATTACTAGTTTGTCAAATAAAACTATTGAAGTGATGATAATTCTCAATGTGTTTCATGAAAATGTCAAGGAAGCCTTTGAAACCGAAGATGTGAAGTTCAAAGGTCACACAGTGACATTTAAAGAAAATCTATCTCTTAAAGAAACTACTCCAAAGCAAGAAGTGAAAGATCATAATGGGAAATTGTATTCAGTTGCTCGGAGATGAAATAGGTAAAGGTATCATAGATTTGAACTTGAGGAAAAACTAACTAAAACAGAATAAGACTTGAAGGATCAAACTAATATGCTTAAATCTTAGGAAGAAAAAGTCAAATCCTTTGAAAAAAAAAGTGAAGACCAGGATCAACTACTGAAGTGCATGGAATATGATCACAAGGAAGTCAAGAAGATAAATACTATTGTGAAGAATCTAATGTCGAAAGGTAAAGAGGGATAATTTCATTCAAAATAGATCTTTTTTTGTATTTCCCTGTAGAAACAATTCTTTCAATCTTAATGAAATTTTTGTTGCACTTCATATTTTGGGTTGTTTAGTAATAATATTTTAGGTAATATATTTTATTTTCCATTATTTTTATTCAATTTTGAAAATCACAAAGGGAGAGAAAGGAATGTCAAAAATAATACTAATTAAATAAGAGATTTCCCTAAGTAAGGGGTAGTTCATCTAGAAAAATGTTCTTATCAATGAATATTTCCATTTGTAAGTAAATGAAAAATCTCATTCAAGAAGTCAAGAATATTATCATTAGTGATTCCAAAGCCTAAAGTGGAGTTAGTCGTATTCAATATGATCTATATGTAAAGGGAGAGAAGTATTTATTTTCATGTTCATAAAAATTTTAAATTTCTTATATTATTCTTAGTAAGGATGCATGTGCTTTCTAAAAAGGGGGAGATTGTTGAGTCAATAATGATTCCTTATAAAATTTCCATTCCTCTATGTTTAGAAAATCACAAACACACTATTTTTAATAAAAATTTATTTTTCCCAGATTTTCCTTAAAAAGAAAAGTTTCCTTCCCTAAGAAAAACTTTCTCCTTACCTTTTTTTCATTATTCATGTTTCTATAAATCTAACTCTTTTTATTCCTAAGAGAAAAAATAATTTTCACATCTAATAATTCAGAATTATATAAATACATAGATATAGAGTATTCTGTTTTCATGATTCATATTCAGGTTCGGATTCTATGAAATTCGGACTCCGAATTCACTGAAATTCCGAATCTGAATTCTCTAAAATTCAGACTCTGAATTTTATGAAATTCAGAATCCGAATTCTCTCAAATTCAGATTCTGAATTCTCAAAAATTCAGACTCTTGATTCTCTGAAATCCAGACTCCGAATTCTCTGAAATTCAACTCATAATTCTCTGAAAATCATGATCTGAATTCTTTAAAATTCAGTACCAAAATTCTCTGAAATTCATTACCAAAATTCTTTGAAATTCTGACTCAGAATTCTATGAAATTCAGACATTGAAATCCTCATAATTCTGGTTCCAAATTCCTTATAATTCAGACTCCAAATTCCAAATATTTCATACTCCAAATTCCTTAAAATTGAGAATCTAAATTCCTCAGAATTCAGACTCTGAAGTCTATAGAATTGTGATTCTGAATTCCTTGAAAAACAGAATCGGAATATCCATGCAATATTGAATTTGAATGTTTATTTTCTTAGACTCTGATCTTTATTTTTACTTATACTCCTTAAAATGGATTTGGTTGAGGAACCATATTTTTACTTACTCTTGTTATAGTTATAAAATGATGTCATGAATTTTGTTTCTAACTAACCGTTTTTTGAGTGACATGTGTACAGGTCCCTTTGAAATACAAGAAAACTATGACCATTGGAGGAGGGATATGACCAGTAGAGATGTGCCTATAAATAGGATCTCATTTTAACGAGCTCACAAAATCATTGTTGACTCATTGATCAACGTAGAGATTACATGCAGGTGAAGTGATTTCTATAAAGAGAGAATCTCATGATTTGTGTGTACTGAACATCTTATTCAGATTGCTTCATGAAACTCTAACTATTTCTATGTAAAATAGAGGGCTACCGTGGATTGGAAGACAGAGCTTCCGACTACATTAAAGTTCTACGACTACCTTGATAAGGAAGAAAAAGGTGCTGACTACCTTGAAGTTCGAGGGCTTGTGGGGACAGCAAGAAAAACTCCTATATTCTTATCTAGGGCTTACACTAGTGTGGGTAAGATAGAATTTCTTGAAAATATAAATCAAGGTACATTTATACAAGGTTGTTGGATACCCTACTCTTTTGGGTTAAAAGATTTCATACTTGTTGCTTATATTGTTTCAAGTTTGTTTTCTGCTGACCTTTGATTAATAAACAAAGTATAACTATCTTATACATTATTGTACTTGTATACTCCGATTTGTAAGATTCAATACGCTTTAAGGTAGAATATTTTTTCTTGTAAACTTTTCTTAGGTTTCATTTTCGGAACCATAATTCCTTAGTCTAGAACGTTTGTTAAACTAAGAGGTCTTATGAATTTACCTTTTTTAATATTGTGAATCAATAGAAAGTTTTATAAAAACATTAAAAGATTCAAAGGATTTTTTAAAGTATTCAATTTACCCCCCCCCCCTGGTATATTGAGCATCTATATCATTATTTCAATCCTACAACTACTAATGGGGAGATACATTCTACTAAAGGTAATCTGAAATGTACAACATGTGATTATGCATATTATTCTATTGATAAATCGTTTTTAAGGTGTCATAATGAACGATTCATTAGTGATCTTGAATCTGTACTCAAAGATCATTTGGAGAATCTCACTTGATAAGTAGAAAGACGTATTAATGTAATCATTAATTCTCTTCAAGATGAAAAATGATAGTTGGAAGAAGAATTTGATGACATGGAAGATGCATTGACCCAAATTATTGGCATATCCAACATTCTCACAAAACTAGTGAAGGGAAAGGAAGAATCAATTTCAATTTCAATGGAAGACATGATTAATTTACTGATTAATTGAGGGATGTATTTGTGAGAACCAATTCATTGAAATGGTATTTATTGAGTCCGTCTATGTATTTAAAAAGTTGCACAATGTTTATTTTCTTTTCAAAGCTTCTCAACTAGAAGACAAATCCAACAAGATTTATGAGCTTGACATATCTTTGAAACAATTAATGAATGTGCATGAAGAATAAATAATAATGTTGAATGAGAATTAGGGAAATAATATCATATCATTTGAGGATGAGAATAACTATATCAACATGAATTGATTAGAATTGTAGATGAGTTTGAAAAAATCATCAATGACCCCAAGATGAAACTTCCCAATCGGTTGGAAGAAGAGATATTGCAACTCAATCGTGTATTGAGGACCAATATTCAAAAATAAGTACTAGATCATCCTCTAATTCAATGGAAACATCCTCCAAGAAGAAGGTATCTCATAACCTACTTATTTTTGTTTCCACTAACCCAATTTCATCTGCAAGTACTGGTTCAATGAAAACCGCTGGGAAGATGTTGATTTTTAAATACATCAATACATCCATACAAACATCAAGGGTTGATAATAGAATGATTATGAAGAGAAACTCACAAATGGATTCTCCAATGAAATAAAGACAATTCTAGAAACAACAAATAACCAAATCTATCCAGAAAAATACTACAAGAAAAAGAATGAGATTTAATGTCTTCGGTTGGTGTTGTTGGAGTTTTGGGAATCAAGGAAATCATTTTTTCAATAGAACAACTGCATATGAATATTTTTAAAGGCCTATATTCATGGAAATTATTTGTGAAGAAATGAAGCATGCTGCAAAGTAATTTTAGAATAGATAGATTAAGAATAATATGTCTATCAAGAAAAGATTTGAGTATCTTGACGACTTTTGTGAAAATTGCAACATAAGTGGTCATAGTTCTGATGAATGTTGGTTTAGCCCTACCATACCTCAGGAATATGTTGATAAGAAGCATAGAGAACAAAAAATAGATGAGAATACAAAAATAGTTGAAAAGTATTCTATTGGGAATATGTAATACAATGAAGTTAAGAAAACTGTGAATGAAATAATTCCTTAAATGAAGATCATGCGAGATTATATGAATGTAATCTTAACAATGATTAGAAGATTCTATTGTTGAAATAATGGTTTTATCATGGATCACCGAAAACAAGCCCTAAAAATGAATATAATCAACAAAAATCTAAAAAGAGAATCAATCCAGAAGAAGATGAGATTGACTAAAGAAATTCTTCAAGATAATAATTTTCCTAAGAAATGTAACTTAAAGACAATGAAGAAGATAAATGGAAGATCAAAATCCGAAAATTTTAAGGATTGTTAAGTTATATGAACTAAAAAATTGCAAATTGATAGAGAAATTCAAAGAGCAGAAGATGAAGTACTAGCTAATGCAAAGGAAAAATGGAAATCGGTCATTACACATAAAGGAGAATTCAAATTTAATGAGAGGTTTTCATCAAATGAAAACACAAGTATCTTAAAACTACTTTTTCGAAGTATTAAGAGGGTTGTACATCATGAAAACATATTTATATCTATATTACTTGGCCAAATAGAGATTCTAACATTTGAATTGCATGCACTAGTGTATTTCATTCTGTTACTGGGTGATGATTTAGGGGACACAGTTGAAGATGTTAATGTGCGAGGTTCTCCATCACCTCCCTTCAGTGTAGTTCTGCATGATGGAGAATTTATTTAAATTTCATATCCCGTTGAACTTATGTTTCGATGATGTTTTGATTTTGGTATCTGGTAATTTAAAGGTTCCCACTGACTCTGAAGTGGCTTATTTGAAAATGAAAAATATGATTGGATAATAACCCACCAAAGTTGAAGGTAATTGGATATAAATGGAAGATCGTGAAAAAGAAAATAAAAATTTCAAATGGAGAGGAAACACCATCATGAAGTGTAATAGACTCTTTAGAGCATCATGGAAATGAGTTCCTGGGTGGAGAGAAATTTCTCAGCCGTAGTGCTTCTATTAAAAATTTCATAGGTGTTCTATATTATTACATTTTATTTTTTATATATATATGTTATTACATTTCTAATAATTAAAGGAGAAGGTCAGTCTCAAGATGATAATTGGATACGCAAAGTGGAGAATTACAAGTTGGACTCATTATTCAGGATTTGATAATTACTTTAAGTGACCCGCATGGGAATATTATCAACATGAATATCCTCAAGATTATTTAATGATATTATCCACCATGGTAATTATATGGGTTTTTACCACTTGATTGGGAAAACATGAAGGAGATGATATTAGGGATTATTTCCAAAAAACCTTGAAATTAATATCATCTCAAGAAGATGAAGTTTAATTATTCCAATCACACTTTCACCCCATGTTCATAATTGAATTTTTCATTTCAATTAAGTGGGAGCTTGATTTATGAAAAGATGGTATAAAAGTGGGAGCTTTATCATTTCACTTGAAATTTCTAATAATTTTGATGATGTATGTGCATGATTTATTATTTCATTGATAAATCTGACTATTTTCCAGCACCTATGACAATAATTGAACCATTATGAGCATGAAATCATATGTATTGTTGTTTATGGACAACATTGAAAACCTTGTTCATATCTCTCTTGATTTCTACCTTGGGATTTCCCAAGTAGACTAAGAGTCAATTAACTAAAGGCACATTGCTAGGTGAACCATGTGACATCATCCCTCTCTCAAAAATATTCAAGATGGTATTATTCAAAGGGAGGAGATCATTTTTTGAATAGACCCCACTACACCTTTGAATTTGGTTTCCAATAAGGGGAATAAAAGATTGGCACACATGTTGACCCATTCAAATAGTACTTAAGTAATATTGACAACAAAATAAAAAGGTAGAGATTGTAGAACATGGTGTTTCGTTTTTTGTCGATAAGGATTCAAGTGTCAATATGATTTCAATATTTTTATGGAAAGGTGATGATGGATGCTGGGACAATGATTGAAGTAGTGATGCTTAAATAGATGTTAGTAATTTAGTGAAGATCACGCTTTGATTATGGATGAAGGTTGTGAACAATTTTGATGGTTTTTGGGCTGATCCAAAGTTCAAAATCATGTTTCAAAGAGTGATACATTGTTACAACACATGAAAAAGACAATTTAGTCCTCAATTTAATGGATAAAACATCCCTTACAACATGAATTCCATGAATTATGTTTTAATTCATTATGTATGAAGAATGATCCACGCATCATCCATGATTGGATTAATGTAATGTGGAAGAGTTTGGATTTGTGATTCCAAAAAAGAATGATGGGTGATGTTTGATGATGAATAAGAATGGAAGAATGTCTTAGTGAAGAAGCTCCTAAGTGAATTTCACAGGAATGGGATTTGAATGTATAAAGTGGCCATGAATAATTCTAGTACTATACAGAATGTTTTTAACCAACTATATATGACCTTACATAAAAAATATATGGGTCCAACCATTAAGGCTAGCTGGGACCTCATCCTCAAGCACATGAGGGACTTGAGGGTCAACCCCACTTAAGGGACGCCCACAAGGCTAGTCCAGAAATAGGGAGGGTGTGTGTGGGCCATGTATAAGACCACAGGTGCACACACGGTGATCAACTCGTGCAACTAGCATGCATAGCGGGTTCTAGGTGTGATCTCAAGGAGTAGAGTGGGCACATAAGTGCACCCGCAGGATGAAGAAGGTAAGAGGCAGTACCATGAGGGGAGAAGGAAATTTCTAAGCATGTTCCACTGTGACTTGTTTTATAAAGAATCTTAAAATAGCAGGGTGTTTTGATGTGGTATGACATTTTAAAAATGAGGAACTAACCCTAGCTACTCATCTTCCATTTCTCACTAAATCGTTCGATCAGTGTGGCGTCTGGTCATTTATTAGGGGACGTCTATCAATCCTGCATTTTGAAAGATTAAACTAGGACCGTTCGATCTCCATCATAGCATCTTCTTTACTCTCCTTCAACCAGATGTGTACCAGTATACAGTCACCACTTCTGAGTATCCTTGATTAAACTTATTCCACCATTTAATCTTTATATTTTGTGTATAATGATCATTCGGACATAACTATACTCAAGCATTCAATTTTATTTCCATTCATGAAACTAAAGGAAGACTCCATGGAAACCAAGGGATGCGAAGCTGCCAACACAATGAAGAAATCTCCATGATATAGCTTGTATGGAGAAGATGTTTTTCATGCATTCGAAAATGCAGTCACATAAGGATAAAACTATATAGAACAAGGCCCTCATTGAATGGAAACAACTAAGAGATGAACCATACCTCGATCTCATGTCTCAATAATTCAAACCTTAAGATAATGAGATTTAGAATCATTCAACCCCATGGATTTGAATGGGTAGATATGTGGTTATTCTTACTTATAAATAAAGATCCATTGACCGAGGCTCGATAGTTGAAAACATTAAGAAAGCTCTTTTTTTCGAGAAACGAAAAATTGAACAACATTTTTCTGTGTATCCTAGCTATGCGAAGGAGTTACGTGCTTCCCTTGCACTAAATATAACCATAAGCTATCTTGGTTTGTGAAAGAGTAGATCTCTACCCTTTTGTGAAGCTACCCACAAGCATGTGATATGTTCTTTGAACCCTCAACGTGTCTTCATGGAATTAATCCCACCGGTAAACATCCTATGCTTGAAACCTTTTTTTCACCCTTGCTATGATTGAAAAAAGAACCATATTTGGTTTTGTGAAGACATACCACGCGCACTCCTTGCACAAAGAAGAAGACCCTAAATTCCCTCATGTTTGTACAAAGAAGGACAACACCCTTCTATTAATATATATATATATATATGTGTGTGTGTGTTTTTTTGTTAGTTTCTAGGGTTCATTCTTGATGGAGAAGGATATATCATGATGGAAGGAGCTTGTGTGTGATTGATTTGAACATAACCAAACACGTTCTTCATTTTACAAAATATGAGGCCTCATGATTCACAAAAGAGGATGGAGAGTACATGAATGATGCACATGCATGAATATTCAGGAATTTAGATAGCCAAGTGCACAAGAAAAAACCCAATCCATGGGATACAACCATTCGGGTATGAATAATAAAATTCACAAAACAAAATGAAACCTGAACTATGTAGATTCAAAGAGAGAGGATGAAAAAGAAGATAAATAAGATACAATGAGTTTCACCAAGAAGTGAATACATTAATATACATAACACACATTTAACCCAAATCAAAAGAATAAATGTGTTCCCATAAGATCAAAAAAATCTAATGTGAATGTGTGCATATTGAGAAAGAAGATAGTGCATGTGTAATCTGATAACCCAAACTCATTGAAGAAATATTGATACATAAGAATATTATGTGATTAGTATGACAATGGATATATCATACATTCATGAAATCATGCAAAATCACATGCACGTGTGGAAAAATTTGATATTTCCAAAAAAAAGAGGTATTGGATCCCATGCAATCCATGCATGATGTAAATGAGAATTGAGACTAAAAAGACTGAATTATAGAAGATATTTCATATGAGTTTACAATGTTTGAGAATCCATGAAGAGAGAAAATTCTGATATTATTCAAGATAATTCTTTTACATTATATTCTTGAAGATGTTTTTTCCACCATTGGCACACATCTAAGTGGGTTCGGGTCTTTATCAAAAGAAGAAAGAATTTCGTGATCATTGGTGAGCTGAGTACTGATCATAGAAGTGATCCATATTATTGAACAAGACCATCAAACCTTATTAAATGATGTCTAATATTCATGAAGAGATACACAGTCATGTGTAATTCCAAAAGCATGTGGGTGAAGAGTAGAATATCATCTACAGTGAATCAAGAATGAATATAAATTAGGAAGCCACTTGTGTAACATAAGATCCATAAAAACCCAGTGAGATTCGTGGAGGAGATGATATCATCACCGGGACACTTAAACTGGCTAGTGGGACTCTAGTAACACTCTATGAAGCAGTATAAATAATCTCTTTTGAACTCAAGATTGATACACTATCAATCTATATCGACCATTTTAATTATTCACTAAATTATAGTGAAGACTCTATGTTCAGGAGAATAACCAACACAGCAAGAAGTAGATCATTGAACAAAACCTTGTAAGTCCTTGTGTTCAGTGCCTTTACATATACAACATCACTTGAGGTAATTTTAAGAGGCATAAAAAGATTAGTTTGAATCTTTAACCATCCATAGAGTCTTAATTGAAAATAATCGATTAGTAAAAATATTTATAGGGATCACTGTTTTGACCCCTCCCCCGCTCAATGATTCACACTGGTCTAGTCACTTCAGTATGTAATGTATGGGTAGTTATAATTATTATTAGAGGAATGTTATAGGTAACCATTGGAAATGAGGGTGATAAACCCTTAGTAAGAACCCAAAGGATATTCCTATGTATAGGTTATAATCCTAGTGTTATAGAAATGATCGTGAATAACCTAGGAAAAAACCTATAGTGTCCTAAATTTAAATATTATTCTTAATTATGTGGTATTCCCATTATTATTACTTTTCCCCACACTATACTTGACTGTTTTAGTTAATGGATGGAACCTTTATGAACCACATTAATGTTGAATGCAATAGGAAATGCAATGATTGTCCTACTGAGAAACCAAATGTCATTAGAGCTATAATGAAAGATATTATATCAATTCTGATGGAATTTTTCTAATCTATGAATCATGTTAGAATTCTAAATGAAAAAATTAGGATACAAAATTAATTTGAGTACTTCATGAGGTAGTGTCTACAATATTTCATTGGGTCTTCTAATCCATTAGTGGCTGAATAGTGGATCAGTTCCACTGAAAAAAATTTGTTTTCTAATGTTCAAAACATGCAAAAGTCATCTTAGAATTATATCATTTGAAAGGGGAATATGATCAATGATGAAACCATATCAATAATACAAGGAAAAAATATGAAATTTAATCCAATCAATTAGATGAGTTGGAGAAAATTTTTCAATAAGTACAATGTTTTTTATTCTTATTACAAAGATGTAGAATGATTTAAAAGATCCAAGGAAAATGGTCAATGAATCAGTTTGTACCTATCAAGAAAATTTTACAAGACTTTCATGGTATGTTTCTAAAATTTTAACCAAATTTATGATTAAAATTAATAGATTATTTACTAGCTTAAAACCATGTCTCTAAAGGTAGCATCCATAAGGAAATTCCATATCTATGAGGAAATAAATCGACGTTGTCTTAAGGATGAGATGGATATTGGAGTAACCCATCAGTCCTATAATTTTGATAAAAATAAAAAAACTGAATTCAATAGAAAATATAAAGACCACATATAAAATAATATATGTTTTCGGTTATACCCAATGTGTCGAAAGAAACATAAAAGAAATTTACTTAAAGGGGCTATAAAATGTTTTAAGTGTGGGAGAGAAGGTCATCAAGAAGTTTAATGTTGATGCGATGGGAGAAATTTGTGTACTAATCCGAATATCTAAATGGATACAAATAATTCCCCCCATACACTTCAATGTTACAAGTTCAAATTAATGTGTAATTATACTAATCAGTGACCAAATCTAAGGATTATTGATGATGATTACCATGAGAAAACTCTTAAGGTCCAAGATAGAGACAATTCACATGTCATCATTATCAGGGATGTGGAGTATGATAAGGATGTGTCGAATTGTTCACATACCATTAAATATAAAGTGAAAAAATGTTTTATTTGATTTTATATTGATCGACTCTTTTATTTCTGAAAACTATTCTAAGGGTACCTCCATATTTCCTAAATAATTAGATATTGTGTGAGTTTTAAAAAATCTAAAGGGAAAAATGACTTCATATAATGTTTATAATTCTTTAATGGTTGAAGTTTTTGGTAAATTACTTCTGACATATCTTCGGATCCTTCCTATAATGTAATTTTATGCGATTCTTGTAATTTATTGGCGTTATCTGTATGGAACTGATATCAATTTCCTTGTAAGGGAAGTAATATTTCATATTCTGAATAAATATATGATCATATATTAATTCAAGGATTAATGTGAACTTAAATTATAAATTTATTTCAACATATGGATCTTGATTCCTATAAATTAATTTTATCTATCTCAAATAGTTGGGGAGAAACTCACAATTAAAAATAGTCCCATTTTATGAGAGTTTTAATATGTATTTCTAGAAGAATATTTATGTCTTCCACTGAATCATGAGGTTGAGTTTTCAATATATTTCATATCGGATGTTATTCCAATTTAAAGTACAACTTATAGAATGTCCCCAATTCACCTTTACGAATTGAATAAAAAACTCCAATAGAATCTTGATTGGGGACTCATACTCCTTAGTTTTTCACCTTGGGGTGAATGTGTTCTGGTTGTTAAGAATAAATATAGATTAATTGGACTTCCCATTGATTATAAATAACATAATAAGGTCTTTATCAAGAACAAAAAAACTTTCTTCCTTGCATTGAGGACATATTTGACCAACTATGAAACGATCAATAAATTCATTGATTTATCATCATTTAGGATATCATCAACTAGGGATTAATAAGGTGGTTATACCAAAGTCAACATTGTATACAAGGTATGGTCACAATGAATTTATAGTGGGAATTTTTTGTCTTATTAATTACTCTTCTATATTCATTGATCTAATGAGTATATTCTTATGAGATTTTCTTGATTAGTTTGTGGTAGTATTTATAAACTAAATTATTTTCTATTCCAACACAAATGAAGATCCTGAAGATCACTTGATAACTATACCGAATCTCTTGATAACATATAAACATTATGAAAAAATTACCAAGTCTTAATTTTTAATTCATAATGTTTCATTTTTAGTTCCACTAATATCAAGTGAAGAGATATAAGTGGATCCAACAAAAACATTTATTGAAAATTGTCTGAGACCAACGATAGTAACTATGATTCATGGTTTTCATGGATTGTCATGATATTAATGATGTTTTGTGATTTATTTTCATGATTATCTATTCCAAACACCATCTTGACTCATTAAGGAATTATTTTCAAGTGGTTGGAGGAATTTGATGTGAATAAAAAAGAGATAAAAAGAAGTTTATCCAGTGCCCCTATTCTCACACAAATTTATAGTGAAGAATGGTATGTAATCTATAGAGATCCATCCATTAAGGGGTTGGGTTGTTTTCTCATGAAAAATTATATGGTGATAGCTTATGACTCAAGGAAATTGAATACCCATGAGTAAAATTTCCCTACTCATGATTTGGAGTTAGATGTGTTAATCATTGCACTAAATATATGGAGGAATTATATTTATCGAGAAAGGTTCAATATTTTTTCTTATTATTAATGTTTAAAGTATATATTCAGCAAAAATAATCTGAATTTGTGTAAAATAATATGTTTTGAGTTGATTAAATATTATGATTGCTCAATACATTACCTCCCTAAGAAATACAAAAGGGTTTTAGATGCTTTGAGTTGATAGGACCATGCAATCTTATCCATTATGAGGATCACAAAAGACCCAATATTTATGGATTCTCAAATGATTGATCATGAAAATTTAAATCAAAGGGAGAAATCAGAACTTTCTCTATTGAATGATTGGTAATATATACAATTAATTATTAATGTGGCATAGAATAAATATGTGGATATATAAAAGAAGGTGAGAAATGTTCTTGAATTCAAAATTGATTGGGATTTCCATGACCCGCCTTCACCAAAAGGAGGGAAGGGTCAGTAGATTGCCACGCCATTCCTTCTTTAAGTTGAAGAAGAGATAATGACCCCCGAAACCCACCTTCAATAGGACCCAGAGTGTCTACTAGAATCAAGGGTATGGAAATCACACACGAATGGAAGGCAATACCCATTTTGTTTTATAGGATCAGGAGATAAGATGATGAAACCCAACAACACCAAAACTGAAAGAAAAGTAAATCCAAAAAGGTAAACCATTCCTACATGCCTGTTCAAAGTAAATGATACAAGCCAAAAAAACCCCAAGGTAAAAAGATACTATGAAAAAGGAAAATGACAACAGCAACTGTCCCAAGGTTCTGCGCTAGTATGGTCCCGTGCGATGCCCGAAGTCCTATTGGAAACCTGAAATACGTTTTATATACTTAGGGTGAGAATACAAGTATACTCAGTAGGGAAAAACCAAAGTCTCTCATGCACAAGTGGGGGAACGTAATAAATTCTTGTGAGAAGCAGACAACCAACACTATCAAGGAGTTCATCCATCCCACTCACTATCTACACTCACCAAATAACGAAAGCAAGGTAATGTATAATAAAAACACATTGATGTTTTGGTACCCCGCGCCACTTTACCACTGGTTATTGAAGACATCCTACGCATCGAACCAATCCCGCTATTATCACTACAGTCCCACTGCCACACCCCGCCCGCACACACCTGGGCCATAACCTCACGCAGTCCCACTGCCAAACCACGTCCGCAAACACCTGGGCCACAACTTTCATACATAACCACGCCTGCAAACACCTGGGCCAGAACAACCACTGTCATTCTCGAAGACACCTAGGCTAGAAGATCCACTGCCACGCCCGAAGACACATGGGCCTCATCCCGAAGACAATTGGGAAACCACCTACCCACACACCAAGGCCATAAACACCACACTACCCCGCCCAAAGGTTCTTGGGCTAATAATGGACTTCAGGCCATCACAGCCTGCCCGAAGATACTTGGGCTATCCGGGAAAGGGAGCAGAAAGGAGATAATAACCAGCCACTAATAGAAGTGTTAGAAAAAACACCCTCCCCCGTGAAATGGGTGTGTTCGTCACTAAGTGCTCGACTTGTCTGGGGCATGAATAAGAAACACAAAACTACAAGTATATGTATAGGTGGAAATCACTCACCCAGTTTATGTTTTTCATCATCCAGCCTAAAGGACACAATCAGTACCATGTCCAAGTCACAACTCACACCAAACCAAAACCCATTTGTCCCATCCGGGTTTACATGTTCAGTAATAATGTTTAAATAAGTTTCTTCACCTACTTGGGAAACTAGAAAGCAAAACCACGAGCCTAGGTAAGAGTACAGTCAAACATCAACTTAAACATTCACACCCGGTTCTCTTGTAATGTCACAACAACAAAAGGGATAATGGTGATCCCTCAAAGTACTAGAACCAAAGAAAACCCCGAGATACCGCCTGCACCTTATGCAAATAAAGGGGCCAAAGAGATCCCTCGAAGTAAAGGAAGCAAAGGAAACCCCATGACACTACCTCCTCTCCCCAAATTCCAGAAGCAAATGGTTTCTCATCAACAGAGGATCCCACCCCAATTCGTGATATAGACGAAGTAACCACATGGCCTCAAATTTACCACCGGTGGAACCATAACAACAGGGGATCCCATCCCCACCTACACCACCCTAAAATCAGCCCGTGAAAGGAGATAACCAAACCACTACCATCAACACAAAGCAGGCCCATGCCGGAATTTTCTGATTTAAAAAATTTGACACACTCCAGGATTTCAATTCCATTGTATTTTAACCGGGGTTATCACAGAAAAAGGGTTCATCCTGGTGCTTTCAATTTATTTAGCCGCATATACATAATTAACCAATTTATTTTACCTGACCGACAAAAGAATTAAATGTTTATTAGTTCATATATAAAGACCACAAATGGCCATGATTTTCAGAAGGAGTAAGCCTGCACAAATCAGAAATCATTAATCATGAAAGAGCATAAAACAAACAGCATCATCGGTCACACCCCTCCCCCCATTCTTTAAAGTTGGTTTATTATCTTCATTAACATTGGGATTCATCAATCCCCTCACAAGGCAAAATCATACCCACCCCGCATGATACACAGTAAGGAGAGACAAAGGAGGAATCCCTACATGGTTGATCAACGATCGAAGTTTATCTTTACACCGCTAGGAACATGGGATGTGCGATTTGCAAGGGTGGGGCCTCGGGAACTCAAGCATGATAAGACAAATAGATGGGAGGTTGGTCAAGAAAAGAAACCCAAGGAGTACCCTTTAGTTTATAAAGGTCAGGGACGGTTGAGATAAGAACGTGAAACCGCGTATGGAGCGGGGTTGGGGTTGACCACGCGGCCCCATACGTCAGTAAAAGGTCCCCTCCCTTTGGGGCAGTTTAAACTGATTCACAAACTAGGGTACCTCATTAAATATTTATATAAATTTCATTTATGGGCATTACTGGGGATTTAAAAAAACTTAAAGGGGTAAAAATAGGGTTTAAATCTCAATTAGCACAAAAAGGAGGCGCTACTGGAAAAATCCCGACAAGGCTAGATGACACCAATCAGTTTGGTCGGTCTCATCGATCGGTCTCACCAATCGGTACGCGCTGACCGGTCATGCTGATTGGTCTAACTGATTGGTCGCGCTGATCGGTCGCGCCGCTCGGTCTCACCTATCGGTCGCACTGATCGGTCACGCCGATCAGTATCACCGATCGGTCTCACACTGAGACGCTACCCTTAGGATCTGGATTTTGGAAAAGGAAAGGACCCTGAGAGTCTGGGTCATCACAGGGATATATTAATAAGATTAATGAAATAGATTTTTATTCCTCTAATTCCAAAATTAATGAAGGATCTATTGGATGTGGGTCATAGTTCTTCATTATTAATTAATCCAGGAATCCCAAAGATGTACACAGACATGAAAGACTATTTTTGTTGAGATGGCTTGAAAAGATATATTTCTAAATATATCTCTTGGGGCATGGTTTTTTAGATAGTTACGACTGAGAGACAGAATTATAAGGAGATGTTACAACCATTACCAACTCTAGAATGAAAAGTGGAAAACATCACTATTGTATTTGTTGTCAGATATCCCAAAATATCTAAAGGTCATAATTCTATATAGTTTATAGATGATCTCCTTATGAAGTTGGCACAATTGATTGTTATTAGATTGGATTTATCTCTTATTCAGCTATCTAGATATATGCCATAGAAGTGTTAATATTTCATGGAATTCCAAGTTCCATTATATTTGATCAGGATCTGAGTAATACCACAAAGTTCAAGAAAAGTGATCAGCGTGATCTGGATATAGGGTTATGTTTTTTCACTACTTACCATCTTTAGATAGATGGAATTTCAGAGTAGAAAATTCAAACATTATAATACATGTTCATATATTTCTCTATGTATTTCCAAGGTGGTTGGGATAACCACCAACCTTTGGTGGAGTTTTTATACAATTATAGAGTGCACTCCAGTATTCAAATGTCTCTTTATAAATTCCTCTATAGAGAGAATTGTATAACAACAAATTTCTAGGATGAAGTTAGGGAAAGAAATATATTAAGACCATATCTTGTTGATGATATGGAATAAAACATCATATATATTAAACAACATATATGAGTAGCTAAGAGTTGACAAAAACATATGCTGAAATCAATGAAAGGACCTAGATTTTTTGTAGTAGGTGACAAGGTGTTTCTTAGAATATATCCATGTAAGAGAGTATTGTGATTTCGGAAGAATTGAAATATTATCTATAGGTATATCAATCCTTTTGAAAATTTGGATTGAATTTGGGATGATAGATTACCGATTGACACTTCCACTAAATCTCTCTCAAGTTCATGGATGAGTTAAATGTGTCTCTACATAAGAAGTACATAAATGATCATTCACTTGTACTAAACTAAGTATTTGTACCACAACAAGAAAATATTTTTTATGATGCACAACCGATAGATATTCTGGATCGTAGTGAAAATGTTTTACAAAACATGACAACTCAGTTTGTTGATGTTTTATAGCGAATCCACCAATTTGAGGAATAATTTTGGAAACATGAGGATGTGATGAGGAATAATTATCCTCATATGATTTTTCAAATTTATAAATTTTTAGGGATAAATTTTGTTTATGGGTGTAGAATGTGACTCGTGGATGTTTTTATGAAATATTTTATATAATAATAATTCTACAATGGATTGCATTGAACAAAACATTGAGTTTGAAAAAACTACAAGACATATTTATTATAAAATGAATATTTTAACCTAGATATTAGGTTATTGGGAATAGATATAATGAACATCTGAAAATTCTTGGTTAATTCAATGGCTACCAATTATTTATAAAAAAATTAAATATTTTTTATTTTTTATTTTTTAACAATAAATTAATTGAATTACTAATACAAACTTAATTTAATGAAATATATATGTTATAAACATAATAAAATATATTTTCTATTTATCTAATAGTTATTATTTTATAAGTATGAATAAATTCTATTTGATGTATAAAACTCTATATTTTGTCAAAAGGGTGAATTTCCACCTTTTAATAGAGAACCCCTTTGAAATTAATATTTTGACACATTAAATAATTTTATATTACAATATGAACATGTAATTTAGATGTGGGATATTTTAATTTATTTGTATGAATTACTGATTTTTTTCTCATAACTTTCATGTCTTAATGAATATTAAAAATAAACTAAATGTAAATTGAAAACAACTTTTTGATTGAAATAGTTTATATTATTAAATTATATTTTTAAACCATATTATATTATAAATATAATATATTTTTATCATTTAATATATTTTATGTCATAATAATTAATGTTACGTTTAATTGAAATGTAAAAAAATTTAATCATTGGTAGTGTTTTAACATTTAAAACTTGTTCTCTCTTTCCGACAGTGAGATTAATTTTAATGTAATTACTAGAACTTATGTGCATTGAAATTTTAAAAATTTATTTCATATTTGGAAATAATAAGTCCAAATTATTTTAATAGAATACATTTAATTTTAGAAATTGTGAATAATAACTTTAGTAATATTTATTAATATGGAAAAAGGGAAAATATGAAAATTAATGTTAATGATAATATTATTAAATTAACCTGAATCATTTCCTAATATCATTGGATGAGTTTATTTTGGTTTAAATCATACTTCGGTCAAGATGGTCTCCTTTGGAAGATAAATGTATGAGATTAAGACCTTTGATTTAATTTATTTAAAGAAATTCTAAACGTGTCTTACTCTAATTTTAATAACTATATTATTTTAATATAAGTTTATAAAAAAGAAAAATTTGATTATAAATACTCATTTTAAGGGTAAAATATTTTTCATTTTTAGATAAATTTATTTTTAATTTTAAGTAAATAATGATTTATATTAAATACTTATACATTAATGATGCATAAAATATTTAACTAAGGAAAAATCAATAAAAATTTATTATTAATTTAATAATATACATTAAATGCCCCAAAATATCACCAAACTTTATTATATGAGTCTATATTTTCTATAATCATCCAAGGGTAGTTCATTTGATCATTGGTATACTTATGGAAGAGATTATGACTCTTTTTTTTATTTTTCAGAGTAATGATAAACATGTCACATTCATGTTTTAATAAGTATTCAATTTTAAAAGACAGATTAACAAGAAGATATATTAAATTATAAGTATTCTACTGAAATATTGTGTACTTTTATTTGTTATATTATTTTATTTTTTATTTATATTCAACAAACATGTATATGAAATAAATACAAAAAAATGTTGTAATAATTGACTTACTAAGGTAAATATCAAATAAATATTATAAAAAATATTAAAATAAATATAATTTTGACTAATTAATATGAACAATTAATTTTCTATATGTCCATGACTTCTGAAGGCATTATGAATATATTTATATGGTACACGTCGAAGAAGAGGTAATCTCATCTACCGATTCCTTCATTCTTATTTATTCTTGTACTTCCTCATCTTGAGTAGTTTAACTTTCAAGTAATAAATCTAGTATCACTTTTATAATGAGATGTTATTATGAATATTAAACTACCATATTCCATCTTCTATCCATCCAATGAAAGAATAAATCACCACTTCTGTGTACATACAACTTATCATCTCCACTCCATAGAGTAATCTATTTTTCACAACCATCATAACTCGATGGGTATTTGATGGAAATAATAAATATATATGATTATTATAAGATTATATTGGTTCTAAAATATTATACATCATACACATCAATATATTTTAACAATTATGAAAATTATTTCATCGCTTGTGCGTATATACGTCATATCATCGCCAAAACGCGACTCGATTCATTAAACATGATCTTAATTAAAGCATGGTTATATAAAGTAATGTAATGTATCAATAAAATATATATTATACTAATATAATTCTATAAATTATATAACAATAACCTATGAATAGGATAAAGATCATATCTGATAAAACATGCAGAAGAAAATTAAAAAGTTAACACATAATGGATAAGAAATAATGATACTAACAAATGGATGATAATATGATCCGATATGACATCATAAAAATGAATATGATTCTGAAATAAATCATTGAAATTATTTAAATAATTATATATGAGGTTTAGATACATACAAAGGAAATCAGACAAAAGGTTATGGATAATTTCTCAATCTCATCATTTACTAAGATTATTTAAACATAAGTATTTACTGGGTTATATTTATCATCCTTTACCATGTCTCCAAGTTATGCATTAAAAAATATTATTTCAATTATTCTACAATTAGTTATAGTCAATTTTATCCCTCGGTGAATTTTTTTAAATAGAATGAAAGGAATATTTTTTCTTTTCCTATATGAGGTACATTCAAAAAATTTGGCATATATACGAAGAGAATTCTTTTTTAACATATAAGAAAAGAATAAATTTTTACATTTTCATAACTCCTTATTACCATAAATAATATTATACATTATTTCATGTATATTTTCAAATAAATTATTTTCTTAAAAATTTCATGTAATTTTGAGAAAAGAAAACGTTTTTGAATAATAATAGATATTTTCCTCCAGAATTAATTTCACGTGTTATATCAAAATTATTTTCCATCTATTTTTAAATTCATTAATAGAGTTATGTTTCAAGTATAATATCATTTTTTCTAAGGTTTGTCTATTTTTATGTTGGAATGATATTTATAGAATCCATTTCTTTTACATATATTATTATATAGTGGAATTATGTTTAAAGAGACCCATTTTATTTTATGGGTTATGATGAATGAATTATGTTTCTTTAGAACACATTATAATGAATTAATATTAAATTTTGTGGCACCAATATCTCAATAAAATTCATTGTGTAATGATTTATATCTCATTAGATAGACATTGCTGGAATGGGAAATGATATCGGGTTTGTAGTATAGGGATGGAATGATGAGTAATTTCAGTTTAGTAATTGAAATTACCCGTTATGATGGTCTTAGAATTGAGCATTCAATAATATGAAATGATTTTTTATGATTATGTCTATGCCAAAAAAAATTCATGTGTTAGGTTATGACTTTTGGTATTACATTCATTGATTCTTATGAACTTTTAGGATTTATACAATAGAATTTTATCATGATCATTCATATACAAAATGTGATATTCAAATATTTTGTTCTAATGTATTATGATTATGATATTATTGATATCTCTCATTTTTATCCTTACTATGAATTATAGCTCACCCTTTAGTTTTTCTATTTTCCCTAGGTCATCAAGATGGTTTTTAAGTAAGATATGTCAAAAAGGTATCTTGTTATGATAAAATATGTCAGAGATAATGAATATGCCTTATGAACCAGTTGATTATTATTCCTAGTTTCTTATGAAACTATACCTATATGGTCCTATCATGGATTTGTTTTATTATTTAATGAATACACTTCAATTTTGATGTAATGTCAAAATATGTAATATATGGGTCGTTATATGTAATGGGGAATTATTTAAATGTAATTAATAGATTATATTTCAATAAATATAAATATTTATTCATAAAATTATTTTTTCATCATAGAGTAACTACAAATAATCTTTTTCGTTAAAAATACACTTCTCGAATTCTCATTTAGTCACTACAGATGAATTTTTTTTTAAATTAATATTACCATTTCATTGGGTTAAATTTTCTAAAATTCATTCCATAATTTTATTGATATTATTTAATATTATATAATAATTTCATATTTATTATTTATGATACCAAATAGTGGAAATAGTAAAAATTAATTTTCACGGATACGTTAAAAAATAGTTTATTCGGTTGTTTAAATAAAATTATTAGGGTTATAATAATAATAAAATGCAAATGAATTCTATTGGATGACCATATATCAACCTTATATGTATTATTATTTTGAATGGAAAACATTTTCACATTTTTACAAGGGAAAATTTTTGTTACTCCTTCCAATAAAATATTAGAAGTCGACCACTTCCCTCACATATAAAATGACACCCACTCTACTCTAATATTTGTACTTTGATTGTAATTTTATTGTAAAATTCATACATGGATACGTACCTATATTACATAAATATAACATATATCCCGTATTTTTATCATAAATCTATCCTATGAAGGCTTCGGTGCTTACATAAGGATATTTTCCAAAGAAGTGGTAACATGATTAACCGGGAATTTTAGTTTATTTCTTCATCCACAAAATCAAAATATTCATAAATTATGATCACATAATTAAAAAAGTATCTAAAATTTAATAATATTTTATTACGATAGTTATTGAATCAAAAGATGACCACACTTCCATCAAATTTGATCTGAAATCGTTATACATGTGTACGGTGGACTACCATCTCACAAGCCAATATAATTCGTTTTCCATCATCGCCTATCATGAAATGATTTAATTATATATTTAATGTCTATATGTTATTTTATTAACAAATTTTTACTATTTTAGTTATGATATAATATCTAAATTTTTCACTTTATATTCAGTGGGGGATATGTTAATGTCCCTCATGTGTTCAGCGGACTATCTCTTCATGATGCAATGTGATTAGTTTCATAGTAACACTTTAAATGGAATGTAATAAGGATAACTTTAATTAATATATGTGAAATATATGTCATAATGATCATATTAATGAAATATTTATCATTTTTAAAATATAATATATCAATTTATTTCTTGCACTAAATAATGATATCACCGTTCATGGGTATGTGTAAACTACAACCCCCTCCAAAGAGATGTGACACTTTTTTCATTATTAAATTACATGGATGATATGTATAAGTATATTAAATTAAATAATATGGTGTTTATTTTATTATTACAATCCTTTAAATTTAAAATATTACATACCTTAATTCTATAATTATAACTTAGAATTGGAAATTTTACTCATGTGTTTGTACTACCTACTATCTCTATGATCGTATCATATATAATTTTTCAAAACCATCATTCATGACTGATCTTAAATGTATAATTAGTGTATATATATTATAATTATGTTATGACTATTATTATATAGATTTTTATTAAAGACCTATTTTACCAATACTCAACCTACCCCAATAAAGTTTCATATATAAGTTCAATAAAGTCAAAAAATCTGAAGATAAATAAATAAATTATATATAATGTGGTAATTAGTGAAATAAAATGAGTAAAAAAATTAAAAATTGTTATAATGAGTCAAAATAATTATCATAATAGTGTTATTTCAAATGATAATAAATTAACATCATGAATCAAACATAAGGTAAGGGACTTAGTCTCAATTTACATTCATTGGGGTATATTTGGATATTATGGTCATTTATATTATTATGAGGTCTATATATAACCCATATTACATTTTATATCCTTAATTTATCTATTATAATAATATTTAACGTTTTTTAATATTATTATTCTATGGGGATTATGATTCAAATGTTCCCAATGTGGTAAGATACTTTTCATTAAAAATACACTTCTATTGTTTTCTATTCAAGAGATATTTTTATTCCATTTAAATTTTTAAAAAAAAATTACTATATATACCTGATATCTTTATAAAGGATAATTTAATTCCATTAATTTTTTTAAAAAGTTTTATTTTTGGTAAATGATTGAATTTCTCTACAAAACAAAATGAAATAATCAAAAATAACATATATAGTGACAATGACTTTTTCCACCTCCATAACTATTAATTTATGTATGGATTACTTTTAAGGTATTTCATGTTCCCTATAAATAAAAAACAAATTTCCATTCTTTTATTTTGGTATTTTAAAAATATTTTGACAATCAAATGATAGTTTTTCATTAAATATGAGGTTTTAATAGAAAATGGTATTTTGATCTCTTAATTATTTTTATTTACAAGTTTACAAGAGTTTATAAATGTTTTATAATGGAAAAGTTAAATCATAAAATGTTTTTCTCGTGATATCGTACATTATCCTTTTATGAGAAATTAGTTATCCTGGTACAGATTATACAAACGGTGAGGACCTATTATAGCTAATGGGGGAGGGAAATATAGATAGAATGATGGTTTGATCTCCATTAACTATCATAAAAAATGGGCGAGCTAGATGTAGAATATGTGAAGGGATTATCCCCATTATAGCTTACATGTATTCCAGATATAGATTATAAAAAGGACGACACCAATTATTTCTCTCTAATTCATTGGGTAATTTTCATATTCACCAATTTCCAGCATGTCCATCCAGAAGTGTTGATCCTAACTATTTATTAAATAAACCAAAAAATTACAGAGGAGATGGGTGAGGCCAATCAATAGGACATTACCTCATCTGCCAAAACAAAATGTCAATTATCATAGTAAGTCATATCATTTCCACAATCAGAGTCCTCAAAAGATTCCCATTTCTTGTGGGACATTCCCTGATTTCGGATCATAAAAATATCAGTATTAAACATTCTCAATAGATTGGATGATCGAGTGCCCACAGTGTGATCTGTATTAGAGTATTCCTTTATCAGCCTTCACTTCAAGGGAGTTGGAGTATAGTCAACATCCCCTTTTCCAAAAAATGATTGCATCATTGAAAGAAGTAGGACCACTACTACCTTCTGTGTTCCCTTCTGCCTCCAAGATGTAACCCCATATCCCAGATATCATAGAAGAGATCGAGAGATTCTGGATCTTCTGATGAAAATCAACCTATGCAGCATCCCCATTGTAATAATTCATCTCAATAGTCTAATCACATAGAAAACATGCACCAGGACTATCATTCATGAATATATTTGATTGGTTTGTGAAAGCCGAAGATTCTTCAATAGAAAGAGTATAATTTTTTACAGTCCCAACTAATCAAGTGGGAGTAACTACATGACCATCCTTGGGTGTAATCTTCTTAAAAAAATCATTCCTAGCAGTGGAGGGACCACTCATCAAGGATGTAGAGTTTTCATCAGTATTAGAAGGACCATTGTTGGCTCTCAAGGGTGATGAATCCACCATCAATTCCCTAAATTTTAAAGGTAGCTAATGTTCATCCTCATATGCCAACAAAACAACCTTATTGGAAGTTGTATTGATGTTATGATCAAGGGGTTATGAAAACTATACATCATTCCTCTTTTATTTTCTTCTAAAAAGGTTAGATGGATGACTCTCCATCCTATTTTTCTCACTAGAAATACATCTCTGACATAGTTCCAATGAATTCCCAACAGACATACATTCATTGCAGAAAAGTGGCTTTATTTCATACTCAACATCTATTTGAAAGTCATCCATACGAGTGGAAAGAGTTACCTTGTCAATCAGGATGGATCTAAAAAAATCTCAACTAATTACCTTGCGATGTGTCCAAACCAATCATTCTCGGTCTCCTTTTCATGTTATATAGGAGTCCCAACTGCCATGCTAATATCATGCAAATTCTTTGGGTACCAAATAACCCAATTAAGACTATAATGATGAACCCATACTTTGGAAAATCATTCCCTACACATGAAGCATTAATTTCCACAGACCATTCATGAAGGAAAATCCATCCAAGATTCAAGGAATGAGATCCAGTGCTCCACACATGAATTTTAGAAGAATTTGTAAGAAAAAACCAATGAAAGAAACCACATTCATGATATACACACCTCCAGTCAGAGAAACCCCACAAAATAAGATCTGTCGGACCAATTCATTGAACCCCTGGTATTTTGGACACTTGGGTAAAATAAGTTGTGCAATCTGGGAGGTTTACCTAATGGAAATACCATCATCAAAGTCATCGGGATTGGACTCAACATGGGCTGATGACCCCATTAAATTATTTCTCCCATATCATGCGTTAGTGTAAGATGAAAATGTAGGCTTCAACACATAATTCACATTTATCCTCCTCCAATCAGGAAAATAATAATCATAAGGCAACCAAGTAGCAACTATGTTCATGGAACCATCACAAACATCCGAAGGCAAAGCATTCTTCGCTGGAAGATTCAGATCGGACATAGAAAACAAACCCAAAACACATGAATTTCCCAAAGAAACATTAACATCATCCAAGGACATGGGTCTGCAGTCAATGTTGGCATCCTCCTGGGAAGAATCATGATCCTATAAGCCACCTTTAACCAACTGACCGCAGACAATGTAGTCTTGGGAAGCTCCATCCACCGAGTGTGCGGAATCTGTAGGACTCATCTCACCATCATTCTGTGTGACAAACCAGACAACAACATCCTGAACAGCAATAGACTGAGATGTTTGCGGACTCACCGTAGATGCATAACCCCTCATACACTACAGACATTCATTCCTGAGAGATTGTACTTCACCAACCACAATCACAGAGCCATGAAAATGGGGAACTTACATCACAAACCCTAAAATCTGGAACTCGATTATTGTGGAGCTCCCACACACACTGACATGCCATCTTATTCACTAATTAATTATATTGAATGTTGACCATGTAGTTTTTCCATTTACATATGTTTTGAATGTGTTTTAAAAATATAATGCTCTATTTTTCTTGAAATGGTTATTATTTTCACAGTATTGGTATAAACAGAATTCATTTTTCAAAAGATGGATGTTTTATTATTGTGAAGATATTTTATTATATACCCTTAATAAAAAATTTAATATAATATGTTTTCCTAGTTTCTCATATTATTCACTAAACAAATTGTTTTCTTCTTTTTATGTTCTATGGGGATATTTTTGGGCAAATAACACATTTTAAAATAGTTTTCATATGATTTAAGTATGGTTAATTTAAAATAATATGTCTAGTTTAATGTCATAAAAAATATCCTAAAAATAAATCATTTGTTATTATAATAGTTATATATTTTGGGGATAATAAATACTGATCAGATGAGGGATTTTTGTATTATGTTGTTTTGATATGTAATAGTTATGACTGAATTATCAAAAACTATAAAAACTGAAAATATCCTCAAATGTTTGATAATGAATTCTTGATTTTAAACTCACTATTATGTTATTATATGGGTGGTTCATTATATTTGTTATCAATGATCAATTTAGATAGAATTGGAGGTTAGGATACTGTTAATGGCATGACACTAAAATATTATAATAAATAGTAATGTTGAAATGATATAAAATTTTACATATTTCCCTATTAAATCATCTAAAATATGTGTTTAGATTGTTTTACATATATTAAGTAGTAATTCTATAGTTGGAAGGTTACGAGAGAAAAATATCCTTATAAATCAAGATCATGTGTTTGTTTGAATTAGAATAGAACAATTTATAGTAGTGGTTGCCTAATAGAGATAAGCTATAAATTTTGTTGGTATCTATTATAGAGAGTAACCCGACTTATGAAAGAGGTAAATTTTGATAGTATACCATTTCATGAGACAATATCCACCAATATTCATTAGGTTATATAACTATATTTTAGCCAAAGGATTGATCAAAGATTTAGAGAATATATTTTTTTGTGGTGATTCTTATGTCAAAAGGTAACCCTTTTCATTTATCTTTTTAAAAGTGAATAAGACTGATGTTGGTCTTTGGTTTAGAATACCAAGGAGAGTGATAATAATGATTACACAGAATGGGACACATTTAAGAATATACTCCTTGAAAAATATTTCCCTTACATTTTTCTTCATATGATAGAGAAATTTCTAATTAAATTAAAGCAAAATGATTATGATTTAGTTTACATAGATGTTGAAAATAATAAAATATTGGCTAAGTGTATACCAAATATTATATGAGATCATGATTGTAAAATTAATCATTTTTATTCATGATTGAAACTAATTTTCTGAAGACATTTTTATGCATAATAATTTAATTTAATGATAATGTAGTTTTTTTTGATGAAATTTTTATATAGATTTTACTTAAACTTGCGTACCATGATATGAAAAGATTGAGAAATGTTCAAGGGGGAAATAAGTACACAAGAAAGAAACTAATAATAGTATAGGTAAAAAACCAAAACATTACAAATTGATTAAAATAAATTTCATGGAATTTCATTTAGGATCTATAAAGTATTTCTGGTGTGGTAGGTATTGGCATAGAGCTGATGAAAGAAAATAATAGAGTCATGAACAATAAAGGTATAATATAATAGACAGATAGTCTATAGAGAGATTATATTGTAGAAATGATTTAAGAAATTATTTTAACATGATTCTGATGCTACTTACTCACGATATAAATCATTTTGATCAGAAACAAGAATGTCTGGAATAACCATTTTCTACTACCATGGATTATGTTGGGCCATCTATTGAAATGGTGACAGGTATTTTACTTGTTTATTGAAATTATAACAATACCTTGTTTGACTCTAGATCTTTTAATTTATTCATATATATTAAATGTTCATGACTACTGGGAATATCCCATCATGAAAGTATGATCTAACATTTGTTGAAACTGTGGATGTAAATATTAAAGACACCACAATTTATAATTATATTCCAATTGTTATCATTGGAATGGTCTATCTAGTAAATCAATTAAAACTAAACATTTTAGAGAAAAATATCCTTCTTGGTATGGATTTCATTTTATTTGTTCATTATAAGATAAATAATAAGGCTATTAAATTTATATTTAATGATTTTGTGTCTTCGATAACATAAAAATAATATGAGAAACTAATTATATATTATATTCAAATTAACATAGATCATATTGTTTAAATGATTAATACATTTCCATGTAGTGATGTTATTATATTGAGTGAATATATTGATATATTTCATGATGTTTTAAATTGTTTTATACCTGATTAGGAAGTTGAGTTTACTATTTACTTCTTTCATGATGTTATGACTATTTTTAAACCCCCATTCCAAATGGATCATGTGGAACATTAGGAATTAAAAACCCAATTATAGAAACTTCTATATAAATTATTCATTAACCCAATAAAATCACTAAGGAGTAATCGTTTTTTATTAAAAACAAAGATGGTTCAACAAAACATTTCATTGAGAATATATAATTGGATAACATCACTATTAATAAAAAAATTCATTTCCTTATTGGTGTTTAATTCATAATATTTCCTTTACTTCACTTATTTTTCCATCATCTAATGATCTAAATCATACATTTACACCTATTTGACATTATATTACATATATGGGTCAAGAATAATCATGGAATATAGGATTTATTCCCTCTATTTATGATATTTAGACCTATGCATTTTATATCTATGAGGTTATGGTATATCTCAGTTAACATCATTGAGAGAGTAGAAGATTGTTTTTTACTAAATTCATAGGCTGAATTATTTTCATTTCTATGTTGATAGTAAATTAATCAATCCATTTCATTGATTAACTATACCAATTTTTATTGATAAATCTTGATCACTTTCTATCTGAATATATACAACATAATATTGTAATATAAATATGTCAGACCTCTAAATATCAGGGTTGTTCTGCCAAATCATAAAATCAAACATTATGGAATCCAACTTCAATTCTTCATTCTGGTAGTTATTCTAAAGTATCCTTAACTTCCACAATGAATAGTGTCATGACTCATCATTCCATAATCCATGAACACCATAATTTGACTTCATAGGTCTCCTATAATACCTTATTTTCTATTCCTACACAATACAAACTACTATCCATCGGGGAAACTACTGAGACTAAAGAATGTCCCCATATTCTAACATATACTCTTTTAGTGATTTCATTAATCACTCACTCTCACCTTGGAAAAATTTATAAAAGGTCACTTATCCTGGCACTACATCAGGGCAAAGAAATATTAACAATGGATTTCCAATCAGGAAGAATCCCAAAATGAATGCTACACATTGTTGAAATCGGTTATAACATTGATTCTATTTTGGATCACTTTTCTGTGGGTTTTACATTCTCCCCCTTTAAAGTGAAACTCTCTCATTATTCCCCCAATCCTCAAACCCATCCAGTACCTTTTTTGTTATATATGGGAAATATCTATGATACCATTTATAATTACCTTTCCTTCCCCAAGTTGTGATCCTAGTTATCTATCCTCATGAAGATACTATATAACATTCTTTTCACTCACATGAAACCATATGATATTACCCACCGGGGTCAGTTTTCATACTAATTCATGTATCTATAGGCTAGCACTTATTCTTTTAATGTTTAGTTTCATCACTCAAACACCAAATGTGAAACTAAATAGTTGGAATCCCATCTTAAAACAACCCAAGTTCATACCTATATAAATTGTTCATTTATAGTAATGTAGGCTCACAAAAAATAGAGGTTCAAGATATTGAATTGTGCAATACCATTTTGTTTCTAATATATCACTTTTTCAAGAATTCTACAGAAAGTATATCATTTATTATGAGAACATAGCCCAATCATTTCTTTGAATCATCCATGTACACCATAAACTCATCTCTACATAATGGTACTAGCATTATATGTGTATTGGTTATCCTATTATAATTACGCGTACTAATTTTCTAACATCAATACTTATTCAGTGTTAACTAATTTAGTAGGAAATACAATCATGATAAGATTCTAATAGAATACTAGTTGTAACCAATTAATCCAAGAATAAAATGTATTTCTATGACACTTGAATGTCTGGTCCATTCCTAAATCTTTTTTTTCACTGAGGGGTTGATATAAATTCCTTCACTTGTGATATAATTCCTAACGTATATGTATTTCTACATTGAAAAGTAACACTTGAAAGGTTTACCATACTTTTTATATGTTAATAATATTGCAAGAACAATACTTATATACACTTTGTATTCCAACTATATTGTTATGTATATGAGATTTTTATCAATAAATACATAAAAAAATCATTCAACGAAGTCCCTAAAGAGTATATGCATCATTTAAATTAATATTTTGGGTAATACTAATTCTGAGTGGAATCAATATGACCTTATTGTGTCAAAATTTCATAAATAAGGGCACCTTTTGGATATATTATCTCTTTAAAATTAGTTAATGATACAAATAACAATGATCCACCATTAATAGGCAATGATATCCCTGATGATTATTGGATAACTCATCAATTTATAGAGTTGATATTTTCCTTTATAGTGTTATTGGTAAGATCTCAACCATCAATGCACAGGTGCATTGATCCACCCTTCTTCTTGAAAAAGAGAACTAACAAACCACAAGGTCATGCACATGGTATTATAATACCATTGTGAAAAATATCATCCTAATATATCATTATCGCCTATATTTAAATTTGGTCCATCATATGGGGGAATTATTGAGATTACAGTGACTCTTCCTATTTGTTCAACTGAGAACTATACATCATGATATATGAGAATTATAAGCATATCCTTAAGAAATAAATCATTATTTTTCTTACAATTGGTGTTTCCACCAAATGGATTCTTTCCTTTGACTCAATAATTTTATCATGTTATTCTTCCTCGATGGGTATCAAAATACACACTATTGGATGATTTTCAAAAGGTGATTCTAGATAATCTATTATTTATTTGAAGAGTATGGTATGGTTTGAGATGTCTATCATGATTTTCAATTGTAGACCATTAATGTGATATTTATCAAAAGAGAGAAAATCAATACCTTTTATAGCTAAATATTACACAAAGGTTGGGAATATGGGAGTTGTTAGATGAATCTTCCCTGAAACACTAACAGTTGTAGTGTACAAAATACTGGTTTGGGTGATCACTGAACAAGTTCTTTTTTATATATATCTACAATAATGTGTCATGTATTTTTTTAAATTTTATTACAAAAATTGAAATCTATATTAGTAAGTTGATAAACATTACCTATAAAATAATTTTTCATTATTGTTTGAATAATAATTTTACCTTTTATGATTTCATTTTCTTATACTAACATAGTATTGGTTTATGAATAAGTTTCCATTTTCTCCTACATAATTTGTGGGTGAAAATGTTTAATACAATAAATGGTTCTTACTCTAGTAAAATGGATTGCATAAATCTATTTATCCTTGTAGTTAATGCAATGAACCATTTGTGGTTCACTGGGATGGTTAGATCATATTTCCTCCTTCATCATTCAATCTCCCAGTAATAAACTCCATTTTTTCCATCTTATTTTCTTTTATTTGGAACCATTATCAAAACACCATATCTAAATAGTGAGAACATCAATCACCTTTTTTGAACTCCACTATCTCATATATCAATAGAATTACATAAATTTGATATTAATCCAATAAATAATATATCTAATTTTCTACATTTTTTGGAAAAAACAAGGACCTTTAAGGACATGGGAAATTTTATTCATAATACATAAAATAATCACTATCATGTTTCATATGCTCAAGAAATTATCTCCCGTTATTTATATAATATTTTGATGGAAATAATTGTTAAGAAATATCTTCTTATAATAATCCCATTTTATTTCATCAATTTCATTATTTAGCATTGTATTCTATATCAATTCCTAATAAGGATTAGTGTCTCCATATAAATGATATATGGCCATGCTAAGTTTAGACTTATTATAATAGAAGAGTGTATAAATGATATTTTTATAAGAGTTAACACACTACTACATGACATATGGATTCAATAATCCACAAAATATTATTTTTCATTCGTTCTTAATGGAAAATATGTCTATTTGGTCCTTCTTGGTTTGAGTATTCCATTCCACACGGTTCATGTTATTTTTCATATCTTGTTATAATTGGGTATGCACCACCATAAATCATTGAACTCCTCCTCCCATTGAATTGTAAATATAAACTAGACAATTGTTTCATTATTACAGATGTGGGTTATTGGTTTCATTTCACTTGGTTCCCACCATTTCTAAATTATTTAAGAGGTTTAAAGAAATATAATATAATATATCATTAATTAATTATGTCTAAATCAATTATAATTTATTATCTTAAGGGATCACAATGTTTACCATTTTCATATTCAAAAATGACACAACAAAAATCATATAATTCATCCTCTTCTATCATAAACAAACAAATTAAATTACTTATATTTCATTCATAATGGTATTCAAAGAAAATGTGAATTTACAAAATCATTCCACATGATTGATTCAATCAAAATATATAGTAAGGCTCACTGCCCTTGTGCATAGTTATGATCGTGTTAATACATAATCATCTGTTTTTTAGGTTTACTTCCACTAATGGAATCTATTATAGAAATCAATCCACCAATATTATCCATAATGGGATTTCATTTCGTAGAGACTACACACACCATTAATAAAATTTTGGATGTTTTCAATTATATAGACATGTAAATAAGGTTTCTAAAAAATATTTATAGTCTTTATTCCCATAATAAATAAAATATTCTCAGATGACATCTATAGTGACCCAACTTTTCCAAAATGGCTACTAATAAATTTCTATGATAAATAACATAAGTGTATTATAATCTACAATCGAATGGTTTAGAATATTTGAATAATTAGGTACATACATCACTTTTACATAACAATATATTAAAATTATTTAATTATTTATTTAAATTCCCCCTAAATCATTCAATGTTTTTTAGTATCTGTAATAACATATGGATATATATCAATGAAACATGTGATCTAAAAGCCTTGTAATAGGAAGAGAAAAATTGAAGTGGTATAATACTTGTGTGATCATAATAATTATTATCACATAACATTAATGGATTCGTCATCATAATAATGATGGGTGATTTTATAAAACACGTATGGTTGAATATCCATAATAAATATAAAAAATATTATTGAGATAAAATATCACAAACAATTTCGAATAAAAATAGAAACATTCCCACACATACCACACATTCATAAATTATAGAATATTAACTATGAATAAATAAGACTTTATGTTTAGTCTTGATACACATAATATCATGTTGTATATCACATTACTTAATGGATTGTTTTTATATGTAATTTTGGTCTCACCAGCTACAACATAAAAATATCATTATTATGAATACCACTTGGAAATGAAACATATATCTAAAACTATCATGAATTGAAACAATACAAAGGTATGGGTTTCAGAATGATTTCAATAATAAAATGATAATTCATAATAATTGGGGTTACCAAGTGGATAAGGGTGATCATATTTTGTAATGAAATATCATTATTCATTGAGTGAAAAATAAATAACTCAAGAGGAGTCAATGTAATGTTTTTGGAAAATATGTTTTTCTTTGAAAATCATTGTTATTGTTTTAGAAATCATATCGAATAGGTATTTGTATTTATATCCCAATAAATAAGTGGAAATGTAGTGGTTTAAAATTTATGAATAATTAAATATGAAACCATTCTGGATATTTAATGAATGATGAGATAAGCCTAAAGGAAAGTGTGATGTTCAAGAATTCCCCTTACCATATATCCCATTTAATTTCTTTAAATTTTTCATTCATGTATAACAAAAATGAATTAGTTAAAAATGATTCTAGTATTTATTTATTTTAATTTGTTTAAATCATGATCAAATATTATCATCTAATTCAATTTAACTACTTTATCTATTAATACTACAATGTTTAAAAATTGTGGTTTCCTTAAATATATCCAATTTTGTCTCAATTTTTTTATTTCAAAAATTGAAATTTATTCATTAATAATATTATATTAAAAACCACATTGGTTGCATCAATATTTGGTTTATTTTATAATTTCTGATTATAAAACCCTTGTTGGGGTCCTACTAGGCTATATTCCTCACACCCCACATACACATTTAGAGGTGTGTGGATCTTGTATTATCTAATGCAGGGATGAGAAATTTTTCACAATAAGGAAAATAGTTTTATTCTTTAGAAGTGTGGGGGGTCCTGTAGGGTTATTTTAATTTAAATCTGGTGTTATTTTATTTGAATTAAAATTTCCACAAGATAAATTAAATATGATTAGGATAATAATGGTGAAGAACATAAAAGCATATAAAATCTTAAGGACAAACATGAGAGATAATTTAGTAACATGATAGGATTTTATAAGAGAAAGAGAAGTAGTTTTCCAAGGGGAGGGATGTAGTATGTGTTTATAGTTATTAGGATGGGTGTTTTTAGTAAGAAAAATTAAATAAAATATAATTTACCAGGAAAAAATTCTAATATTTAATTTTTTTAAATATGATTTATATTTCAATAAAAATATTTATTTTTATTATTTACAAATCTATTAAATTTTCATTTATATATTTTATTCCGAATGATAGTAGAAAGTTTGAAAAAAAATTAAATGGAAAAAATTTTACAATAGAATCTAAAAAATACATTTTAGCTGTGGAATTTGTATTTAATAAATTATTTAACATTTTAATATTTCTTTATATTAGAATCATTGTTAACAAATTTTTATGAAATTATTAAAGAATTAATGACGTAGTTCAAACATATTAGTAGTATAAAAACTATATTATTATTATTATCCTAAATATCATGTTTAACATAAAATTTAAAAAACATTGTTAAATATATTCAAAAAATTTATTCAAATATTGAAATTAGTTTAAAAATAATAATTTTAAGACATAAGTAGTTTAAATTAATAACATAATAAAATTATGATTAATATTAAAATACATTTAATTAAAATATTACTTATAATTTCATTGAGTTTTATATATTTTTATGTTTATTTAATGATTTTATAATATTTAAATTTTATTGAATAATTCATTATAACTATTTTAATATGACATTTAGAATATTTAGGATATGTTATTATTCAAATAGTAGGGAAACTATTCTTCACATTTAGCTAAATATTTTCAATGATGTGTTTATTATTTAAATGGGGATTCTAATTAATATAAGTACAATTTAATTTTTTAATTCACCATTAACATTGATTCTTATTAGGATTCAATATATTTAATTTTTTTAATTTATATTGTATTAATAATGACATGAATCCTTTATATAGTATTATCCATGTGTGAGATAATTACTTGAGATCAATGTTTTCTTTATTTTCTAGTTATACTTTTACATAAATTATGAGTTTATTGTTCCATTATAGTAGTTTCCATTTACTATAATTCATTTATTCTTTTCCTATAATATTCCCAATAATCCAGATAAAGAATTATGTGTTTCATGATTTTATACTATATTATATACCAAATCATGGAATCAAATATTTATTCAAAAGTAAAATTCAATGTAAATATGTGTGTGTGTGTGTTTGGGAGGTTAAAATTAGAGACATTGGATGTGCTGAAAGTACAAATTAATTCTAACACATCTGGGGATCTAGCTCATTAGAAGAGGCCTTTGGGACAGAAGAAATACAAGTAGAGAAATTGTCCTTAGTTTCCACAAAAAATCTCTCATTAAAGGGGTTCTCAAAATAAGGGTGACCCTTAATCAATTTATTTATGTATTCATGGTAAATGGGGTCAAAAATTTCCCTTGTGATTATAGATGTCATCCACCATCGACAAAAACTCCTACCACCAGGTCTCTTTTTTGTTCATGATTTCTAGGTATGAAAATACCCCTCTCATGACTATAAATGATGGCCACCAATAATCTAATTTATTAAATTATTCATCAAAAAATGATCATCATGTTTATAAAACATTTAAAATAATGGTTTTGGGGAACCAAATACAAGATTCTCAGGAATTTGAATTAAAATTTAGTCCATTAAAACAGATTAACAATGATGAAAATTAAATTATACATCCAAAATACCAATTAAGCACTTAAAAATCCTCCCAACTATAAATATCATTAGAATCATTCTAATTAGAGTAATTAAATAACATTAATTAGACTATAATAAATTTTATAATGTATCAACCTATCAAAATTTTCTTCATTAAATCTATGTAATGATAATCCATACTTGAAGTCCCAATCCCTAAAATATTATCATGGATGTAACTTAATAGCTATGAAAAATAGGCATCATACAGAACATATTTCTGTATTGAAACACACACACCCAAATAGACATATATATACAAGTATATCATAATTTCATTAAAAATATTTCTTTTATTTTTTGAAAAGCATTTAGTTATCCAAGTTTTACTAAAACTACCAAAAATATATTAGAGGATGAATAAATAAAAATATAATAATAATTTCTCCCATAATAATTAAAATAAATTTATATAATTAGAATTTAGATAGATTAGTGATAAAAATAAAATCAATCCAAAGAAAAAAATAGTATAGTACAACCAGATAATAATAATTAAATTAAATAAGTCATGTGGGAAACCAAAATAGCAATAATAATAATGTAAAATCCAAATTTTTTATATCATACATTGTAAACACATTTCCTTTTATGTCTCAACATCCATAAAATAACAAAGTTTTCTAGGATGAGTATTCCCTTGAGATTGGAAATGCAAATTTTCATTAAAATAAAAAAGTATTTTCAATATGAAATACGTCTTTGAAAATCATAATTCACTCGACTAACATGAAAAGTATTCATTATTTTTTAATTATATAAAATGTTTTCTTAGTTATAAGAGCATAAAAAATATATATACCATTTACAAAAAATTAGAAATTATATTATTTAAATTCTTGATAATAATAATTAATTTTAATAAAACAATTATAATAATTAAAGGGAATAAAAGAAATCATGTTTTCAACAAATACCAAATATTCTTTCTGATAGTCAATGGAATTAAATAGATAATAAACATGATTGGTGTCACATATAAATGTTTTGTTCCAAAAAATACATTTCTTTTTATTTAAAATATTTCATTTCAATCTACACCATTGTTTTTGGGAGTCTTTAGGGTGTGGGGTTTAGAGTATTTTCGGGGTGTGAATTTTTGGTGCATGGTTTGGAAAATCATGAAATAATGTCCATGAATCTTTTTACCTTTCCCTAGGGTTCAAGAGGTGGGTTCATGACTAGCATAAATGGTTTGGAATTCTCCTCAAACTATTTTACGCAAGGGAGATCCATTTTACAAGGTCGGTTTATTGTTTTTCAAATAGTGTTATCTTTCCATGCGGTTTCTCTAGTATTCCTGAAAGGGGTGTGTGGTTGGCGTACAACTTGTTATGTTATTTAGGGAAACCATACAATGTGTATTAATTTATCTTATTTTTCATTTTTATTATCAAAATTATTCATTTTTTACTTCTTATTCATCCACTATAATATGTTATCATCCTTGGAGGATCCACATGGAGTTTTTACATATTTCATACCTATTAGTTGTGCATTTTTGTTGATCATTGGGTTTTTTATCTACATTATTCAATGGTATGTTCATATTATTTTTTCCTCACTATTGATCTTCAAGAATCACTCTTATCACCTTTAATAGAAATTAATATTGGGGGTAATGATTATAGATCTATGGCTTATGACACAATAATTTTGGGTTTATTATATATTAGTCATTTATTTGGTTTTTTTTATCTGAAGCTCAAATGATAATTTTGCGATCTTTGATAATAATCATCAAATATGAGTTATCTCACTTTCATTTGTTTGTAGATGTTTAAGTATAGATTATTATTACTTTAATTTTTTATTTTAGATCAATTCTCTATTATAATGACCATATGATCATATTTTCATATTATATAATCATAGAAATTGTTCGTCAATCTATTTATGGTTAGGTTGTTTTAGGATTCGACATTATTTTATAAACAATGAATACTTGATCTTTGAATTTGGTTTCTACAATATTTTGAATGTATGAATTATGGTTTTATCATGGAAATGATTTTTTAAATAGTTTTTAGTTGCGTGAGTAATGTTTTTATAAAAGGGGGTGGTATTGGAAATGGTTGAAAAAAGGTTTTTCTCCCTTGGTGTTATTATTAAAAAATAGTCCATAGATTGTTTTATTGGTTTTAAATGAAAAAAGATCCCATTAAATGTTATTTATTTGGAAAATAAAAATTTTATTAATGACAAGTTAGTTATAAGTCATCAGGGATGAACTATTTCCCACCAGACTTATTCTGGAAGGGTAATGACTAAATCAAGATTCCTATATCACATAGGGATCAACATTTGGGATGGATTTATTACCCCTAGAACATTTATTCTATCTTATTGTGAACACCATGTGGCATAGAAATCATAAAACATTAATGACAATCCCCATTGATATAGAAATATTTATTCGGGTTGAATTGTTTTCACTTTTGATTATTAATAAAAATTTTAATTTGTGTGTTTATATAGGTGTTTTAAATTTTTTATATTTGTATGACTTGTAAATTTTGAAAATTTTCTTAATCAATGATATTTACTAATGTATTGAGAATAAAATATCATTATCTTCTTTTATTTAATTGATTAATATTTGGTTTATTTCATAATGTCGGATTATCAAACCCTTGGTAGTCCTACTAGTCTCTAATCCTCACACCCCACATACATATTTAAGAGTGGGTGGATATTTTTTTATCTGATGTAGTGATGAGAAATTTTTCACATTATGGAACAAGTTTTTTTCGTTATAAGGGTGGGGTCATATAGGGATATTTTAATTTAAATCATACATTATTTTATTTGGATTACAATGTCCACTAGATAAATTATATATGATTTTGATTATAATAATTAACAACTTGAAAACATGTAAAATCTAAATAAAATTCCCAATTTCCTCCCCAAACATTCATTTCCATGTGTGTGTGTAAAACATTACCAGGAATGTTAAGAGCAGTACCAAAAAATCGTTTTTACACAGTGCCACCCTTTAACAGCATTAAAAAACAAATAATAAAGGGGTTTTCTTTATCCACACTAAAAAAATATAATAAAGTGTTCTTTTAACACTGTTAAAAATTATGTTAATTTCACTACTTTGGAAATTATTTTTTAGCTCGTATAATTGTACCCTTGATATCAGCTCTTTTTTAGCATTGTAAAATGGATCCCCTTTAACAGCACTGATAAAGGAGGGTAATTTTAATCATTTATTTTATTGTTATTAAAGTGTAAGTTTCAAAAAAATGGAAAATCATTAAAAAATATATATATTATCATAAATCTTGAATTATACAGATATATTCATAATATATATTTTTAAATAGGATTTATATAATGATAGATACATTTTTTCATATAAGATATGAAATACATGGTGAAAATTGGATTATAAAATATTTTAAAAAATAATTTTATAAAAATTATAATTATTATTGAATAATAGTAATTTAAAAAAAATTAAGATAGAAATATATAAGAAAAATTAAGAAACAATCCAAAATAATTTGTCCACATGTCGTACTCATCATACATCCATAGTGTTTGATCCAGGTATCTGTTTGGGCTCTACCTCTTATCAAATCAAAGCCAATGATTATCTCTACAATGTAATTACATTGGGGGATCCCCTTGTCTTGTTTTATAAGGAAAACAATTCCTAGAATGACCAATAAATTGAAATTTTTGTTGGTTGATCCAACATATATAACATTAAATATAATATGTGCCTCATTTAAGGAGGTGTTTTTCCCTTTTTCAATGGGGAATTAATATGTTATCAATGACTACATTATTATTTATATCATGGTTTTAAAAAAAAATCATTTTTTATATATTATTTTTATTTATAGTCAAATATATAAATATAAATTAATATTTTTTATATATTCAAATATTAAAATTTAATTTTATAAATATATATGTAATCATATTTAGATTTAATGTATATTTTAAAATATAAAAACCACATATAAATAAAAATAATATCAATTTTATTTAAAAAAAATTGATTATTTTATACATATATGATTAATGTATATAATATATATATATATATATATATATTTGTATGTGTAGATATAAAGATATTTATCTTTATATATAAATTCAAATATATATATATATATATAATATATGTCAATGAATAAAAAATTGTAAAATTCTGTTTTTATATGCATATATATATATAGATAAATCAATATATTTATGTATGTATTTATAAACACGCAAAAAAACAAAGTTTATATATGAATTTACATATATAAATTTTTATATGTATAGAAAATTTAACGAAATATATAAAAATAATTAAAATAATCATAAAATATATAAAAAAATATATGGGAGTGGAAACAGTGGAGGATTATGGGGGAGGTCTCATGTTTGAATCCCAAAAAAAGGTATTACTACCCATATGTTCGGTGAAATGGGTCTAGCTCTGTTAAACGGATTGGAGGGTTTCCTAGATGTCAATAAAGGGGTGGGCATATGCTCCAATTTTCAAGAAGAAAACTATTTTAAAATCTTATTTTTTAACTTTTATCAGCACTTTTTTCAATATTAAAAGGGTGCTATTATCATCTATAAAAAATATCTGATAATGGTCCCTTTTATTATAATTTTTAACACTGATGAAAGGGGAATTTATCAGAGATTTTTTATCCTAGATTAAATGGACCACCTTTTAATATTGTTAAAAATGATTTTTTTAGCAATATAAATTCACTCTTTGTGTACTTTTAAAAGAAATATATGTCATAATAGAGGATTATCAAAACAAATAGTCTCTATAAATGCATGTATCTATATTATTACACCCTTAGTGTAAAATGTCTATTATTTAAAAATTAGATTCCCTAACCCCTTATTATAAATTTAAAAAATAATTAATCAATTATACTTTAAAAACAAAATAAATGAATGCATTATTTAAATAATTGATAGGTAAGAAAAAATACATTTTATTCAAATGCTCTTGAAATTCATGACTGGTGCCATAACACATTATTGTTACGTGTTAAAGAACCCACAAAGTGAAAATTCACTTATGACACCAACAAAAATTAAATAAATAATTTAGAACAAAAGAAATAGATATTACCAAATAAAATCATTTCCCAACCAAGAAGACCACAATTATCAGATGTCAGGGGAGATATTTCATATGATGTAGCCTATATAATAACATATATTTGCATATATAAATAGTATGTATTTTGGTAATGTTGAACAAAAACCCATTAAATATCACTTAGAATCATTTTTAATTATAATGTTACTATAACATAATTGTATTAGGAATAATTTTTCATTATAGAAATCAATCCCACCCATAAAATAGTTGCTTCGAAATATGAAATCACTAAATTAGGGTGTTTATCTTAAGAAAAACATATAAAATTAAATATAAAGAACTTTTTATAAATTTTTAAAGACATTAACATTAATGAAATATAGAAGAACTATACATTCTATAATTGTCACGACCCAACTTCACCAAAAGGAGAGAAGGGACAGCAAATTGCCAGGTCATTCCTTATTTATGTTGATAGAGAGATAATGACCCCCGAAACCCGCCTTCAATAGGTCCCGGAGAGGTGACCAGCACCAAGGGTATAGAATCTCACAAAAAAATGCAAGGCATTACACTTTTTATTTTTATAGGATTGAGAGATAAGATAGCAACTCCAACAATACCAAAGCTGAATGTAAAGGTAAAGAAAAAAGTAATCCATTCCCATATGCATGTTCAACAGTAAATGATACAAGCCAGAAAAACTCCAAAGGTAAGGTACCAAGAAAAAGAAAAAAGACAACAGCAACTGCCTCAAGGTCCATGCAACTACGGTCCCACATTATCCTTGATGTCCTCCTAGAAACCTGAATGTAGTGTTATATATGTAGGGTGAGCATACAAGTATACTCGGTAGGGAAAACCAAATGCTCTCGTGCACAAGTGGAGAGGCATTCTAATGCCCTGTGAGAAAAGAGAAACCAAAGCACCTATCAAGGAAAACTATCCACCCAAGCCTCACCATGGCACACTCCCCAAATAACGCAGGGCAAGTAATGTATAGAAATATCACATCGATATTTGGGTACCCTGCGCCACTTTCCCACTGGTTATTGAAGACATCCTACGCATCGAACCAATACGGCCATTCTCACCACATTCCCACTACCAAACCCCACCCACACACACTTGGGCCACAACCTCACCGCAGTCCCACTGCCAAACCTCACCTACACACACCTGGGCCACAACCGCCATGCGTAACCACTCCCGGAAACACCTGGGTCCGAACAGCCACGACCATGCCCGAAGACACCTAGGCCTCATCCCGATGACACTTGGGAAAAAACCAGCCCACAAACACCTGGGCCAACCACCACAACTACCCTGATCGAAGATTCTTGGGCTAATAATGGACTTCATACCATCAAATCCTATCCAAAGAGTCTTGGGCTATTCGGGAAAGGGAGTAGAAAGGAGCTAATAACCAGCCACTCATAGGAGTGTTGGGAAAAACACCCTCCCCATGAAATGGGGTGTTTGGCACTAAGTGCTCAACTTGGATGGGGAGCGAATAAGAAACATAATAAATAAAATATACGCATAGGTAATAGGCACTCATCCCAACCTAGGGGCTCCAAAACTTAAACACAAACACCATAATTACTATTCATTCATAAAGAAAAGCACAAAACTCACAGCCAAGTCCCAACTCATCCCCAAAACCAATTCATCATTTAAAACATTCAGGTTTCCATGTTCAAGTGATCCCATTTAAGTAAAGTCATGCACTACTGGGAAACTAACATGAATAACCACAAACTAGGAAAAGAGAAACACCCAAAAAGCAACATAAACATTCACACCCAGTTCTCTTGTGAAGTCACAACAACAAAGGGATAAGTGTGATCCCTCAATGTACTGGAACCAAAGAAAACTTCTCCAAAGGGATAAGTGAGATCCCTAGATGTACTGGAAACAAAGCAGACCATGATACACAACCCCATATCCCCAAAAACAAGAATCAACCATTTCTCAACAATAGAGGATCCCACCCGAGTTTGTGTCACAGCAAAGCAACCACACAACTTCAGATTCACAACCAACAACCACACCACAACATAGGATCCCATCCCCATCCACATCTTCCCATAAGAACCAAGAAGAACAACACACCCACTACCAAATATAGTGGGAAACATCCAGGTTCAAGCACATCAATCATTAGGTTCTTCTTTATGTTTGTTAACCTGGGTGGTCACACAGGGATTCTTGTTTCACTGAACATCCATTTAAACAAAATGAGTTTAGGTGACTAACCAATTTCCATGTTACAGTTATTTAGTCATCACAAAAGACAAAGGTTTATTAGGATGCATGGAAAGACCACCAATGGCCATGATTTTCAGTGAGCACAAGCTCGTATAGTTCACAACACATCAACATAAAAGAGTACAACATAACATCGATCACACCCCCATCATTCTTTAAAGATCGTTCATTATCTTCGTTAAGTTTGGTTTCATCAATCCCCATAGTAACAATACCATACCCACCCCGCATGATGCACAGTAAGAAGAGAAGAAGGAAAAATCCCTACTTGATTGATCAAAGATTGAAGTTCTTCTCCATGAGCCAAGAATAGGGAAAATTGCGACTTATAGGGGAGGGATGTCGGGAACTCCAAAGAAGAGCAGAAAGACTCCACCACAGGCACACCACAAGTCTCAGAAAGGGGAACTCCAAACTCACTAAGAAGAAAAGGAATCCAGCCAAGAGGAAGAAGAAGGAAGAATAATTTCTTGTGCGATATATATTTAAGATCTCTTTGTTACGAGATATGGAGATTTTAAAGGCTTTAAATTCGGATCGTGGTTCCCCACACGGGTGCATGGTTACACACGACAGGATTAATTGTTATTTAATTCTCCATTGAGGAGGTCCCTCGGGTTTATTGAGTATTAATTATGGGATATAAATGGATTTAAATCACATGAAAAGGGTTAAAAAGGCTCAAAAGAGGTGTTATGGGAAAAAATATAGAAGAGAAACCCGACAAGGTTGGGTGACACCGATCGGTCGTGCCGATCGGTCGCACCGATCAGACGCATACCGAAATGACATCCTACCACCGAGACGTCACCCCTAGGATCCAGAATTAGGCAAAGGTATGGACCCTGAGGGTCCAGGTCATCACATTAGATACCTCTCAAAGCATTATCATCCTCAATAATTTAAATCCAGCCCTGAAGAAAGGAGGGGAGTCCGAACAACTGCCCCGGAAGATAGCTCTCAAGAGCGAACCCGAACAATTACAATCACCACAAAACTAAATATTATAATGTCTGGTCATATGGTGAGTGGTTTCCCTTCCTCCATGTTAAGATGTTATCCGCTTTGGGCGGCACTGACTCGCCCGCACGGGTTTAGGCACATCCACTATAATGTGTCTTAACTAGGGATTAGGTCCTCTCATCCCCACATATCAGGATACTTCACACACATTCACAGAAAAAGTAAAACCATGCATTCCATAGTTGAAAAGGTAAAGTGTTCCATCACAACCAAATACAACAAACAGAACTAATCAAAACAACTCTGGGTACTGGGCGCACATCTACATTTCCCGTTCCCAGGTACTTTCCTCAATCCAACCATTCCTCCAAAACACACAAACCAGAGGAATGGTTCGTCCACGGAGAACATTCTCCTTGCGATCCTCGACCATCACTAGTCGCTCCACGAATGCCGCATCGTCTTCGATATCTAGCTCTACCTAGTCATGGATGTTTGAGTTTTCGTGCAGATATCGATGAATCTAGGACACATGGAATACATCGTGCACCCTTTGTAGCTATGGTGGAAACACAAGCTAGTATGCCACCATGCTGACCCGCTGCAACACCTCAAAGGGTCCGAAGAACCTGGGAAAAAGCTTACTTCCCCTGCTAAACCTCTACTGCCCACGCCAAGGGGAGACCTTCAAGAACACGTGGTCCCCAACCTCGAACACCAAGGGTCACCTCCTATTGTCGGCATACGACTTCTGCCGGTCCTGAGCCACCTTCATCCTCTCTCGTGTAAGCTTCATCTTCTCCTTCGTGCTCTGCACCACCTCCGGGCCAAGGGCGCCTGCCTCTCTGACTTCTTTCAAGCACACAGTTGAGCGACATGGCCTCCCGTACAAAGCTTCGAACAGATCCATACCAATGGTAGAGTGGTATCTGTTATTGTAGGCGAACTCTACCATAGGCAAGTGTCGCACCCATGATCCCCCAAAATCCAGGACACATGCCCGTAGCATGTCCTCCAACATCTGGATAGAGCGCTCTATTTTTTCATATGTCTGGGGGTGGAAGGCAGTGCTAAGTCGTATTTGTGTTCCAAAAGCATGCTGAAATCCCCTCTAGAATCGTGAGGTAAACTGCACATCCCTATCTGAGACTATGGGCCTCATATTTCCATGCAACCGCACCACCTCATCCACATACCTCCATGCTAATTCATCCACTACGCCCGACTCCTTGATCGCCAGAAAGTGGGCCGATTTCGTCAACTGATCCACCACTACCCAGATAGCGTCGCAGCCTCCTTGAACCTTAGGGAGCCCCATGACAAAATCCATCAAGATGTCATCCAACTTCCAATCGAGAACATCTAAATGTTTCAACAAGCCGCCTGGAACATGGTGTTCCCCCCTTCACCTGCTGACACACTAGGCACTTTTCTACGAACTCTGCCACTGCTCGTTTCACCTCGGGCCACCAAAAATGTCTCCTTAGACCCTGGAATATCTTGGAAACTCCCAGGTGCACCACTAGGGGTGAGTTTTGGAACTCACTAAAAACACTCTTGCGCATCGCCTTTGGGACAAATAGAATTCCTCGAAAAAGCACCTGATTCTAACAATCCTCCGTCCACCCTTCCGGAGCATCACCTTGGTTAACCCGGTCACACACCATTTCACTTGTTGAATCTCCCCACTGAGACTCCTCCACCTGACGCATTAGAGAAGACTGCACTATTATCTGATATAGTAAACCTCTTCCACCTTCAACACTTGCATCTAGGTGTAGGGAATCCAACTCCTCCATTGCCTTCCAAGCATCTGCCGACTCCCGAACCGCGTCTTTCTGTGACTTCCTGCTCAAGGCATCAGCCACAACATTCACCTTTCCAGAGATGTAGGAAATCTCAAAGTCGTAGTCTTGAAGGAATTCCATCCACCTTCACTGCCGTAAGTTCAGGTCCCACTAGGAGAAGACATACTTCAAGCTCTTGTGATTGGTGAAGACCATAAAGCGCTCCCCAATGAGGTAGTTCCACCAAAACATTAGTGAGAACATGATCGCCGCAAGCTCCAGATCATGGGTGGTATAGTTACACTCATGGGGGGCATAACTGCCTAGACCCATAGGAGATCACCCCTTGTTGTTGCATAAACACACATCTGTGGCCTTGACCGGAAGCATCAAAGAACACCTCATATGTCACCCCTTCTTCTAGAAACCTCAACAATGGGGCACTAACCAACTTCCCCTTCAGATTACTGAAGGCCGCCTCACACTTATCATCCCACATGAAAGCCTGGTCCTTCTTGGTCAAAGCTGTCAAAGGTGTTGAAACTCGAGAGAAGTTGGGGAAGAATCTCTGGTAGTAACATGTAAGCCCGAGGAGACTACGAACCTCCAACACATTCTAGGGTGTTTCCCAAGAAACAACCTCCTCGACCTTTGATGGGTCCACTGATATCCCCTGCTCGGACACCACGTGCCCAAGGAAGTGCACTTATCTCGTCCAGAACTTGCACTTGGAAAACTTCCCATTAAGTTGGTGTTGTCGGAAGACCTCTAAAACCATTCTCAGGTTCTCAGCGTGATCCTCCTCTGATCATGAGTAGATCAGGATGTCGTCAATAAATACGACTACAAACCGATCCAGATATTCCCATAAGACGGATTTCATGTGCCCCATGAACACATCTGGAGCATTTGTAATACCAAACGGCATGACTACAAACTTGAAGTTCCCATATCTGCACCTAAAGGCAGTCTTCAAGATGTCACCCTCCCTCACCCTCAGCTATTGGAATCTTGAACACATGTCAATCTCAGAGAACCAACCTTCTCCCTTAAGCTGGTCAAAGAGATCGTCTATCATCGAGAGGGGGTAACGGTTCTTGACTGTTACCTGGTTCAGTCTCCGGTACTCTATTCACAGCCTGAGACCACTATCCGCCTTCTTGGCGAATAATACTAAAGCACCCCATGGCGACACACTTGGTCGAATAAAACCCTTCTTTATCATATCGTCAATCTGAATCTGTAACTCTCGCAACTCAGAAGGTGACATCCGGTAGGGAGAAATTGAAATTAGATGAGCATCAGGTTGCAGGTCTATCCCAAAATTGATATCACGATGATGGGGTAGAGTCACTACTTCTTCAGGTAAGACGTCCATAACCTCACTGACGATCCCTGGGACTTTCACCATCTCTACATCCCCCGACTCTACTGATAGCTCAGCTAACAAGGAGATGAGGGGTTCCCCTCGCCTGCTTCTTTCTTGGAAACTCCACTCTCTTATGAAAGTCACACGTCGGCCGCCCAAGTCTGAAAACACAACCCTTCCTCGAAAGCAGTCAATGACGGCACATACCGAGAATAGTCAGTCAATACCTAGGATGATGTCGTATGGCTTTATCTACAACAGTAGATATAATGACCCATACTTTACATACATTGTTAGTACTTAAAAATTGAAGTACACTTATTAAAACATGAAAGGACCGTGTAGGTATAGAGTCTTTAGAAACTGGGAAACATAAACAACCGGTTCATAAAGCGTCTACATTGTCTCCCATTTATTTCATCATATCTATAGTCCCTTTTGGCATATCATACTTAATAACCTTATTCCTGACCTGGGGAAATAAAACATACACAAGGGTGAGCTCAAATGCTCAGTAAGGGTAAACAAAAGAAATATCAATCACATCATATTCATAAGAACATAACATTTTGGAAATCTGACCTTGCAAAAGAGATCATAATTTCATAACATGGGATAAATAATGGTAGTGAAATGTAATCACAATAATCATAACTTAAAACATGAAGATTTGTGTAATACACACATAATCATAGAGAATCATTTCATATTAGTCAAGACTCATTTCCAAGACTATCTTAGTGGACAAAGTCTATTTCTGAACTGAGTTCATTCCTCGTTTCAGTCCTGTTTCACTGAACCGGTTTAACTTGTTGTTCCATCCATGTCTATCTCATGAGATATAAAATCTTTACCCAATGCATTGGAGGGATATATAGTTCCCACCCATCTCATAATGATACCATTCTTATTTGTGCCACAAAATCATAAACCATACATCATAGCATAACCCAAGTAATAAAAATGGGATTCTTAAACATCGTGACATCATAAAAAAAATTCATATAAGATAAAGGAATTCATAAAAATAATTCCATAACAACATAATCAAATCAATGTAATAATAGGGATATAAATAGAACCCTTTATTATCTTAGATGGAAAATAATTTTGATAAAACACTTGAACTCCATTCTTGAGGAAAATATCCTTTCTACTTCAAAAACAATTTTCCTTTCTTAACATGTCATACAATTCTAAACTAAAAAAATTTGATTAAAAATAAACTTTAAAACTTGTAAAGGAATCTTCTTGGAAATAATTTTTTAAAAATCCATTCATGCCGTATAAGTTAAAAAAACATTCTTCTCGTACTTTTGTCGGAAAAGTCAAAAAGTACCTCGTACGAAAAATGACAAAAGATTCCTTTCATATATTTTACTAAAACTCACCGAAGGGTAAAATTGGATTTAAACAATTATAGGTGGATGGAAATAATAATACATATTGAGGAAACATGAATGTGGATGATAAAATACACCCCAGTAAATTCCATAGTATAAACAATCTCAGATAAAATGAGATTGTGATATTTCCCTTACCTTAGGTCTGATTTGCTTCGTAAGTGTCTGAACCTCCTGTATAATGATTTAAATAATGTCATTGACTAATTCCAGAATCATACTCATTGTTATGATATCATATATGGTCATATTATTAGCTTATTATTAGTAATATTTCATTGCTACTTGTTATTCGGGTGTTTATTACTTTTTGTTCTTATGCGTGTTTTGTCGAATAAATTCTTATTCTTCTTTTTAGGTTATAGATATCTCATTTTCATAATGTTATTAGTGTAATATATATCATATTTATTCACTCAATTCATTTATGTAATCATTATTCAATTAAAATCATGTAGAACAAGTCGCATCACAACGTGGAGACGGTATTCCGTACGTACGCACGAGCATGATATCTTTCCCAAGATCGTGGAATTGTATTTGAGAGTATGTATACTATTTCAGAATAAATAACACTTTACAATAATCATATATATTCATTCTTTACACCATTATACCCATCCAAGTAAGGTGGTGGTGGAAAATAGATTACACCGCGGCGTGGAGACGGTATTCCGTACGTATGTACGCGCGGTGATTTCGTTTTCCATAGGATGGATAGATGGTGAAATATGGTTGTTTCATACTTATAATAACATATCAGTATATGAGTGATACTGATGTTATTAATTAATAATGAAACAACTAAAGAAGAATAATTGGAAGAAGAAATAAAGTTGAAAGAATCGGTAACGGACATTACCTCTTCTTTGAAGCGCTTATTTGAGACCTCCTTTTTTGGGCACTAAAATTGGTCTTTGAAGAAGACCAGGACCTCTAGGATGTTTCTAGGGAAGTGGAGAGGAGAAATTGGAAGGTTTTGGCCGAACTTGAAGGCTCAATGTGGTGTGAGGAAGAGATGGAGGAGAGGGGCACCTTTGGAAAAACTAAAAATATTATTTTATTATAAAGCCATATTCGGTTTTAAATAGCTCCAAATTGATTTATTTAGAAGCTAAGGTGGGGATGGTTCGACATACTCCCATAAAATATAATTTGGACAAGTTTAGTTTACTATTTTAACCTTATCATTTAGATTTAACTTTAAGGTAGATAATTTTACTTTTACCTTGTCTTTTTGTGTTCTTACACTATAAGGTTAATAAACTTTCTATAACAAGACAAAAGAACCCCAAGTTGTTTATTATTAATATATATAACCTTATCTAAGTCATTTTTCCGAACATTATATTTTTAGGAATAAAATAACAATTAATAATATAATATTTTTTTTCAAAACTATTTTTTGTCATTTTTGACACTATTTAGTAATTGATTTTTGTGAAACTCATACCAGAATGATTAGTTCGAAAAAAGTTAATTAAATCAATACTAACATGTCATATTAACCTATAAAATTATTGGAATTCATAAAAAGTCTCAAATTACATTTATTTGGGTATTTATAACATCAATATGTCAGTATTTCATTAATAAGATAATTACTGCATCATCATTGTGTCATAAATAAATTAAATTATTTAATGTATAAAAATTACAAATAAAATACCTTTATGTTGGAAATATTTTTATCTTTCTAATGAAAATTTATAGTCAGATTTATCTTATGTATAACCCTATATTAAAAATTATTTACTTATAAAACTTTGATTTTAACTATTTTAACCATTCTTTAAATAAATTTGTAATAAATGTCCTAATCTAATCCTAGTGGGCCTAAATGGTCATATTGTATTCCTAAGGATGTTTTTGGTCGAATTACACTTATCAAATAGAATTAGTACATGTTTTATGGTAATAATAATATCATTTTTACCCTTAATTACCCTATTTACTTTTAACCGTGGTAAATAAAAGTAAAAAGTTACTATTCAACAAAAATTATTTTCATCTCATTGAACCACATTTTACTTACTAACATCAACCGTGTCTCTCGAGTTTTTTAAATTCCACTCACCGAAGCGGTAAAATTAAGTTTTATGTAAATTTGCAAATTCTCCTAGGAGGTGGGTAAAAGACGGTGAAAAGTTCAATAAAATTTTTATATATCTAAAATTATTATAAAATTACTCCAATGAATTACATTGAAATTATATAGGTATTATGTATCAATTTTGACCTAAAATAAATTTAAATAAAATAAATAATTATTTAAATAAAAAGTCGGTTTTTAAATAGTAACCCAGTGTTTTCACTATTCATCAGAAATTGAAAGTTTCCAGACAAATACCAAAATTTCACCCTAGGCTAATTTCGATATACCGAATCCAAAAATGAAGTCCATTTTGAAAAATAAAATTTACAAAATTTCAAAAAGTGGTTATTACTATTCATAACGGCTAGTTTTAATAATATTTTAATAGCATATCGTTGTTTAGTGAAACTCGGTATTGTGTACGATGCAAGCTATCAAGAAAGGTCGTGATTGCGTGTAAAGCAAGTCAAACTAATTTTTTGTGTAGTGAATGATTACTTTGATGATTTATATAAAATAAAAAAATCTTATAAAAGTATCGGGTGTTACAGTAGAAGATTCCTAACTGACTGATGTGGCCCTATCATCAGTCTGCATCCTCGACAAAAATACAACAAGTCGGTCTGACATATGACTGGTGTGCTCAGCACCAGGGGCACTGGAAGTCTCTCAGAGTCTAAACCCAGAGCACAGGCTAGACTGGGTGCAACAAAGAAGTGTGAAGCTCCTGTATTGAACAAGCCAGAATAAAGGGTACTAAACAAGCTGACCGTACCTCGAACGACCTCTGGCCCTGCTGGAATTGCTGCCTCTGTGGCGTGCAACTGCCCATGCCCAGCTCCTCTACCTCTCGACTATCATCCACCTCCCCGACCATGCCTGGGTCGAGGTCCCTAAGGAGCGCCCTGGGGTCGGCCTCCTCCTGCAACGTCTGCCCTCAGCAGAGTGGGAGCCTACTGCCCCTGCTGGTGCTGCTAAAAGGGCCTAAATGGGAACTGTTGCTGCTGAGGTGGGTGCTGGAATTGCCCACCCCCACCGTACTATACTCAGTTCGGTCACTGATTCTAAAGGTTCCCATGGCTTCCACAGATGATGCATCTCAGCCCTGGGCCCGAAGGAAAAGGGCGAGGGCCGGAAGGTCGGAACTGGAATTGTTGAGGCCTACTCCCTACTGGTCGAAACCTAGAGGGTCCTAATGCTGGAGGCCTGCTGCTATCGGCCTTCCCCATTAACGAGCCCAACTGGATCCCCTCTCATGACACACATCCCAGTGTGTGCATCCTCTCCACCACTATAGCCTTATTCTGCACCTCTAAGTATGCCGATAGAGTGAAGGGAGTAACAACGTACTGAATAGAAGATCGGAGTGCCTCCTCCAAATGTCTCGTCCGAGACTCCTCATCCGGAAAGTGGTCTGGAGTAAAGCGAAATAATATCCTTGAACTTGATCACCAACTCTCTTACTGATGTACTCCCCTGCTGGAGGGAGAGTAGCTCATGCCTCTTCTCATCCTTCATCGTGGAAGAGAGGAATTCAGCTCGGAACTCCTTCTCGAAGTCTGCCCAAATCACCTCGGTCTCCCTCTTCTTCCCAAGATAAAGCATCCACCACTGACGCGCTACTCCACGCATCTGGATTACAGCCAGAGGAACCCATTTTTCCGTCAAAGCCCTGATCAAGATGAAAGCTATCACTAGATCCTCTAGCAAGCTCTCTATCTCCACATCTGAGATACTGCCCTTGTACTTCCCAAGGGTCTGTCACTAAATGGATCAAAGAGTCTTCTTCCACTGATTATCCTCCTCCTCTCAGTCTGTCTTCTGTCGATCGACCAAGTCAACCTCCTGGGCCTCGATCACCCGCACTACTCGTGGTCACCTCCCAGGTTCCATAGCTGCAAGGTAAACAAGGAATGCCTATGTCCGAGTAGTATCGAATATTGTTCTTAAATTTTCTTAGACATATTTTTTTATTTTGAATCCCCAAGACACCCATGAAACATAAGAACAAAATTCATTAGGATGTATGTACCATTACTAAGGTTTCTACCCTGAAATCAGTGTAGCCTCACTTGGTCATTAGGTAGGTCCAGATTCCTTGCATCAGATCACAGGGGCCCTAAAATCCCGTGTCCTATATGGTCTTCCCCGGACTAACTCATTCACCAAGGTCACCCAGCACTGTTTCCCTACCACACCATGCAATATTTACTATGCCTAGCTCCATACTACATCCTATCTATAAACCTCATCCTCTGATACCATTCTGTCATGACTCGCCTTCACCTAATAGAGGGAAGGGAAAACGGATTGCAAGGACCTTCCTTCTTTAAGTTGAAAGATAGATAATGACCCCTGAAACCCACCTTCAATAGGACCCGGAGTGGGGACCAGCACCAAGGGTATAGAATCTCACAAAAAATGTAAGGCATTACCCTTTTTATTTTTATAGGATCGAGAGATAAGATAGAAACCCCAACAATACCAAAGATGAAAGTAAAGGTAAAGAAAAAAGTAACCCATTCCCATTTGCATGTTCAATAGTAAATGATACAAGACCCAAAAACTCAAAAGGTAATGTATCAAGAAAAAGGAAAATGACAATAGTAACTGCCCCAAGGTCTAAGCTAGTACAGTCTCACACGATCCCTGAAGTCCTCTTGGAAACCTGAAAGCAGTGTTATATATGTAGGGTGAGCATACAAGTATACTCAGTAGGGAAAACCAAAAGATCTCATGCACAAGTGGAGAGTCATTCTAATACCCTTTGAGAAAAGAAAAACCAAAGCACCTAGCAAGGAAAACTATGCACCCAAGCCTCATCAAGGCACAAATGGGATGACCCGGACCCTCACGGTCTATCCCCTTTCCAAAATCTGAATCCTAGGGTTGACGTCTCAGTTGTTGGACGTCATTTCGGTGTTCGACTGATCAGCGCGACCGATCGGGGCGACCGATCGGTGCGACCGATCAATGTTACCCAGCCTGGTCAGGCTTCTCTTCTACAGTTTTTCCGATAACGCCTCTTTTGTTCCTTTTTAACCCTTTTCATGTCGTTAAAATCCATTTAAATCCCATATTTAATACCCAAGAAATCATGAGGAACCTCCTCAATAGAGAATTAAATAACAATTAATCTCGTCGTGTGTAACCACCCAACCGCGTGGGGAAACATGATCCAAATTTAAATCCGTTCAAATACCCATATCCCATAACAACGGGATCTTATCTATATATCACACGAGAATTTCTTCTTCCTTCTTCTTCCTCTTGGCTGGATTCCTTTTCTTCTTAGTGGGTTTGGAGTTCCCCTTTCCGAGACTTGTGGTGCGCCTATGGTGGAGTCTTTCTGCTTGTCTTTGTAGTTCCTGACATCCCTCCCCTGCAAGTAGCGCTTTTCCCTATTCATGGCACGTGGAGAAGAACTTAGATCTTTGATCAATCAAGTAGGGTTTTTCCTTTGACTCTCCTTACTTTGAATCATGCGGGGTGGGTATGCTTTTGTTACTATCAGGATTGATGAAACCAAACTTAACGAAGATAATTAACGGTATTTAAATAATGATGGGGGTGTGATCGATGTTCTATTGTACTATTTTATGTTGATGTGTTGTCAACTATATGGGCTTGTGCTCACTGAAAATCAAGGCAGTTGGTGTTATTTACGTGCATCTTAATAAACCCTTGTCTTTTGTAATAACTAAATAACTGTAACTTGGAAATTGGTTAGTCACCTAAACTCAGTTTGTTTAAATGGATGTTCAGTAAAACAAGAATCCTTGTGTGACCACCCTGGTTTACAAACAGAAAGAAGAACCTAATTAATGATGTTCTTGAACCTGGATGTTTCCCACTCTTTTTGGTAGTGGGTGTCTTGTTCTACATTGTGCTTATGGGAAGATGTCGATGAGTATGGGATCCTCTATTGTCGTATAGTTCTTGGTTGTGAACTTGAAGTTGTGTGGTTGCTTTGCTGTGAAACGAACTCGGGTGGGATCCTCTATTGTTGAGAAATGGTTGGTTCTTAGTTTTGGGGATATGGGGTTGTGTCTCAGAGTCTTCTTTGTTTCCAGTACTTTGAGGGATCTCACTTATCCCTTTTGTGATGTTTTCTTTGTTTCCAGTATATTGATGGATCTCACTTATCCTTTTGTTGTTGTGAATTCACAAGAGAACCGGGTGTAAATTCTTAAGTTGTTGTTTGGGGGTTTATCTTTTCCTGGTTTGTGGTTATGCCTGTTAGTTGTCCAGTAGTGTAAAACATTACTTAAATTGGATCACTTGAACATGAAAACAATAATGTTTTAAATGGGGAATTGGTTTTGGGGATGAGTCGTGACTTGGCTGCAAGTGTTTTGCTTTTCTTTATGAATGAATAGTAACAAGGGTGTTTGTGTTTAGGTTTTGGAGCCCTTAGGTTGGGATGAGTTCCTGTTACCTATGCATATATTGTATTTCTTATGTTTCTTATTCGCGCCCCCACCAAATTTGAGCACTTAGTGTCGAACACCCCATTTCATGGGGAGGTTGTTTTTTCCAATACTCCAATGAGTGGCTGGTTATTAGCTCTTTTATGCTCCCTTTACCGAATACCCCAATACACTTCGGTTAGGATGTTATGGCCTGAAGACCATTATTAGTCCAAGAATCTTCGGGCAGGGTAGTTTTGGTGGTTGGCCCAGGTGTTTGCGGGCAGGATGTTTCCCAAGTGTCTTCGGGATGAGGGCAAGGTGTCTTCGGGCGTGGCAGTGGTTATTCCCACCCAGGTGTTTGTGGGTGTGGTTACACATGGCGGTTGTGGCCTAGGTGTGTGTGGGTAGGGTTTGGTAGTGGGAATGTGGTGAGGTTGTGGCCCAGGTATGTGCGGGCGGGGTTTGGCAGTGGGACTTCGGTGAGAAAGGCGGGTTTGGTTTGATGCATAGGATGTCTTCAATAACCAGTCGAAAAGTGGCATGGGGTACCCAAATATCGATGTTCTATTACTATAATTTACTTTCCTTGCATTATTTGGGTAGTTTTCCTTCGTGAGGCTTGGGTGGATAGTTTTCCTTTCTTGGTGCTTTGGTTTCTCTTTTCTCACTGGGCATTAGAATGCCTCTCCACTTGTGCACGAGAGCTTTTGGTTTTCTCTACTGAGTATACTTGTATGCTCACCCTACGTATATAACACTGCTTTCTGGTTTCCACGAGGACTTCATGGATCTTGTAGGACCATACTAGGTTGGACCTTGGGGCAGTTTCTCTTGTCGTTTTCCTTTTTCTTGGTACTTTACCTTTGGAGTTTTTTTGACTTGTATCATTTACTGTTGAACATGCAAATAGGAATGGGTTACTTTTGGATTTACCTTTACTTTCAGCTTTGGTATTGTTGGGGTTATTATCTTATATCTCTATTCTATAAAAATAAAAATGGTAATTCCATCCTTTTTGTTTGAGATTCTATACCCTTGGTGCAGGTCGCCACTCTGGGACCTATTGAAGGCGGGTTTCGGGGGTCATTATCTCTCCTTCAACTTAAAGAAGGAAGGGCATGGGAATCCGCTATCCCTTCCCTATTTTTGGTGAAGGCGGGTCGTGACAATAATAATGTTGAAAATATGTGTGTCAAATAACTAATAATATGAAATAATATAAATAAGTGGTGTTCAATAAGTTATACAAAGTTTAAAAGAACATGTCAACCTGTAATAAATGGGAAAAAGTTGTGTATTAACACTTTATACTAATTGATAATATCTATTATATGTGTGAGTTGTGTTTTTAAAAATTGAAAAGATCTATAAAATGTATATTATTATTTAAAACCCATGTAATTTTTTGTGTTCTTTATCAATAATGTGTTACTCATTATAACACAACGAAAATGTATTAAAAACGGAAATGAAAAAAATTAAACAAACAAATGACATAGATAAATATGCTCTACTAAAAAATTATTAATCAAGTCATAATTAAAATAGATGTATTTTTTTAAAAATGAAAATATGATGAACCAACAAAAATGAACATGTGATAAAATAAAAATAATAGAAATATGACTGGCATAACATGTTTTATAGATTCATTTGTGTGTTCAAAAATTGAAAAAATCATTATATGAATCCAAAATTAAATATGAAGATATCATCAATGGCCTAACTCACCAAAATTATATGAAGAAGAATTTTTTGAGTCTAAAAAATTTAATAATAAAACCATTCATTGGAAAAATATAGAAATAAGAAAAAGGGAAAAATGGAATAATCATAGGGAACTAGGGGTTGGATGATGTGTACAATTGATGTGGGTGGAGGAATTTGAATCATAATATGGAGATAACATTGGGGTTTTTCTGGTGTTATAATGAAATAACCATTATGTGTAAAAAAGGTTGTGGTGTGAGGCGACCATAAATATGGGACTATATGAGTATCATGACATGGGGGTTTGTCATAAATGATAGTGCATGAAGTGTATTCAATTGATGGCATTTGGTAATGTAGTAAGGTTTTTGAGAGAATGACTTCGTAAGAGGAGTGTAGGGAAACTTGGTTATTTATCAATACATGGAGGCTAATGCATTTTCTATGAATCTGCACATACCTTACAAGACCACCCATTTACTCGTAACTTTGTTACAATTTTTTTCTACTGAATGAATCCTTTTGTAATATAAAATAAATGACCCTCAACTGGATGGTTCTACTGAATGATGTGTGTCTCTTATTATACAACTAAGGTGTAATGATGAAGTGAAAATGCATAGAATCCAATGATATGAATCAAAGGTGTCCATCTTTGATTTTAAGCTATTATATTTATTCTCTCTAGTTAACAATAATTTTCCACAGATCTATTGAAACATTAATAAAAAAATTTCCAATTTGTGTCTATCATTCATAGTGCCAAGGTATAAAATACAATGTAATATAGTGGTAATGTAATCCCATAATCATGTATATGACCACGGTTCAAATTTTAGCTATAACACACAAGTAGAATTTTTTGTTTTTTTACAAGTGGTGATGTAACAATGAGTGTCCATCAATGTATATCCTAACAAAAGCACTGAACAATACTAGAATAGGGGCCTTTGGACTAGGTTGAAAACACACTTGACTTAAACATATCACACCTTATCTAGCATTGACATTTCTCGGTTCCAAAAATAAAGCACTAATAAAAAGGTAACATTTACCAGTACTATCTAAAAGTGATGATAATGGTAGCTTTTATAAGCTCTATAAAATACATTGATAATCGTGACCCAATTATCAGTATTTTTTAGCATTGATAAAGGTGTATCTTTATCAGTACTATTCTTAGCGCTATAAAATCTTTTTATAAAGAATTATATAAATATATATTTATATCTATCATATTTATTTTCAGGAAATAATGTTACCTTATATATATTAATTAAAAAAATTCATTTATATAATTAATATAAATGTGAAATATTAATATAAAATTTATTATAATTAAATTATATATATATATATTATTTTTTATGATAATTATTTATAAAATTTTAAAAAATAAATATATATTTATGTAATTATAATATTATTTATTATATTAATAAATAAATATATTTTTATATTACTAAATATATAAAAATATATAAATATAGATAATTATATAAATATATTTAGAACTATATGAAAATAATTATAAGTATATTTACTTATAATTATTATTATAAATATATATATAAATATATATTTATTAAATAATAATAAATATAATAATTAATAAATATATTTACAATATTTATCAATATATATACTAATATATTATATATATATTTATATATATATATTATTATATTAATTTATATAATTTTGTAAATTTATTTATTATTGTATATATATAATTTTAAATATAGATAAATATAATTATAATTATAGATAAATATTTATTTATTTAAATAATTATTAAATTATTATTAATATATTTATTTAATAGTTATAAAATAATAAAATAAATAAATTTTAAATAAATATGAAATTATAAGAAATATATTATATTTAAGAATATATTTATCAAATTTATAATTATATATTGATAAATTATATATTTATATATTTATATATTATATTAATATCTGTAATTATATATAATATTTATAATAATATAATTATTAAAATGTGTCTATATTTATATATAAATTTTAAAAAAAAATATTTATAATTAAAAATTTAAATAAATAAATACATAAATAATTAATTATAACCATTTAATAAATATATATAAAAAATAAATAAATTTATTACATTTAGAATTATATATACATATATATTAATATATATATATATATAATAATATGTATATGCATAAATATATGAATATATTTACAATTATATACACATATTTATAAATATATTTATTTATAATTATAATTATAAATTTATAAATATATATTTATATATTAAAAAATTATAATTATATTACATTAATTCGACATATTTATAAATATATATTTAATGTAATATCTAAATATGACTAATATAAGTTTCAATAAAAAGTGAATCTTATTGTCAGAATTTAATACATAAAAAATTATCCAATTTATATTATTCAAAATTGTTTATAGTTTATATATATACATTAATTAAAAAATGGTTGATCTTGAGAAAATAATCGATGGAGGATGTTGGGATAATCGGTCACGTAATGGCAACACTTTAGAGGATGTAGATTTAGAAGGGAACCAATAGGAATATTCTAGGTCAAAGTATCGACCCTTCGCATCATACCGTGATTTAATCATTGAGAATATTGTTAGAGAGGGTTTGATAGTCCTTATTGATACCCATTATGGTGTTGTCTCTGAAGAATTGTATATGTGCAAGTACTCAATTGATAGATGGATCGTACATCCAAATGGAGAAAAACCATACCTCTAAGAAGAAATAGTAACAAGAATATCTAAAATTTAGGGGGTTTTATAGTGACTTATGCATAACATAAAAGGATTATTCATCATTTTAGTGGAATATTAAGCACCTTACTAAATCACATGACCGAGGACCACAATAGTTTAGTACCTTTAAAAACCAGGAAACATAATATTCTAACATGGCGATGGATTTTAATAATCTTCTTTAAAGATATCCCCCTTTAGTGAACCTAATTAAAACCATTATTTATAAACTCAATAATGAAAAAATTAAAAAATGATCAGCTCATACGCTCAATAACTATAAATAAAGGATATATGTAAACATAACATGAGAAACAGTATATGAGAACCTGATTATATCATTAGTAGATCATATCCATATAAAAGATAATAATCTAGAGTCATGTCATATTGAATGATGGTTCATTAGACATGAATCATAAGGTAATCATGATAATAATCCATTAAATTATAACTAATGAGTAAGATAAATAATCTATGTTAGACACATAAAGATGAAAAAATCATTCCCTAAGTCAAGGCTCATTTCCAATCCTTAAATGGGCCCTTCATTTGGACTACACGTCCTAGGAAGGACACACCTCCCTAACCAGTCATAGCCCATTCCTTATAGTGGATCAGGATATACCTTCTTACTAAAGTGGATCATGCCTGATGAAATTTTCCCATCATTATCATATATGAAATTAATCTATACCCAATGCATCAATGTAAAATAATAGGCGCACCAGATTCTATCTAGGTTACCCCATCATATAAGCTATAATGAGCTTACCCGGTGTTATATGTGTCACCCCATCATAAAAGTTACAGTAAGCTTACCCATTGTTATATGGGCCACCTACCCATTCAAGATGTAACGGTATTACACAACACTATTTGGGGCACCCCATTGTATAAGATGAAATGAGTTTACCCTATGTTATTTGTTCCATGTGATCATATAAGCTATGTCCATCAACCACAACATGAATACAGTACAATGATCTTGTATATCATCTTAAAACTCATAAATAAATTATTCTTTCATAATTTTATTAACCAATAAAAATTAAATGTGGTTCATGTCAATCTCTTGGAAATATTATTATCCCATGAAAAATAAATGGGGTTCATAATAGTCTTTTTGAAATGTGATTGAATCATGGAAAAAATTGAGTACTATAAACATAATACAATAAAAACACAACCCATTTATAGAAAGAATTTTAATGGAATCCTTTGATCATATCCCCCATAAGGCGTAGGTAAAACTAATGTATGTAATCTTATATGTAAAATAATTTTGAAAGGATCGTTTAAAAATTTCATTCGAAAAATATCATTTCATCTAAAATTAGATTTTTAAACAACAAAACACTTTTAATATTTTTTTCAAATACATAAAAATTTATAAAGGAATACTTGAAAACCATTTTAAATGATTTTTAATACATAAAACATTTTGATAGTAATTTTCCATGAATATTATAATAAAATTTAATTTTAAAACATTTTTGAAATCATTGTTCCAAAACATTATTTTGGAATTTAACTGATTCTAGACATAAGAATGAAATATGGAATGATTTTCTTAGAAAATGTACATAATTTTGTAAAGTAACAGGGAGTTGAAAAATGGTTCTATTATCTGAATATATCATCAATGAAAAAAGGATAAGAAAATTCATTATAATTTTTGATAGATGGTTTATATTATTTCATTAATAGAATCATAATGATAAACAATCCCAAAAAACAATGAGATGGTAGAAATAAACTTACCTCCTTGGTAACATTGGATAATAATCCCCATGAAAGAATAAAAATACATGAATCATAAAACAAAATTAAAAGATATATATTCATAATATATAATTTCCAAGGGTATTAAATACACCCATTAAATGAATATATGTTCACAACATGGCATGCACCTTGAAGAAGGAAAATCGATACAAAATTACATCTCTAATATGGTAAATTTTATACCATGAAACTCGTGAAAGATAGATAATCCAATGTATATGTAAATACTAATATATTTAATAATAATAATATACTAAATTCATGGGAATTCTACAAACCACAAAAAATAAACATGTGTTGAATATGGACTAAGTCTCCCAGTCATAAAATAGAAACTATAAATCCCTTTACTACGTGAGATACTTTTGAATCATGATACCCATTAAATGGTAAGATAAATTTAAAAAAATAATATTAATATAGACATGAAATTAATGATAAAAAATTTCATAGATCAGTATATTCACCAAACAAAAAAATAAGTGTTAAATATAGATAAATCACATAGAAATAAAATGGAGATGAGAAATCCCTTATATTAAGTCTTGATTTATATGGAAAATGTTCAAATCTCCGGTATAATAAAAATATGTGTATTATAAATCATATATATAACCATATTATTAAATATCATATAATATCTTATTTTATTATTACATTATATTCTCCTTATGTTAAAAATTTCATGTTAATGTTATGTTTCGAGTAATAACAGCTTGGTTTTTAATACATGTTTTGTCATGTAATTATTTATCATACTACATTGGCCATAATTTATTATTTACAAAATGTAAAAAATTATATCAATTTTATATATATTCACTATATAATTATTTATAATAATATATAAAATATTGAACTTTTAAATGGAATACACCGTTCATAGAGAGGATTTGGTGTACGTGCACATTTATATTGTTTCTATTTTCATATCATATTGAATGAAAGAATGTAAATGAAATATATTTATAATTTTACAGATTATAATATAAGTATAATTATTATTTCATTTATATATTATAAATTTACTAAAATCATCATTAATACATTCAATATAATGTGTGAATGAATCACATAGTTTTGTGGAGATGGTAGTCCACACATTTGAAAATGGAGTTATCATATTCCCACAAAAATAGAAATCACGAAGGTGTGTGTTATATAATAGTTTTATAATCATAAATACATCATATATATATATTAAAATATTTGTTCAATCATTATTCCAAAACATGAAAGGTGGTATAGAAAGAATGAATCACATTGGTTCGCGAGTTGGTGGTCCACCGTACAAACCAAAGACAATATTGTATCTTGTTTAATTAAAGTGTGTGTAGGTATAGTTACAACCTTTATCATTAAACCATATACATATATTTTCAATATTGAGTTTATTAAATACTTTTTAAATAATATTAATTTAGTGGTTTAGAGAATGAAATTATACAAAATTGTTTGTTGAATGATGTTACCTCTTCCTTGGTTAATTCCTTTTAGTTTTCACCAATGAACTAATTTGACTTCAATTTTTCACAAAGTATGTCTTCTAAGATGATATTAAGTAAGTTACAAGATTTTTAGGGAAGGGTGTGGATGATAAAAATTACTTTATGTATGGGAATAAGTGTGTGGGGGGGGAGAGAGTTCCCTTTTATTGTGGAGGATGAGTGAAATTCATGTAAATTTAAAAATGTAACCATTATTGAAACGTATCAATTGAATAATGTGATTCCAATAATTTCAAATTGTATCTAAAATGTAGGATATTGTTGAAATACAGTCATAAAATATTTTTTACATGTTTCAAGGTTATTTTTCCTATCGGTAAATGTTTATTAACAATGTAAACTCGGGTTTTCTTAATCACTGTAATTTATTTTAATTACATTCAATGATATTTTAGCTGAAAAATAAACTTTACAAACATGAAATTATAAATTATTACAATTAAAATTTAAAATATAATTTATCTACATAAGTAAATTATATCATAATACAATTTTTTATTTAAATTTTGTCTTTTTCACTACAAATCAAAAAATGAACCTTCTTAGAAAATATACTAAAAATTTACCAAAAGTTAATTTTGATATTTTTATTTCAATGAATACATTTTTTTTGTTATATGATATATATAAATGTTCCAAAAATTATATTTAAAATAGGTGTGCCATTAAAAGAAAATAAAATTACCTTTTAGAAAAAACAATTAATGCATGAAATAAGATTTTTTCATATGTATGGTCAAGAAAACACATAAGTTGAATTTTTAATAAATGAATGAATATTATATATATATATATATATATATCATTATAATCATTTATTGTAAGTGGATAAATTAATTTATTATTGTAAAATGTTTTTGTTTTCAAAAATATAATTTTCCAACAAAATATATCATATATATTCAAAGGGGTTTTTGTTTCATTTATAGTTTATTGGTAATAATATAATTATTCTTTTATTCAGGAGTTAAAAATATTTTCATAATTTAATTAATCTTATTCATGGCCTCTATTCGAATGATATGGTGAAAACTACAATACTATATTAATAATAATACTAACAGTACATTTTATCATGGTAAACCTAGGTACTGGGTGTAATGAAAGATATACAAGTAACATAAAATTTGTGAAAAACATGACAAAAAATGAATTTTCTATTCTGAAAGATAATCAATGTGATGTGTGTGGTACATTATTAACTTGGTGTTGCAAGAGATTCACACCAACCATACTTATTTCCTATAATATATCAAATATTCAGTGCATAATGAAATGAAAATATAGAAAGTAATAAATTAATTTAATGAATATATTTCCATAAATATTGGTATGTTACATTATACATCCATTAAAATTAATTCCACCTACATAATTCTTATGTGTTATCAATTTTTCAATACATGAAGGATATTTTCATAGAAACCCACCACATAAAAGTGAATACTAAAACACCATTTAAAATGGATAGTTGAGAACATAACAATTACACAATGCAACTCATAATTTGTTTCCACATAGTAGATCTTACGCTTAATGTGAAGAAATTGACATAGAAGTGAAATATAACTATAAAATTCTGATGGAGAGTGATAGAGAACATGTATATGAGAAGTTCATAATAAAAAATACCAAACCCAAAGAGCCTTGAAAAAGGTCACTAATATCCTCCACAATGATGATAATGGGGGAAATTTCATATTAAAACCTTTCACAAAATATTGATGGATTTTTCTAAGGGGATATACTACTTTTAAGAAAAATCTCACCCATTGTTGTGTTTTGATCGATTTCAACTTCATCTATTATTCTAAGAAATGAATATGAATTTTTTCATTTCTAAGTCATTATCATATCAAAAGATCAATAAATAAAATGATAGTCCATTCAATTTAACATTATAAAAAATAATTACCAGAATTTATCCAATATTCATAAATCCTCATATTGTTATACAATACATGAATCTGTAAAACCTCATATTAATTTTAACATAAACCATTCCATAATTTTTTAACATTATAAACATTATGAAATATAATTCAGCCTTTATTCCTTCAATAATATTTTATCTTATTTGGAAAACATTTAAATTTGAATCATGGGTCCATACATGTACTGATAGAAAATCAAAGGTGATTTTTTATTCGAGAATCAATGTATAGGGAAATAATAACTTCAAACTCAAATAAAGGATGACCTATAATATTTTCATTAGGCTTATTTTTATAAAATAAATTATAAAATTAATCAAATAAGGAGGGGAGGATAAATTTTCCTTAACTATCATGATTCACATCACCCATTCTGATTTCCTATGATATCCATTATCTATTTGTCTTCATTGGTTTGTGTGGCTCATCATCAATATTGGCACATTGATTGTGGAATTGATTTAAATAGTTCCCAAACACCTTGATATTGAAACATTGTAGTGTAAGAGGTTTATAATTTTGTATTATATTCTCTTCTATTGCATTCCACCAATAGTGATTACATGAAACTCGATCTCCCAATTCATATTAAAATAATAGGAATGTTTGGAATTTCCAATTTCCATTTACACCTTTAGTTCACATAAAATGACAAATTGATAAGTACAAAAGTCTGTTAGAGTAAAGGCTTTTTGAATACATGGTTTTTTGATACTAAAGAATTAATATATTTTAATTTCAGTGATAATCATTAATCCAAAATCAAGTATTTAAAGTATTTTAAAATTTAAATCATATATACTAATATATTAATCGTCCATTAAATTTATCTGAAGGAATTATTTTTCTATTTTTTCATATAATTTTAGAGAATTAATTTCTGAAAAATATCCCCTCATATAAAAATGAAATTACATTCATGTTCCCAAATTAGTTGGTTACTTTGGAAGAAAATGATCACATTATCAATTAAAATCAACATTATAATGATTCTTGTATGTTCCATCAATTTACTAAAACTTGAAACAACAATGTTAACAACACTTATCATTGCGGAAAACCACATAATAATGAAAGCTTAATTATATAATGTCTTAATCAAAACACATGATTCTTTATTCTATAACATAGTATCTTCATCCTAGTTAATTAAAAGTTATTTTATATCAAAATAATTTATATTTTTTTATAAAGAGGTTGGTAATTCCCAAAGAATACCCCCATGAGTGTCAAACAATGTGTGCATCAAGGACCATTGTCACGCACCTATTCCCAATCTAGTCTAGAACAATATGGTGTTTTCAATGTTTTTACCCAAATAAAAATCTATGACAGCTCCACATCTATATATAATATCCATATAAGGATGTATTTATAGGAAAATACTTGATCTAACATTTAAAAAAATTCTATGAAAATTTCATATACTTTAACTCATCCTTATATTTATCATTAGTGGAATACCTAGACATTCCCTTAAAAATATCCCTAGGTATGTCACTAAATTTTCCTCATACTTGTTTCCAAAGAATGACTAAACATTTCCTTTTAAATCAATGTTATTGATATTGGCTTAACATACATGGATATTATATCATTTTTTATGAATATTCAACACATTTCAAAAGTAAATTCATAAGAACCGTAATTATTCATTTTCATTAGAAACTGAGAAACATTATTTTCTATCATGGTGAAAGATCTTCAACCTCATCCTTAATGATATTACCCTATAGGGATCCTACATAATAATTATTTTATAACATGGGGAATGAAATATAAAATGTGATGACTAAAACATCTATAGTTTTTTTAAAATAGAATCAAAATATTTGATAGCATACATGATATGAAACATTGATCATAAACTAATAACTAAATATTAATATTTAATATGTTAGTTTTCACATAGCCATTAGAATGATGGAAATGAAAAATGTTAATTGAACTAATAAAATATGATATAAAATTTTTTATTTAATGATTTATTTGATTAAAATTAATTATAAATGAAAATAAAAAGCAATTAAATATTAAAGATTAGTATTTATAAAAAAATAATTAAGTGTGAATAATTAAATTTATAAAATAATAAAATATCTATTTCTGATTATTTTAATGAAATATAAATTCAATATGATTTTCAAAATTTATATTTTTTGTTTTATAGACATGATATAAAAATAAATTAAATTTTATTTATAAAAGAAGACATTTTTTCAAAATATGCATTTTTACCACCTTTTAATGTCAAACCCATTCTGAATATAGTTTTTTCACTTTTATAAATTATATTTGAAAAAATAAACTTTTTATTTAGATGTATAATATAAAAATATACTTTGGGGGAATATTTGTTATATTTCTGATAAATGTATTATTTTAATGAATATTGTAAAATACTACATTTTAATTTAAAACTACTTTTTCATATAATTTATTTATATAGATACATAGTACATTTAATTATTTTAAAATTTTCATTAGATCTAGTTTTTATAAATTATTCAAATTTAGGTCACTCGAATCAATTTCACATTCAAATTGGATATACAATCATTGTGATCATTTGAAAGTTTTTAATTTAAAAACACGTTATCTCTATCTGTTAACAGGACTAACATTATATTCATTTTTTTCAATTATGTGAATTGAATTTTAGAAATTGATATACATGGCTATAATTATTTTGAAAAATGGGATCTAATATGGAAAACATAATTCGTGGTGAATAGTAACTTTTGAATTTTATTCACCCTAATAAAAGGGTAAATCAGTTAAATAAGGGTTAAATTAATATTATAATATTGTAAAATTATCCAAGAACATGTCTAATTTAAATGGATGATGGTTTTTCAAGATCAATAAAAATTATGTTGAAATGAAAACATTTTTAAGACATTAGGATAATAAAATTACATTTATTATATTTTATTTAAATATATGTTAAAAACTTCATCCTCATATTATTGATAACTAAAACAATTTTAATATGGGATCATATAAGTTATATATTCATGTACAAATCGACTATATAAAGTTAAAAAAAATTATCTAAATAATTATATTTTATTTAAAAATTTTTGTCATTTAATAATTATATTTTATTATTAATGAATGATGATGTGGTGATATATTTATAAAATGAATAATCAAATAAAAGATTTTAATAATATTAAAATAAATATAAATTGAAATATTTTTTGGAATTTTAAAAAAAAATTATGTATCTTTATGATGTTATTGATATGTTAAATCATTTTTTTCTTTATAATCAAGTGTTTATGATATTTGCAAAGGTCAAGTGATGAGTACTGTAAAAATTGAAATTATTTGTAACATAAAATATAAAATATTTACTAAAATGATAAATTATTTATTAAAATATATTATTATTCCAACCTGTTGTGATAATTTTTAAATTTTCATTAATTACTCATTTATTTTTCTTTTAAAATTTTATGGTAATTATTTTAACCCACATATTGTAAATTACATAATAAAATAGTAAGAGTTAAAAGGGATAAAACAAAAAGATAAGGATTAAAAAATATTCAAATCTTTATTAATTTTAATTTCATGATGGGTATTCAACCCCAAATCATCATGTACTTGAAAAAAATATGTTTGGGACCATTATAAATAGAAAATATATTTATTTTAATTTAACACATTTTGTAATTCCAAGGGTTACCCTTCCCTCTCTTATAAATGGGAACTCATTCCTCTCAACTAGTCACAATTTAAAAACCTTTTCGTACTAATAATATGTTCCAAAGCCACATCATAAAATCCCACCCCAAATTACATAGTCCATAGTTTAGGAATACCACCCTCCTTTAGGTGTTAATGTGTTATAAAAGGCGATCATCTGAAGGAAAGGTAATTTTTTTATTTAAGTGTTTCAATTTTACTTCTTCTTACACTTCCTGAAATATTCTTCATCTAGTATGAATTAATAACTCCTATAAAATCAATATAATAAAATATTTTTATATTAATATCTTCACGTAAATTCATCACCACTTACATTATATGGGAAACAAAATAGTTGTTCATGGGTACGTGGGAACTATCACCTCTATGAACAAATATAATTTGTTTTCCATAACCATCTCTCATTACTAGTAATAATAATGTTATTATTGTTCATATGCAAAATTAATGACATAATTATCATTATAATATGATAATATTTCAAATAATTATTACTTTTCTTGTCTATAAAAATGATAACGTTGTTCGTGTGCATGTGTGAACTATCAACAGCGTGAAGCGTTGTGACTCCTTGTTATTCATTAAATCACATGTATGATATATATATATATATATTAAAATGATTGAGATGGTATTAAATATTTTATGATCTTTCTGTAAAAGTAAAAAAAATACATACCTTATTTCTATAATGATCAATGAAAAATGGAAAACGTTACACATGCGTCTGTACGTCCTACCATCTCCAGGATTATAATCTTGTTCATTTTTAATAAAACAAAATCATGGATTGATTTAAAAATTTAGTTGATATATAAAAATTATAATAACATCATGAATATTATTCTGGAGATGATGGACATACAACAACATGGACTATTGATATCATACCATGTTTATTTTTGACTCAAATACCGAAAATCAATAAAATATCTAACATGAACCTACATAATTATGTAATTGGTATAACCTGGTAATTATTACTATAAAATGAATAAAAAACATGAACAATGTTCTGAAAAAATGTTTAAATTTACTTATGTTTATTATTCATAATGATAAAGAACATACATGGGGAATTGGTCTCAATTGGTAAGCAGCTTCATCTCAATCTCCTTTCATTTAGGCATATTTTAATGTTATGCACTACCTTATTTTATACGGTGTAAATCAAACCCTTTTAAATTTAATTTATATCATATGATTATAAAATTAATCATTTTATATGGATCATTTGACTTAATTAAAAATGTAATGTTTTTTTAATGTATACAGCAACAACATCTTTTCCACTGCCATGACTGATATTTGATATTTGGATTTCTCTACATGACTAAATGATTTTTTAAGAAAAATATATACAATATTAATATTTAAAGTATTTTTCTATTGAAAATGGTTTTTATAATGTGTTTATTATATCAATATCTTGAGATTATTTCTTTTGAATGAAATGTGGATATTTTATGTTATAATTATGCGTGGATTATGTGTTATGATTATGTTTTGGTTCTTTGTAATTGATTATGTACACGATTTATTATAAGATAATACAAGGGAGGGTGATCCCATGATAGAACTCTAGTCCATTGGGTAATGAGAAAGAGTTAAATGATATAGTTTTTTCTATGAAATTTTGAGAATATACTGTGATGGGTATTCCAAATGTAACATTGAAGGACACCCCTATATAGATATGAAAGTTACATTGTTATAATGATATGGATGCAAAAAAATATAGATTTTTAATTAATGTTTTAAATGTTTTTTTATAAGAATATTAATATTTCATGAGGTATACTCAAGCGTTTTTGTTTTATGAGTGAAAATTGTGATTTTGTGAAAATGATTTCATGACATTAAATTATTCATGGACTAAGAGTTTTCTTTCTACTTTTATTCACCTTAATACGCTCTTTTTTCTCATGCCATGTTTTAAAATGTTTTTCATATTGTATAATGATGGGTATGAGAATATAGGATATCAAGATAATTGTTATGATTAATTTTATTAATAAAAAGAATTTATGTTTTATTTTAGAATTCCATACATAGTAAAAACAAATTGATAGTGAGTAGAAGTATCTACATTGTAATATTTTAGTTACTATGTAATAGTTATGTCCTAAAACTCTAAAACTATAAAAATAAAAAGATCCTCAATGTGAATTCATTACATAACTAAATATTATGTAATGATTATGGTCGGGGACTTATAGTTAGTATCAAAGGAAACATTTAGATAAATTTAGAGTTTAGGGTATTATCTCGTTATATGTTAAAAATACCGTAAAACCAAGATGGCTATAATCTTATGGAAACTTTTAGATGACTATTATAAACTTGGTGGATTTTATAAAAACAGAATCAACTTATATATATGTAGTTTGATGGATTATATTTTTATAAAATTTATTATTTTATATATACCCTATAGAGTATTACCATTTTAATAATTCATTTCAATTGTAAGTGATGATTATTTTTAGTAGATTAAGAATCATTAATCATGATGTCAGGAATGGTATATTTTATAACCTTCTTATCCCTCCCTAATGATTTGATCAATTGTTTTATTGAAAAAATTGGTTCAGATTATTTGGAGAGCATATTGAGTATTAAAACAACCTGCAAGAAATCGGTTAAGTTATCAAAAATATACTATTTTATAAAAACGATTATGGGTTATGGTATATTTTTCATATTATTATTGGATCACAAGTAATCCTAAAATTTTTAAACATGAAATAATATAAGTGGTGTGAATGTTTACTATTTTAAATTAGAACAACTTGTCGTATGAGAAATGAAACATCAAGAAGATCCTTAAATCTGGATTTAAGGTATGAATTATCTTCTGATTCATAATGTATGAAACATAATCTCATTTATAATTTTATGTCATGAGCGTATAATCTTTATCTTCAAATTTTAGGAATGAGGTATTAAGAGATAATGTGGAAATTCATAGTTAATGGATTATAAATAATGTTGAAATATTAAGATGTCTACATATAAAGGATTTAATAATTTTTGTATTCCTAAGGATATCTAAATGTTTAAAAGTATTATTTTTTTTTTGATTATGGGATTACATTGGAATAATGTTTCTAGAATTTGTAACCTTGTATTTTTTCATGAGAAAATTTAATTCGAGGAAGAAATATATTATCTTATGTAGACCTAATTATAATGGTATAAATGACCATTAGGGATTATTCCATACATGATATTGAGGTAATTATGGGACATTAAATTTTGTGTTAAAAAGTTTAAGGCATGAGAAAAACCTTGAGGTTAAAATATGTTATGGTTATTTTTTTTATTTTTTATTTTTTGATGATTTTATCTCATTTTGGGTAATGAAATAATAAATATTTTTTTTAGAAAATTCACAACCCGCGAGAAGGGTGAGAAACCCGTCGCATCAGAAAAGGCTATGAGAATCGAACCCACAACTGAAGGGAGATAAGGCTTTATCACCAACCATTAACCTACATGAATAACCTGGTTATAATTAGCATTTATTTTTTGTTAAATGAGATTATTTAATATGATTAAGTTAATATTGGTATCTTATGAGTTATCAAATGGATATCCATGGTAATGGAAAATTATTTGGGGAGTAAGTGATAATTTTTATTTAGGAAAACATTCATTATTTGGGGAATATTACATTAATAAGGTAAAAAGAATATTATTGTATTTTAATTGAGGTGTAAAGCCTAAATTATATTATGGAAGATTCTATAAGTTTATAGTGTACATATACATATTTAAGTAATTTATTTAAAGGATTAACCTATCATTTAGGTTATGTTATTAGGTTAATTTAATTTTGTAATAATACATTAAGAGTGGTTGATATTTTTCAGAGATAAATGTTAAAATTTATCATGGAAGACTGCATGATCAAATGCATCTTAATTATGGGTTTTAATCATATTTTTTATTATTTTGATGAATTTTAAAGATCGATATATACTTAATGATATATATTGAAGTTTGGGTATCAATGATGAATTTTTGGATATTAATGTGTTTTTTTCATATAAATGCTTACTCATCATGAAGAAGTATCTTTCTTACCCAAAAATGTTTTGTTTTGGATAATATTTTGTGAATGGAAAAATAGATATTTAATATTTTTTAATTATGTGATTCTATAAAAGTCAATTAAATCATGAAAAAATCATATGAAATACTCATTGTTTGGTGAATAAAAGACAAGTCTATGGTGGAAATTGAATAAATGATGAAAATCTACTTCCCAAGTAACTATTTTTATTTTTTTTCTTAGTAAATGAAGTAAATTAATTCTACAACTTGATTAATAGGATAAAAAAATGATCTCCAATTAATTTTCGTACTATGGGATCAATTGCCTTTTAACAAATCAAGAACTTATGGTTTTTGGATTGTTATCTTTACCATGGTCATGTTTTATATGACACTTTATCTGAAAATTATGGTTAGTTTTCCATCCGTATCAATGTTTATCAACATGGAATCCTAGTATGTGTTATCCCAAGTGACATTTGTAATTTCGTTTCTTAATTTAAAAGTGAATTCTTTATTAATCCTTTTTTATATTTGGGATTGGAATAATGGAATTTTGAAAATTAGTACCTTAGTTATTAATCCTAAATTAAAATATCTAAAACACAACATCCAAATGGGGAGAGAATGTAACAAACCATATTTTTTAATGGAAACACAATGTTCGATAGTGTACACGATATGCCACATCATGCCTAAAAGAAAAACTAAATATTATTATTTAATATGGTAGTTATTTCCTAGCTATTAGAATGTAGAAAGTTAACTTTATTAAATAATATTTGAAAATATTATATACAAACATTTATAAAATGAGTCTTTGTTTATAAATTAATAATAAATGACAATATAAAACAATTCAATATAAATGATGTGTTTTTATGAAAAATCTATTTAATTATGACTAAGTTTGTTTTCAAAATAGTCAAACCTCTATTGTTGGATTATATTAATGAAATATAAATTCAATATGACGTTAAAATTTCATCTTCAAATTTTTCCAGAAATTATATATAAATAAATTGTGTTTTATGCATAAAATGAGTAATTTTGTTTTTCCAAAAATTCATTTCTATAGACTCATGATGGAGAGAACACATCAAATCTAGTTTTGAAACATTTTTAAATTAAATTTAACAAAAATAATCTTATTCTATGGAATCAGTAAAAAATGTATATTTGGTTATTTTATGGTATTTTTCTTTTAAATTTCATATATTAATGAATAGTGAAAAATAACACATTTTAATTCAAAACTATTTTATCGTATAAATTAATCATATAGATAGGATATAATTTTAATTGGTTTTGATGTGTAATTACAGTATTTTTTATCAATTAATCCTATTTTGGTCATTGGAATCAATTTAAAAGTGAAATTAGACATAAAAACATTGTGAACTTTTGAACGTTTCTCCATTAAGAACTCATTTTCTAGATCCATCAATAAGATTAAAATTAAATTAATGATTACAGTTCTATGAATTGAATTTTAAAAAATGTACATAAATGGATATAACTAGAATGAAAAATTTAAACTAATGGGGTCAACTTAATTGATCGTGAATAATAACTTTTCTATTTTATTTACCACGGTAAAAGAGTAAATAATGTAAATAAGGGTAAAATTAATATTATAAAATTATAAAATTATCCTAAAACATTTACTACATAATTGGATGATTAATTTTCTACATAAATCAACCTTAGGCCTAAATTATAACCTTTTTAAGCCTCTAGGGTACGAAAATTATATTTATTATATATTATTTAATGATATGTTAAAATTGACATACTCATATTTTTGAAAAGTAAACTAATTTTAATATCATGTTATATAAGTGATATTTTTAAATATAAATATTCTATATATTAATAAAAATATTATCTACATAATTAAACTTTTTTATAATTTCTAGAGATCAAATAATTAAATTATATTAAGATACAATGATAACGCAGTAAGAGATTTGTTAATGGAATAATCAAATAAATCATATTTATAATATTAAAAAAATAAAAAATTAAAAAAACGATTCTATTCACAAATTATAGGTATTCCTTTGAAATTTTATTGGCATGTTAAATTAGTTTTTCTTATATAATCATGTATTTATGATTTTTATGAAAGTCATATAATGAATAGGGTCATAATTGACATAATTTGTTACATAAAATATAAAATATTTAATTAACTAGTGTAAAATTTATAACCATATATTATGAGGACAAAATTTTTATATAAATATAAAAATTTCATTAATTTCCCATTAATTGGACTTTTAACATTTTTTTGTAATTATATTTACTCCCAAATTGAAAAGTAAATAATAAAATGGTTTTCCTTAAAATATTTAAAACAAAAATCAATGGATTAAAAAAATATCCAAATCCTCTCTATTTTAATTGGATTATGGTGATTCAATGCAAAATCATTATTTTTTTTGAATAAACTATCTTGGGACAATTTGTAATAGAAATTTAATTTATATTATTTTAATAATTTTTATAATATGAAGAGTCCCCTCCCATCCTCTATAAAAGGGAACAGATTATTCTATAATACTCACACATCAAAAATATTTTGGTTCATCCATGATCTTTCCAAACCTGTTACTTGAATCCTTCCCCATATTTAGATTCCATATATTAGGTAGGACTCCCTCTTTCAAGGTGTTATGGATTTAATAAATGTGATCATCTGAATGAAAGGAAATGTTTTTATTTAAGTGTTTCTATTTTATTTCCACGTCCACATCCATTAAATATTCTTCATATAGAATGTAATAATTACTATAGTATAATAAATTTGCATAACTTTTTTAATATTATTATCATCACCTGTATCTGTATCCACTTATATTAAATAGGAATGATATTAATCTTTCGAGCGTACATGTGAACTATCACCTCCAAGAAATAACCTAATTTGTTTTTCATAACCATCTCTAGTTACTGGTTATAATAAAACATATTAATGTTCATATAATTTATTTATTAAATATAAATCAATATGTGATAATAATTTATCAATTATTTTATTACTTTTCTCATGCATAAAAATGATAACGTCGTTCGTGTGTACGTTTGAACTATCACCTCCACGAAGTGATGTGACTTGGTTTGATTCATTAAATCACTTTTCAGATATATATAAGTATAACTAAATTATTATTATGATATTATTGATGCAATTATAATTATGTAAAGATAATATAATACTTACCCATTTTAATAATGGTCAATGAATAATGGAAAACGTTACTGATGCGTATGTATGGCCTACCATGTTCATGATTATAATGTTGTTCATTTTTCATAACCATAATTAATAGTTTATTTAGAAGTTTAATTTATATATAATAATGATAAAAATTTCATGAATTTATTTTATAGATGATGGACTTATGACCTCATGTACTATTGACATCATTCCAAGTTCATTTTCGACTCAAGTGTCGAATACTGACAAAATAGACGACATGAATTTAAATAATTATATAATTGTTTTAACTTGGTAATAAGTGATATATAAGGAACAATAAAGCTGATTTTTTTATACAATTATAAATTAACTTGTGTTTATTATTCATAATGATAGGGAATATACATTGATAATAGGACTCACGTGGTAAGGGACTTCATCTCAATCTTCTTTATCAAGGTATATTTTGATGTTATACACCACCTTCTTTTATACGGTGTATAATAAACCCCTTTTAATTTTAATTTCAATAAAATGTTCCCAAAATGAAAATTTTCATATATACCTTTTTACTAAATGGAAAAAGAATGTTTTTAAATTTATATGATGATAGTTAATTTTCCACTATTGTGACCATTATTTGATATTTATATTCCTCTACAAGTCCTAATGTTTTAAAATAAAAATAAATACCATATTCCCTTTTCATGAATTTTTGTATTGAAAATGGTTTTGAAAATTTATTTGTTATATCAATTCCATGATATGATATCTTTTGAATGAAATGTGTAAATGTTATTTTTCCTTTAGTCATGATTTATTTATTATGATTTCATTTTGGTTCATGGGAATTTATTATGTATATGGTTGGTTCTGTGATAAACTGATGTGAGTGATATGGTTATATCTCTCCAATGCATTAGGTAACGATAAGGTGTTAAAAGATACGGTTTCTCCTATGAGGTTTTTGAAATATACAATGATGGGAATTTTTAATGTAACTGTGATGGTTACTCTCTATATAGCTATTAATGTTATAATGTAAGAATGATATGGAAGCTATAAATTTCATTTATGATTTATGTTTCATAAGATTTTTTATAGGAATCTTATGATTTCCTGAGGTAAGATAAAGATTTTATGTTTTATGGCTGGGAATTTTGATTTTGTGAAAATGTTTTTATGAGCATAAAATATTAATGGACTAATGGTTTCTTTCCTTCTTTTATGCCCCATACTGAGAGTTTTTTCTCATCCCATGTTTGAATTTTTTTTCTCACATGGTATATGGATGGTTAAGAGAATGGAGGATGTAAATTGGAATTTTATGACTATTTTTATCATGAACAAGAATTGATGATTTATTTTAAAAAAATTTACATTGAGAAAAAATTAATATTTAGTAGAAGTGTATACATTGTGTATACTTATGTAGTAGTTGTGGACTAATTCTATAAAACACTAAACATTAAAATATCATCATTTTTAATTCTTCACAAAACTAAATATTATGTAAATATTATTGTAATAGACTTATAGTGATCTCAGATGATCAATAAGGTAAAAAGGTATATTTGTAAGCATAACATGAGAATAATGGTACAATAACATGATTATAACATTATAATATCATACACTTCATAAAAGAGATTATAATAAAGAGTCATGAAATAAATATTGGTATTTAAAAATACATAAATCATAAGGTAATCATGTAATGAATAGGATTTTCCCGATGTTATCTTTAGAAATTATCTCAGAAACTTCTCTGACCAGGCACTGAGACGGCGTGTGATTCCAAGGCTTGTGGTTCGCGAAACATTATTTTGAAAAAATTAATTTTTTTAAAATCACGTGCACTCGAAATTTTTGAAAAAGTGAAATTACTGTCAAATGGGTTCCCAAATTAGAACTTTTAGGCAACTGTTGAGAACAGAGTAGTTTGTTTACCCTCCGCGTCATCTAACATAGTTCAGTACAGGTAATCTACAGAAAAATTCACTGTGAGTGAAACCGTAAATAAAAAATATTAAAAAAATATATTTTATTTTGAAATCCAAAGATGTCATAAATGTTACGTCAGATTGGAAATTCGAGAACAACGTTGAGTTTCTAAATGAGTGTTTTCCTTGTAAAATGCCTAGCATTAACCGGCATGGGTCAGCTGCAAAAGTTATTTTTTGTACATGAATGTAATTGAAATATTTGAAAAATATATTTTATTTGAACGTTACATGTTAACACAGTTTTGGATTTATTTTTTATTAATTCATGTATGAGGACCCCATGTATATCTTCATAACCCTATAATTCCCCTGAGGAAAGAAGAAGGATGCTCTCTCCCAGTGAAAATATAATCGGATCGATGATCAACAATTACACGAACATTCATTCTTCGTCAAAAACAGATCAAATCATTGAGGAATTATGTTGATATCTCTGGGGTTTCATTCCCCCTTTTTTTAATCAATTGAGGAAAGTGGACCATCCCATTAATTGTTTGGTCTGTGGTTCAGTCCTTTTTACAGGGAGGATAATTATTGCCTGATTAAAGGGTATAGATCTTGGTGATTATATTATTGTAGGTCTCTTTGTGACCCTCCTGTAAAGACCCGTAAAATTCAAGGGAAATTTTTTTCTTAATTTTCTTTAGAATTTTACAAGAGCGCGGTTTCAGACGGCACCTGATTCCGAGGCCCGGAGTGCCCGGAATTAATTTCCGAAGTTTGGCTCCGGTACGTTCAGTGAACGAACGAGCGGGAATTCCTAACTTTTGACCCGGTGCTCGGAATTGAAATCCGAGGGCACCGATGAACTCGCAGCGCCGATATTCGCTTAAAGAGACCTTTTCGGGAGTTGCGTTTGTTGCGGGTTGAAAGTTAATTTTAGGGGTTTTTAGTTTGAGTTAAATAAAATTTGTTTAGAACAAATTTTATTATAACTTGTTAAAAACCTACCAAAGGAGGTTGGAAGTGGGACCCACACCCACTTAACCTCCCTTAGGAGGATTAAGTGTGGTGGGGCCCACACGAACCCCTAAACCTTTCAAATCCTCCCAACTCCTTTAACGCCTCTTTTAATTGCATAAGTTACTTAATTAATTAAGGGAGTTAAACCCTTTTTGAATTTCAAACCTTTGAAATTCTTGTGGTTAAGTTATGTAATAATATAAGTTAAAGCTTATATTATTCTAGGGGATTCTTTTACCACCTTGGGAGGATTTCTTGAGAGCTTTGGAAGCTTTTCTTCTTCTTCTTCAACTTGACGAAGAACACGAAGAACGCCGTTCTTCAACGAAGAACTTCTTCGCCGAAGAACACGGTCTTTCCGCGACTCCATATCCGCGACGTGACGTTCTTCTTCCGCATCATCTTTTCCGCGACGAACGCCATCGACAACGACTCTTCCTCCGACGTCAAAGGAATCGACACCGATATTCCACGACTCCGTCAACGTGCGACTATCAAGGTAAGGGTTCTTGAGTTCGTTGTTTCCTTTTTATTTGACTTTCCTCGAGACTTGACGTAGAACGCTCAAGTTCCGACGAAGGACGCCGCTCCGCTCTTCTTCGTCTTTGGTGTCAACGAGAGAGAACACCGCACCTTCCTCGGACAACCTTCGTCGGCGTACAAGGATTCGCCAACGACGTGCCTCTTCGGACGCGCCTCTTCGTCGTTGAATTTGACGAACGACGACCGCGTCGCCCGACCTCCGCGACGTCGTCTTCCGCGGAACGTAGACAAATCTTCGAACCTTATACCAAGGTAGGGGTTGTTGATTTAATATTTAATTATTTCATTCTTGCTCGTGGATCGTATAACTAACGTGGGGATGTTGATTATTTTTAAGTGTTATAGTTAACGCGAGGGGGGTCGGACCGCACGAACACGGCCGAACCCTCCCCCCCCCCCCCTCCATCGTTCATGTTTAATTCTTGCGGTGGAAGCAAAGTGGCGTGGTGCCGTCGCACCACGCGGATTACCGTACGTTTATTTTTTACGCGGCGCCGTCGCGCCACGCCGGGGTAGAAACTTCAAGAACGCGACGCCGTCGCGCCGCGTTGAAAAGAATCAAAGCACGGCGAAGGGGCGCGGTGCCGTCGCACCGCGCCGGATGACGAACGCCGCGGCCGGTTCCGGGCCGCGGCGGGACGAGGAGACCGCGGCCGGATCCGGGCCGCGGCGGGATGTGAAGACCGGCGGCCGGGCCGCCGGCGTCGGAAGTTGAAGGCGGGACCGGAATTTCCGGTCCCGTTGGTAAAAACCGGCCGGCCAGCTGGCCGGCCGGATGACATAAAACCGGGGGATTAAATCCCCCGGCCGGTTCAACAAAACCCCCCTCTTAATGAGGGGGGCGGTTCCTTGAAGGAGGGGGGCAGCCGGCCCCCCGGTTGCGCTCCAGCAGGCCCCCCACGTGAGGGGGGGCCGTTTTGTTACATAGGCGCGGCACAAAGGCCGCGCCACCTTGAAGAAGCGGGGGCTGAGCCCCCCGCGTGCCACCCTCGTGCCGCGCCGGGCGCCCACCGCCGCGGCCCGCCGCCGCCGCCGCGCCGCCCCGGGGGGGGGGGGGGGGGGGGGGGGGTCGGGTCGGGTCGGCCCGGACCCGGACCCCCCCGTTTCGAACCAGATTTGGTTTTTGGCCCATAACTTGAGCCCCGGACCTCCGAATGACGAACCGTCTGCGGCAACGCGATCCTTGGATCGAGACGGTCGTTTCGGTATATCGCACTCAAGGTTTCGGTTTACTTTGAGTTCGGCCGGGTTGGTTCGTTCACGGAACCAACCGGGCCTTCGGAGCAGAAACACTCATATCTTGAGCTACGGACGTCCGATTGACGTGCCGTCAGCCGCGTTGTGTTCCTCTTAGAGAGACGGATCTTTTGGCATACTCCGCCCGAGGTTTGGACGCAGGTGGAGTACGGTCGGGTTGGTTTTGCCTTAAAACCCAACCGGGCCCCGGAGACGAAAATGCCAATAACTCACAGACCGGGCGTCCGATTGACGCGCCGTCTGTTTCGTTGACTTCCTCTTGATGAGACGGAACTTTTGACATACTCCGCCCGAGTTTTGGATACAGTCGGAGTATGGCCGGGTTGGATTGTACTCGAAATCCAACCGGGCCCCTGGAACGGGAAAGCTAATATCTTTCAGACAGGACGTCCGCTTGACGAACCGTCAGCGGCGTTGGTGGTTACGTTGAGTAACGGTCCCTTTGAGTTTACCCTATGGGAGTTCGGGGTACAGTTGAGATACGGCCGGGATTGGTTTCGCTCTCGAAACCAACCGGGCCCCTGGGACGAAAAGGCTAATAACTCACAGACCGGGCGTCCGATCAACGCGCCGTCTGTTGCGTTGAGACCCCTGTGACGAGATGGACTTTTGAGATACTTCTTTGCGGGACTTTGTGATACTTGGAGTATCGACCAGTAGCTCGTGGAGCGGACCCTCCCGGAGACGAGCGTGCAGAGTACGGAGACCGTGTAGCCGGCTGAGACCTGACGACTGCTTGACCGACTCGACTTGGAGTGAGTCGACTAGCCCAGTGGACGGAGCGCCCGGTATTTGGCGGCAGACCCACGGCGGACGGAGCGCCTGGTAGTTGGCAGCAGACCCGCGATACTCGACAGGAGGAGTACCTCAGTAGGCTATCTGGGTAGCGCCCGGTATTTGGCAGCAGACCCTCAGCGGACGGAGCGCCTGGTAGTTGGCAGCAGACCCGCAGTACTCGACAGGAGGAGTACTTCAGCAGTCTTGGGTTAGTGAGCGGCGGCCTCAGAGTCGTGACAGGACCACTGTACACTCTAGAGACGGAGCTCTTCAGCAGTTACGGTTTCGATAATGAAAATCCTAGTTTGAGCTGAGACTTTTGACCTTTGTGTTTCCTCATGATTGAGATGGGTTACTTGATAACTTAGGTATATGTATGGGCATATACCTGGGTAGTGGTTATCCGTTGATCTCATGATCCTTGTGTTTCCTCATGACTGATATGGGTTACTTGATAACTTAGGTATATGTATGGGCATATACCTATGTAGAGTTTATCTTTTGTGATCTTCTTGTGGTTATCCTTGTTGGTTTTAGTGAGACCTTGAGGGTCTCGGGGTCCCTACTGAGTATCTTATACTCACCCCTGCACGGGCTATGCCCGCACTTCGTTGTGTTGGTTGCAGACGACGGACAGCGCTGACTGCGATTGAGGCTTACGGAGTAGGTCGGTACCCGGAGGAGGACCACTGAGCGGGTCATGCTCGGAGCGGACAGTTGGACCGAGAAGTTGTGGAGCTATCTGTACCTACCCTTCAGGTAGGATCCGTGGTGGACGATCCAGGAGCTGAGCCATCTGTACCTACCCTTCAGGTAGGAATCGAGGAGGACGTCCCAGGAGCCTCTTGTACTTCAGTTGCTGTTTTCCCTTTCGAGTTGTACTTTACTTTACAGTTGGGCTTGTATTTCCGGCCCCTTTACTTCAGCACAGTTGTTCTAGTTTTGTGTACTGCTTTACTTCTGCTTGTTACTCTGAGGTGCTTGTTTACTTTATTAAGGCAATGCCTTCCCTTTTTACTGGGATTTTACGCCTTGGTGCTAGTCGCCACCCCCTGGCCTATGGAAGGCGGGCTTGGGGTAGTCACGACACGGGCCCCGAGGGCGGGTCGTGACAAATTGGTATCAGAGGAGTTCGGTTCTACCGCAGAACTTATAACTCTGATGTTTCTTTCTGTGAAGCAATAGTGTTGAGAGTACCGAGTGTGGTTTTCAGTTCAGGGAGTCCAGTGTTGGTGCAGGCGGCCGACGTATCCATACACCAGGACCCTGACAACTGATTTCCGACTTTGTGCACGAAAACACTGATTGCGTGTGTGTTTTCAAAGGTTTTTCCCCTTAAAACAGCTCAAACCAGGTCAGCTCACCAGGTATAATCGTTTGATCATGTTACGTTGTTTCTTTCAGGATGGCCCCACGACGGCAGCCAGCTAGGGTTCCGAGAATCGAACGTGACAACAGCCCACCGAGCGACGAGGCCTCGGTGCAGGGCCCTTTGTCAGCAGTGGCACCGGCGGTAGCTCTACCCGCCGAGCCCCCGATGCTTCCAGCAGCAGCCGCTGACGATGCACGTCGCCTCAGCGCACTGCATGAGTTTCAGCGCCAGCGACTGCCCAGGTTTCGTGGGGAGACGGATCCCCAGGCTGCAGAGGACTGGCTGGAGGCAGTGGTACGAGTGTTTAGGCTAGTGAGGACACCAGCAGACCTCATGTTGATCCTCGCTGCGAGCCTACTACACGCAGCAGCAGGTAGGTGGTGGAGCCACTTGTTTCAGTTTTGCGATGAGATGAACTTCGCATGGGAAGACTTCGAGACCTTCTTCAGGGTGGAGTTTGTGCCAGTATCTCTACACCCCGAGCGTGTACAGGATATTCTTCCTTTACCGCGTGTTTTTCGATCAGAAGCCGAGTCATCTGTGGGCAGTAGACAGATGATGCAGAGGTCCAGGAGGACCAGACCAGCAGTTGGGCGATCTCGGGTTTTAGGACCAGTGGTGCAGGGCACCCGGAGTGGGAATAGAGCTAGCCGTGCAAGGAGCAGGTTGTGTTACTCATGCCGCGGAAAGGGTCACCTGGCACGTGACTGTCCGACTCCTCGATCCGCAGGCTTGGAGGGAGCCACCAAGGTTGAGGCAGCGACAAATGCTTGAGCAACAGTAAAGCAGGTGGACAGGAGCGGAACTAGTGGATACGTCTCTTGTACTTCTAGTTCCATGTTGATGTTGCTTTTGTGTAGCGTCTTGTATTATGAGCTGCAATAATAAAAGACGCATCCTTTGTGATGTTTTCATTCCTGTCCTCTTTTGTGATGTTACTAAGAGGTTCCAGTTGACTGTTGACTTGACCCTCACTTGTGAGACATCTACTGGAGGAGACCAGTTACCACACACCGATGCCGACAGTGTGACTCAACCCTTAGAGGCGAGAGTAACGGTTGGATCTCTTAGTAGTAGCATCGAGGCCTTACGAAGTCATCCTTGGTATGGATTAGTATCATCCATGTTAGGATTGACTGTTTTAGGCAAAGAATGTTGTTCATCCAGGGGATGAGACCAGGTTTCTCTTATCGGCAAAGAAGAAATCTTGCAGCTCTTGTGGGACCAGAGATGGTCCGGGCCACGTCAGAAGAGGTCCATGTCATCCAGGAGCGGATGAGGAAAACACAGAGCCGGCAGAAGTCATACGCTGACAGGAGGCGGAGGCCACTAGAGTTCGAGGATGGTGACCACGTCTTCTTGCGGGTCTCACCTCGACGTGGTATTCAGAGATTTGGCCGAGGTGACAAGTTATCTCCGCGCTTCATCGGACCCTTCCAGGTCCTCAGCAGGGTTGGTGAGGTGGCTTATCGCCTGGCTCTACCACCTCAGATACACCGGGTGCACGACGTCTTCCACGTGTCTCAACTGAGGAGATACGTGCACGACCCGACGCACATCTTTGATCATGGGGAGCTTGACGTTGACGATGGGGCGACTTTTACGGAGGTCCCGGTGGAGATAGAGGATCGACAGGAGCGGGTCCTGCGTGGGCGAACGATTCCTCATGAGCGCATCAGATGGCGGCACGGGAATCTCCTGGAGAGCACATGGGAGCGGGAGGCTCAGATGCGTGCTCAGTACCCTCTTTTGTTTCCCTAGTTTTTGTTGTATCTTTACGGGGACGTAAAGCCCTGAGGTGGGAGTAATGTAAAGACCCTTAAAATTCAAGGGAAATTTTTTTCTTAATTTTCTTTAGAATTTTACAAGAGCGCGGTTTCAGACGGCACCTGATTCCGAGGCCCGGAGTGCCCGGAATTAATTTCCGAAGTTTGGCTCGGGTACGTTCAGTGAACGAACGAGCGGGAATTCCTAACTTTTGACCCGGTGCTCGGAATTGAAATCCGAGGGCACCGATGAACTCGCAGCGCCGATATTCGCTTAAAGAGACCTTTTCGGGAGTTGCGTTTGTTGCGGGTTGAAATTTAATTTTAGGGGTTTTTAGTTTGAGTTAAATAAAATTTGTTTAGAACAAATTTTATTATAACTTGTTAAAAACCTACCAAAGGAGGTTGGAAGTGGGACCCACACCCACTTAACCTCCCTTGGGAGGATTAAGTGTGGTGGGGCCCACACGAACCCCTAAACCTTTCAAATCCTCCCAACTCCTTTAACGCCTCTTTTAATGGCATAAGTTACTTAATTAATTAAGGGAGTTAAACCCTTTTTGAATTTCAAAACTTTGAAATTCTTGTGGTTAAGTTATGTAATAATATAAGTTAAAGCTTATATTATTCTAGGGGATTCTTTTACCACCTTGGGAGGATTTCTTGAGAGCTTTGGAAGCTTTTCTTCTTCTTCTTCAACTTGACGAAGAACACGAAGAACGCCGTTCTTCAACGAAGAACTTCTTCGCCGAAGAACACGGTCTTTCCGCGACTCCATATCCGCGACGTGACGTTCTTCTTCCGCATCATCTTTTCCGCGACGAACGCCATCGACAACGACTCTTCCTCCGACGTCAAAGGAATCGACACCGATATTCCACGACTCCGTCAACGTGCGACTATCAAGGTAAGGGTTCTTGAGTTCGTTGTTTCCTTTTTATTTGACTTTCCTCGAGACTTGACGTAGAACGCTCAAGTTCCGACGAAGGACGCCGCTCCGCTCTTCTTCGTCTTCGGTGTCAACGAGAGAGAACACCGCACCTTCCTCGGACAACCTTTGTCGGCGTACAAGGATTCGCCAACGACGTGCCTCTTCGGACGCGCCTCTTCGTCGTTGAATTTGACGAACGACGACCGCGTCGCCCGACCTCCGCGACGTCGTCTTCCGCGGAACGTAGACAAATCTTCGAACCTTATACCAAGGTAGGGGTTGTTGATTTAATATTTAATTATTTCATTCTTGCTCGTGGATCGTATAACTAACGTGGGGATGTTGATTATTTTTAAGTGTTATAGTTAACGCGAGGGGGGCCGGACCGCACGAACACGGCCGAACCCCCCCCCCCCCCCCCCCTCCATCGTTCTTGTTTAATTCTTGCGGTGGAAGCAAAGTGGCGTGGTGCCGTCGCACCACGCGGATTACCGTACGTTTATTTTTTACGCGGCGCCGTCGCGCCCCGCCGGGGTAGAAACTTCAAGAACGCGACGCCGTCGCGCCGCGTTGAAAAGAATCAAAGCACGGCGAAGGGGCGCGGTGCCGTCGCACCGCGCCGGATGACGAACGCCGCGGCCGGTTCCGGGCCGCGGCGGGACGAGGAGACCGCGGCCGGATCCGGGCCGCGGCGGGATGTGAAGACCGGCGGCCGGGCCGCCGGCGTCGGAAGTCGAAGGCGGGACCGGAATTTCCGGTCCCGTTGGTAAAAAACCGGCCGGCCAGCTGGCCGGCCGGATGACATAAAACCGGGGGATTAAATCCCCCGGCCGGTTCAACAAAACCCCCCTCTTAATGAGGGGGGCGGTTCCTTGAAGGAGGGGGGCAGCCGACCCCCCGGTTGCGCTCTAGCAGGCCCCCCACGTGAGGGGGGCCGTTTTGTTACATAGGCGCGGCACAAAGGTCGCGCCACCTTGAAGAAGCGGGGGCTGAGCCCCCCGCGTGCCACCCTCGTGTGGCGCCGGGCGCCCGCCGCCGCGGTCCGCCGCCGCCGCCGCGCCGCCGCGCCGCCGCCCGCCGCCACCGCCCGCCGCCGCGCCGCCCCGGGGGGGGGGGGGGGGGGTCGGGCCGGGTCGGCCCGGACCCGGACCCCCCCGTTTCGAACCAGATTTGGTTTTTGGCCCATAACTTGAGCCTCGGACCTCCGAATGACTAACCGTCTGCGGCAACGCGATCCTTGGATCGAGACGGTCGTTTCGGTATATCGCACTCAAGGTTTCGGTTTACTTTTAGTTCGGCCGGGTTGGTTCGTTCACGGAACCAACCGGGCCTTCGGAGCAGAAACACTCATATCTTGAGCTACGGACGTCCGATTGACGTGCCGTCAGCAGCGTTGTGTTCCTCTTAGAGAGACGGATCTTTTGGCATACTCCGCCCGAGGTTTGGACGCAGGTGGAGTACGGTCGGGTTGGTTTTGCCTTAAAAACCAACCGGGTCCCGGAGACGAAAATGCCAATAACTCACAGACCGGGCGTCCGATTGACGCGCCGTCTGTTTCGTTGACTTCCTCTTGATGAGACGGAACTTTTGACATACTCCGCCCGAGTTTTGGATACAGTCGGAGTATGGCCGGGTTGGATTGTACTCGAAATCCAACCGGGCCCCTGGAACGGGAAAGCTAATATCTTTCAGACAGGACGTCCGCTTGACGAACCGTCAGCGGCGTTGGTGGTTACGTTGAGTAACGGTCCCTTTGAGTTTACCCTATGGGAGTTCGGGGTACAGTTGAGATACGGCCGGGATTGGTTTCGCTCTCGAAACCAACCGGGCCCCTGGGACGAAAAGGCTAATAACTCACAGACCAGGCATCCGATCAACGCGTCGTCTGTTGCGTTGAGACCCCTGTGACGAGACGGACTTTTGAGATACTTCTTTGCGGGACTTTGTGATACTTGGAGTATCGACTAGTAGCTCGTGGAGCGGACCCTCCCGGAGACGAGCGTGCAGAGTACGGAGACCGTGTAGCCGGCTGAGACCTGACGACTGCTTGACCGACTCGACTTGGAGTGAGTCGACTAGCCCAGTGGACGGAGCGCCCGGTATTTGGCGGCAGACCCACGGCGGACGGAGCGCCTGGTAGTTGGCAGCAGACCCGCGGTACTCGACAGGAGGAGTACCTCAGTAGGCTATCTGGGTAGCACCCGGTATTTGGCAGCAGACCCTCAGCGGACGGAGCGCCTGGTAGTTGGCAGCAGACCCGCAGTACTCGACAGGAGGAGTACTTCAGCAGTCTTGGGTTAGTGAGCGGCGGCCTCAGAGTCGTGACAGGACCACTGTACACTCTAGAGATGGAGCTCTTCAGCAGTTACGGTTTCGATAATGAAAATCCTGGTTTGAGCTGAGACTTTTGACCTTTGTGTTTCCTCATGATTGAGATGGGTTACTTGATAACTTAGGTATATGTATGGGCATATACCTGGGTAGTGGTTATCCGTTGATCTCATGATCCTTGTGTTTCCTCATGACTGAGATGGGTTACTTGATAACTTAGGTATATGTATGGGCATATACCTAAGTAGAGTTTATCTTTTCTGATCTTCTTGTGGTTATCCTTGTTGGTTTTAGTGAGACCTTGAGGGTCTCGGGGTCCCTACTGAGTATCTTATACTCACCCCTGCACGGGCTATGCCCGCACTTCGTTGTGTTGGTTGCAGACGATGGACAGCGCTGACTGCGATTGAGGCTTACGGAGTAGGTCGGTACCCGGAGGAGGACCACTGAGCGGGTCATGCTCGGAGCGGACAGTTGGACCGAGAAGTTGTGGAGCTATCTGTACCTACCCTTCAGGTAGGATCCGTGGTGGACGATCCAGGAGCTGAGCCATCTGTACCTACCCTTCAGGTAGGAATCGAGGAGGACGTCCCAGGAGCCGCTTGTACTTCAATTGCTGTTTTCCCTTTCGAGTTGTACTTTACTTTACAGTTGGGCTTGTATTTCCGGCCCCTTTACTTCAGCACAGTTGTTCTAGTTTTGTGTACTGCTTTACTTCTGCTTGTTACTCTGAGGTGCTTGTTTACTTTATTAAGTCAATGCCTTCCCTTTTTACTGGGATTTTACGCCTTGGTGCTAGTCGCCACCCCCTGGCCTATGGAAGGCGGGCTTGGGGTAGTCACGACACGGGCCCCGAGGGCGGGTCGTGACACCTCCAAACATGAATGGATCAAGACCAAATGAAAAATTCCACGAACTTTTCATTGGTTATTCTTGTTTTTAATCCCTCTCCCTAAATCTAATATGTCCCATTTAAACCATGTGTGAATGATTAATCATTATACCCATGATCCACTAAGGGATGATCTGAGAAAGAATGTTGTAATCTGTAATGGAATTGTGGAGCAGTGATATGAGCATATCAGAAAGGTGGCAGCTCACAATGGAGGTTAGGAAAAATGGAGGGTCACCAGTTGGGTGGTCAATGGTGAGGGAATTGTGCGACCCAGTGGGAAGCACTGTCACGGTCTAGCGGGACCACACCGAAGGAGGAGCCTACTGCGGCATAGGACACTGGTGGGGGACATGATCCACAGTGGTGGGACGTGTCTTTGAGGCCATGAAATTGGATTCCACCAGTGACAGGGAGGCCGCGAAACAAGGCAAGGATGGAAGACCAACCACATTGATAGGGGGAGCCATCTGACCAAGTCATCGGTGACTGTTTGGAATAGAGGGATGTGGCTGGGGTAGGCCACATCTAGTGGAATAGAACATGCACATGTGACATGGTCCAAGATAGAGAACTGGGCCATAATCCAATGGGACTGGCTAGATCAGGAGGGCACAGAATGACCTGGTAGGGTCAGATTGGGTGAACCATACCATACCCTTTTTACTAAATTCCACTTATCATTCAAACTATATACATTTGACGAGCCATTTTCAGCATTGGGACCATAAAGACGAGTCATTACATTATAGATAATCATTGTGATTTTATTTGGATATTGGTATATGATCAAATGGATTGAGAAGTACGTTATCCCGAAAAACTAATGTTATGAGAAGAATCTTAGGGATGGTTGTGACTATGTGTCTTGGGGGACTGCATGACCCATCGACGACACATGCACCATCGACACACTTTTCACCATTGATGCTCCATGTTACATTGATGATCTTTGTGGCATAGAAATCCTAGATATAATCACAACTTCAGGAACCACCGAATCTCTTTGCACCATCAACGCTACGTGCTCCACTAACATTATTTGTTCCATTAACTCTCCATGTTCCATCGACCCTTCATGCCCGTCAACTCTATGTGAACATCCAACACTTCTTGTGTCATAGATACTAAGATAACTATGGACTACAACTATAAATCCCTACCTTCATTCATTAGACATATACCTGTTTGATTTTACCGTATCGACTGTACTTCATGTGTTTTCTTTTGGGATGTGCTTCATGTTTTTCATTTTTTTAATTTGTGGGTTTCATGGACTTATTACTATTTTGGTTTTTGTGTCCATAATGAGTATTGTTTTACTCAACCCAACACAGGATATTCCCTCACATGTCATGTCTTGTGCAGAGGATCGTTTCATTAATGAATTCCTTTGTTGATCGGGGTCATGTAGTACTTAGAGAGGGGCTTGATAGATGGGGTGTTCATTAGAAACATCATAGAGTTGTTTCTATACCTACACCTCAAGTAGGGTTTTCTATAGTAAAATTTAAAAATTAGGTACCTTTTCTTTTGGTTGGGCTTGTATTCTGGAAATGTTAACTTTTATATATTTTACTTTCAAACTCTTTTGTTGGTAACTTATTGGTATGCATTTCTGTTTCAACATTTTGTCCTAGGAAATGGGTTCCTATGTACATTGACCTAAGAAAATGCCTTTAATTTGTGGAATATTACTACTCGGTGCTTGTTGCAAGCCACATTACTATTGGAGTTCAGTTTTGGGTAGGTATGGAATAGGCCCTAGGGGATAAGTCGTGACAGTGTGGTATCTAAGCCAGTTGGTCCTACCTAATAAACCAAGAGTCAGTGAGATTGGTTTGGTGAAATAGTGTAGAATGTTTCATATTTGGATTCCAAGCTAGGGAGTCCATTGATTGTGTGGTGGATGACATATCCATAAACACAGACTCGGCATTCTGATTTCTAAATCAGTACATGAAATCACAGATTATAGGGAAAATTATGGTACATGCATTATATATGATTGAGTTTATTCTCATGTCCTTATTAAGTCATTCTCCACTTACCAGATTTACTATACTATATGTGGTATGTCATGATCTATGTTCGGATTCCTCCACAAAGAGTTCCATCCAAGATTCTCTTTTTTCATCATGATGATGATCCACATAGTAATGAGGCATTAGTATAGGGGACAATATAAGAGATAGAAACTTCATATGGTGTTTTAATGATAACACCACTTGGAGATCATCATTTACTACCAGTATTATCAATAGAGGATGTATAGAATTAGAGTGTGTTTAATGTGTTCCATAGGTAGTGACCTCTAAGGTTCTAGGGTGAGAAAAACCCCTATGAATTTGAGTATTGGATTAAGGCACTTGTGCATGTCTTTCACAAAGTAAGGATTCGTCTCAACCATATAGAAGTCCATTTAATAGGACTTCTACATGAATTAGTGGGGAGATGGTGGAACGTATTGTTCTATAAAAATGAGGATACAACCCTCACATATATAGACATCAAGAATCTTTTTAGAGGGGAGTTGATCCCTGTGAAATTATTATCTTTGTGTATACAAGAGCTACTGCATCTTCAGTAGGGTAGACAGAATGTATTCGATTACTTTTCAAGATTTAGAGAACATTCTGACTACTCAAAAATATAGTGTGAAACAAATTCATTAGGGCCCTAAACATAAAGAAGGGGCTACCCTAAGATATAAATCCATACATGATATCCCATAACATTGTGGTATTTAATTGGGTACTAGAGAGAGCCCTTATAGTAGAGAGATTCATGGAGGAGAAGTTACCAGCAATTAGAGCTACCACCCGAAATAAGGTAGCTAAGACTTTGGTAGTAGTTAGTTGATATCTGACGCATCGATCATTTTGGATCAGACTGTTTAGGGGGTGACCCTAGGACATGGGTTTAGTAGTACGAGGATCCCATGTAAGAGTGACTTAGTCGAAAGATAGGATGTGCTACTCATGCAGTAGTCGGGGACACAAGTCTTGAAATTTTCCGACTCCATGTATGGTTGATTAGAAAATGGTCGAGGGAGCGTCAAGGCATAGTTTAATGTTAGAAAAAGGGAATTATACTTGGCAGAGACAATGTAAGAGGTTCTTAAAGTGTAGTAGGATGGGGGTGGATGATCAAGTTTCTACCACAACCACCAACAAGAGGTGCACCACGGGCTCAGGGAGCTGGTGGATTGGGATGAGGCCTACTTCAGGTGATGGAGACTTGTGAACCTAGTTATCTATAGATTATTAGAAGAAGGATATATGTCTTTTCCACCATAGATGAAGTTTTGATAGAAAAAGGTTCCAGTCACTCTTTTCTCACTAAGTCCCTTGTTCGAGACAAGGGGATTCCAGTGGAATCATTTAATCAATCCCTACACATAGTGACTCATATGGGAGGAGATTCATAATTGGTCCATTGGTGCTGATAGAGTGGCCTTACATTTGGGGATGAGTTTTGCGGTTTGGATCTCTTCGTGGTACCGTCAAGGACATACGACTCCATCCTTTGTATAGAATATTTATCCACAATCCATGCCCATATTGACTATTTTAGGTGAATAGTGCAGAGTGTCCACAAAGATGGGGTATGGTTTAACATTTTATATGAATAAGAAACCCATGAAGCATAGGATGGACTCACACATAGTATGGTGAAAATGATCACACCCCATTTGTCTAGCATGGCCCTCTTTACAGTGGATGAGGTGAGTCCTCAGTGTCCTATAGTGGTGGACGAGTACGAAGATGTATTTTCGGATGATGTTATAGAATTATATACTCACATGGAGGTGGATTTATATAATGATTTTTACAATAGGATGGAACTAATATCTATACATAAATATCATATGACTCCCATGGAGCAGTCTCAGTTAAGTATACAACCGGATGACTTTTAGCGAAAGGGATTCGTGAGACTTGGTTGTTTAGCATTGGCATCCCCATTTTTGTTGGATATGAAAGAAAATTGGTGCATGGGACAATTTGTAGACTACCAGGGGAAATCCAGATAACTGTGAAGAACATGTATCAACTACTAGGGATGGATAACCTCTTTGATCTTCTAAAGAGATTTAGTTAGTTCTCAAAGATAGACCTCAGATCTGACTAACAATAACTTCGAGTATGTGATGAGGATATCTTCAAGACAACTTCCATATGTTGGTAAAACCACTATGAGTTCATATTAATGTATTTTGGAATGCATATTTACCCAACAATTTTCATGGGATTCATTAACAATATATTATATCCATACATAACTAGCCTGTTATGGTCTTTATTAATGACAACCTGATATACTCAGCGTCCGAGGAGGAGCATGAGATACACATTGGATAGTCCTAGAAACACTCCGAGGGAACTGGATTTATGGGAGGCTCTCAATAGGTTCAATTTCTCAGACACGTCATTTTATTGTCTAGTGTTGTAGTAGATCAAGTGAATATTGAAGTGGTGATTTATTGCGAGCCACTGAGGAGTGTCACTGAGGTGCGGAGTTTCCTAGGTTTGTATGGGTACTATCAGAGGTTTATAACAAAAATTTATAAAAAACATCACACTTTATGGAATTTAATGGAAGGGGCATCCTTTTGTGTGGACAGAGAATTTCCAATAGTGCTTTCAGGAGATGATGAAGAGATAAACAAGAGCTCCCATCATGAGGTTACCAGAGGAGAGTATTGAGTACGTGGTGTTCTGTGAGGCATCATGGATCTATCATGGTTGTTTCCTAATGATGGGAAAAGTGGTGATTACCTATTTTTCATTCCATTAGAGGTAGAATTAGTAGAACTACAAGACCCATGACATTGAGTTGGAAACAATATTCTCTGCTTTTAAGATGAGGCTGAACAACCTGATGCATGAGTGATTTACCGCCTATTATGACAAGAATAGTTTCACATATATCTTCCCTCCAACTGATTTGAACATGAGATTGAGGCATTGGATAAATTATTACAAGTAAAATGAATTGATGATAGTCTAAACTTTTGGAAAGGGGAACATGGTGGAAAATTCTCTCAGCAGGAGATCGAGTTCACATCTACTAAATGAGTCAACAGAGTAGATATCCAATGAGCTTGTACCCGAGTGGTATGCGATCCTGCTTGGCATCCAAGAGACCCAGATTCAAAACCTGTTTGAGGCAAATTTCTGGGGTACTGTAGTATTACGATAGCAGCATTGTAGAAGGTATTGTTCGATACTGTAGCATCCAAAACAATTCACCCGATTTGGGCCTTCGGGCCACAGGTTTGGGCCTACTGTCTCATGGGCATTTGGGCCATCAATGGCCTTTGGGCCACAGGGCCTTCGGGTTACAAATACCATGGAGTAGCCCCGTTCACATAGAGCATGCCTTAGAAGAGGATTAGAGCAACAACTGAATTCACCAGATGCATAGCTAACAAGATTAAATGAATGAGAGGGTATGGAAACTTCCATCGGGACCAGGCACCATGCATATTTATACGAGGAAATTCTATTAAATCATCAATTCATTGTGGGGATCTTGGAGATTAATTATTATAAAGATAGGGAGGGGATGTTCTAGCATGTTGGGCCTACGGGTCATGTATTGGGCATGGTATGCCTCTGGGCCTTCAGGTCTTGTATTGCAGGTCATATCGAGCCTTGTGCCTTTTTCCTACTAGTCTTTTTCGGGTTCCCCATTAACCCTTAAAAGGGGTATTATCCATAATAAAATAAGAAATAAGGCCTTCAGTCCATTCAGGTAAGGAAATAGTGTATATAGCCTCACTACATATATCTTTTTTGGATAGAGACGAAGCATCTTATCTTCAGTCGATGGTGTTTACCCCTCCACTCATACATCGAGTTAGGTAGGCACATCTCCTAGATACCAACTGTGAGACTACATGTGATTATATCTACATGGGTCATGACCCTGAAGGTTATTCTAATGGTGGGGACCACATCATTCTCATTAAAGGGAGCACTGTAGTGTCAAGGACGTCGCTGGAGGAGCTCTTAAGGGAGTCACATACTATCATTTTTGGGGTACAAAAAGAGGTAGAATAGATTTATCGGGACCTCCAATTTTAGTTATGGTGGCCATGTAATGAAAAATAAGTAGAAAATATTGTTTCTAGATGCCTCAATTCTTAGTTAGTTAAGGCTGAGCACTAGGATCCAGTTGTCTTGACCCAACCACTTGATGTTCCAAAGTTTATGTGGGAAGGGATATCGATGGACTTTTGATGATTTTACCATGAATTTATAGGGGACATGATACCATATGGATGATCATTGACCAACTCACCATTTCAAACCGCCTCATTGAGATCCTTGAGGTGATTTTAGTTGAGACCATTGGATGCCTCTTTGTGTGTGAGCTAGTTCGTCTTCACAAAGTTCCATCAATGATCGTATCCGATTGTGATGCTCTCTTTACATCATCGATGTATAATAGATTATATGGTTGTTTGGGAATCAATAGCTCTTGAGAATGGTGTTTCCTCCCCCGATGTGTATCCATTTAGAGAAGAGCATCCAGGTTCAATAGGATATGCTACATGCATGAATCCTCTACTTTGGTCATAGTTGGGAGGACCAACTAGCCCTAGTAGAGTTTTCTTATGAAAAAAATACCCCTCTACCATTGGAAGAGGCATTTGGTGTTCGATGAGGGAGACCATGTGTTCCTTCGTGTCTCACCTTGACAGGGATTGAATATATTTGGTTGTGGTGGAATGTTATCTGTGAGATACATAAGACCTTTTTTGTTCTTTAGTAGAGTTGCGAGGTGGAGTTCTGCATAGATTTACCCATGTAGTTGCATCGGGTGCATGATGCATTGCATGTGTCATATCTGAGGAGGTACGTACTGGATCCGTCACACATAATTAACTAGGGAGAGCTGGAAAATGATGATGGGGTGATTTTTTTAGAGTACCCGGTGGAGATAGAGGATAGACATGAGCAAACCCATCGTGGATGGTTGTTTCCTCATGTGTTCCCTCGATGGTGTAATGGGAATCTCTAGGAGAGAAATTTGGAGTGGAATGCTCAGATTCATTCTTAGTACCAACATATTTTGGTTGAGTAGTTTTTTTGGGTTTTTAGGGATGTAAAACCCTACGGTTGGGAGAATGTAATGAATCTGATTTTCCAAATTTTATTTTTAGAAATTATCTCGTAAAATTTTACGACCTCGCGCTATGATGGTGTATGATTCTGAGACTCGGGGTTCCCTGAATTTTTTTTAAAAAAATTATTTTTTTAATAGCACGCGTGCATGAGTTTTCTAAAAAAGTGATATAACTCGAAAATATGTCCTTAGATCCAACATAAAAGGGCACCATTGTGCTTAGTGTAGTGGGCTTACCAAAGTCACAACCTAACATTGGTCGATGTGGGTTATCAGTAGAAAACATGAATAGGGGCATAACTGTAAATAAGATAATTAAATAAAAATTATTATATTTTGAATTCCTAAAAACTCATAAATGGAAACTCAGATTGAAAATATTACACCATCATTTAATTCATAAGGGGGTGTTCCTCATAGGCATGTCATAACATAGAACGCCACAGATCTGATGGAAAATTTAGTTTTTGGACATGAATGCCATTAAAATATTTAAAAAATCTATTTTATATAAAGGATATATATTAAAGCAGTGGTATTTTTCTTTTCTAATAATCCATGTCATTTAAATTCAGTGTTTTCACCATAACCCTAGAAATATCCTGAGGCAAGGATAAATATTATCTCTCCCGATGATGAATGTTATCGGATTGAGGCTCAATGATGACATAGACCAACATTCTTTTCCAATTACATTTCCAATCAAAGAGGTAGAATTTTTCTACTAAATGAGTACATTTCCCATCTCATAATGTAATGAAGAAATATTACCAACCCAAGTATATGTTAATTAATGGTTTTTCATTCTTGTGGGGTGGATAATTATTATGGGATTAATAGGACTGATCATGGTGATTATTCTACTGTTGGTTTATTTGTGGTCCCACATACAAGAATCGATGAAGGCCGAATGAAAAAGGTCCTGATAATTTTTTGGGTGTTCATGTACTTAATCCCTCCCCAAAAATCTATCATTTTATTCATGCATTCATCACCCATTGAAACCATATGGAAACAATTGATCTTTGCACCCAGGATCCATGATGCAACGATCATGGACATAAGTATGTGATCCATGATTGAATTTTAGAGGTGTTACAGGACTGCGGTAGGTAGGAGTTGGCTCATGATAGAGGGAACAGAGAATAAAGAGCCACTGATAGGGTGGCCAATGGTGAGGGAATCGCGTGAACCAGTGAGAGGTCAGGTTCTAGTGGGGCACAAAACCATGGTCAAGTGGGACCGCACTAGAGGACGATCCCTTGGAGGCATATGCAGATTGTTGTGGAATGGAATAATTAATGAATTTTTATGAACTAGGAAGTGGATATGAGGCTACATTGAAGGAATCCCCCAGTAATGGGGAGTCCATAAGACTGGGTGGGGAATGCAGACCGATAGAGTTGACCAGGGGAGGAGGATGGCCACATGGTCGGGCAATCGCATGGACCAGAGGGATGTGGCCCGGTGAGGCCACATCTCGGTGGAATAGAACCAGCCCGCATGACATGGTACGAGATGCACCAACACATCCAAGTCAGGTCTGGTAGGGAGAACCAGGTTGTGTCGGGTCAAACGAAGCAGGATGGGTCATACTAGCAAAATACCAGACCCTTTTTACTAAATAGGTAACATCATTCAAACTGGGTGTTCATTTGATGAGTCGTTTGTGGAGTTTGGACCCTTCTCACAATGTGGTCCTTTTAAAATACAATATGTGAGTTTTTTTCCAATGTCGGTTTACAATCCAACATCTTGTAGAGTAGTTTCTCCTGAAACATGTGAGCTATAAGCGGAATCCTATGGTTGGTTGTGAATATCTGACTTCAGGGATTACTTTACCCATCGATGCATCATGCACCACTTACTCTTCATGTTCCATCGATGATGCATGCGCCATAAATTTTCTCAGTACCATCGACATCCCAGACTCCATCTCCACTCCGGGAACCACTGATACTTATAGTATCATAAAGACTATAAGATATGTGGACTGTAACTTCAAATATCTCTTTTCATGCTCTAGACGCATACATGTGTGAGATGACCGTATTTACTATACTTAATGTGTTTCTTTTCTGGTGTAATCTATGTGATTCCATTGTGGTGTTGGTCTTGTTATTCATAATGGTATTACCTTTTTGGTTTTAGGGTCTGTACTTTGTATTATTTTACTCACCATTTCTTGGGTTATGCCTCCACATGTCGTGTATTGTTAATATGATCGATGCAATGATAGAGTCCTTGGTGGACTGGGACTAGGTGGTTCTTAAAGAGATGCCTGATAGATGAGCTTTGTTTTAGTGACATCAGACATCGGTTTTTATACCTACCCTTCAGGTATGGGTTTCTTTAGGAAAATTTGAGGAGCTTGTAATTTTTCTTTTGGTTGGGCTTGTATTCTGGCCCCATTTTCTATTTAGTTTTGTACTATTGTACTATATTGTTGGTATTTTAGTCGTATGCATGCTTTTTTATATAGTTTTTTTTTCGAGGTTTTTGGGCATGGATATGGGTGCATGTGTACAAGTACAGAGGAAAATGTATCACAAATGTTGGATATGCCTACTCTGTGCTAGTCGATAACCCTTGACATTATGGAGGTGGGCTCATGCTTTCTTGACACTGTCCTATGTATAATGTTTCTAAGAAAATAATGATCATAATCACTAAAATCATAACAAATGAATACGATATAGAACTTCCGGAAGACACATATATATGTAAAACCATTACATAAGTGATGTATTATTTTCAAAACATATCTATGCAGTTTATAGGGACTACACCAACGTGGTAGGACACAATTCTATACCCAATCATAACCCATTCATTATAGTGAATCAGGTTATACATTCTTTTTATATGAGATTAATCCTCTTGAATAGTTCCCATCATTATCATATGATAAATGAATCTTTACCTAGTGAATTGGAGAGCTACAATGAGCTCACCCAATGCAAATTTGGGATCCCCATAGTATATGATATCATAGGATTACCTTGTTCTATCTAGGACACTCCATATTATAAGTTGAAATTGGTGTAATTGAATCTATTTGGGATACACCATCATACAAGATGTAACAGGATTACACAATACTATCTAGTCCACCACGTCATTTAAGCTATAACGGGAAAAATCAACTAAATCTGGGCCACTACATCATTTAAGTTGTAATGGTCTTACTCGACTCTATCTAGGAAATTCCATCATATAATCTAGGTATATGAACTATTTTCTAAATAATGTATTAAGATCTTAAATAACAAAAAAAATCATAAAAACAATTAATTTTTCATATCATCATTCAACCACGGAATGGAAATGGGATTCATGTCCCTCATGTGGAAATGTGATTATCTTGTATAAATTAAAGGTGTTTAGTATTAATCACTTTTAAACATGATTGACTAAGAAAAATGATACATGTTCTATAAACATGATTCCATCAAAATATAAACCATTTAGAGAAATAATATGAATATTATCCATGGATAATATCAAACATAAAGCATAGCTAAAACTAAAGTATATAATATTAGATGGAAACTAATTTTAAAAAGGATAATTTAAAACAAGTATTTATAAATATATCATATAAACTAAAAATGTAATTTAAAACATAAAACATTTTGAAACCTTTTTTTGAAAATTACCTTGAAAACTTATAAATTATTATTTTAAAACCATTTTAAACACATTATAAAATAGAAACTATTTTGAAAATATTTTTCCTCAAAAATGTGATGAAAATATAATTTAAGCAACTTTATGAAAACATTTATAAAAAATTTTATTTTTTAATAAAACAGATTCTTAACTGACGGGATAAATAATGTTGTATTTTATTAAAGACACATTCTTTGTTATGTTAAGTACCAAAGAGTGTAAAAATGGTACCATTAGTAAAATATATATTGAATAACAATTTTAAAATAAAATTCATGATTATAATTGGTAAATGGATCATTAAAATTCATTAATAGAAAAATAATCATAAACAATCCTGATAAACAATGATATTTTAGCAAAAAAATGTTACCACCTTGTTACCATTGAATCATATTCCCGATGAAAGAATAAAATTAACAAATCATAAAATATCAAGAAAATAAGGATATATAGGATATAAAATGTGAAATGGAAGTTTATAAACCTCATATAATAAAATAGGTTTACAACATGGAATGTGTCTCAATGAAGGAAAATTGAGACATAATTATTTCACACATTTGGTAACTTTTTTTTACCATAAACAACTTCAAATAGATACCATAAAATGTATTTTTAGAAACTTATAAATTTAGGGATAATAATAATAGAATAAACTCAGAGGATTTATATAAAAAACATTAATGAAACTGGTGGTGAATATGGCCTCAGTCTCATAGAAATATATGTGAGACTAGAAATCCCCTTACTACAAGAGTTAGTTTTGAATTGTATTTCCCAAGAAATAATAACATCAACATAAAAAATTTATATCATAAAATAATTTAAATTCATGTTATAAAATGTCATAGTTCATTTTATACACAACAAAACAAGAACTATTGTTGAATATATCATATAACTAAAAGAAATAAAAGTGTCATGAGAGAACACTTATGATATGTCATGACATTATTCATACATGTCAAAAACACATTTATACAAATATATGTTTATTAGAAGTCTTCCACATAACCATATTCTTATATATCATATCATATATTCTTTTATTTAGACATTATATTACCTATTTTGTATCAATTTCAAATTAATGTTATGTTGTGGGTAGTAACATCTTTGTTTTTCATATATGTTTTGAAATGTTATTAATGATCCACTTACATAGATCATGGTCTAATTTTTTCAATAATGTAATATGTGGTATAAATAAATTATATATTCAGTAAATAATTACTTATTATAATCTATAAAATATATAAATATTAAATTGAATGCACTATTCATGGAGACGGTATACCATACGTACGAATGGACATTGTTTCTGTTTTCTGATTTTTTTGAAAAAAAGTATTTAACTAATGTATATATATATAAATTTATATTAATTACATTATAATTATTATTTTATATATATTATAAAATATTACAAAAAAAATATTTAATACATTCTGTGTAAATTTTGAATGAATAACATCACTTTGAGGAGGCGGTAGTCCACACGTTCACAAGCAAAGTAATAATATTCCCACCAAATAGAAAGCTTGATGGTATATTTCATATAATAATTAAAAAAGAATATATAAATCATAAATATCATAAATATTATATAGAAATATTAATTCCATCGTTAATCCCAACCATTGATGCTGGTAATGTAAAAATGAACGACATTGGTTCGTGAGGCAGTTGTCCGCAGAACACACAAAAGATGACAACATATCCCATTGGATGTAAGTGTGTATCTGTGTAGGAAAAGAAATTAACATAAAAATATATATTTATATTGACTATGATGATTTTATTATATAATAATGGAATTAAAATAACTTAGGGGTCGTAAAAAGAAATAAAAAAAGTTCTTATTGAATGGTGTTACTTGTTATTGGGTTATTCATTTTAGTTTTCACCAAAGGAATAACTATGTTTTATTTCTTCCCAAAATTAGAATTATAGTATGGTATAAGATAATTTTGGATCATAACTGGTCATGTGTTTTCTGAGAAATAGTTATTTATAGGTGTGAATAAGTGATAAGGGTGAGTGACATATTATAGTGGAGCATGACTGGCATTTTTGTAAATAAAAAAAATAAACACTATTTTTAATACTCTCTTAAATAATGTACCTCCAATGTTTTTATATTTTGTAGAAAAGGGAGGTTATATTATAAATATTTACATCTAATGGATTTTTCAAACAATTCTAGGTTATTTTGGCACCAAAGGTTACAGTTTGAACACTACGTAAACTCGTTTTAAATTATTTGTTATAATTAATTATAATTAATTTCCCTAATATTTTTCATAAAAAACTATTTCATTAAAATAATAAATATTAAATTAATATTATTAAAAATATTGAATCAATTTTTTCTACATTATATAAACAAAAGTGGAATGAAATTAATTTAATATTGATCCTTAAGACGGAATGAGACAATGAGTTGTTTATGTGAAAATCTTCAAAATTATGAAAGTTATTTATAATTAATTTTAAAATAAAATAGATTATAATGAAATAAATTTTATTAATATATTTATTATTTATATAAATATTCATTTAAAAATATTTAAAATATAATTTGACTATATAAATAAATTAGATGAAAATGCTTCTTTCAATTAAAAATCATCAATTTTCACTATTTATCAATAACTAAAACTTTTGAGAAAAATACCATCAATTTATCATAATTAAAATTTGATATTATAATTTTAAAAAATAATTTTTTTATGAAATAAATTTTATCAAATTTTCACAAATTATATTTACAATATATTCTCCATTAAAAGACTATAAAATTGTCTTTTATAGAAAATATTTTTATGTGTAGAATTGGATTTATTCGTATATATTTTCTAGAAAACACATAGCATGAATTTTAAATAGTTTAATTATTATAATATATATCATTAATATTTTTTAGCAAAATTTGGCTATTATAATTTGTTGATGTATAATGAGTTTGATGGCATAATTATGGTTTTCCACCAAAAGACTTCTTATATTTTCAAGAGGGTTTTATTTTCATTTCACGTTATTGGTAAACAAATAATTATTATTGTATACATGTGTAAAACAAATTTGAATAATTTAATTAATATTATTCATAAATTACATCCTAACAGTTATGTGATAACTACAATTATCTTTTTATAATATTATTTTTAGTATACTAATATTTTTATGCCTAGGCCTTGCATATAAAATAAGACATCGAAGGAACTTCAAATCGAGTATAAAACCATCCCATTTTTTCAATAGAAGAAAATATATGTGTTTTTTGTAGCGTAATATTTACTTGGTGTTGTGTGGAATCCAAAAAAAACATAATGCTTTCATATAACACAATCTATATTCAGGGATGCATGAAATACATAATATGTAAAAGTTTAAATTAATTCGATGAATATATTTCTGAAAATTTTACGGCGATATAGTTTTTATAATGGAGTTGTGTTTCTTCAGGGCATGAAATTTATCACAACCTATTTTCTTCAGAGTTTATCTAGAAAAAATCGTGAAGCATTTGATCTCTATAACTAATGTTTGTTCTATTTCAGGTCCATAAGTGGTCAATGGATTTTAACTAGTCCAATATGGAGAATAGATTTTCATGAGTTTGGATTCATCTCTATATCCTTAATTGGGTCTCCTGGAACCCAAAAAATATTCATGATATTGTTGTATCCATTGTAGTTCCTATTCATCTTTATAGAGAATCTTAAATGGTGAAAATTGTAATTATCCAGGATTCTATTCGAGATTAACCTATGTGAAACCAGAATTGATTAGATAATTATATCAATGTGTGATGATTATATCAACTATAACGTGGGATATCAAAATATTACTCATCTTTATGAAGAATATAATATAGTGGGACCCTATAGAAAATCCATTCATATATTTATTCTTATCATGAAATGTGGACTGTGAGGGTGCATGGATAATGAATGGAGGATGAGAGATAGTGAATCCAAGACCATGGAGCCTGTGAAACATGTTGGAAAGGATAATATCCTAGGGAATTTACTCAAAATTGTGTAGGATCGTATATCTGATGGAATCATTTCATATGAAATGACTTTGAACAAAGGACTGGTTATGATCCCTGATAAATTTTCAAATTCTAATACGCCTGGTCATTAGATAGGTGTGGAACCTGGAAGCTAGGAAACTGCTGGAATAGAATTTTCTATGAATATTTAAGATATATTCTCTTAGGGTTAGGTGGAAGAGAGTACTCCTCAAAAATAGGGGACCCTCAAGAATAGGCTACTAATGTTTTTATTAGCTCAGATGAGTGAAAATAGGATTCCCTTAAACATTCAAAATCCGAACAAGATATTGATGACTCCATTTATTTTTAGTTTTTCATGAGAGTCATTTTCTTGCATAAATTATATCGAATGGGAAATATAAGGTGGATGAATCACCTTAACTTTAGAGTTCCAATGGACCGTCTAATATATTAGAGAAATTTTAGATCCAATGAACGGGCTAACAGAATTGATAAGTTATTCTCAAATTCAAGATCTATCTCCTACGGAAATGGTAAAACCACTTGCTTCCACCCCAGGTCATGATATGGTAAAAGGTAATGCAGTTCTAACCAATGTGGAGTGTCTATTACACTAGATTCTGGTAAAAAAATTGTCTTCTTGATATTTTCTACATGATATATAGCAACGTGGTCATTCACAATGAATTTGGAAATGATCATCGTTATTACTATGCTTATAGTCAATCTATAGGCATTGGGATTGTCAAGGAATGTAGTACATATAATTTGTGGGTTTTATAAAAGAACACATGGAATTCTAGTGAACTGGATCCTTATGCCTGTAAGGATCCAACCCCATAGAGAGACATTACGGATCCTGTTGTGGATGATGGGACATATCAACATCCCAGAACCTAGAGGAGTGGAAATCATTTGAGAGATATGGGTGGGGGTCGATCCCATAATTGATTTACATCTTGTATTTACTTAACAGTTGTGTTTCATGGTCTTTGTTGCAGTAGTTTGATATTGGTTACTGATTTTCCTCCCCAATTGTACATTGTTTTGTTTTTATTTCCAATAAATTTTTGGACTATGGACTATAACCTAAGGTTCATGCAGTCTTGATATAACTTTATGTTTGTATGTGTGTATATACTTGTGTGTCTATATATGTGTGTCTAGATGGGTATGTGCACATATGTATGTATTTAATTTAATAAAATGTTACCAATTAACTTTTTAATATTTTTTTTTAAATTTTTTTAAATATTAATCTATTCATTTATTATTTTATAATCAGTAAAATTGTAAAAAATTATTTTATCATTCTCTAATATTAATTTATACATATATTTTTTATTATACATGTAATAATATCAATAATTTTTTAATATATATGAATAATATCTATTCATTTCTATTTTGTAAGTTTTAACATTTAAAAGATGTTTTTAATTTATATAATTAATTAATTTAATTTTTTAATAATTTTATAATTTAAATATTTAATAATAAAATAATAACTATTAATATTTTAATAGAAAATATAATGAAATAATAAATAAATAAATATATAAATAAGTAATTATAAAATTAGATTGAATATATTATATATATAAAGTATATACATAATTATATATTGAAATATATATATATATATATATATTTAAATATGTTGACAATTAATTTAAAAAACTTTTTAAATATATATATTTATTATTATAGTTATATATATATCATTATAAAACTATAAAAAATATTTTTATTATACATATAATTAAATAATAAAACTTTTTAAATTAATTTATTAATAATTATAATTATAAATAATTATATACATATTCTAATAATTGAAAAATAAAAAAAATATTTTTAATATATTTATAATTATATATAATTAATTTTTATAAAATTTTAATAAATATATTTAAATGGTAAATATATGAATTATATTTATAATTATATATATTTACGTTAGACCTGGTTACAAATCCATGCGGTAATGAATTTCCTCTAGCACGTGATGACACATGCAGGATGCAGGCAGGCGGTGATGTAGACATGATGTAGGTACGCGGTGACATAGACAAGATGCATGCATACGGTGACACATACATGATGCTGAACATGACCATCGAGCCATATTGTGGGCCTTCAGGCTATTTAATCGGATTCATGTCCGATGGAATTTTGGGCCATGTATGGAATAAATAATGCTTGATGGGTGGCTATCCCTTGAGGGCTATGCCCGGCCTTTCAAACCTGTGTGTGTGTGGTGTGTGCGTTTAATTTAATTGTACCCCTAAATACCTTTTATATATATATATATATTTATAATTATAAAGAAATAAGTTAAAATACATTAATTTATAATTATAATTATAAATGAAGATATATATATTAAAAATATTATAAAATTACAATAAATATATTTAAATAATATATTGTAGTTAGGGACTTTCCCAAGTGGTAAATTCTCCTTGTAATCCTGCATCAAACTGAGTTCAAATCTTGGTGGGGGTGAATTTCAACTAGAAAGCGGTGATATAGGCAATACACAGGTATGCGGTGATGCATGAATATTGCATACAAAGAGTCACAAAAGGATGATGCAGGCATGGCAATACACTGGACCTTCAGGCCAGTTTATGGGCCATTGGGTCATGTACTGAAGAAATATGTCTTAACAGCTGGGCTATCCCTTCAGGGGACTATGGGATGCCTTTTTGTAATTTTTCCCTACAAATACATAATATATATTTATATATATATTTATATAATATATATATTTTAATAAATTTAAAATATATATATGTAGTTATAAATTTATAAATATATTAATCTATATCTATAAATATATTTATAATTATAAAAAATATTTATATATATAATTATTTATAATTATAATTACTAATAATTATATTTAAAAGTATACAAATTTATATATTTTCCTAATTAAAAACTTATAAAAAATATATCTAAATAAGATATATGTAACACCCCAAGCTTCCATGGTATGCTTCTCTTTGAATAATACAGTAGCATGCGTTGTACACAACTTCGAGTTCTAACACACACCACAACCAATCAAACTAGCCATTATGAATAGTAATACCCACTTTTTGAAAGTTTATACATCTTATATTTCAAAATGGACTTCATTTTTCGATTCGGAATATCGAAATTAGCTTAGAGTGAATTTTTGGTACTTTTCTGATAACTTTCATATTTTGACGAATAGTGAAAATTACTATATTTTAATTAAAAACAACTTTTTTAATCGAAATAATTAATAGTAATAAATTATGAATTTGAGTGGTTTTAAATTATATTAATAATATATTTTTAAAATTTAATCCAATGTTGGTCATTGGACATAATTTCACATTTAAACCAGACATAAAAAAGTGTCAATCTTTTGATAGTTATTGTTTCTTAAAAACAAGCTTTTTGTTTTGATAGTGGGAATTAATTTTAAATTAAAAAATTAAACTTCTATGTTTTTAATTTGGTAAAATAGACTTTATTATTTAATTCTTAATATCAAAATTATCTTAGGGTAAATTTTTGGTATTTTTCTGAAAACTTTTAATTTTTGATGAATAGTAAAAAACACTGAGTTCTTGGTTAAAACTGATTTTTTATAAAATAATTATTTATTTTGATTTAAATTAATTTATGTCAAAATAGACACATATTACTTATATAAGATCATTTTAATTCATTGGAGTCAGTTTAGAATAATTTTAGATATATAAAATTTTTATTGAACTTTTCACCGTCTTTTACCCACCTCTTAGGAGAATTTGAAAATTCTCATAAAACATAGTTTTACCGCTTCTGTGAGTTAAATTTATAAAATCTAAGAGATACAGTTAATATCAAGGAGTAAAATGTGGTTCAATGAGATGAAAATAATTTTTGGTGAATAGTAACTTTTTACTTTTATTTACCACGGTTAAAAGTAAATAGGGTGATTAAGGGTAAAAATGATATTAATGTTACCCTCACACATATCCTAATTCTATTGAACAAGTTTATCTCGACAAAAAACAACCTTAGGAATAAAATATTTTCATTTATGTCCACTTGGATTAGATTAGAACATTTATTATTATTAAACTCAAAGAAGAGTTAAAAGAGTTAAAATCAATGTTTAATAACTAAAACATTTTTAATATAGGGATTTACATAATATAAATTCGATTATAAATATTCATTATAAATATAAAAAGATTTCATAGATCATGGTATTTTATTTTTAATTTATAGACATTAAATAAATAAATTTATTTATGACACAATGATGATGTAGTAATTACCTTATTCATGAAAGAATCAAATAAATGGTATTATAAATATTAAAATAAATATAATTTCGATGTTTTTATTACATCCACGAATTTTATAGGTGAATATGACATGTTAGGATTGATTAAATGTATTTTTTTTGAAGTAATAATGTTTTTATTATTTAAAAAAACAAATACCAAATAGTGTCAAAATTGACATAAAATAGTTGTTTAAAAAAAATATTATATTATAAATTGATATAATGGTCCTAAAAAACTAAAGTTAGGCCAAAAGACTTATATAATAATATATATTACATTAATGAATCAATTGGGGTTAGATTGGTAGTATATAGTATGTTTATTAACCATATAGTGTAAGAATACAAGAAGACACGATAAAAATTAAATTATTAAACTTAGAGTTAAATCTAAATGATAAGGATAAAATGGTAACATAAACTTGTCTAAATATTATTGGTTGACTTGTTTTCGATCTATACCCACCTTATACATTAAAAAATCAACTTTGGAGCCATTATAAACTGAATATGAATGTATTATAAAATAATATTTTATTTTTTTCCTAAGGTGCCCCTCACCCCTCTTATAAAAGGGCACTCCCCCTTCTCTCTAATTCACACCTTCTAAGCCATTTGGATCGGCCAAACCCATCCCAAATACCCTGTAAACTATCCTCCATTAAACCTATAGGCCTTATTTGGATCATAAATCCAACCTAAGGACCCCTTTTGATCAAATCAAATGGAATAACCTGAAGAAGAGGTAATGATTTCACCACCCTCTATCAAGTTCCTTTCTTCTTCCACTTATTTTTTCGTTTTTGTTTCCATTATAAAATAATAACTCCAGTATCTTATATATAATATGATGTTATTATAATTATGGAACAACCAAATTCATTATTCTATCCACCCTGTGAATGACATGTCACCATACGTGTGTACGTACGGCTAACCGTCTCCACACCGTGGTGTAATTGTTATTCAATACATTATTATATGGATGGGTATAATAATGATGTGTATTTGTTGTAAATGATAAATATAACATGATAAGGATTATGTATATATAATATAACATCTAATTATATATTATTATCATATCAAAAGAATGATATTTTCGCTCGTGTGTACGTACGGATTACCGTCTCCACGACGCGATGAGATTCATTTCCAAGTTCACCATTCATCGACGATTATAAAAATATATATATTACTAATAAGTTTGTAATACATGACATAATAATTCTACTGGAGGTATATATTTATATATATATAAGTATTTATGTACTTACATATATCTTATTCACTTACTTCCGTTCAATACTATATGAAAACGGAAACAACGTTTATGCGTACGTACGGACTACTATCTCCATAAATGGTGTTTTCCATTTCATATATATGTCTACTATACATATTTATATTGTAAATATATATGATATATAAATAATGTTTTATATTATTGAAGTATTTAAATCATGATCTATGTGATACAATCAAGAGTAACAAGTTAAAACAGGTAAGATAAAGAAAGCGATTATTACATGAAATATTAATATAATAGGGAAATTATTATTAATTGGGTAGTATAAAGTCATAAATGAATAATGTATGACATAATAAATATTAATATGGTTCTGTTATAATTTAATAACATACTATAGTCCTCATACAGAAGGTTAAACATACCCTCGACTAAAAGAAAGTGCAAGGTATGGGGTTTTTCATCTCACTCCTTATTCCCGTGAGATTCATGCCATATTTCCACTATTACCTTTTGTGTGGTGTATGTACTGCCCATAATTGTATTCTTTGTGTAATACACTTTAATTTATGTTTATTTACATATTCATTGTATAATACCTCTTTCATGGGTTGTATGTTTCATAAGTTACCAAATTGGTAAGGGTTAATTTCGCAATCTCTTTATTATCTGAGGTTGTTTTTACGTAAGTATCTACTGGGACATATTTATTATCCATGTCCATGTTTTATGAAAGAGTTTTCAAAGGGATTATTTTAAGGTACTTTTTACTAAAACATTATTTCAAATGTTTTAAATATTTATTCTTCTAAATCTTTCTCATTAATGTCCATGTCTTCAAAATGGGTTTTAAGGATTTATTTATATGGACATGAATGTTTTTAAAATGTTAATTCCTTTCAAAAGATTAAAAGTGGTATGAGACACTTTGATTAAAAAATGTCTTTAAATGACTTCTTTTCTAAATTGTGTGATTTTTAAATGTTTTCATGAAAAATGGGGTATTTCTCTCAAAGAGTTTTACAAATCATTTTCATATATGTCAACATCCTTTGATAAATTTTACACTTTTTTGAAGTTGATTTATTATGATACAAATCATCCATATTGCATTTAAGGTTTTGTGATATTTTTGACTATGGATGAGTTATTTTTATGCCATTAATGGTTTATGATTAATGTTTTGGAATTTCATATGCTATTTTTGATAATAATTTTTATGTTATATTTCATCCTCTTATCAAGATGAATGTGTTGGACTAGTATGTTACAGGTTGGGGTCTGGTAACAGTAGACCCTCTGGGTTGGTGTCCGGTTATTAGAGGCACTCTGGGTTGGTGTCTGGTTATTAGAGGCACTCCGAGTTAGAGTCCGGTTACAGAGGCTCTCCAGGATGGAGTCCAGTTACAGAGACTCTCCAGGATGGGTTACAGTTACAGTTATCCCTTAGTTCTTGGCACTAGGCCTTGACACAGAAATTAAAGTTCGGAATTATACATTCTATCATTATGAAAGTGGTTACTGATATTACATGTGATTATTCGACTAGTAGAATATCTATGTGAAGGAGTAAATGGAATTATTTAATTTTATTTGTACCATATTATGATGAAGTTAAAGTTTAAAAGGCTTTTGTTTTAGTTATATATTGTCTTAAATGTTTATTCTTATTTATGAACGTTTCCACTCTATTTCTTACTCTTACTGAGCGTTTGAGCTCACCCCTTTCTATGTTTTATTTTTTCCCAGGATTCCAATAAGTGTGTTGTGATTGATATGCAGGGTTAAGCCAAGGGAATAATGGAATCCATAAAGATTATTTATGTTGTTTTTTATGTCTTAAAGTGAAACGTAACATTCATATATGTAATCTATTTTCCAAGACTGCTAAACTGATTGGTCCTTCAGGACTTGATTCCTTGTAATCATGCCAATGTTTTAAAATAATGCATCGAATCTGGGTAACTAGTTTCGGGGCATTACAGTTGGTATTAGAGTAAGTTTAGCAATAACCTTGGAAACTAGATTTAGATAAACTCTGATTATAGCACATTACCCTAAGATAGACTTTGAGGATTAATATAGAATAACTTCCAAGATTTTTGGTATTGTAGAAATTTTGTGAGTTTTCCGAGCAATACATCCATGTTTGGATAAGAGCAAGTAGAGGCGGATCTGGCACAGATATACCTAAGGGTAAAACCTAAAAACACCGCATTGAGATAGACTAGAATGGGAACTGGTGCACGAAAACAGGCCTTGATGCACTCTTGGTTACGACACTCCTGAAAGATATGCTTAGGATAATTCTCATTTTATTTACAAACCATTATGAAGGGTTTATGAGTATATACTTCCTCAAACAAAAAATTATTATGATTATGGATTATATCCATAAACTGTTTAATGTATGTTAAGTCTTTTAAAAGTTTGTGATTAGGTATTTCTATTCATAAACTAATCTAGTGTATTCCATTGTTTTGAAATGGCGCTCAGTAGAAGGAATGAGAAATCCAGCAAAACATATGATCCAAAGAGTAATAAGGATAATATCTTCCACGGTATTAAGCAGTCATTTAGAAGGGAAATAGTATCTCATGTATTATCATCATATGAAGAAATAGTATCATGTGTTGATAAGATAAGTAAAGAGTTCTCGGAGTCCTATGGATTTGAAGGGAAGCCAGAGAAGAAAAGGTTGTTAGAGAGAAATACAGATAAAGGGAAAAAGGTATAGAAGGATTTTCCCATATGTGATAATTATGGAAAGAATCACCTTGGAAAATGCATGAAGGGAATGGGAGTGTGTTATAAGTGTGGAGAAAAAGGACACCATGTTCGTGATTGCGAGGGTAAGAAAAAGGATTCAAATGTACAATGCTTCATCTGAAAGGAGTGGGGAAACTATACGAATCAATGTTCAAATCATCAGAGTATGCCCCAAATGATGCTATTGGATAATAATAAAGTTATGATACTAACATAGATGAAGATGAATTACTAGTGTTCTTATGTTGTTATTACAGAATTATTTCATTTGAGTGTTTTATCAACGATGTACTGGTTATATGAATTATGGAGATAAATAAGGATTGTACTGTAGTACTATTTCATTGAGGATTTGATATTTTATGGTACTATGAAAAGTGACTATACAGCGAGTAAAAATTTATGGAAATTACATGGTTGATGGAATGATAAACCTTCATATGGTCCTAATATTGAGGTACAGATTTTGGAATAATATATGGTTGATTTGTGTAAATTATATTGGATATTATTTAATACCTTGAAACTGATTAATGATTTTTCATCATTGGAGTTTACAACATTTTTGATAAAAGGAGTATATCTAGTATTCTATAAAGAATAAGGGAGAATGAATGTAATCAGTAAGGTTTTATGACTGACAATCATTTTTTTGATTTTCAAAAATCCGGTTTGAGGGTAGCCGGTTCCCCTACAAGCCGGTTTGAGGAGAACCGAAAAACCACATCATCATTTCAACAAAAATCGCGAGATTAAAGAGGGAATACCAAAAACAAAATCAAACGCCATGGTGACCACGTGTCCCCCCTCGGTCCACGATTCCATCACGCAACCGCACGCCGCTCTGTCACCTCGGGCTGCGCCACCACGCCCTGACACCACGGACGAACTGTCGCCTCGAGACGCGCATCCAAGTCGCCGGCGAGACGCGCCGGTCCGACTACCGATTCACCGCCAGCAATAGAAGAGTCGCCGAGCAGACGCCACCATCAGCCCGTCCACCGGAGAAGAAGCAGGAACACATCCACCAGGAGGAAGGTGGGCTTCACCAGCATCCGACAATTCCACTACGCCGAGGCCAAGAATCATCCGCCGCGGAAAACGCCAACACGCATTGTGAAGGATCTAGAGCGCTCCGAAGAGTGTGCCGTTGAGAGAACCGGTCTTACACTCAAAGATCCATACAAGAACGCATCAAAAATCCACCGAAGCAGAGATCCAAGGCCAACGGAACCATTCAACCCCCGGCCAGATACACCGGAAAGAGATCCATAAACGATAAACAACTATTCAGAAAAAACAGCACAACCATCAACCATCACCTCCCTGGACGAGGGACCGGTGAGGCTCACGCTGCCGACCACAACTGCACAAACAAAGATTAAACCCCCCGCGCCGCCATCCAAAACGTCCACAGATGCAACTCTCAACCTTTAAACCCTAAATCAAAGAACAAAGTGACAATCTTACCCGGCCAGACCAGGGACTCAGGCGCCGAAACAACATCGAGTCGCGAAGACCCCGATACGCGCAGGATAAGTCTAAATGTTGGAATGGATTAAGTTTGAAAGGTTATTTTTGGATTTTTATAAAAGGACAACACGCAGACCGTGTGACAACCCATCGTGTCGGACAAAGCTATGAGAATCGAACCCACAACCATAGTGTGATTGGGATTTATCACCTTCCACTGGACTACGTGAAGTCCCAAGATTTTATAATGTTGTTTTTTAATGGGTCTGATATGTGAATTATACATTCATTATATTTGGAACCCTATACGATTAGGATAAATAGAGTATTTTTGAGTTGTATTATGTTTTGTAGTGAAAGATGAGTTTGTGGTAGAAATATATTAATGGATAAAACTCTAATTATAAAGTAAGTATATCTCCTTATGATCTTATCCAATCTCATAAATAAATTCCTCAACATTAAGTAAAGGAACTTAGAAGAAAAATGTTGTCCTAGATGGTACCTTAGATCATCACAAATTTATGGCTTTGGGATTATTGGCCTTTTCATAGCCATGTTCTCTACCACTCTCCATCAGATATTGATGGTTATATTTCTCTTCCATATCCATATTTTCCTACATGGAACCCTAGTATATGTTATTTTTAGTAACCTTCATACTTACCACTCTTTATTTTAAATAGAGGCCTCATTAATCCATTTTTTGATGTGGGATTTCAACTAAGATACTATGAAATGTCAATCCCAAGTTTCCAATACCAAGCATAAATTGCGAGGACACAATTTATTGAAGGAGGGGAGAATGTAACACCCAAAGCTTCCATGGAACGCTTCTCTTTGAATAATACAGTAGTGTGTGTTGTACGCAACTTCGAGTTCTAACACACAGCACAACCAATCAAACTAGCCAGTATGAATAGTAATACCCACTTTTTGAAATTTCATACATCTTATATTTCAAAATGGACTTCATTTTTGGATTTGGAATATCAAAATTACCTTAGGGTGAATTTTTTGTACTTTTCTGATAACTTTCATATTTTGAGGAATAGTGAAAATTACTAAATTTTAATTAAAAACAACTTTTTTAATCGAAATAATTAATAGTGATAAATTATGAATTTGAGTATATTTAAATTATATGTAGAATATATTTTTAAAATTTAATCCAATTTTGTTCATTGGACATAATTTCACATTTAAACCAGATATAAACAAGTGTCAATCTTTTGATAGTTATTGTTTCTTAAAAACACACTTTTTGTTTTGACATCGGGAATTAAATTTAAATTAATAAATGAAAATTTTATGCTTTTAATTTGGTAAAATAGACTTCATTATTGAATTCATAATATTAAAATTAGCTTAGGGTAATTTTTTGGTATTTTTCTGAAAACTTTTAAATTTTGATGAATAGTGAAAAACACTGAGTTATTGGTTAAAACCGATTTTTTCATTTAAATAATTATTTATTTTATTTAAATTAATTTAAGTAAAAATAGATACTTAATAATTATATAATATCATTTTAATTCATTGTAGTCAGTTTATAATAATTTTAGATATATAAAAATTTTATTGAACCTTTCACCGTCTTTTACCCACCTCCATGGAGAATTTGAAAATTCCCCTAACACTTAATTTTACCGCTTTTGTGAGTTGAATTTCAAAAATTTGAGAGACAAGGTTAATATAAAGGAGTAAAATGTGGTTCAACGAGATGAAAATAATTTTTGATGAATAGTAACTTTTTACTTTTATTTACCACGGTTAAAAGTAAATAGGGTAATTAAGGGTAAAAATGATATTAATGTTACCCTCACACATGTCCTAATTCTATTGGTCAAGTTTATTTGGACCAAAAACAACCTTAGGAATAAAATATTATCATTTAGGTCCACTTGGATTAGATTAGGACATTTATTATTATTTGATTCAAAGAAGAGTTAAAAGAGTTAAAATCAAAGTTTAATAACTAAAACATGTTTAATATAAGGATTTACATAAGATAAATTCGATTATAAATATTAATTATAAAGATAAAAATATTTCCTACTTCTTGGTATATTATTTATAATTTTTATACATTAAATAAATGAATTTATTTATGACACAATGATAATGTTGTAATTACCTTATTCATGGAAGAATCAAATAAATGGTATTATAAATATTAAAATAAATATAATTTCAAAGTTTTTATGACATAAACTAATTTTCTAGGTGAATATGAAATGTTAGGATTGATTAAATGTATTGTGTTTTAAGTAATCATGTTTTTATTATTTTAACAAAAAACAAATACCAAATTGTGTCAAAATTGACATAAAATAGTTTTTAAAACCAATATTATATTTTTAATTGATATAATAGTCCTTAAAATCTATGGTTCATAAAAAATACTTATATAATAATATATATTATATTAATGAACCAATTGGGGTTCGATTGGCAGTATATAGTACGTTTATTAACCATATAGTGTAAGAATACAAGAAGACAAGGTAAAAGTTAAATTATTTAACATAGAGTTAAATATAAATGATAAGGTTAAAATGGTAACCTAAACTTGTCTAAAACCTATTGGTTGAGTTGTTTTCGACCTATCCCCACCTTAGACTTTAAATAATAATCTTTTGAGCCATTAGAAACCGAATATGAATTTATTATAAAATAATATTTTATGTTTTTTCTAAGGTGCCCCTCACCCCTCTTATAAAAGGGAACTCCCCCTTCTCTCTAATTAACACCTTTTAAGCCATTTGGATCGGCCAAACCCTACCCAAATACCCTCTAAAATATCCTACCTTAAGCCTAGAGGCTTTAGTTGGATCATAAAGCCAACCTATGGATCCCTTTTGATCAAATCAAAAGGAAGAACCAGGAGAAGAGGTAATGAATTCACCACCCTCTTTCAAGTTCCTTTCTTCTTCCACTTCCTTTTTCTTTGTTGTTTCCATTATAAAATAATAACTCAAGTATTTCTATATAATTTGATTTTATTATAATTATGGAACAACCAAATTCATTATTCTATCCACCCTTTGAATGACATGTCACCATACGTGAGTACGTTGGGCTTAGCGTCTCCACGTCGTGGTGTAATTGTTATTCAATACATTATTATTTGGATGGGTATAATAATGATGTTTATTTGATGTAAATGATAAATATAACATGATAATTATTCTGTATATATAATATAACATCCAATTATATATTATTATTATATCAAAAGAATGATATTTTCGCTCGTGAGTACGTACGGATTACCGTCTCCACGACGCGATGAGATTCATTTCCAAGTTCATCATTCATCGACGATTATAAAAATATATATATTGCTAATAAGTATGTAATATATGACATAATAATGATACTGTATATATATATATAAGTATTTATGTACTTACATATATCTTATTCACTTACTTCCGTTCAATACTATATGAAAACGGAAACAACGTTTATGCATACATACGGACTACCTTCTCCATAAATGGTGTTTTCTATTTCATATATATGTCTATTATACATATTTATATTCTAAATATATATGATATATGAATAATTATTTATATTCTGGAAGTATTTAAATCATGATCTATGTGATACAATCAAGAGTAACAAGTTAAAACACGTACGATAAAGAAAGCGATTATTACCCGAAATATTAATATAACATGGAAATTATTATTAATTGGGTAGTATAAAGTCATAAATGAATTATGTATGATATCATAAATATTAATATGGTTCTGGTATAATTTAATAACATACTATATTGTTCATACAATAGGTGAAACGCACCCTCGACTAAAGTAAAGTGCATGGTAAGGGGTTTTTCATCTCACTCCTTATTCCCGTGAGATTCATGCCATATTGCCACTATTAACTTTTGTGTGGTGTATGTAATACCCATAATTTTATTATTTGTGTAATACACTTTCATTTATTTTTATTTACCTATTCATTGTATAATACCTCTTTCATGGGTTGTATGTTTTGTAAGTTACCAAATTGGTAAGGGTTAATTTCACAATCTCTTTATTATCTGAGGTTGTTTTTACGTAAGTATCTACTGGGACATATTTATTATCCATGTACATGTTTTATGAATGAGTTTTAAAAGGGATTATTTTAAGTTAATTTTTACTAAAACATCATTTCAATTGTTTTAAATATTTATTCTTCTATATCTTTCTCATTAATGTCCATTTCATCAAAATGGGTTTTAAGGATTTATTTATAAGGAAATTAATGTCTTTAAATTTTTAATTCCTTTAAAAAGTTTCAAAGTAGTATGGGACACTTTGATTAAAAAATTCCTTTAAATGACTTCTTTTCTAAATTGTGTGACTTTTAAATGTTTTCATGAAAAAGGGGGTATTTCTCTCAAAGAGTTTTACAAATCATTTTCATCTATGTCAACATCCTTTGATAAATTTTACACTTGTTAGAAGTTGATTTATTATGATACAAATAATCCATATTGTATTTAAGGTTTTGTGATATGTTTGACTATGGATGAGTTATTTTTATGCTATTAATGGTTTATGATTAATGTTTTGTCATTTAGTTTTCTTGTTTTAATATGAATGTTTATGTAATATGTCATTCTATTCTAAAGATGAATGTGTCGGACTAGTATGTTCCAGGTTGGGGTCCGGTTACAGAAGACCATGCGGGTTGGTGTGCGGTTATTAGAGGCACTCTGGGTGGGTGTCCGGTTATTAGAGACACTCTGGATTGGAGTCCAGTTACAGAGGCTCTCCGGGATGGAGTCCGGTTATAGAGACTCTCCAGGATGTGTTCCAGTTACAGTTATCCCTTAGGTCTTGGAAAGAGGCCTTGACACGGAAATTAAAGTTTTTCATTATTCATTACATAATTATGAAAGGGGTTATTGATATTACATGTGATTATTCTACTAGTAGAATATCCATGTTAATGACTAAATGGAATTATTTCATTTTATTTCTACCATATTATGCTGAAGTTAATGTTTAAAAGGCTTTTGTTTTAGTTATACATTGCCTTAAATGTTTATGCTTATTTATGAAAGTTTCTGCTGTATTGCTTACCCTTACTGAGCATTTGATCTCACCCCTTTCTATGTTTTATTTTTTCCCAGGATTCTATGAAGTGTGTTGTGATTGATATGCAGGGTTAAGCCAAGGGAATAATGGCGTCTATAAAGATTATTTATGTTGTTTTGTATGTCTTTAAGTGCAATGTAACATTCATATATGTAATCTATTTTCCAAGACTGCTAAACATATCGGTCCTTCCGAACTTGATTCCTTGTAATGATGCCAATGTATTAAAATAATGCACTGACTCTGGGTAACTAGGGTCGGGGTGTTACAAAATATATTTGTTATATTTATAATTTTATAAATATTTATATAATAATATATGTATACATGTTTATATAAATATATTTATTAATATATAAAAATATTTTTAAAAGTGTAGCAATATTTTTAAATATAATTTTTTATATTTTTTATTATAAATAAATATAAATATTATTAAAATTATATCTTTTTCATTACTAAAATAATATGGATAAAAATACTATTTAGCAGTGGTAGAATTTTAGTGATGATAAGAATTGTTTTATTTTCACATTTTTAGCACTAATAAAGCATAGTTTTATCAGTTCTAATTACTTTAGCACATATACAATTAAATTTATTAGAACTTTTTTGATAGTGCATATAAATGTGTTATATTATTTTAAAAAATAACCCTAACAGGGTCTTATTTATCGAGCCTTCAAGATCTTGTAGAACCCTATTGTTGTCTTTACTCTTATCGAAACCTATTATCATCACCTCCCTCACTCTTCATCAACTTTTCCGACAAATCGATCCTCTCCAAATCTTTGATATACACTGATTATATTTTTTTTTGTGCCTTCAGATCTGTATCGTACCTGGACATTGAATCGATAGAGTTTCCACATGTTTTTTTTTGTATCGTGTAGCCTTGTATTGTACTTTCGCACTACATCACACCACCCATAACAACTTCCACAATACCAAGTAAAATGGAATACATTATGCATTCGCAATAATTCTAACCACCACCTAACTACACGATTACTACATCAAAAGATAATGTATCCATTGTCTCTTCTATTTATGAATGTTTTTCATCCATTAATGATAATATAAATGTTGGAGGGACTTTTTGGTTTATGTTCCTACCATGATACATAAATAGAATAGTATATACTAATAGATAAATGTCATGTGATGATAGAAACCTATTTCTGTATGTTTTCTATTTAATTTTTTCTTATATGATTCATTATTTAATTTTCATATAGTAGAGACCATTTTTTATTCGTCCATATACAAATAGATAAATTTTTTATTAAACCCCACAAATAATTATATCCTAAACAACTTTATATATAGGTTTATCAAATTAATGTGTTTGATGGTCACTTTTTTTATTCATTATGTATATCTTGGAATTTTGTATTTTCAAAAACATTTAAACAAATTTGGTTTTTTTTCATCTCGTATGATTGAACAAAAATGATGTATTTTTTTTTTATACTCAATATATTTTAAAACAAGTTATATTATTGAAAAAATTATATCCATATTTAGTTTTAATGAATCTATAAAATTAAAATATTTAATTTATTTGTATTTAATTTATAATTTAAATTTTTTAAGAATAAATTTAATTATTGTTTTTTCTAGTTTTGAATAATTTATAATAATTTTTCATGGTGACATTATCACTTATTTTTGTGATTCATTCATGGTGATAATATTATTTTATATGTTTAATAGAACCATTAATCAAATTTTATTTTTTATGTTCGTTTTCAGTGTGGAATATATTTCTTACAAAATTATAATTACATTTTTTATTTGTGAATCCATTTTTCTATTCAATAGCTGTATTTTATATTATTATATTAGTTTCCAAATGTTATAGATTTTATTTTAATATAGTTTAATGTAAATATTTATATGTAAACTTTCATACATATTATATGGTATAATTTGTGAGTGAATCTTATCAAAGGGGGTTGTATACTGTTACATGTTTTAATTCATGGATCCAAATGCAATGATTTTGGTCTTCAAAATAGTGCGAGTATTTTCTAAGGCAGTTTGAAAATGAATTTAGAGTATGATTCTATAAAAAATATTTTTTAATAGAAAATCATTTTATTATGAAGATATTTTAATCACTGCATAACATTTATTTAGTGGTCAAAAACAATTTTAAAAACAAATAACTGCCACACCCACCGTCTTTGAATTTGATATTTTATTATTTTTCTTTATGTCGGGTAGTCTGGGTCAAAACCCAAATTAAAATTTAGTGTTTTATTAAAATACCTATTTTGGCCTTGATTGGGTCCAGTGCACCACGGTCAAAGCTGTGTGGCCTCTCCTGGGATGCCACACAACCTTGCCTGGTTCACCACACGCCATGCCTGATGGTCAACTAATGAAATAAGACGTATTAAGAATGGTTTTGATATTAGTAATAATATTAATCTCACCTAATAATATTATTATTATTAATAGTTTTATGAATATAACAATTAATTAAGTTATTAATATTGTAATAATAATTATTATTGTTAATATCAAAAAGTTAATGTCTATTATTTTATTTTATTTTATTTTCCATAGAAATATTTTTTATGAGGTGCGGGTAGAGTCCAGTTGATATCATGTGTTTTTCCTGGTAAATGATGGTTATGGGGTTTGTCAGTGCTCATAGCATGGGCATGACACGAGTGAAGCCACGTGGCTTCGTTAACTCACCTCGCGACCTGCTTGGTGCACGATTAGATAATTAATTATTAAATAAAATGTAGAATGGTTTTGATATTAATAATAATAATATAGTTATTATTTAAGAATACAATTATTATTATGGTTAATATTTTATCAACATATTATCATTTTTATTATTATTGTTATTATAAAATTTTCAATTTAATTAATGTTATTATTATTATTATTATAAGTTTTAAGGAGATGAATCTCATTAAGTTATTGTTATTATTATCCTCATAAAAATAATAACTATTATCATTATTATAACTATTTTAATTTTTGTCATTATTAACTTATATTTATTTATTTAATTTATTTATTTACCTTTCCCCCATTCTTTTGGATAGTGTTTGGACCCCCTCCCCTTCTCTCTCTCTAAACCCTCTGCATCCCTCTTCCCATCCCCTCCCACACACAATGTTGCACCTCCCCTATGCCGCACCACCTAACTCTCCCTCCAGCCTCCCACCTGGTGTGCATCATCCTTCCCTGATGAGCTAATGCAGTTCTGCCGTATCATCTTGCTCGCATCACCTTCCCATCTCTCTTTCACAGAGCAACCCAGCACCCCATGCCTTGTGCGCATAAGGCCACCACCCCATACCTCCCTGTCTTTCCCAGTCGCCCCCACCTAGTTTGAACCTCCCCATCTCCTTCTTCCATTTTTTCGGCACCCCTGCTTCCCTTTCGGAGTCCCCCTCCCCAGCCAGCTTGCTCACTGCCTCCCTAACCTGTCGCATTGTGATGCAACACCTCCCTCCCTGCCTGGTTCTATCGTGTCATGCTCCAACATCCCATCCAGCCCCACCTCTATCATGGTGCAACTCTCCCTCTCTCGTCATTTTCCTTCCACCCGGACGACCCCCTTCTTTTCCAACTCGAACTTGCACTCTTCACCTAGACAGATGACTTCCCTGCACCCATGCTACCCATGCACATCACCTTGGTCGCGACCTGTTTCATTACGATGACACACCAGATCGGCTCCCAGACTTCCCTACTTTTTTCCTTTGTTATGACGCCCAGCTGGCCTTCTAGCGTCACCGTATTTCCTCCTCGGCCGGCCTCTGATGCCTTTGTGCCACCCTTATTCCCCTCCATGACAATTGTGTTCCACTCTGGGTGAGTTTTCCCTCTCCACATGGGGTTTTGGGGTGGGAATCCATATTCTATGGGGTTTAATTTTTTGTTATTGGTTCGAATTCATGATATAAATTCTCACTAGGATCCTTGCAGTGCAAACAGAACACAATTGAGGTTTTGTGCTAGAATTCGAATATTTCAAACCATTCTTCAGTGGATTCTTGGTTCATGGTAGGTGGTTCGACGTTTAAACATAATTTAATGAATTAAATTACTTGCTTAGTTAATTAATGATGTTCTTTGATTAATTATTTTGGGTATGGATTTGGTTTTATAGATTTTTTCCATGTGATAGTTTTGTTTGGTATCAGATTCATGTGGTTTGGGTGCGTTCTTTGGTTGAAAACATGTAATTAGTCAATATTTAGTGTTTAATAATATTTAAAGTTAGTTTTCCATTTCTGTGGGAAGTGTTAATCATGTTTTCAAAATATTTTTGCATGTTCTTGGTCATAGGTGAAGGTTTTATATGGGTTAAATAGGTTGTGTAGTGAAACCCTTGTTGAAATACCCCTACTGTTTTAATAATGTCAGTGTTTGTTTTGTGAAAACGTGAAAATTGCGTTGTTTATGTTCTGGTGTACCATTCATATGCGTTTTTTCTAAAAAGAGGATTGAGTGGACTTTTGGGGTATAAAGTCATGTTTCGTATTCTGAAATTGGTTAATAAAAATTTTAGTGTCTTGTTTAATCGGGAAAAGTGCCTTTTAACTATGTGGTTGGGTTATTAATTGATGTGAGTGGTGCAATTTGTGTTCTTGATGCGGCATTGGGTGTGTCGAGTCATAAAGGAGGGTTGAGTTGGTTTTATGTGTTATGTCGTGTTATGGTTCTTTTTAACGAATTTGTTTTAAAAGAATTTAATATGTTTTAATAAATAATTATTAAAAATGCAGGAATAGATTAACTGAGTTGGCTAAAGACTTTTGGTGTGCATATTTTTTTCAAATGTATTTATGTGTATGTGAAAGTGTGGAGTTGGGTTTAGGTAACACCATGCTTGTTTTATTTGTCTATGTTTGACATGAAATGTGAAATTGGAACATCATGAGAAAAAAGGGGAAGCCTGGGAATTAGGTGGGAGGACTAGATCTAGTGTGCTAGTGATATGGAAGCGGCTCTGGACCGGTTTCACAAAGATGGTTTGACGATTACAACACTATCTAAGCTTTGAATGATGATTGGAGACCACAAGGTTATGGATGTGTCTCCCAACTAGTGGCTCATGCACGAGAACATATTTTTGTGTTTCCTATACCACTGTTCACTGAGACGTGATATTCAAGGGTCCCATTATTTTTTCTAGTGGCTATAGGGAATCTCCCACTGTTGGTGCTCCTGGACTATTGTACACTCACCATCAACATATGGTGTAGCTTGTGGGTTTTCATGAAGGTTTGGGTTTTATTAAATTAAATGGTGTTTTATTAATTTATTTATGTTGTTTTTTTGAATATGTTTTCTTTATAGAAACTATTTATTTAATGTTGTTCATGATTTGGTGTCCTTTCATTTATTTAGCCTACAAATATATTTGTAATTTAATGTTTCCACATGGAACCATTTTGTTGGGAGGCGTCCTACTGGGCTCTTGGCTCACACCCTACATAAACCATTGGGTGTATGTAGACCTTGTTCTTTGTGCATTCTAGGTTGTGGAATCATGCATAGTGGTAGTGGTTCTGGATGTTGCTAGTCCTCACGTGCAGGTTGGTGTTGTAATCTTGGGATTGCAACCTCTCTTGTCACTTGGAGGTTGGTATTAGAGTTTTAGTTCTCTATCGTTGTTGTTGTTCACTTTGGGTTTTTTTGTTGATTTGTATAATTAAAATTGTTTTTAGTTTAAGTCCTTGTTTGTTTATATGTTTTCAATTTTATTTTATTTATCCTTTTAGTTGTTTTGTGTATACTATATCTGGTAAATTGTTCCCATGTGTTAGTTTTGATACTCGGGAACTTGTGCAAGTCCATGTGGATCGGGAACGCCCTTCGGGACATTCTGCGGATCGGGTTGTGGGATGGTTTAGATGGCATCCCTCCTTGGTTCATGAAAAAATGGCATTAGAGGAGGTTTTCACTCTTTGTTCATGTTCTTTTGGAATAGAGTTGCGGTAGACTGGATTTAAGGTTGTTGGGACTTGACATTCTGAATACGAGTAAGGTATTTGGCCAACGCACCTCATGGCAAGACGCAAGTTACCAAAGTTAGTTGAGGTTTGTCTGAGTCTTAGGTCCTTGCGGTTAATCTTGTCTAGGGGAAATGAAAAGGGATTGGGGTAAGTGGTCCCAGTGATCTCGCAGGGTCTGGAAAGACATGTGGAGTCGGGGACGATGTCTTAGAATACTCTCTGTAGTGGTGGGGTGATTGTCTTATGGCTGCCAACCATTTGTTTCAGTCACCCGCCGACACTACTTTCCTCTTGCATAATCCCTCGTCTCTTTGTTTTGGATTCATGGAAATCTTTTTTTTAAATGATTTGGTCCTCAAAAATGTTTTTAAATGAAGCACATAAAAAATGATGTGTAAGGTTTGAAAAGTGTGGGTTGAATGTTTTGTTTGGTAAAAAATGAAATGTTCTAAATTTGATTACTGGTGTTCTCATGGGAAACCACATCCAAGAATGTATATTGAAAGAGAAATGGTTAATGGAAAGAGTGGATGAGATCCTGGATGGACATGAGGTGGGTGTCAGTGTGGCCTGGGAACATGCATGTGTGAGGCCCATGGGAAAACATTGGGGTTTTTGTAACACACTAGCTTTGTTTATTTTCATAACATTTGGATAATAAAAAAAATTGGTGTTTTAATAACATGTGATTATGTGATGAGTCCTTTTATTTTGGGAAGTGTAGTATGTGAGGCGTTTCTATCCGAGATTCCTTTTTGACAGATTTGTGTCTTGATTTTTAATTCTTATTGGTAAGTTGGTGTGAAAGCGTGTGCTTAGTGGTTTCTTTGGAAAAGTGATTTAAGAAGCCCTTGCATTGGTTCACCCAACATGTTCAGTGATTGTATACAGAATTTCTTGGCCATTGGACCAGTTTGATTTGGGTCTATGGTTCTCTTTCTAGACTAGTGAACGCCCCCATAAAGCATTAACATGTGATTGAAGTGCGGCCATGGGTAATTCACAGTTGGCCAACCCTCCAGTTGATTAAAGTAATGACACTTCCTTTTGAGGGACAGTGCAATGTCTATCCTTTTTTCCATTTTGGTTAAGCGGATCCTCTTGTGGTGAGATGTCAGATGTGAGGGGATTCGAAGGGTGTTTTGGTCTCTTTGAGTTATCTGATTCGTCGAGTGTGAAGTTTGACACCGTCACATCTGAAGGTTCCCCCTGGAAATGGTGAAAGGAATTCCAGCTGGGAAGGGTGAAGGCAGTTTAGAGCAATCGGTGCTGAATGATGTCTTGAAAGGCTGGTAGTGCTTTCATCAGCTGCATGAGTCATGTTTGGTGACGTCTTGTAGTGCTAGTTCTCCTTGAAGAGTAAGGATGGATTTCATAGAATTCGTTGGGAATCCCTATATTCATATGGGTTTGTTCCTTTTATTATGGAGTTCCAATTTTTCTATTCAAAGGGGAATACTCATCGGGCATCATTCCTTTTGAAGTATCTTGGTGCAGGTGAAGAGGTGATGCATGTGTATCATCTAAATACCAGTCTTAGTAGATGTGTCGTGAGGGAGTATTTGGATGTTTGGTTATGCTATGATTGTTGGCGTCGTCTCGATTGCAGTGTGGTTCTGTGTGGCCCCAAAAAGGAGAAGCTATGTTTAAGAGTCATTCATGCCTGACTGCGACGCATGAGATGCTTCATACATTAGGGCTCCAACCATAGGTCTCAGAGTGAAGCTGGTGCATGGTCAAGATCCCCGAGAGTGTGTGAGACAATTACCTTATTTCTATCATTGGTGATAGAGATGAAGGCAGTTTAAGTTGCTTCTGGTAGTTGTTCTGTCCCGAATGACCTGTCTGGGTGCGTGAGGTCTCTCATGGCTATGGGGATGTGTGGTCCACTTGTTACCTTAAAGTCTTGGGGGTGGCGTCTCACCAAATGTAATTGCTTCATGTGGTCCTTATGGGGTGTGTTGGGTAAATCGGTCACAAAGTCGAATGGTGACCATCTAGGGATGTAGAGATGTTTTCCTTGCTACGGTCGTGGTTTTGATGCCCCAGTAGTTGGCCCCCTCCCTCCCTGCCCCTTGTGGTTGGCTGTTTGGTCATTGTCGATAAATGTTTTGAAATCATTGTATCTTATGCTAGTTCCAATGGTGGTGAAACCCACAGTGGGTCTCGCACAAAGGTATCCAGAATGATTCGGTGTTGGCCTCTTCCCTAATGGTGGGGAGTCCACCTTGACCTCCCTGTGTCGGTTTTCTAATCTCATCTCAGACGTCAGTATGTTTCTAATGGTGGGATCCCCTTCGAGTTTTCCCCATGTTGACCTTTTAGTTCTGTTTCTAGAGATGATTGGGTGATAGGTGATAAGAGTACTCCTTGGACGTTGTTGCTCTTGTTTGTTTGTTCCAGTTAGATGGTGTGGTTTTTGTTTAATAGTTCTTGGGGTGTTTCAGTTTGTGATGTTGGTTCTCACGAGGGTGAGAGTTTCTTTCCATGATCAATCAACTAGAGTTGTTCTAGCTCTTTGGGGCGAGTGGCACATATTAGAAAGTCATTTTACAAGTTTCTGGAGTTTTTCATATTAGTCACATTCTTTGAGCATGATGTGTTTGCCTATTTTCTCCTGTTTCGTAGGGATCCACTTTGAAACATATGGGGGTGTCGTTTCCTACTTTGGGTCTCAACCTCATCTGTGGATTTCTGGGGACGGAAAGCTTTATGGTGGGGAGAATTGACACACCCACCATTTTTGAATTATTTATTTTATTAATTTTGTTTGTGTTAGGTAGTTCGGGTTGAAGCCCAACATAAAATTTTAAGTTTTTTTTTAACTCGTGTTTTGACCATGATTGTGTCTAGCGCACCACGGTCAAAGTCGTGCGGCCTCGGCTGGGTCGTCGCGTGACCTCGCCCAGTTCACTTCATGCCCTTCCAGATGGTCAACTAATGAAATAAGATGTATTAAGAATGGTTTTAATAATTGTAATAATATTAATGTCACTTGAGAATATTATGACTATTAGTGTTAAAAATATAAAAATTAATTAAGTTATTAATATTTTAATAACTATTATAATTATCAATATCAAAAAGCTAATGTCTTTTATTTTATTTGGCTTCGAAATATTTTGATGAGGTGCGGGAAGAGTCTGGTTGATATCTTGTGTTTTTCTGGTAAATGATAGTTCTGGGGTTTGTCAGCGCTCAACACACAGACATCACACAAGTGAAGCCGCACGGCTTCGATAACTCGCCTTGCGACATACCTGATGCATGATTAATTAATTAATAAATAAATAAAATGAAGTAACAATGGTTTTTTAGTAAGAATAATATAGTTATTATTTAGGAATACTATTATTATTATCGTTAATATTTTATCAAGTTATTATCATTTTTATTATTATTGTTATTATAAAATTACCAATATCATTAATGTTATTATTATTATAAGTGTTAAAGGATATGAATCGTATTATGTAATTATTATTATTAACCACAAAAAAATAATAATCATTATAATTATTATAACTATTATAATTTTTGACTTTATTAACTTTTATTTATTTATTTAATTTTTTTTATTTACATTTCCCTCTTTCTTTTGTCTAGGGTTCGGACCCCTTCCCCTTCACTCTCTCTGAACCCGCCACATCCCTCTTCCCATCCCCTCCCACACACATCGTTGCGCCTCCCCCATGTCGTACCGCATAACTCTCCCTCCGGCCTCCCACCTCGTGCGCAATATCCTTCCTGCTCGCACAGCCTACCCATCTCTCCCTCACAGAGCAACAAAGCACCCCCTGCCCCGCACGCTGAAGGCCGCCGACCCCTACCTCCCTCTCTTCTTCCCTGTATGCCCCACCCACACTAGGTTGAACTTCCTCTCTGTTTGCCGGAGGCCCTCCTCCCCATCCAGCCCGCTCATCGCCTCCTGGACCCATCGCGTCACGTCGCAACACCTCCCGCCCTGCCTAGTTCCAACACATTCTGCTTCGACCTCCCGTACAGCCCCACCTCTATCCCGTTGCACCTCTCTCGTTCGCCCTCCACCTTCAACCCGGCCGACGCGATGCTTTCCCCACTCGGATATACACTCTTCACCTCGACGGACGACTTCCCCCTAGTGTTTTAATATAGTCCGCACTTGTTTTGTCAAAATGTGAATAGTGAGCGGTTTATGTATTTGTGTAATGTTTATATGATTTTTTTCCCCAAAAGGAGGTTTGAGTGGACTTTTGGCATTTAATGTCATGTGTCGTATTTTGAAATTGGTTAATAAAATTTTTAGCGTTTTGTTTAATCGAGAAAAAGGGTCTTTAAACTGTGTCGCCGTGTTATTAATTGATCTGAGTAGTGCAGCTTGTCTTCCTGACATGGCGTTGGGTGTGTTTGGTCATAAAGGAGGGCTGAGTTGGTTTTATGTGTTAAGTCATGTTCTGCCTATTTTTAAAGAATTTGTTTATAAAAAATATAATATGTTTTAATAAATAATTATTAAAGATGCAGGAATTGTTTAACTGAGTTGGGTAACGCTGTTTGGTGTGCGAATTTTTTTCAATGGATTTATGTCTATATGATAGTGTGGCGTTGGGTATAGGTAACCCCAAGATTTGTTTTAGTTGTCTGAGTTTGACTTGAAATGTGAAATTAGAAAATCTTGAGCACAAAAGGGGAAGCATGGGTACTAGGTGGGCGGACTATATGTAGCGCGCTAGTGATATGGAAGCAGCTTTGCCCCGCTTTCAATTTGTTGGTTTGACGATTACAATACTAACTAAACATTTAATGATGATTGGAGAACACGAGGTTATGGATGTGTTGCCCTACTAGTGACTCCTTCACGAGAACATATTTTTTTGTGTGTGTTTCCTATAGTACTATTCACCGAGACGTGATGTTCTATAGTCCCACTTTTTTTGCGAGTACCTATAGGTCCTCTCCCACATTTGTTGCTCCTAGACTACTATACACTCGCCTTCGACATATGGGTTTGTTTGTGGGTTTTCAAGAAGGTTTCAGTTTTCTTAAATGAAAGGGGGTTTTTTATTTTATTTAAGTTGTTTTCTTTGAATGTTTTTCATTATAAAAACTATTTCTTTAATGATTTTCATGCTTTCGTGTCCTTTCATTTATTTAACATGCAAATGTATTTTTCATTTAATGTTTATATGTGGAACCTTTTTGTTGGGTGACATCTTACTAGGCTCTTGGCTTACACCCTACATACACCTTTGGGTGTATGTAGACCATGTTCTTTTTGTATTCGAGGTTGAGGCATCCTGCTTAGTGGTAGTGGCTCTGGATGCTGTTGGTCTTCACGTGCAGGTTGGAGCTAGTATCTTGGGTATGTGGCCTTTCATGTCGCTTGGAGGTTGGTATTAGAGTTTTTGTTCTAAATCCTTGTTGTTGTTCACTTTGGGATTTTAGTTGAATTGTAGACATAAACCTGTTTTTAGTTTAAGGTCTTGTTTGGTTGTCTATATTTAGTTTTATTTTATTTATCCTATCAGTTGTTTTGTGTATACTATTTTGGGTAAATAATTCCCATGTGTTAGTTTTGATACTTGGGCACTTCTGCCCACCAGTGGGGATCGGGAACGCCCTTCGGGCCATGCTGTAGTCCGGGTCGAGTGCTGGGTCAGATGGCGTCTCGGCTTGGTTTGTGACAATAAAAGTGTCCCAATTATTTATTATTAAAATAGCCATATGTTTTATATATTGTAAATGTGATTTTAAGGGTAAATTAATGTTCTTTAAAAAATAAATTTCATTTATATGATTTTTCATAATTAGAATGATATTTTGGATTTCAATGATGATCATAATAAATGATCATTCAAAAGTACCTTTGACTTTAAAATGGATTTTTATATGAAATTAGAGTGAATATAATCATTGGTTTTTATATTGTATTTTTCTCTATGAGTAATGTATGATCCCTATCAATAAACAAATTTTCTTTTCAAATAATTCTTAAATTATTTGTCAAAAATTATGTGGGCTATCTATATTTATAATTAAATGGGATGAGTGGTATCTATATTTATAAATTCATATATCTGTAAGGAAAAAAGGGTGCAATATATATTTTATATGATCATATCAACTTTAATAGGCCTCCACGATATACAAAATCTCACCTCATACATAATAAATATTGATAATAACCCTATGGAAATGAGCATGTCACTAACTCATTCCAACCCATTGGATATCCATAATAACCCAACTCCAACAAAATTAGCTTCACATGATTCTATGTGCTACTAAAATTAAGTCCTCAAACCAAAATTCTTTTCCTTTTCATATATTAATTGTAGGATTTCTTTGAATGATGAAATTGCAACAACTATCTCTACCTGAGTTCATGTGTAACCATCAAGCTGATCCTTCTAATTGTCCTACCAATCAGGGAGCCCCTTGTAAGGAAAAGAGTGATGTTCCAAAATTTTTAACATTAGATAGATAAAAATGTCATGATGTCCATAGCTTTTCCAACACCCCATCCTGAGAAAACTAACATATAAGGAGACTACCTTCATCCTCACCATCATCATCTCTTGAATAGTTATAGTTTCATATTGTTACCGAATTCTCATCCACAAAATAATCTAAATAATAATTGAATTTTCTTTAACAACAATGTGTTTTAGTCATCCAAAACATGGTACCATTGATCATTAAAGATGAATTCATAAGATAACACCACCAACCAGTAGGGTAATTCGTTTCATTTATTCAATTAATGATTTATATCAAATCATTTTGAAACAATTTTCAATATTCAAAAGTTGGGTTCCACAAATTTGAACTTCCACTTTTGTGTAACATTTATTTTAATAATTATTAATATTATCTATTAAAATATGATGTATATGAATAAATAATGTATTTATTCCAACATATGACAATATAGTGTGAAGATGGTGTGAAATAGATCATAATGTCTTCTATATAGCATTCATATGATGCTTCTCAAATCCTTTTTAGTGAGTATGGTATTGTTATTCAAGACTAATTATTCTAGAGGAGTTGGAAGAAAAATTGATATGTCATGGAATATATCTATGATATAAATTTTGAACTAAAAATGGGAAAAAAGTTAATGCAGTTAGCGATTGGGATAACACTACATTTTTTGGATCATCATATATGATTAAAAATGTGGTAAATGAAGAATACTGTGTTGAGGATGTGATTATAGGTTTCAATTACAATGATTATTTTATTGAAGACTTTCCATTAAAATTTAATGATTAATAACATGGTTTCGTACAATAAATGAGTAGTTAAAGATCTGGAAAATGATTCAATTTTATGTTGATTGTACTAAATATATAGCATTGTCAGTTGTACTAAAGCTGTATAATTTAAAAACTGGAAACAGATGAAGTGATTTCAGTTTTACTGAACCATAGTTTATCTTGAATTATATGATCCAAGAATATAATGACCATCATATTAGAGAATTTGAAACTAGAAAAATTATATATTCAATAGGTATGATCTTTAAAATAATGCCTGCCTGTCTAAATGACTATATACTATTTCATAAGGACTACAAATCACTTTAACAATGCCCAATGTGTGGGTATTCTTGATACAGGGAATTTGAATGTGGTCTTAAAAATATTTTATGGTACTTTACAATCATTCAAAGTCTTAGTTTTATATATAAAAGTGATTATAATGAAAGGAAATTGACATTGCACATAAATAAATTAAATAATGATAGGAAACATAATCACCTAACATACTCTCTATAGTGCAATATAATTGATCATGAGTACCAGGAATTTAGAAATGAGATATGAAACCATCATCTTGCGCTATCAACTGATGGTGTGAATCCTTTTTTTTTTCAAATCATCACTCATAGTATATGAGAAGTTCAATTGGTAAATTATGACTTTCCATCATGGTTATAAATGAATCAAAAATACATTATGTTATCTATGGTTATACCATGAAAAAACCAATGGGATAATTATTTTTATATGTCTCCACTAATCGGTGATTTGAAATTATTATGGGATTCAGGTGTTATGTTGTATGATTCATATTGAAATAAAGATTTCAGGTGAAGATCCATGTTGTACAGTATGATAAATTACATTCCTTCTTATGAAAAAATTTCAGGATATTGAATTTATGGAACTCAAGGGTTTTCCATTTTTGATTAAGGTACACAATCAATTGGGTTGAAGCATTAATGGAATACAAATTTTCTAGGATATCTCATATTTTTTACATTGATGAAATAAGTACTAATCTTAAATGACATCGTTGTATGGGAGATAAAAAGAATATACAACACCATCTCTACAAATAGGTGATCAACTGTTTGATATGTAAATGACATGGACAATACTTTTGGTAATCCTTTTTTTTAAACCTTATGAAAAACTACAGAAAATGAGATACTATTTATATTGAATTAAAATAATTGAATTGTTTGTGCGTTTTGAATTTTATTGATGGTATGAATCTTGAAAAACAAATTTATGTGATAGTTTCATGATCATGTTACTAAATACACCAAGAAAAACATATAATGTAATTAAGTCATGGTTGATCCAGATTGAACTTGGAATACATGAATTATTGACACCAGTGATGGGTAAAAAATAACATTCTTCCTCCAACTACTAACACTCATTTCAAGCATTATAGATATCAGTTTTGAAACTTCGTGAATGTTTTAATGGTTCCAAAGGATTGTTAATTGAATATCAAGAATATCATTTAAATGGAAATTTAAATAATAAAGTGCATGAAATAACATGACTAAATTGTTTTGATGTAAGATCTAATGCACATAGCTTTACAATGAATTTTTTCCAATAATGGACATCATATATTCACCATGATCCATTTAATATTCAATGATATATGAAATAATGCTATATAACTGGTGACATTTCAATTATATTGTATGAATTGAAAATTTTCTTCCAATTAAAATTAATTGATATTATGGTTTCCTTGATGGTAGAATTGGTTAGCCCGATTCGACTATGTGGCCACATATAGTACAACGGCATGTAACTCATTGAACAATATACGTTCATTTGTGAAGGGAATATCAAAAATCAATGTTGGACAGAGGGTTATATTCTAAACCAACTGGTGTGGAAATCATAGGTCTATAGAAATCTCATCATAATTGGTGGATTGTGGTTGAAGGAATTAATGGACTAGATGTTGTCACAATAACTATTAGCGATCAATATATGATCCAACATATTGTTTTTAAAAAAATTAGAGGTTTCCTCATATGTTGAAACCCATAAAGAAAATAGGGTGGCATTTGAATACATCAAGGGATAAAATCTGGATAAAAATACACATAATTAATAGTGTATAATATGTTTTTGATACTACTTTTTTTAATGATTACCCTATAAATATAGATTCAATTTTCGAATGACTTCAATGACCATCCAGATTAACAAGTGTGAATTTATTATCTTATAAATGTTTTTTAAATAATCACTATATATTCTGCACAAATGGACATGATAAATGTGTTTGCATGAAATATATTGGAGTAACACTTATCACTGAAGGGATGCATGTATTTAGTACCACAGATAGAAATCCAATTTATGCTCAAATGTCACAATATGGAATAATCCAAAAAAATATGGGAGCAAGATTATACAACTTCCAAAGTGAAAATTATTTGATGAAAGTGAGATGATAATAATAGTTATGTTAAAATATTTGAATTGGGATTTGTAAAAGTGTATTTCAGTAAGAAAGGGTACAAGGAAGAACTATTTATAATGGAATCATACATAGTATAAATAATTTATGTTCTAGATCCTAAAAACCAATAGTGGTCCATTGTTCTATTATTAACCAAAACCATTGAAGAGTCTAATGAAAATTAAACTAAGGATGACCCCTTCATTGGTACATCACAATAATTTCATAGAGGTCCCAATGTAGAAAAGATATTGTATTTCTGAGAAGACCACAACTAAGGGATTTGGATAGTCGATAGAGGGTTTAATTTCCATCAATAATTAAAAAGTTAGTTAAATAATCAGGTTATATATATTTTTCTATTTAAATAGTGATACCACATATTAATATCTATTCACATATTCATTTATATAATCTAAATTAAAATTTAAACCACATATACAGATAATGATGTTTCTTTGTGTTGTTTCTACAAATCCCGACAAAAGATAGGGTTCTTTACCTATCGGTGCACCTAATGTAGAAGATAAGAAAAATTTTACACATGATGATGCAAAAAATCCAAAGGAACAAAAAACTGATGATGTTGAAACTAATTAAGCCCCAAATTGTGAACAACCAATCTCCTAGAATAAAATGGAGTGCTTCAACTTGATAGTGCTTGAAAAAATATAAGTTTATAATAGAAGACATCAAATTCTAGGTTGAATGGATTTCACAGAGCTATGATATTCACTCAAAATGGCCAATTTTAACAATTTCATTTAGGTCACCCATCAAGAGTATTTTATAATGCATAAATATTCATGGACCTATATTTCTCCCGTGCTTATGACACAAATTTAGTAAGAGATTAAGGTAACACTATGATATATTTTCATTATTTGAATAAAAATAAAAATAAAGAAACATTGAATTAATGACAATTTCCCCATAGAAATTCCATTTATAGTAAATGAATCTTGTATAAAATTTATAATAATCCTTGTAGTAAAGCCTCAAAGAGGCATTTTTATAATTATAATGACATTTTATCTAAATGATTCTAAAGATTAAATAAACCTACACCCACCATAAAAGTACACAGTCATGAAAAGCTAAGAAGCATGTGCTGTGTTTACTATCCACTATGAGGAGACATATTTTCATGTACATTTGGTCTATTAATACATTTTTTTGAAATAAATGTATAAATAAAGTTTATTAAGAATTATTAATTTATGAAATATAAACTGTGTGAAAAAAAGGAATGGAAAACCAATAGAAAACTACTATAAAGCACTGATCGGGTATGCTTGACTTGGAAAAAATCTAGGCACACATTTTAAATAAACCATAATTATTTTATGTGACCTGAAACCAAAACATAATTATGTTCCACTATTTATATGCAGATTAATGAATCCATATCCTAATCCACTTCCATCACATCTCATTACTTATGGAAAGTGGCATATGTAAATTAAAATGGGATACCAATAGATGAATACACAAAAAAGGGTTATAATAATATGTTTGTATAACCAACTAAAAATAATTATTTAAATTTTAATTACATAACAATGATTACATATTCACCTACATTTTTTTCTTATATAGACACATGAATCATCAAAATATGTACTAGCTGGACAATTATGATTAGTCCCCCTGAAGTGGCTATAAATGTATGTCCATGTTAAATGTTTTGGTTTCAGGTTGTCACCCTGAACATATATTAAAAAAACCAATATGGGGAAAGAAATTGAAGAGATGTAGGAACAATTTACTGCAAAAGTTCTCATGGAGATGTTACCCCAATGAGAAGGGGGTTGAATTAGTTATAGATTTTACTATCTAACATTATTTTGAAATATTCTTTTCTTAACATATTATGATTCAATATACTCTAGTGATAGCAATAAACATTCAAAAATGTAGTAAATAAATTAACATTGGAAAACATATTTTTACCAGGGTTGGCCTCAATGGTAGCCTACTCCATGCCATGATTGGTTAGACACCCAAATCATAGATTTTATACTATAATCATAGGTAGTTACAAAATAATAATATTAAACAGTATATATTCACAGTATTCTATCAAGATATCCATTATAAAAAAAATTAAAAATGTATGAAAAAATACAAACAAATCCAACACAGGAAATACCTCTTCAAAAAATTGTAATCTCCTGCAATAGTTGAAGATGAATTTCCTTTTCTAAATCAGTGAAAATTTATTATAAAATGATATTTTATAATTATATATAAAAATAAGTAAATTTTATCTTGTACATTTCCTTCTTACTCACTATTTTCATACCTTCTCACAATCCACATGATGCTTTCACTGTCTATATACTTCGTCCAAATGATCACCACTTCATACGAAGTTAATGTTTTATATTATATTATGGGAAGTGAATGACCTATAAATATTTATAAAAATCTCATTATTTATCTCAGCCAATTTCATGAAGAATAATGGTTTTCATGAGTTTCATGCGTGGTTTCTCGAATAACTTACATGATATATCAATAGCCTCCTACAAGTCTCTTAATAGGGATCTTGTGACTTTCTTTCACATATTTCAACTGTCCATAAAGAGATATTCTGATATTCATGAAACTCTATAATGTGGCCAGAAAATATTCACCCAATAATTTTTATGAGTTTTTTAGTGTGATGAAATTATGTGGGCTTCTTATCATTCATGAGAATGAGTCATAAGATCCTATCTTTTTCATGAGAGATGAATATTTTATATAGAAAAAATCATAGATATTTTTTTATTTATATAGATGTTATGAGACCATATAACATTGAGTTTTATGTTTTTTGGTGGGATTCTTCATACACATGAAGATATCAGGATATCATTAATACTAAAAATATTTTCTTCTTCTAAAGTTCATAGAGATCACGAAAACCACATGAATTCATGAAATGACCACTTTATTGATCATATAAAGGCTTGATAGACTTATTGGGATGCCGTAGTGGCTGTACACACTCATTCTTGCGATATATATTCTAATAAATCTGGGAATTCCCTTGATAATCATATGATAATTTTTATAAAATATCTTCTAAGACAAAGGCTTCTCAAAATTATTTTTATTCATGCGATATATCAATGAGACACTTTAGATACTAGAGTGGTTCGATGAATGACATAAATTAGTAAAATGATTATGCGATCATCACATGATAGCATTATTTGATGTCCCAAGATACTTGTGACACATTCATGTGATGTGAATCATACTGGTCTAGTCCAAGGACTTCGAATGCATGTAAGACAATGATTTCATGACATAACTTGATTCATTTGATATTTATCATGATATATTATAGTGTTCGGTTGTCCTAATATCTCATGGAATATGCTTATCAAGAAGTAGGATACGAGCACATTTAAAAAAAATGCACTATGTGGGGTCATCCTTTTTTAAATTTACATATAGAGGGATTCAGTGGACGATGAAGATCAATTGCATCAAACAACCAAGGAAATATTCTTATAGTGTTAAAAAGAATGAACACTTTCTGTAATTAATTAAGCTCCTATAGAAATCCAAAAATTTCATCCCTCATATATTTTAAAAAATATGTGACTACTATGTCGTTATGCCTATAATGGGGTTTGGAACCCATACCACCTACACACACTACCACCTGGGTAGAAATCCACCAGTTTTGGGGCCCACACCATGCATGCACACTCCATGAAACATACACAAAGGCCTACAATCAGTGGTCTATTGCACCAACACATGACTCCCTCAAGCGCACCATGGATGGGTTCCCATGGGATTGTTGACTCTATTAGGTCCCCCAAGTAGCTCGGTCAAGCCTAGCTAAGGCTGACCCAATGATTGCCTTCTTTTTGATGTAATCCGCAAAAAATACTTACAAAATTGCGTAAAGATATTTAATTCCATTCTAATTGTTATAAAAAATAATTAACTCATATTCATGAAATGAACTTCCTTCTTCATCACATTATGATATTAATTATAGTATAGTCTTCAAATGAATTCATCATACAATTTTTATACAAATCTCTAGGATTACCCTCTCCATCCACCAACACATATTGTCTTATTGATATCAAAAGAAATTAAGGCTAAAAAAATATCAACATTTTGATTTTTTTGTCAGTATTATCATGTAAAATAATCCAATATGTGATGTCACTTTTATCACCCTTATTGAATATCAATATATAAATGGAAAACGTGTTATTCAATATCATCTTATTTCTCAAAAAAATTACCTCCCTTTGAATATTATTTATTGAATACATCCATGAAGGGAATGATATCACATGGTCTTCTTTTAAAATATACATTATTTTTAGGAAATAAAAGACGATATAGGAAAAATTAGTGTAGAAAAAAAGAGATACAACCAAATATGTCTAAGGTATCCATACATGTGAAATATTTCTCTGAAAGACTAAATTGTTTACATAGGGGTTGAAAATTAATCATATTCTTCAATTAACTACTAAACACTAAATATGATTCAACAAACACATAAGGTAGGTCCAGTAAAAAATTTATAGTTTTCCTTTTGGATTCATCCTCAGTTCATTAAAGAACCACATCTTGTGGTGCACTCATTTATATAATCATGGAACGAAATGAGTTCAATTAAGAAAACCACTTCTCCATAAATAAAATGCATGTTAGTTGAATACACATAAAATTATATGGATTATTTATAGACCTCTTAGAATTTATCATGTGGGAGGAGAAAGCTGAATATGATGTTTCAGTATGATTTCCCAAAATCCCTCTCTTTGCTTAGATTTTCTGAAAATGTGTACAATATGATATTTTGTAAGAATTCATTATAGCTAGATATCGATACCTTCCAAATTTACATTGATAAATTGATATGTGATATTTATATACATGGATCTGGAATATTGATCCGGGTTTTATGATAACCCTATAAAACTCGGATTATAACCTGTAATTTTTAGGGGTTTCCTAGTTCCCATACTCAATCCTTCTAACTACACTCTCATCCAAATCATCTATGTACATAAATGTGCAGCTACTACATATTTTTCTTCAATCATGATTTGTGTCACTGAATTATATTTCTTCATATACTAACTAACACAAAATTATCTGAAAAAGAAATATCCACCTGATGTTGAGCTTCTATATATAAAATCACCTGCCAAATCTATATTGGTAAAACCCAATAGTTTCAGATATGACCTTTTTCTGTATAGTATATAATAGTTCAAATAAACTATAATGTATCAAATAATTCTCTTATCGGCCATCAAATGTGACTCTTTAGGATATTTTAGAAATATGGAACATAGTGTCAATATGTATGTTATATGTAGCATTATAGTTATTTGATATAGATAAACTGTAATTATCCCTCTAAAATCTTTCAAGTTCACAATGATTTTTGTTTCATTATTACATAGTTTTTCTTCCATTATAAATGGGAGTTGAAGCTTATTTTTCATTCTTCATTCCAATCTTTTTCAATAAATACTTGGAATATTTCCCATGAGAGAAATTTTTTATTTGGTTTTTGAAGAGCTTAAATTCTATAAAGAATGTCATATAACCTAGCACTGAAATTGTAACATTCCTTTTTGTCTTCTCTTGAGATTATTCACCGAGGAATTCCTTATCACTAAAAAATATTATTCCATACAAATATATAATGATTATGAGAGTTACATTAGACATTTCCTTCAAATAAAGGTTACTGTAAACATTTCCATTTAAAAACATTATGTCCTATAAATTACCATCTAATTTAGTATAGGAGGACATAGAGTCCTATTTCAAAAAATACAGATAATTTTCAATCTGAAAGACATGTTGGAATAATTATATAAGAAAATAACATTAGACTATACAATACCAAATTCTTCTTCAGGGTAACCATTTGTAAAGGATTATCTTACATCAATTTCGTAAACATTATAATGTTTGTGTTATTGTACTTACATGAACATTCTAAAAGATTCTAGTTATTCCATTGGTCAAAATGATTCATCAAAATTAATTCCATAAATTTTACTGTATCCATTTCATACCATCCCAAAATTGGTCCTTGACAATTCACCTTTCTATTTCTAATTCCTTTTGAAATACCACTTGGTGCAAATAATGTTTTTATTTTTAGGTTTTGAAACAATATTCAAAGAGGATTTATTCAAAATTTCATGAAGTTCATCAATAATAGCAGGTATACAATCCACATTCATAACTACTTCATCCATTGTATGAGGATAAATTTGAGAAATAATTTCTGTTTGATTTTTAATTCACACTATTATTATAGTTTGAATATGATCCTGTTGACTTCCAGTGATATTTTCAGCATTATCATTTTTTCTCAATTTTATTACCCTTTTATTTAATCTATATCGACTTCATATTCATCAAAAGAGTTCTCAAAATAAATATTATAATTTTTTTTATCTTTCTCAGAAATTAAATAATTCTTTAATTCCATTTTAATATCATTATCTACTGAATAAAATGACATTGAATTAATTAAGAAATCTAACGGGTTCTTATTATCAATAATTTTGAAATATATAAAATGGATTATTGTGTGTATGTGTTTTTTATCATCTGTAGCCACTACTATTAGATAGATATCTCAAAAAAATCCTTCCTCTGATTTTTCTTCAAATTTTCCATGATCAATGTTATTTTTTTTTTCATGGAAGGGCTTCCGAAATCTACAAACTATCTATTTTTTTCTTGTACCAAATTTTAATATAATTTATCTCTAGGTTAGGGTATTGTTAGACATCTATTATTTTTTACTTGTGGCCTTTCATACATCTTACCTTCATAAATACAAAAAAATGTTCTGTTCAAATAACATAGTTATTACAACTATACTATGATTCTATTATTTATTTTGTCTAACCCATTTTCTGTTGATTATATGGAATGCTATACTAGTTCTTGATTCTATTTTAGGATAGATAGCTCTCAAAATAATCACATCTAATCTCTTTACCATTGTTTAATCTCAATATATCAATATATATACACATATCCTTATTTGATTTCATCTAATTTTTTTAAATGTTGATTTTATCTTATATGCATTTAATAACAAATAATTTTGAATATAGAAAAATAATATATAAATATAATGAATTATAGATCACCACTTGTAAAACAATTTCTCATTAGACCACATAAGTCAATATGAATAATTTTAAGGGGTCCCAAATATTGAATGTCCACCCCTTTGTAAGAACATTTAACTAATTCCCCTTTTTTAATAGTATCACAGATGTCATCCCTTTCTCTTTTTAGGTTGGGTAAATCTCATTAAATGTCATGTTTCAAGATTTCACATATCCCCCTTTGATCAAGGTGTCTATTCCTTCTATTTGATTGGTTGTTTCCATATGTTTCACTCATGTAATAGGAAATGATAGTGTAACAAATATGAAATAAATTGCAATTGGTTGTTTTCACTTTAGTGATTGTTCATCCATCCTCTATGCATTTGAGGATACATGAATCTTTTTTTAATGTCACATCATTTCCCTAACAAATATGATGGCAGATGCTTTGAAAAGAATATTTCATACATTTAACTAATAACTCATTTTAGACATCAAACTTTGGTATTTTATATCTACTTTACCAACTCAAATAAATTTTAGAGAACAACCATTTTCTAAAATTACTTCTCCCCCTAAATGACTATCAATGTTGTTCATGATTTTTGTGTCACCAATCTTCTGTGATTAAAATCAACTATCCTGAATCCATGTCATGGTTATTCTATTAGAATTTAATATAACATCAGAAAATCATGAATTCTCTTCAATAATTTTTTTGAACACCCTTGACCATTTTAATATTGGATGTCTATTTAGGGAGAGTTTTCCTGCACATTTAATCAATATAGAATTACTGATCACATCTTACATAAATCTCTTATGAACATTAATTTTTTTATGTGTTGGTATATATAATGAATTTATGAAAAAAATATTACTTTTATAAATTTCTCAACATTTCTCAGAATATCACTCCCTTGGATCATGTGTCATCTCTATTTGAGAAATGTTATACCAAAATAAATATTTTTTCTTCCATAAACACTCTTTAACACCATCAATTTCCCCAAAACCTTGATCTTACCAATTTAGAATAGCCATGTCATTATGATATTTGTTTCCTTCTTCCCATATAATATGATTTTTTTTATTCGGGGGAATTGATCTTTATGGATAACTTCTTTATTCTTTTTTATTATAAAATTATTATTCAGCAGTCTACAGGATTCACATTTTTATTAAATTTATTTTTTTACCACCATTTTTAGAGAAAATATAAATATTTTTAAATTAATAGAGTAATAAATTATCCTTATTCTTTAAAGACCTCTTCTAACTAGTTTGAAAGGATTCTACATTGAATTCAGTGGACTTTTTTAAATACTCTCTAATATTATTCAAGATATTATATTCTTCAATACAATATAACCGAGTCTTTTTCTATTATTTTTGTTTAATATAATGTTTTTCTTCAAGGTATTTTACCAAATTTTTCATTTAATCCAATTTCAGTTCGTTTCTTTTGATTTCATCAATAAAAACTATCTCTTTCTTTTGACATTATTCCTTTCCATGTTAATATTTTTATCATTTTAGTGAAATTATTTTTTCGTTATCTATATTTTTATTTTTCTCTAGGTTGGATTCTAATTCATTATTCAATATGTGCTCTAGATCTATTTATCCACTCTCAACATCTTCACTTTGATAGCTGTCAAACTTTTTCCACATGACCAGCAAAGATAGATTCGTATTATAATTGGATGCCTTAGGTGGAGTCACCTTCCTATTCCTTTCTCATAAAACATCTTCATTTTATTTTAATGAATTTTTTATGCTTCCATAAAATTTTAATTTTTAGAGCTATTCCCTCATTTCTAGTATGGCAGTATCTCAATATCTCTCTTAGGTCCCATAATCATCAATTTTGAAATAATTATAGAAATATTTCCATTTTAATTAAAGTTATAGTATTTTGGTTGTAATTTATCATTACCCTTAAATTTTTCCTTCTTGAATCATTTTGTTAAAAGAAAAATGATTTTTTTAATCTTTAGCATCATCATCCTCATTAATTGATGCTCATATTTCATCATCTTTGATTTTGATCATTATCATTAACTCAAAATCCATATAATATTTGATCAATTTCATGAATACATGGAACATTTTAAATTTTCTTTCAGTTAGTTTTTTATGTAAATAATTAAGAGTATTCCCATATCTATATTCCAATGATGATACTAAAAGGTCCAAACGAACTGGAATATCTCTCATATGTTTTTTTACAATAGCTGAATCATCTGAATTCTATCCAAAACACTAAATATCATTAAAAATATAATTGACTATTTTGAGGTATTAATACATATACTATTCTTCACCCATCATGATATATTCATATTTTATCTTCCATATTTAAAATTTTTCTTCATTCACATTCATGTTTTTTTCTAATTTCATTGCAATGTATCCCAAATTTACTTGTAATTATTGGTCCCCATAACCTCTATGTAATATTTTTCTAAAAGAGGAAACAATATATAATTCTGATCATTTCCATCAACATTTATGTATCTATTATCATTAAGAGTCATAATATAAAATTAAGTGATATGTGTAAATCTAAAAGTAACTACATCTTTAAATTCAATTCCAAGAGATGAAATGTAGAGAAACATCCAATTATTCTAACCTTGATAGTTCATGCCCTTAACTGTTGGATAACTGATACTAATGATAGAATTACTCTAATTTATTCCAAGTACATAGTGGATCCTAGTAGAGGGAAATGATTCTATGATAACAAATGAATTACCCAAGGTTTTGTTTCAACACTAAGAGGGGAGGGGGGGTCAAATCATTGTTGGTTTTATATAATATTTATTTATTTTGAAATTAAAATCTTTTTTCATGTTAGGATCTACTATACTATTGTGATTTCAGAACCATTCCATAATGAATTAAAATATAATAACTCAAGAACAAAGAGTTTTTACAGGTATTAGTCTCAAATAGAGTACACCAATGAATGTGATTAGATAGACACCCAAATCATAGATTCTTTATTATAATCCAAATTTATTATAAAATAAAATTACTCAATGTCAATGAAACATACTATGCTTTATAGAGTCCAACTACAAAAACTACTTCACACTAATTGAAACAAATATGAACACATCCATTATAGGAAATTACTCTTCATAGAATTTCCATATTCTTGAAATATTGATAAAGATTTTAATTTTGAGAGTTTAAGATAATTTAATTAGTGGATAATCACATTACCACATTTTTGAGAAGAAAAAATTTTGATATTATACACTATATTTTACTCACAATTTAGTACCTCTTAACAACCCAAAATCTTCTTGCACGTTCTATCTTCTTTACAATAAAATTCACTTCTTTGTGAAATGTTCATATTTTATCTTATTATATACCTAGAACATGATCTATCTCATTTTATCCAATGTACATGAAATATCATGTCCAATTTCACGACCAAAATTGGTTTACAAGAGTTTTATACAAGTTTTTCAACAAACCTTCATCTTTTTTACATTTCCTCTTTAATACATATATATAGGGTTCTTAAGATTTTATTTCCCCTATTTTGGGAGACCAGAATGTGACCATGTGATCGTCTTGAACCACTTTCACGTGACTAGTAAATTTTTACATGAAATGTACACTATATCCATGTATCCACCGAGGAATCAGGTAAGTGTCTCTGTAACATTCATTATATTGGTATCATTGTTCCTTTCATGATAACGAGGGTTATCTATGGGTCTTTTGTGTGACCCTTGTTTGTCTGCAAACTGCTTCACGTGATCGAGATGTGTTGTCTGAGATATGGATACACTTAAACCTATTCTGATTTTATGAGGGCTTAAAGTCCCAAAAATTTATTCCTAACAATTTCACAAGACATGGTTATGTGTCTGTGAGGTTCTTAAAATGATTAAATCATGTGGTAATCATCTTATTCATAAGAATGAACATCATGATCCCCTATTTTTCATGAGATATTAATATTTTTTTCAGCAGGAAAATCATGTCAAAAACTCAAATAACATCGGTGTGAAGGCACCGTATACCACCAATTTTTAATCCATGCTAATTAATCCTTCAAATGCTCTACTATATCAAGATATAATTAATACTAAAAAAATTGGATTCTTTGAAAGCATTGAGAGATTAAAAAATGCTCACTAATGCTTCCATTGACCAGATTGTTGATCATACAATGACTCGATAGACTTATTTTGATGCCATAGTGACTATATATAGTCTTTTATTTGATGAATCATGCCGGAACAATGGAAATTATCTCAGTAATATCATAATAATTCACATTAAAAATCTATAAAGGGAGAGGCTTCTTATGATTTTTGATATTCAAGGGATGTCTTAGTGAGTCTCTTTAGTTTTTATGGTGGCTCATTGAATGTTAGAATTTTCTTTCATGATCGTAATATTATCACATGACTACATCATCTGATTTCACTAGATTCTTGGGACACATTTCATGTGATATGCATCATGCACATTCAAGACAAACCCTTTGAATAAATGCAAGATAGTGATTGCATGCTAGGCCTCAGTTTATTTGAGTTTTCTCTGAATGTGTATTGGTGTCTGGTTTTCAAGAGATCTCCTTTAATGTTCCCTTCAAGAAGTATGAGATGAGGTCCTTCTCTAAAATTCACATAGTGAGATATAAATTTTATAAATTTACGCAGTGTGGGATTCTGTGGACAATGAGGATCAATTGCATTCGATAGATGAGGAAATTTCCATTGGTTTTTAAAATAGACAACAAAATTCTTCAATTATTGCATTCCACATGAAACATTAGATAATTCATCCCTCTTTTATTTTTAAAAATCTTTGGATCCCATACCACCTAGACACACCACCACTCTGGAATTGACCCAGTAGGCCTCTGAAAAACACTATGCATGCACACTTCATGAGAGTGACACATGGACATGGTTAAAATGTGCTCTTGTTCCCAACCATTCGATCCATAGGATATCCTTTTATGGGATCTCATGGACTTGGTGACCCCTTTGGGTCCTGTAAGTGACTTTGTTGAGCATGGATGAGGTTGGCCCTTAGATTTCCTATTTTTTATTTAAGATCCCAAAAATACATACGAAAACAAGTAATGAAATGTAATTCCATGTCAATTCTAAGACAAGATACATAACTTTCATTTTTTAAATACCCTTACTTCTTCTCCACATAATTTGATATATTAATTCATTGTCTAAAAAGGAATTCCCGAAAAAATTGTCATATAAATATCTAGGCATCACTTTTCATCCACCACAAAAATATTGAATTATGGAAGAAAAAAAAATTAATAATAAAAAACATCTATAGAAGATATTTTTATTGTTATTCAAAGTTTATAGAAAATTTAATGTAAAATAAGAAAAGAAAAGTAACCACTAAAGAACAACCAGTACATCAAGACCCCCACCCCCACCAATATTGGGCTAATCCATCCCCCTCAAAGATATATATTAGATGAGGTATTAAAAATTCTAATAATTGTTTTCTAGAAAATGTGAATGATAGAGTCACCGATATCATTCCATTTTTTATATTCCAAAGGAATCTAATTGTTGTGATTTATATAAAAAAACACACCCATTACCTAGTTCCTTATGCTGCCATGTTCAATATCCATAAAGATATTGTACAAAAAATTACATCCAATACAAAATGTGATTATAGGGATTCATATAGATAATGATATGAAAATCATGCCACCTTCTTCTCTTGATGATGTAGATATTAATATGGTCAGGAAAATTTTGAATCATTCATATCATTTCCAATAGTTCTTTTAGAAAAACATGTCGACAATGACATATACATTTATAATATGTTTTTTAAGAAAAAAATTAACAATTAATGAAATGGTTTGTAACCAAGGAATTTTATTATCCAAAATCAAATGGAAGGTGGTGAAATGAATGTTAAATTCAAAATGATGTAATGGGATAAATAATCAATCGAAAACATCATAAAAAAGAACCTTTATCCAACCCATTCAATATTTGAATTTTCTAACATTGAATGGTCATGCAGATGAAATTCTAAAAAGATAAAGTAATTTCATAGTTGATTTTGAAGAACTATTGTACAGAGAGGTCATTAAAGACTACATTGATGTTTATAATTAAAATTAAATACTAAATTATTAAAGCCTATGAGTATTACTTTTCAATGTATAAATGTGGGTTGTTTTCATCATTTGTCATTCAAAAAGTGGATCTACTATGCTAATTATGATAAAAAGAGATTCTTATTTTTTACAAGAATCAATATCATTACTATTTGAAGGAAATACCATATAAATATAAATATGGACTCATTTGTCCTCAAATAACATCAACACAACCAGACTCATTGGATATAGATCAAATTAATGAAATAGTGGAAAATATAGAGCCAATGTTTGAAATAAATCTTATGGACGACAATAACTTCTTATTTGAAATTATTCAAGGGTAAAAATATAAATTTTAATCATATAAAATAAAATTTCATTCCATTAATTACTTATTCCTTTCTTGTAGCATTGGTTACTAATTAAAATCAAATTTGATACATCAAAAATTTATTTTCTGGATTCATTGCATGGATAAAAACCAAACCAACAACACAAGATGGCATTTTTTAATTTGTAAAATACCAAAGGAAATTTTTTATAATTAAAATTAATGTTTTATATTTTATATTATGATTTAATGATAAATATATTATGATAACATATTGTTTAAATATCATAAAAATCATGGCATGAGGCCAGTCCATGCATACAAGGAGCCCATCAACGTTTAAAATATGATATGTTTTGGGTATATATAATAACATTTCACTATCAAAACACATGTTTATAAAAATTACTTATATTTTTTATTATTTCGGTAGTGTCTTTAAAAGGATAATTTACATGTTTTTTGTTTTTATGATGGACAATTTATGAAATATATCATATTCCTTCAACAAACTAGGATCACTGAATAATAATTCTCAATGATAAATATAGTTTCATTTAAAATAATTATTAATCTAGTTTGTATTTATATTTCTAGTAATACCATGAATATAAAAATTCATCATGTTGTTAAGAAGAAATATACTTCTTTATAATTTACCGGGAAGTATACTTGGTGTTATAATGTTCATCATATATAATTTATATCTAGTTTTTTACTACTAATTTAGTTGAATTTACCATTATTTAGTTAAATTTTGTTAGTTGATTTCCCTATCATTTTTTCACTAATACTATTTTTTATCAAATATCACAAATAAATGAATTCATCAACAAGGATTGTTCACTTATGTACTGTGATCAAGCACTCAACAAGGATAATACACTCATAATGATTTAATTTTTTTAATGCGCCAATGCATTAAACATTCTAGGTCATCAAATAGTACTATTGTTAGATAATCTTGAATGCTGAATGAAATGTAGGATAAAAAGGCATTGTTTAATCCCCCATACATAAATATGATACATTTTGGACCTGGTAAGACACAATGTGTACAGTTTTAATTGAAAATTGAAATTTTATTAATGTACTGTCTCATATTTATGTTCAACTTATTTTAATAAAATATTACAAAAATAATATTTTTTCCTTATAAAGGTGGATTATTTTTCACATGTTGTGGTGGTTTGTTTGAAGCTCCTAATTCATGTGAGAGATTATAATTTGAGGCTACAATTGAGATAACAACAATAAGAATGTGGGTCACAAATGAATTCCAACATCAACAAAAAGAGAACTATTATTAATTATTTAATTTTTGTCAACATTGTTTCTACTATTTGAAATTAATTTCCATATAATTATTATTTAATACATAATTATCATTTCATATATATTTTGATTTGTTATATTGTACATTAGAATATCAACAATAATCCATAAAAGAGAGAACATGTTGCATTTGGATGGAAGCAGAAATCCAATGCTCCATGAAACGTGATTTTTTTGACACATCATGGGGGTTCCACATCCATCCAAATAAAACATGTTCTCTTTTTTATGGATTTTTGTAGATAAATGAAAGAGAATTAAACATTAAATAATCAATTAGCCGCACCTATATCCAAATAATAGTGTTCTTTGTATGACTGTAACCATATGTTTCTAGTTTATAACTCACATTTTAGGTCAAAATACACATCACATACTCCAAACTGAACAGAAATCCATATTGATTTGACACTTTAAGAAAATGATCAATAAGCCCTTTTTGAAATATACTAATCTTCCAAAACAAAATATAATGGATAGTGTGACCGATTTTACTCCATGTATTCATTTTAATTTAGAATTGTAATTTTAGTAAAAAAAATAAGTGACATACTAAAAACTAAGAAAAAATATTTTAATCATTTTGATACTTTATTAAAAAGATAAATAAGTATTTTCTGGTCCGTATAGACCATCCAAAAAACAATTTGATACACATTGTTCCTAGTATGACTAAAAGTGTTCATTATTATTTTAAAATTGATATTTTAGTTCAAACCCTCTATCATTAAATTAAAACATAGTAATTGAAAGCCAAATATCATGATAATATAGTAAAATAATTCATAGGTAATTTTTCACATTTAGAATCAGTCTCACATCAATCTGACACACAATGTTAATAGTATGAATCAATGTGCCTGTTTTTAGTTTAAATTTCCTTTTTAGTAAAAAATAAAAGTGGCATACTCGAAACAATGAAAAAACATACATATTGATTTGATAAATTTGGACCATGATACATATGAAATTTTTTATATGCAGGAGTCAACCACACCTTAATCCAGTGGATTTGGTGATTATTATGAATCCACTTGGGTCTTTTATTTAAAATTGACATTTTAATAAAAACACAACTAACATAATAAAAAATGATATTTTTTAGTTATTTCATACAATGTGAAAATGAAATATAAGTAATTTGTGATTTTTAAGAAATATCCACAAATCAGTGCAATAAATAGTGTGCTTGGTATTACATAATGTGATCATTATCAATTTAAAATAGACATTTTAGTTCAAAATGTGTGTCACCTCCTGAAAACGGAGAAAATATGCTCAAAGATTCCTAATGATTTAAGAAAAATATTCATAATAATTTTTATTACATGTTAGAATGATTCTCATATCAAAATTCCATGTGATTTGACTGGTATAAATTAAAGTGTTTGTATACAGTTGAAAATCAATTTTATAAAAAACACTAGTGACATAAAAAAAATCAATAATAAATGTTCAGATTATTTTAATACATCGTGATAATAATAAATATTTCATTTATATATATACAAATCAGCCACACCTCAATAAGACCCACAACATGACCGGTATGACTCTAAGTGTTTGTTTTTATTTAAAATTGTCAAAAATATTTGTAAAATAAAATTGGACGAATAATAACTGAAGAAAAATATTCATATTATTTTTATTCTTTATTAAAATTATAAATCATTAATTTTTGATTTGTGGGAATCATCCACACTGCAAAATAATACAATATGTGATCAGTATTACTCAAAGTGTGTGATAATAGTTTAAAATTTACATGTTAGTTTAAAATATGATTCACTCACTAAAAACCAAGAAAACATGATCTTGTTTTATTATTAATTTTTTAAAATGACTTATAATTCATTTGTGACATGTTGGAATTAATCTCACATCAATGTAACACACGATGTGACCAGTATGACTCAAGGTTTGATTTTTCAGTTTCAATTGACATGTTTTTAAAATAATTATTTCCTCAAAATTGAGAAAAAAAATTCAAATTGGTATGATAATTTATTAAAACATTCCATTAATAATTTTTAACATACTTTAATTAGAAAAATAACTATCAGATACACACTGTGACCATTATTACTCCATGTGTGTAATTTTATTTAAAATTTACATTTTAGTAAAAAAACAAAATTAACATATTTAAACCCAACAAAAAAATTTACATTTTTTTTTATAATTTAGTAAAATTATTAATAATTAATTTTTGACATGATGTAATAAACTCCCCAAAAAACTTGAAGCACATTCTGGTCGGTATGAATCAAATATTCTATTATCAATTTACAATTTACATTTTAGTTGAAAAATGAGTCAATAATTTTAAACTGGGAAAACATGCAATGAAATTCTTGATAATTTATGAAAATGATTAAGAAGTCAATTTTAGGTGTATTAATCGGTCTTTCATATAATGTAGACAAAATGTGATTGGTTTTACTCATATTTTGTGTTTCATGTTTACAATTACATTTCATTAAGAAACACAAGTGACATACTGTAAATAAATAAAATGAATTCACATTTTCATGATTCTTTAGGGAAATGGTCCATATGACATTTTTTGGATCTATAGGAATTAACCACACATAAATTTGACGAATTGAGTGAAAAATATGAGTCAACATCTATATTTTTAAAAACAAATTGGTTAGTTTTATTTAAATATAAACGTGACATACCCAAAATTGAGAAAATATTTTCATGTTATTTTGATAATTTATGAAAATGATTTATTAATTATTTTTTTAAGTGCAGGAATCATCAACACCTTAATCTAATACAAAGTGATCCATGTATGACTGGAAGTGTCTATTAATAGTCTATAATTGACATTTTATATCAAAAAGATTTTTCACTCACTAAAAATAGTGTGAAAAAGTTGTATTGTATTTATAATTTATGAAATCTAATCATTATTTATTTTTAATGTGTAAAAATCGCTCCCATGTCAATCCAACCCTCAATGTGATCAGTATGAATCAAAGTGATTTTTTCCATTTTAAAAGGAAATATTAGTAAAATAGAAAAAAAACATACTCAAATTCGAGAAACCACATTGGGATTGTTTTGCTAATTTAGGAAAATAATATACAATTAATTTTTGATATCTATGAATAAATAATACCTCAATATGATTCATAGTGTAGTCAATATGACTAAAATTTTATGGTTTTAGTTTAAAACTAAAATGTTTTAATGTATTATTTATTATTTATGTTTAATTAATATCATTATAGTATTACTAACTTAATAATATTTTTCTTATATATTTAGATTTTTTTACTTGATTTGGAGTGGTTTGTTTGGAAACTAATATCATAAATGCGTTTTTTAGAGGGCGTCAGCTGCGAAAGATGATGAGACATTGTTGTTTCTGAATATTGTTTGTAGTAGTTTCTAATTTAATTTTACAAAACATTTTATGAAATTGTTATATCATATTTTTTATGTATTTTTTATGAAATTATTATTTAAATTAAATTAATAATTTTCCATTTATTAGTTGTTTTAATATATAGGTATCTGTTAATGTTTTTTGTAATTAAAATTACACATTGTGGTAGTAGGGCCTTTAGCGGTGATATTTCTATCACAGATAAAGGGTTCCCTATATCATATCTATAAATAATAATGGTAAAGTGGTTCCCCCTTCAACATTTCATAGGACAATATTACTTCATTATCACCGTATATGCTCATTTTGCATGATGTTATAGTGATGATCATTGGAAGTGTTAGGAAATCAAATAGTGGGATTTTGAGCTATAGAAATTGTAATATTTTTTCATCTTGGCGGGATAACCCTTTGGGGTACGATCAATCACTACTAGTTTAAGGGTGTTTTTTGAGTGTTTTTTCATTTCAAATAAACTCTAATAACATAAATTATTATGACATGAACAAATAATAATGTTATTGTGATTAATATATGTATTAAAAAATGATTAAAATGATGAATAATATATATATATATATGTTAGGTTTCAATGTAAACAAAAAACCTAGACACATGGGATGTTAGGTTATACCATATAATGAACCCCACAAGTATTAGAATAATCATTTACAACAACATTTTATAATTAATTTTTGTGGCCATAAAAGTTCATTTTTACTAAATTCAATATGATATATTTATTTTTTATAGTATAGTTGACTACAAATTCTAGTTAAATTATGAAATCATTATTGTACGGTCTATAGATAGGTAAAACCTATATCCTATCCTATATCATACTCACCTCACTCATCTAACAAGCCAACACATATAACAATAATCACTGATACTCTATTTGGAATGAAATTTCAAATATTAAGAAACACATTCCATACTTTATGTTTTAAACACATCATTCCATTAATTATATGACATATTGTGATGAATAGTTCCCATTCCTGCATAAATACATTTAGATCAAAAATTAATAGCCTTTTAGTGTGATGATATCTATGATGAAAAAATAAATTGAAAATATGTTGAAATAAATGGATATTAGATATAATGTTGAAATATATAAAATGAATAGGGGTAAAAATGTTTCCAATAATACCATATCATATAATGAAAGAGGTTAAACATTCCATTGCAATTACAAGAATATAAACATCATAATTTGTCTATCATGAATATGTGGTCGTACCATCTCACAAGAAACCACACAAATTGACCATGAAACAATGATATTACATTATAAAAACAAACCATCATAGAGATTTGGATTTCATAATATAATTTTCACAATTCTAATACTCTCCCAATTCTCATATAGAGGTGGGTTTTCCCACCAAATTAATTTACTAAAACCCACCCCATTGAGAAAATGGTGAATTTTTTCATCTGTAGAAAATAAGGAAAGATGCAGACATATCTCCCACATAAATATTTGATTGTAAGACAATAATATATCCAAACATCCTTTATATCGATCAAACATGTTGATCATGTCTCTCTAAGTCTATTTTAGGATATACCGTTTCTGATATAATCATGTTCAATAACCTCAGTTAGTATATCTATTATAATTTCATTACTATTATGTTTATGCATCTACACACTTCCTTCTTATACTTCATCAAGAATAAATTTATAATTTAAATGAATGTGTTTTTTGAACTATAATGGAATTATATTTTCTTTCAATGTGCATGGTTATCAAACTATAACAAAATAATTGAATATTACCATATCTATGATCACGATCCCTAAATGTCATTGTAATCTGATTCACATCTCGAAAACCCTATGTATAATCTAAATACACTACCTCTTCCAAAGATAAATACAAAAATCACTATAATATTTATATCATGAACAAAAATACTTCTATAATAATAAACACATAAGTGGTATTGGATTTTATTAAGCCAAAATCTTCTAAAAATGAGAATCAATATAACATTTGAGAGTAAAATATGATCCTACATCACGTAATGAATTATTGAATGTCACATAATTGTATCTTCATTTCAAATTTATTGTGTTCAAATCCACTTTTACTTGATTCTCTATGTACTAATTAGGCCCTCTCATATAATGTTCAATTTAATTTCTAGTATAAACTATAGAATAAATTAGTCTACCCACTCTAGATTCATTCTATACACAAAACATCACTATCATGTCAACATCACTGATAAGAATCACCATAGAGGATACCATTAAATTACTACGAATAATGGTGGAGATAGTAATCTATTATTTCATGGTAAATAATTTCATGAACTTACTAATGTAATTAAAAAGATACAGTTAAATCATTTGATTATTTATATCTCAGAAAATCTATGTATGATAAATCTTATTTTCTCACCATATGTAATTTAAATCAAATAGTGATAACAAATGTTTCATTATCACATGTATCAGACCATTTTTGGGCATGGAACTTACATGATATAAACATAAAACACAAGAAAGATAAAATAATTACCATATGAACCCCATAATATGCACAAGGATCTTAATAATAGATTTTCTATCTATGTATCATGATATATTAATCAAATATATTACGAAACACCTCAACACTATTTTATGACCATACATTGATATGTTCATCCCAAAATTATGATTCTCTTTTCTTTTTTTTTCTAAAAAAACCTACCCCTTTTGAAATTATATATATTCCTAAAATATTCTATTTAGAAATTATATATTATCACATATAGATTTTATATATGAATAAATTTATAGCACATTTTTATAGAATATCCTAGATAGACATTACTCTAAAAATATTATAAAATATTATCTGAAATAAATACCTTTCTTCAAAGAATATCTGTTAAGAGGAAATCTCACATGATATATGTCTAGCTAGTATAAACCAACTTTAATTAACTTAACCACCAATTTATTTTTGAAAACATTCATTCCATGATGTAATTTGAAAATATTTTTATCCCTATTTTCATATAGGGCATTAGGTTCCTCATGTAGCACCTATATCCATGAGAATATGTCCCAACTATGGTTCACCACTATAAATAAATATTGTTTTCTATTATTTTCGAGAACTCATTACAAAATATTACCCCTATAAGTAATGTTTTTGTGACTTATTGTTACATTAATCATAAGTTTTCACCATTTGGGTCTACACATACTTGGAACATTGTCATCATGCTCTAGTAATACCATAGAAGACACTATTTATTACATGGTTTTTTCCTCTTCCATGATTGATTTACATTGTTTTTTCTCTTTATCCATGTCAAATTCAATAATCATTTGATTTTTAACATCTACAAAAACTGAATTCAATTAGATGATATGTTTATGGGAAGGGGATCACACAAGCAACACACCTTCATATCATCAATATATAACTATAATACATATCTCCATGTTCTTGAATCAAAATTTGATTATTCATGGTCATTAAAAAATTAATATATTATAAATTAAAAAATACGTTACTGAGAATAGACATCATTTTTACATGTCCATGTCACAATCGATGTACTCCGATATATCACTATTGATGGAGATTTATTGATAATATTGTTGATTCTATTCATGTATTCTTACTAGAATGTCTTGGTTACTATTTTAGTGTTTAACATCACCTTTGTTCTATCAAACATGGTTCCATTCCAATTCACTATTACTCTATTCTTCTAGGAAGTGTACAACATCATAAACTATCCCTTTATTCTAGTAAATTCATAAAAAATATCAAATAATTCACATTTATAATCTCCATTATTTTCATCACTCATACGTATAGTCTTTTTTTTAAATTTATGTTCCTTCCATGTATGAAATGTTTTAGTAGATGTAAAATCATTCACATAATTATTTTTCAATTTATCCTATTTCACATAAATCAATATTTTTCTAGTCACATTTCAGTTTTTACCCATATGCAGTACATCCATAATTTTATTTTATTTAATATAAAAGTGTAATATTTAAAATATTTAACTGTTAATTATTACAAAATCTAGACACATCGTTTCTCCAAAACCATAACTATTTCATAAAGGCATATATAATTATATTGATAATTTATTGTTATGTAATTGATAAAACATTTTCTCAATCATAGAGTATTCTAAAATTAAAAGGAATTATTAATAGCCTAAAAAGAGAAAAAATGTCATCAGAAAAAAAAATATTTATTAACATTTAATGTAACAATAATTAGTGATCGTTTTGCGAGATGATAATTAGAATATAAAAATAAGGCACACAAAATAGATATGGGAAATAACAAGAAAAGTTATCTAAAATGTTTTGTGTAAAAAAACAATAGAAAAACTAAAGGATCTCAATATAGAGAATGATGGTACCCACTAACTCTTAATTTAAATTAGAATATACTTATAATTTAGAATTTATGAAATTTTTTGGAAACCACCTCGGAATATATAGAAAACTTATTCGTAAAATTTATTTTCTTATTTTTGATGAAAACCCAAAGAAGTGATCTACCATTTTTAAAAATTACCCTACCAAAATATATATCTCTTATGGAAATCACGACATGGGGGTTTACATTGACAATATCTAATATAAACCATAAAATTAGATAAAATATTATGTGGTCATGGCTATAGATAATAGGGGTTACAACCTATAGAGCCATTGGATAAATGATCACTGAAGGGAGGTGGTGGGGTGAATCTGTGGGATCTGTATATAAACTGTATTAATATCCAATTAAATGTATTAAACCTATTATTGTTATTGATATAAACAATATAATATCATATCCACACCATTTATATATTAATAATGAATGACATAGAAGAAAATATTATTTACAAAATTTGATATTGATAACTTCTTCTATCCTGGATTGTTAGAAAAGACAATATGGATTCCACAATAAAAATTTATTTATATGTACAATGTATTAGGAAACAACTAGTTATACTCCATATTACTCAAAAAACAAGTATAACATGGATCTAAATCCCAAAAAATTATCACTTCTACATCAGATTATTATACACCCTATATATCCCCATATACCCCACCTTCATTGTCTCGTAATTCAAACTTTCCCACGAAAATCTTCAAAAACTGGTTAAACACCAACATTAATATATCTTTGTATTATTTATTTCGATATAGTATAATAATGAACTCATTATTCTTATTATATTTCTTCAATAAGCTAGTTGGATTATAGTCACTTTTCTATGATTTCAAGATTTTATGTAGTTTCCTTGGACAGATCAGCTAGTCTCAAAAGACCATCCATCTATAGTATGATATGGATTCTATAAAACATCATTGATTACACAATAATATCTATTTTAGGAACTATATAAATTTATTCACCTTATTTCTTAAATATAATAATTATATTGGGATCATGCAAAATTAATAGAATGTATAAGAAGACTAATAAAATTTTCCCACAACAACTCCATCACGTGCATTTCATTTTATATTCAAAATAATAATATCATAAATTTTATTCTCATAATTATCCTTTTAATATTACCATAATATGGAATCAACATGATCATTTATTGATTGCATTTTTTCTCTTGTAAAATTTTCATTGAATAAAAAATTATGTAACAAAAGGTGTATATTTTTTAAATCCTTCCACATATGGTTTAAATAGAACCATATCCTTCTATATCCATTGTTATCAACACGTGACATGAGTAATGATTATTGCATACTTATGGAAAAATCTAATACAATTCATTAATTCACATTAAACACTACACAAATCTGGATACATCCATCGTGATAGATTTTATTGAAATATTTTTTTAATCACATCTCAAATGTTAAATCCCAAAAGTTTTTGGATTCATTTATCAATCATTATTGAGTTTTGGAATATCGTATCATAATTTGAATCCATTATATTTACCACCAATTAAATCACTATGATTTTATTTTTTAACTTACAATGAGATATATATATCACATATCATCCTTATTTTAATTCCAAAAACCCTCGTGCCATCAACCTTTTTAACAAGGTTAAATGGACAATTGTATCCCACTTATTTTTAATATATAGTTTAACCAAAATTATAAATGGTATCAAATTCTCATTCTTGTAAATAATAAATATTTGGTTATCATTAATTTTCAATAAATATTTAACCATTAGTTTATGAATTAATAAATATATTATGGATTTTAATCCATATGGTTCTCTATTCACTGAGCTGTGAACATGAATTCCATGGAGTTTGAATCACTCTAGAAAATCTTAGAGAAAACTACCTTCCTTATTCTAAATTGATTTATCATGTATGAAAAATGGAACATGATTCCAATATAATTTAGAAACCATTTTTTGAGACCTTATATACTATATGGATACATACAAAAAATTCACATAAATATAACTTTTATTTATCTTTTAAAACATTAGGATACAAAATTTTTTAAACACAATATTATATAGAAATCTTGAGGTTTCTCAATATGTATCTAGTCCATCTCTTGACATAGTTTGTAAGATCACATGGACTCTTCATCTAATAGGATGTCTACATTTTTTAATGTGGAAGCTTCAATATTATCTCATGTTGTGGATTAATTCATAACATGAGGTAGCTCATCATTGTCAATCCATCTATTATATAAAATCTCAATGTGTATTACCATTTATATTTATATGATATATTAACTAACTGTGTGATAGGTAGAACCATTTTAAAAAGTCCATGAATCTCACTTTAGAGTTTATTATGAAAACATCATATGAATTATTTTGCGTCTATTGATATTCATGTTTTATCATAAGGAAAATGATGAATGTGTTTTTTTATGGTTATATATATCAAGGTGGTCTTGATTTTTTTATATTAAATATTTTTCCGTCAAACCCTCTTGATGAGTTATTTCAGGTGCATGAAATCATCATCATTCAGTTACTCTACGAAACACATCAAATGTGTAGATGTTTGATGATTTTTCATTTTGGCATTATTCATTACTAAGGAGGAATATTATCTTGTGACATTAATTCCATCAAAAGAAAATTCCATAACATTAAACTTTGTAGAAAAATAACCTTATAATTGTTTATCCCAAATTATATTTTTTCCTATATTTTCTCTGATTAATTATAAAATAAATGGGATCATTGATTTGGGTATAGAAATGATTTCATCTCCCAAGCATAATCATACACAACCATCTTGTGGTTAGTGCCTCTATTCATTGACTCACTTCCATTTCCATTTCTTTCATGATCGTGATTGTGTGCACTATGTATTCCATCTGGGTGAACATATATAAAAATTCATTCAGACAACCTCCACTATGAATCATCCAATTCTATATATGGGATTTTTTTGACCAGTGTGGCCATTGAGGTGTTGGTTTCACCTGTGTCCAATGGTTGAACCAAACCTATATTTTTTGAGCATCTCAAATAAAAAAATTTTCTAAAAACAATATAAAAATAAAACTAAAGGAAAAAAATACAAAAATAGTTGACATCTTCTTATCTTACAATATTTCTTCACAAATATATTATTTCGGCATGTCCTTTGAATATTTAATTATTTTAAAAACTTATTACTCAAATATCTTTAGATCCTGTCATGATCACATAAATGGAAAAAATAATTGACCCATATAATTCTACTAAGTCATGGACATTACAAAATAATTGCCTCAAATATTCAACCAAGAAAAGTATTTACTTTAATCATGAATGTAAGTCAAATATCCTATCGTTTTATATGGATGATTTATGAATAATGACATCAAGTTCTATATTATGAGCCTATAGTAATCCTATAAACACCCTAACATCATTTATTCACTGTTCACATATTATGGAATTCAAAAAAATAATTCCTATTTGGGAACATTAATATCGTTTTTGGAAATTGATAGAATTACCAAAAAATTCACAATGTCAATATATGTCATCAAATGGATTCATTATTATTCCCCTTATATGAGAATAATATAATGAATAATAAATAGGTTTCACATCATATTTGTACTATAATTATAAAAATGAATTCTCTTATACTGTTGCATTGTTTCTTGAATAATTTCAAGAGAGGGTTGATAAAAAACAATTCTATTATCTAAGAGCCTTTAGTTGGTGTACACTAAGTATATACGAGAGAATAGTTTGATGAAAAAAGTAAAGACTTCACCAAGGATATCAATTTTATCTATAAAACAATTCATATAATACTATGATTATATTTGATTTTAGGGGATAATAATAGAAGAAATAGTATATCCTTCACACATTATAGTAAACACCTCAATATTTCATGTTCATATCAAATAAATCCAACTTTTTTAGATTTTTTAACCTACCAACACATTATTTTATAAATATAGAAAATAAAATTAAGACAAATTTATTATGTTGTGATTGAATAACTCATTATTAAAAATTTATGATGCTATTTAAAATTCAATATTCACTAAATTCAAATAATTTTTGATGTTTGATAGATGAATATCATGTAGTACTTTATTAAGGTATGATTCATCATCTGATTTATCTTGGTAGATATCAAATATTTTCACTCAATGAAAAAACATCTTCATTACTATATATATTATAGACATTCAACTTTATCATTTATTTTCTTGTATGCATAAACTCATTCTGGTCCATATATTCTGTGCTTGATGTTTCTAAAATAATTTTGTATATTAAATATGGAATAAACTCTTTTTTTAATAAAATGAAACCATTCGAGTGAGAGTTTCCTCTCATTATTTCTTTATTATTCAATTTATTCTTAGCATGATATGTTTTGTCTTCCTTTTTGAATTATTATATAGATTGTGAACACAATGTACTCGAATGAATTTTCTTATTATGTTGTGTTGTTTTATATGTATGTGTTTTCATGGTACCTATTATTGGTAAAATTTCAACCCACCATTTTCCTTGATTCTTATCACTCATTTTGGATTATAATTTTTTAGTGTTGTCAAATTGTTAAAAGTAACAAAAAAACTGTTTATTTATTTTCAATGATTCATTGGTATTATCAAAATCCCTCATGAGATCCCAAATATTTTATGAATACTTGTTTTCAGTATTTTAATATTATTTATTTTAACAAAATAAAAATATTTCCGGGTAGATTGGTCAATCACTTCTGAACATAGTGGCCATCATATCCACATCAGCAACATACTTCATTTAAAAATCCAAATAACTTTTGGATTTTTATATTTGTTTTATATCCAATCAAAAAATTATTATTCTATGTTTTCATACATAATTTATTTTCATTAATTCCATTTGGTTATTATTTCTTATCTAAAAAATTAAAAGCAATCCATCATAAATAAGAATTGCGCTCATACATTAATCAACACCAATAGATACCCAAAAAATTTAATCTTCCTAATTCTTATTTTTGATGTGACTTTTAATGGATTATTTGTCATTTATAATTGTAATTACATTATATTTTTCTATGGTACCTTTTATGGGGAATAATTCCTCCATGTATTCATTGCCCAAACATCTTCAAATTTTCTTTTAACATAACCACTGTTAGGATAAATACATTTACCATGATCCTTTGGATAATAATTATCACAACCTTGAGAGGTCTCATATTTTTATAAATAACTAAAATATTTTATTGAATTATTATTATCACTCTAAACTAGAAAAAACATTGATTTTTTTCATTTTGTTCTTCTTCCCATGCAACAAAAAAACCCTTGAGAACTATATTTTTTCAGATGGCTGGACATCATCATTCTATGATTTTCAAAATTTTATACCATAATCAAGGATATTGATTTCATAAATAGAATTATTAATTGACAAAGAGGGATCAATTTATTATATTTTTCTCATAGAATTATTTACAGGGTAGCTCATAGAAATGTATTAATTTCATTTGTAATTCGATAATTTTCAAAACTGATTACATTATGTTTTCTCATTAATGTTTTTGATACATAATAATGTATAATAAATTATTTCATAAAAATAATTATCATTTATAATATGATCTTGTAAACTCTTATAGATTACAAACAACCTCCATTTTATCATTAACAATTATTTTATTTTTAGAGGGATCCTCCTCAAATACAACATGTAGATCCTTAGGCCAATTAATAACGAGGGGTGTGTGGGGGTGTGAATCCATGGATTATATTTATCATAACTAGTTAATTTATATTCATACTCTTAAACAAGTTAACATTATGGACCCTATTTATATAATATTATAGCCTCTCCCAATGTGATGTTGCAATGGATGTGAGATCATCACATATTATTTATAAGGATTAGTATTAGGACATATACTTTACTATTTTAGTTTCAAATCCTAACATGAATTCACTAACAAAAACCTATTTAGAGGTAGAATTTATATGAAACTTAATTTTACACCGTAGTACCCGATCCTCTCATTGACCATATTATAGACCCCATTTTCAACCCACCTTCTTTATTTGGTTTCACACCCCAATAGTCTTCTTATTCATCTTCATCCTTCACAGGATATATTCCAAATCCCTTATGACTATTTAGAAACTAATTATACATCGCCATACAAAATATTATTATTCATAAATTTGTCCTAGTAGCAGAATGACCTCCATATTGAGATGGTCCTCCACGAGCCTATATGAGTTGTCTTACTCATTCATTATTTTAAGATCTTCATAAGCATCCATTATTAGATATTCTAGTTTCAAAACACCTTCAAAATTTTTAATGATCTAGATTCTTCTCAACATCCTTGATAAAGTAGGGATATATACTTCAGGGATCTTAGACTCATCTTTCATTATTTTATCACAAATTTAGGTGTATTAGGTTGTCTCATTTTGATGTAAATTTTTTCATAGACCGACACAATCTCAGAACATCAACTACACAACCTATATGTTATTTTCTATTTATAATAAAAATACAATGATTATTATATTCATAATTATCATTGAAATTATCCCATGAATACGAAAACACATAGATATTTTCCAATAACTCTTTATCCCCTTCTGATATAGTCATTAGACCCAAAATTATATCCTCATAAAATATACATTGAAATCCTTCCCCACATGATATTAAAAGAAATGTATCCTTCTCATTCACGCATTATCAACACAATACATGAATTAAATTTCATTTATTTGAAAATAAATTTCAAATATATCATTTTTATTTATCTATATAAATTGTATAGTTCCTGATAGATTATTTTTTTTCTGTTTTTTCATTGAATTTTCAGATTAATTGAATTATTAAAAATATTTTCCAGAATAATTAAAATTTACGCATCAATCATTCATGTGGTATTTGAATATAATACCCTTAATTGAATTACTGATTTATAAATTCAACCACATAACCATGTTTTTTTTGGATTTAAAATATCATTCTATAAGAATATCACCACTCATAATAATTTAAATTCATTAATTCCTCAGGTCATATTCAATATTCACTGGATTAAAAAGATCTGGATTGTTACTTTTTATTCAATTGTTTTGTTACTAAAATCCATAAATCACCCATAATATCATTTATTTACAATTATAAAATTTTTAGGTCCTTATTTTCTAGTAAATAAAACCCCATTATCACATATAGTAATAAATATATTAATGTTATTAATCCATCCACCTTTTTGTGGGGGTGACCTATGTTTGCGACTTACATGGTGAAAGAAGCACTCAATATGAAACTGAACACCCATTTCATACTGTTATTCAAATTATTTACATGCATGAAATAAATATCATGAATTCCTAATTAATTGTTTCACAGTCATTTATACACCTTATATAATACATGATGGTACACAAAACATTAACATTCACATGACCTATATTTTTCATCTCAAACCATGGGATGCTCTATCTTTTGAAGCCTCTTTTTTTTGAGATGAATCTTGGCATATCCTTGTGAGGTTAGTCTATCTATTCTCATAGTCATTAATAGACCATGATCTATTCCTCTTATGATAGGTATTAATTTATTTTTTTCTATATATTCTTTATTAGTTCATACTGTAGATTCCTATTTAGAACAAGGTATCCTATCACGTTTGAACCATCATCAATTGACCAATCCTTATAGTGGTATTTAAAATGTTATAATGGTTCTCCAACTTATCATAAGGCAAGATACTTCTCAAAATTGAGTTCATGCCTCTCGAAATGGGTTATATCTTGTTTGTATCATATGGTTGATATAGAATCCACAATTTTTCTCACATTAGTTCAATCTATTTAGTTGGTCCTTTATTTTCTGTATAGTAGGTACACATTTACTATTTTAGTTATGGTTGGATCATCTCAACATAAGGTAGGTCTATCCCACATCATATAATCGGTCATGGTGTGGTCAATCGTCATCCCGGTTGTATCTTTATGGGAAATATTAGATGTATGGTAGGTTTAAGTGTTTTCACCAAGTCACATCTCTTTCTTAATGAGGAAGACAAATTTTTTTTTCATGGATTAGGTCGGTAACAATATTATTATGTAGAAAGATGATTATATAAGTGGTTATCACAAATGTCATTATCATATTCAAACTCAACATAATTACCCATTCTACTTCACCACCACTCATGCCAAGGAACCAGGGCTAGCTCTCAAATACACAGAAACATGGTTATTTCAGTGGTATAACCTCTATGAACTAAACCACTAACACTCCCATGCTTTCCCAATATGTACTCCTATGAGAAAAAAAAAATAAATCCCTATGAATCAATCTACACATTCCATCAAGAATCCTCTATTATAAATCAAATAATTTCATATATGAGATGACTATTGTTTACCCTATTTCCTTATTATCTAGTGGCTACACATGGGCCCTATATTTATCATAGATAAAATTTTTTTATGTATCATAAACAAACAATCATATAAAAATACTATTAAATATGAAAATAACACCATAAATAATTCTATATAGTCAATAAATCATCCATTAATAATAATCATGTAATGATATATTAATTATTTATGGCCTTAAAATATCATCATGTGGTTAAAAATATCCATTCCTAATATAACATCATAAGAATTCTTTATCAATGAAAATCCATAATTACAGTCAAAATATAAAATGTCAATTTTTCTCATATATCTCTAAATATGTTAATATAGCTAGAAACCTCAAAAAACAATTCAATTAATCCTAGTATCACATTATATATGTTATGGATATTCATGGATTCTTTATCAATAATTAAATACATTGTAATATCATGAATTCATAAAAATCCTAAAAGATTCATAACATAAATAATCCACTAAGAACATATAAAGTCATTAAAATAATATAAAATTATTATATGGGAATATCAATACCCCCTTTATATTTTTGTTGTTATAATAAATCATAGATATCATTATGTTTTCTCAAATAGATTCATTCTTCCACCCTTCATTAAAAATAACAATAATAAAAATATTTCTAGGTTTTCCACCACATATTGATTTCAATAATCACTAAATAACCTTCTCCAACATTAAAATTTAAATTATTGGATTCTTCAAGAGTGGTTTCATTGAAAAGTGTTTATTTCCATTAATATTTTAGTATTTTTTTTGAATTTTTTAAGATGTCATTTCTCTTTTCCAATTTGAAACTTGCAGAAATAATGGAAACAATCTTATTGAAATCCTTATCAGTCACAATAGGAGTCATAAAACATCCATTGATAATTGAATTCCTCATTTCTATTGAAAATATTCTTGGATATTTATAGTTAACCTCCTCTAATTTAACTTGTAGTACACTATGTTATTTGGCCACAAATATGGGGGAGGGGTGTTAATCAATGCATTATTTTTATGAATTAACATTAATTAAAATTAACCCTCAAGATAATGATAGAGTTATCAATCCACTAAATATTAGGTCATTTAGTCACCACATTAGACATGAGACCAGATTATATAGATACACATAATATTTTTGAGGTTCATTACTATGACCAACTACTTTTCATGTTGGTGAGACACACTAGGGTTCATTCCTTACTATAATCTTCTTTAGGGGTATAACAGGAAATGAAGTTACTTATTATACACCCCAGTACTCGATCCTTAGGTTGAACTTGGTTCTACATCATAATTATCAACTCATATCACTAAATTGGTTATAAACATTATATTACACCTCTTCATCATCTTCCTTGACTAGTAATACATGCCAAAAATTTAACCAATTCAAAAATATTTTTGGAATCCAATTAATAATCCCCTATTCATCATGGAATTGATCCAGTGCTTGGATTAATTAATACAAATGTGATCCTCTTATTAGATACAATAGGATTAACATTAATTATTTGAAACATCAAGAACATAAGTTGGTTTGTTGAATATATATATACTGGTCTTCAAAAACCTTCAAACTCTAGTTTTATGGGGATTCTCCCCAGCTTCCTTGAGTACTTAGATGTATTTCCACCAATGAATCCTTGCATCAGGACAAACTATTTCTTTGATAATTTAGTGTATCAGGTCCTCTCACAATAATCTCAATGTCTTCATAGGCATATACGATCTCATAACATTATTATTACCAGAAAAGTTATATTTTATGTTAACAATAATAATATTATTAATATTATTTACATAATTATAGTTTAAATTAATTAATCAATATGGAATACACTTTCTCATTTTCAATATTTATTTTTCCTATTATAATATATTCATTGAATCCATAATTTTATTCTCAATTTATTTTTCATTTAAATATGTCTTCATGTGGTTTGCACAAAACCATAAACTTCTATGTCCTTCATTATCTGACCAAAAGAGTCAATAATTTCAGGAATATTAATTGATGCATCTAGTACTCATTATTCATCCACAATAGGGAGAAATGAATCAATATATATCCATCATGTTTTTCTATCATTTAAACATACTTTTCCTTTTATTATGACACTAAAAAGACGCTAATATTTAAGATGTATTTATAAAACATTCACATTATATATGAATATTTCATTATCATTTGAATCTTGGATTTATATATTAAATTAAATCTATATGAATTTCATGAATTAAAGAATCAATTAATATAAATATCACATGTCATCCAAATTTATTTGATTGAAGTTATAAATAATTCATTCACAGTCACCGTATGATATTGGTTACCATAGTTATATGGTGACCAAGGATAATCATACCTATATAAATAAAAAATTTCTTATTTCAGATACTCCATTCCATTAAAAGCATTAAAAAACAAGGAAAAAAAAGGCTTAGTGCCTTGGAGACTAGTTATATAAAAAAATTGTTTTATAACACATATCAACATTTTTAAATTACCAATATCCTTAAATCATATTCTAAGCATTGCATATGAAATAATTATCTTCATAGCATAGGGAATGGGTGAAAATCAAGGATGAGAACAAATGAAAAATTAGGGAAATATATAAATAATTTATCACGGTTAGATCATAAAATATGGGGGAAAATGGGTAGGGGATAAATATAATGTGAAATAATATTTATATAATAACTAAAAATTATAAAACATGATTCGATATCATAGTTAATGGAATAATAAAATAATAACAAAGAAATATCATAAAAACATGGCATAAATACATATAACAAGCATGATGTAATAATATTAGAAAGAGGTTATCTATTGAAAAAGTAATATCATAAAAATTTAAAAATTCTTGAAAATAAGGAACATTTTTTAGAAGTGGGGGAATAAACATTGTCATACGAACACATTGTTTACAAATCATAAAATATCTACCTTTTAGATTTGTGGAAAAATATTAATATAAACAACCATCCTTCTCTCATGAGATATAAAACCATAAATAATGCATTTCATGGTGATATAGGACCCCATACATCATCATATGTGTATATGAGTGCTGACAACAATCAAATCATACATATTATCATAAATATCCTATGATAATAAAAATGGGATTCCTAAATTTTACAAATGGTATAAGACAAAATAATCAGAATTTGATAAAAATAACATGATCAACCAAAATGAAAATATATTGGGTTATTTATAAACCCCTGTTATATTTGAAATTAATTCATTGAATATTAATGGTAAATAATATTTTTCTAAAAAAAATTCCTAATATATTCTTAAAAATACATTATTTTGCATAACCATCAAAAAACAATTTTTATAAAAATGAAGAGGATGCATTTGAATTTTTGAAAACATTCTAATTAAGATACATTAAGAATTATTAAATCATATCAATAAATTTTAATGTAGAATAGAATAGTATAAGGCCATTTTAAAAATTCAATATCAATATTTGAAAATAGATTTATTAAAAGAGAAACATCACAAGATGGATAAAAACCCATTAGTTTGATAGGAATAAGTAATATATCCTTCATCAAAGAGAAGAAAATTTAGATACCACATGGGAAAGGTTAAAATTTCCATCAAGAAAAAACATGTTATTGAAAAAAATCACTAAATTTGGCTTAGAGTATTCTCAAAAAAATATTATTTACCCAGAGAAATAGATACATCAAGGTATAACACATTATTATAAAGCAATATTTCCTCATAAAATATTTTTTAAATACAATATAACATTATCATGTAATCGATATGTCCACACAAGAAATGGTTTAACACAAAAATAAGTGATTATGACCGAAGTAAATGATTTGAGTCATCAAAACCGTATAAGTCTATGATAGAAATTGAATCAATGGGCACATATAAGGTAAAGAAAGAAAATAGAGATTAAATACCATGAATAAAATATATTTCATGATATATTATATAAAATAAGTAGTTTACACACCACTAAAATAATACATGGTGAATAAATATGAATTATGTAACAAAATCAAATAAAATGAGACAAAATACCTTAAATTTCTCAATTTTAGATGAATTAAATCTAACCTACTATAAGAAAATAATAACTCCCTTATTCATATATTTCAGAACAATATTAATTTCTATAACTATTTATAAATTTCACTTAAAAAATAAAATATATTTATATTAGTTGTCTATAATCTATTTAGGAAATATGTTGTTAGAAATCAAGATCATTTTGGAGTTGTTTTTTAATTTAAACATTGATCATAATTATTATACAAATTATCTTCATTGATAAAAAATAATTGGTACTAGAATAAATGTTTTAATACAACTTATAAATTACTGATTTATTTTATTATGTGTTTTGGATACGTTTTGTAATGAGGAAATTGTAGATGAGCTCAATTTATTTTGTATAACGAATAAAAGATGATATAATAATCACATCCTTAGATATTAATACTATGATTATATAATAATTTTAAATATTAAATAAATTATTAATAAATATTTTAATTTTAATATAACACTCTATAATAATCAAAGACATACAAATTACAAAATCAGTCATGTAGTTTTTAAAACTACCAAAATAAGATTTCATAAAATCGATTGAAAAAGTAATAGATTGTAATTAATTAATTTTATTATAACTTTAATAAGATCCTTAAATTCTCATAAGGACCATATTCATAGAACTTATTCTGGTAATTATCCATTTTTTGTGTTTATGAAAAATGAAATTCATTTTCTATAGATGTTTTAGAATGAACGCATACACGATTAATGATAACATATGTAATTGAATATATATAACAGTTTAATATTAAAAATTATGATATTATATATTAATTTATTCCATAGAAAATCTATTTTTTCTTCAAATTTATTCTTGGGGAAATCCCTGATAAATGGGGATAAAAAAAATACATCGTTTCGTGGAACCGATAATCTACACCAACGCGAGATCAATATTTTGGATTTCATAGTTAATGAAATGTGTTGAATATTTTTTTCTAATAAATTTAATTTAATTTCATTATAATGATAATATTTATTAATTTATAGAAACATGGTTCAAGAATATTTTATTTAGGAGTTGATTGTAAGTAATGACTATGGGAATGTAACACTCATGTTAGAAGCATGTTTTTTCTCGTTGAAAACACCATGGAAGTTAAAGAATTAAGAAAAAATAATCTGGCCATACTCATAATTAGGTGGGACTGGGTTATAGGGGGATAAAAAAGGAAGAGTTTCATGGAGTAATTTGATGTTAATGTGTACATTTAAATGTGTGGTAGTTGTTTCCTTTTATAAAAGATTTAAATGGATCTTTTGTAAACAGACATCATTTTAAACAATGCCATAAATCTATTCAAGGATCAATGAATAAAAATTCAAATAAGTGGGGATGTGGTATAATAAAATTTTACCTCCACAAATAAATTTATTTTTCAATATGTTTTTAGAGACATAAAGATTTTTTACTTTTAATATTTTAACAAAATTAATCATTTCCATGTTAATTAATTTTTATCTTTAAGAATTAATGTAAATGAAAAAATTATTGTTTAATAATTTTATATAATTTCATCCTATTAATATCCAAAACGAAAAAAAGTTCAACACATAAAATTTTACTTTTGATGATTTTTTTAAACACACATTCATAATCATGTCAAAATAGTTTTTTGCAAAATGAAATTATGAATATTTTAATTTTACATATATGATAAAATTATCGGGGATATTTATTTTAATAAAATAAATTTATTTATTAATAAAAATAAATTTATTTACTGTTTCAAGGAAATCTGGATCCAAATTTCACCATCTAAACAGTTAATTAGATGAAAATAATGATGCAACAATATTTATTATAGTAAATTTATATTTTTATTTTAAAAACATATGAAATAAGATTATATGTTATTTGTAAATTTGGGAATGAATAATTTTATTCATTATATACATAGTTTATGTATTATAAGTTCTCATAATCTTCTATGATAAGGTTACATAATAAAAAATCAGAAAAAATTTATAATTTTCCCCAAAACAAACATTTTTAATTAAAATAAACTTTTTAAGAAAAAAAAGTAATTCTATGTAAATTTTGATTTTTGGAATTCCAAAATTAGTTTTTTCATAAAATTTAAAATTAAAAATTTATAAAATTATATTTTTAAATAAAAAATATAATATAACAAATATTTATTTTTAGATAATTTTTTTTAATTCCAAATTCTTATTAATTATTTACATTATAAATATTAAATGGTATCCTTGTAAAGACCAGAAGATTCCATATTAAATTTTTTAAAATTATTTGAGATAATTAGGAGTCTGTGAAAATTGACATCTCTCGATTTCAAGCCCAAGTGTGCAAGGAAAAAAATTTAATGTTTTTTAAGGTTCGTTCAGTAAATAAATGGACGATGTTTTCTGTTTTTTAAACCAGTGCTTGGATTAAATATCGAAGGGCACCATTGAATCTGCAGAGTCGAGGTTTTATTATGTGAGGCTTAACATTGACCGCAGTAGGACATGTGGAAAATTTAGTTATGGGGACTTTTAAAGTTATAATAAAATAACCAAAATTGTTATTTTATTATCCTACCCCTTATTGAGTGGCAGTGGTGAGACCGAAATGTAGTAAAGCCATTTAATGGTTTCACTCTTCAGTTGCATATCCACACAATTTAAAATTAAGAGGTTCATTAATTAAAAACTCATTAATGAACATCATTAATTCCTTAGTGCGTTAATCACCCATTTCCCCTCTATTTAGATGGGGCTCGAGGTAGAGTTCTGACACGACTTCTTCAAGATAGGAACCTCTAGAGAAGTGACAAGAAACCATCCACTAAAGAAGATAGATGCTCAGGTTACAACAAACCGTGATCGACGACCACCGGTGAATTCAACAAAGTAAGAATTCTCCTTTCACCACCGCGATGACTCCAACGATTCTTGACGTAGGGGTGGTCTTTTAATTCAAGAAATTTCCTCCATTATCTTCCATGTTCTTGAATTTTTGGTGGTCATTGTGTGGGATTTGAAATGGGTTTATCATTATATTAATGTGATGTAAAAATTACCCACTCTTGTTATAATTATAACGTTTAGGGTGCGGGCCAAATGAACGTGGCCCAGACCCTCCACCGATTGTTTTTCATTTCGTTCATTAGAGGCGGGTTGTTTTAACAAGAAGGAACATTAAAAATGAGAGGCTTGAAATGACGTCGACTTCTCGAGAAGACCATAGGCGCATCGGGAAGGAAGAACAGACCAGCAGAGGTCACCCTGTGGCTTGTGGAAGAAGTGTTGGTGCATCACTGGTGCATGTGGACGAGGGTGGCAGCCGAAAACCGCTGATCTCTTTGGAAGAGTGGCGCCGCTCGACACCGCGGTGGTCGGACATGCGAGTAGTACTATCCGACCACAGAGGTAGAGGGGGAACACCATCATGCACCATGATGAAGGGATTCATGGCTCGAAGCCACAATGATGCAGTGGACGTGCTCCCTGTGGGTCCCATGGGTGACAAGAGACACCTCTTGGCACACCCAATAAAAGAGTCGAATGAATCCTTTGGGCTGTTTGGGAGGAGCGGACCATGAGACCCCATGTGGGTTGCACCAGACGGCGGGCTGAGCCCACTAGGGTGGGCCGGGATGGGTTGGACCCGGGCCGAGTCGGGTCGGCCCAGGCCGCGTCAGACGGAACCCGGACCCCTCTCAGTCCTAGATATTCTTAAAAGGTTGTATCTTGTGAACAAGAGATCTATTTAACGAACAGTCTATGGAGCTAGGATCCTTGGAGTTGGATGGTATTTTTTAGATACTCCATGTGGATTTCGGAGAAAGTTGTAGATTTTTCTGGATGGATTGTACTCTAATCAAAACAGGCATTTGACACTAAAATGATTATAACTAGCAGACCGAGTGTCCGATTAACACGCCGTCTATTGCATTGGAACCTTTATGACATGACAGATCTTTAGGTTACATCATTTTGGAACATCATGGAGGTTAAGGTTTGTCTGATAACTGGAGGAGTAGAACCAGTGGGTTTCTTGTAATGAGAGTTATGATGGTTACTCCCTTAATGACTCTAGGTGTGGGTATTCCTTACTCCTCTACTTCGGTAGAGACGGGTCTCCCCAAGTCATGAGTGCGGGTTCATTTACCTGTGATTCCACTTTGTTACAACCCATCCCTGATGACCCATGACGTGACTACCCCATCCATGCCTTCCATAGTTTGGGGGTTATAGACTACCACCAGAAAGGCATATCCCTAAAACAGGATGGCATTGCATTTTAAACCTGCACAAATACATAGTACAATAACACAAAAGATGTAAACATGAAGTAAAACTATTTTAGTAAAAGTGTGTACTGAAAGTAAAGGGATATAATACAAGCCCAACTGAAAGATACCACTATAATAGAAAATAATAAACAGATCCTGGGATCGTCTGTCAAAGATCCTATATGAAGGTTATGTACAGATCGTCTCCACATGTCTCCACGTCAACTAGTCTGCTCCGTGTACTGCATGGTCAAGGATCCCTCAATTCTCAGTCTTGCTGTTGGTCGTATGCAAAAGACAAAATGAGGTATGAGTGAATTTCATGTATGGTAGTGTATAACAATACCCAGTAGGGACCCCGAGAACCCCAAAGGTATCTCAGAATTCCATAAAGTAAAACAACAAAGAATTATCACAATCACAAATCACAATGAAAAAGAGAGTGTTAAACATGATATACTTGTCTCATCCACAAATAAACATAAGCCCCTGACCTCAATCCATTTCTAGGATTTCCAAATAAGGATCAATTCATAACTCAAGAATTAGGATCACACACTCTATGAACAGTCCATACTTGATGGCACCCGTAGAGAGATTTACTCAATCATGTACAACTCAACCATTCCTAATAGAACATCTGAAAGGAAGTTCTCTGTCGGGAACTTTATGCTATAACTGACTCTAGTTCCTGGCACTAGATGTCTCATAATCATAGTCTTGCGCTTGAGGCATGACAAAGGGAAACCAAGTGAAGAGGTCCACTCCTCGAAACTGTGTTTTGCATTCAAGGGACCTCCAACTCCCCTGCAAGGCCCAATACTCGAAGGTCATTGGATGCATCTATTTAACGGAGACTGTATGACATAACAGGGTGCCAACAACGACCATCTCAGATCATGACACATGTTTTACATCCCACTTGTGGAAGGGATTACAGGAGGTGTACGTGACTCAACAACTCTTGAGTACCGCCTTTCATCTTCAGACAGATAGTCAGACAGAGCGGACCATACAGACACTCAAGGACATGCTTCGTGCATGTATCCTTGATTTTTTCAGCAATTGGGATGACCACCTACCACTTGTGGATTTTGGAAAATATAATAGTTATCACTCCACAATTATCATGGTTCCGTTTGAGGCCCTGTACGGCGACCTTGCAGGTCACCTATTTGATGGATAGACCAAGAGGAGTCTTCACTTATGGGTTCAGAGTGGCTGCAGGCTACCATAGTGAAGGTTCAAATCATCCAGGAGCATAAAGAGACTACACAGAGTAGACATAAGTCTTATGTTGATAAGATATGAATACCCTTGGAGTTTGAGAAGGGATAACATGTCTTCCTATGGGTCTCACTCCAATGAGAATTATGGATGATTCGCTGGTGTGGAACGCTATCTTTGAGGTTCATCGGACCATTCTAGATCCTTATCAGAGTAGGCAAGGTGACCTAATGTTTAGCCCTTCCCCCACAGATGCACTGGTGCATAATGTTTTCCATGTGACACAACTAAATAGGTACATGCATTGTCCATTACACGTTATCGATTGGGGCGAGCATGACATCAAGGAAGGGGCAGCGTTTGCGGAGTTCCTAGTGGAGATATAGGATCGATTAAATTGAGTCCTTTATGGGGGGTAAATTCCTTTGGTGCGAGTTCGTTGGTAGTATGGGAACCTATAGGAGAGCACTGGTAGGCTTGAGGATCAGATACATGATCAGTAACCCCAATTTTCCCTTATTTGTTTGTAGATTTTGGGGAAGAAAAGACCTAAGGTAGGGAGAATTTAAATACCATGAAATTCTATATTAATTGTTTTAAAATAATTTGGGAATATTATGAGACGTCCAAAATTGACGACACTTGATTTCGAGGCCCGGTGTGCCCGGGATAGAATTTTGAACTTTTTTTAACGTATGTTTAGTAAACACACAAGTGTCATTTTTTGGTCTTTAGAAAATGTGCTCGGATTAAAATTTGAGGGCACCGTTGAATCCACAGTTCCAGGATTCGATTAAGGGAGGATTAACTTTGAACATAGTAGGTCTGGCGAAAAAGATAATTTTTGTGACATTTAAAGAAGTAATAATATATTAAAAATTGTTATTTTATTATCCTAGCTCCTGTTGAGCGGAGGATGTGGGACAGACGGGTATTCAATCCATTTAATGGCGTGACTCCTCAATTGTGTAACTACACCATTTGGAATTTAGAGGATCAATAATTAAAAACCTATTAATGAACCTCATTAATTTCTCAATGAGTTACTCACCCTTTTACCCTCTATTTAAATGGGGCTATGGGTAGAGTTTTGACACGACTTCTTTAAGCGAGGAACTTTTGGCGAAGTGACATGACACATTCCACTAATGGAGATAGAAGTGCCGGAGGAAACCAATCAGGATCGAAGAACGCTAGTAGCTCCATCAAATAGAGGATTCTCCTTCAACCACCGTGATGACTCCAACGATTCTTAAGGAAGGGGTTTTCTTTTAATTCACGAAATTCCATCAATTCTCTCCCTCGTACATGAATTTATGGTTGTTTGTTGAGGGAGATTTGAATGAGTTTTTTCAATATTTTAATGTGATGTATAAATTACACCCACTTGTTGTAATGCTAACATAGAGGGAGCAGGCCAAACAAACATATTTCAAACCCTCTGCTACTAGTTTTTAATTTCCTTCATCAGAGGAGGGTTGTTCCAACATTGCAAACCCTTGAAACCGAGTGTCTTGCAACGATGACGACATCCCAAGAGGACCGTAGGTATATCCAGAAGGAAGAACGGACCACTGGAGCTCACACTGTGTTCTGAAAAATAAGCATCCACGCATAAACAACACAGTGGTGCCAGCAACCGGCACCAGAAGACGATGTTGGCGGCCCAAAACTGCCATCCGTGGAGGAACAACATCACCGCTCAGTGTCGGGGTGGTCGGAAAGGTGACCGATAGCAGCCGACTAAGGCGTGGAGGCAGCACGTCGTCGGATGGTGCGGTGAAGGGAGATGGGGTTCGAAGCCATGACAATGTAGAGGAACCACTTCCTATAGGTCCCATGGGTGATGAGGCAGCACCACCTGGCACTGCCAATAAATAATCTGAAAGGATCCTTTGAGCCGTTTAGGAGTAGTGGAATGCGCAACCCCACATGGGTCGCACCAGCCAGAGGGATGAGCTCGCCGTACCCCAGCTCAAACAGGGTGGGCCAGGTTGGTCCAAGGCCCAGCCCAACTAGGTCGGGCCAGGTCTGACCCAGACTGGTTCGGGTCAGAGCGACCCATGCCTGGTCGAGTCAGACTGGTCTCAGACCCCTCTCAGGCCCAGATATGCTTAAAAAGATGTATCTTGTGAACTTGACGTCCGTTTGATGAACCATTTTCGGCGCTAGGATCCATGGAGATAGCTGGTCCTTTTGAGATACTCCATGTGACTTTCAGAGAAAGTTATAGTTTGGCTGGGTGGGATCATACTCATATCCAACTGGTTCCTTGGCCCTAAAATGATTATAGCTTACAGACCGGGTGTCTGATTGACGCATAGTCTATTGCGTTGGAACCCTTATGACATGAGGTATCATTAGGTGACTTACTTGTAGATATTCTTGGATATTGAGTTATGTCTGATAATTGGAGCAGCAAAAATAGGGTGATTCTTGTAGTGAGTGTTAGGATGGCTACTCCCTTGTTGACTCAAGGCACATGTATTCCTTACTATTCTCCGGTAGAGATGGGTCTCCCCACGTCATGAGTGTAGGTTTGATTCCCTATGATTAGTTTTTCTATATTTTGATTCGTTAATCCCCAATTGGACTAGGGTGTGGGTCCTCCATACACTATTCACATAGATCCATGTACTCCCCTACTAGGTAGGGTGCATGTCCTCAATGTTACGAGTTGGTACTCCCCTATCAACCCAGTGTATGGGTCCTCCTTATGCTGTGCTACAACATAGTAGGTACTCTCCTTGCGTGGTAGGGTGTGGGACCTCTAGTCTGGGGTCAATATTCTCCTTACATACTAGGGCGTGGGTCCCCCATAGTGAACAAATTACCAGAGTTTTACTCCCCTGCCGGGTGGGGCGAGTGTTTTCAAAAATAGAGACGACACTCCCCTGTCATTCCAGGGTGCGGGTCCCCTATCCTGTGGTCAGTACATCGCTGACGTACTAGTGTGCGGGTCCCCCACAGTGAACAATCTACCAGGGTTGTACTCCCCTACCAGGTAGGGTGTGGGTCATCACATATAGAATCGGTACTCCCCCACTGTGCCATGGTGCAGGTCTTCAATCCTGGGGTTGGTACTCCCTTGACATACTAGGGCATGGGACCCCCAAAGAAAACAAACTACTAGAGGTGTTTCACCCTATCAGGTAGGGTGCGGTTCCTCACATATGAAGTATTACTCCCTGTCTCTATGTAGTGATGAGGAGTCGATCCTTCGAGGGAGTTGGAGCTCCCTCGACTATAGGACCTAGTGTCGATGAGTAGTCTTCTTCAGTTGGTTTCCCTTGGTCTTTCCTCAGGTGAAAGACTATGACTGCGAGACATCTATGTCAGGAAGTATAGTTAGTTCTAGTAGAGTGTTCTTGATGGATAACATCCTCTCATAAGTTCTATTAGGGAAGTTTGAGTAGTGCCTGATGTATTACATCTCTCAAACAGGTTCCATCAGGGATATCTAGTTCATGGAGTGTTTACTCCTAATCCTTTAGTTACTCTTGGAGCCTTATTTGGAATTCTTGTAAATGGATTGAGATCATGGCCTTATGATTCTTTTTGGATGAGACGAGTATATCTAGTTTGATATGTGTCTTTTTCATTGTGATTTGGGATTGAGATCATGATTTTTGTTTTCGGTTGTGAAATTATGAGATACCTTTAGGGGTCTCAAGGTCCCTACTGGGTATTGTTATACACTCCCCCAACATGGGCTTCGTCTGCACCTCATTGTGTCTTGTGCAGACGATGAGAATCATGGATGAGACTTGATGAAGCTAGACCAGGTAGTACCTGGAGGAGACTGGTTGACATGGGGAGCTGTAGAGATGATCTGTACCCACCCTTCAGGTATGATCCTTGGTAGATGATCCCAGGAGTTGTCTACTATTTTTGGATATAGTTGTATCTTTCAGTTTGTCTTGTATTCTATCCCCATTACTTTTAGTACACACTTATACTACAAAAATTTTACTTCATGGTTACATCTTATTGTGTTCTTAGACTGTGTTTTTCTAGGTTTAAAGGCAATTACTTCCCATTCTAGAGAGATTCCTTTCTGGTGTTAGTCTCTAACGCCTAGCCTATAGAATGAGAGCTTTGGGTAGTCACGAAACGAGACCTGGGGAACGGGTCATGAGAATACTCTATTTGTATTTATAATATAATTAATTATGAATATAAATTAAATTGTTTTGTTTTTTTCATTTGGTTTACCATGTAATGAAATTTATCAATCGTATCATCTATTTTGTAATGTCTAGAATCTGGGGTCATTATATTATACCGCCATCAAAATATTATTTTCCCACAAAAATTCATTACATTGATGAATATAAGGGAAGATACAATTTTATCAGCACATTTTTTTATTCCTATGTAGCTTCAAAAAACATCTGATTTCACCATAGAACATTGACATGATGATTGGTCATGTTATATAACGGCCTTATATATTCAATCCATAATTTCTATGGGTTGTTCCTCATATGAGAGATCAGGTTTCAATTACATTAATTCTAAATTTAGTACATGAAACTATTAGAGTAGGTAATTCCTTTAAAATGGTACATAATATATATAATATACACAGGACATGTCAGAATTCAGTACTATGTAATAATATACTCCACCAAATTAATTTGGAAATTCAATGGTACTGATGTACCTAGTGATAAACATCCCTTTAATCCAAAATCTCATAACCATAATCCATGGAGATATCTACAAGAATACCTTGTATATGACAAAAAATATTTGATGTCATCAATTTTTACTACATATATCTTTTATTGAAATAATTCTGATTTCATATGCATCTAATTTGTTTTAACCTTTTATGTAATTTTTTGGAAAGGTTTTGGACATATCAACTATGTATCTTCAAATTCATCCCATTATGTTAGTGTTCTATATATGTTTCCAAAAAGTAACTCATATAATTCCATCCGTATTATAGAATTAAATATGTGGTTATGTGATAAATATATCTTTGTAATGTGTTAATGATGACATCTATACAATCCCATATAACAAGATCTCAGTATATCCACCAGTGTATGGATGGTCCTCTAAGTCTCACCAACAATCTAGGGGTTATAGTTAATGTTAAAAATAAAATCTATATCCAATTTATCCTAAATAATTTATCTTAACATTTATGTAATCATTGTTTCTTGATCAGATACAATGGAATGTGGCACCTCTTGTAGTGTTACCACATTTATTATATATATTAGGATTGTTGGTCCGGAGAGAAATATTTTTTGAAAATAAACTAATTTTATAAGTTTATCGACTACAACCCTTATTGAATAATAAACCATTGTCAATTTGGGTACTCCCTCAAAAATATGCATGGTAATTATTTCTCATCTCTACACTATTTTTGGAAATTTTTGCAACACACAATTATATTTTTATGAATCAAACATAACTTATTGTTATACCACACATCAAGATTTGTATTATATTACTTCCCTCTCCATGTAATATATCTTATATTTGTGTATCAAACAACATTACATATTTTTTCACCATATATGATTAGAGATGATTGAGTTACAAGAATAATCCAAAAGTTGTTCTACTATTTTAGTTTTTATGGTACATATATATGGTTTATAAAGCAGAGAACTCTAGAATAATAAGTATGATTCTATATATTTGTGCATCATATTTTTCACCTTCTTAATTTTAAAGTGAATGGATAGTTGGGTAGTGACTTATATATTATAAGATTTATCTCTTCCATTTAATACCTCAATATTGAACCTCTATTGATCCATGATTACTGCTTATTTTTAAGTTCTAGACATGGATAGATTATCATAGTCTTTTATAGTCAGATAATTAACAAACAATTCTGTTTCGAGACTGATAATGTTTAAACTAGTCATAATAACTTATAAATACCAACAATATCAATAGGTATATGATTAATTACTTCAGTGTGAAGATATATTTCAAAATCTTGTGATCATTGGGTATATAACAATTCTTGACCTAAAAATAATGATGCTAAATATTTAATGGACAGACCGTTACATCAAATTCCAAATTATTAATTGGTTAATTTTTCTCATGATTTTTAAATTTTTGGGATGCATAATAAATAAACATTTAATTTTACATGAATTATCATTTCAATAATTTCAATTATGTATCAATATATATAACAAACCCATCAGTACTACTGGGTAATGTTAGAACATGAACAATCAATAGTCTCTTCTTAATCTCCCTGAATCATTCTATATAATATTTTATGTAGATTAACATCATTCCCTTATAGGTCAACAAGTTTATTAGATTGGAAAATTATAATAATTTTCCCAAAAAATGCCAATAGAATCCAACTAATCATATAAATATCTAGATCATATTCTCAGAGGATTGGCATGAAAAAATTTCAATTAAATTTATCTTTGAATTGTACCTACATTTACCCTCACTTCTAATAACATGGCCTAATAAGTATACAAATTTCAACCCATATTCATACTTTCTTAACGTGGCATGAAATATTATCTATTGCAATGTCTTCAAAACAATTCCTAAACACTCTTCATATTCATTCATGGTCTAATAATATATTATAATTTTATCAATGATGGATACCGTAAATTCAACATGTTAATATCTAATGAATCTATTTAGAGAATCCATAATCATAGCAAGATAATTTTAACCCATTTGAAATAACTATAAATATATCTTGACCATACACTGTGTGGAAATGTATCTTGAGAATATTTTCTATCATAAACCATAATTAATGATATATGGATCAAAGTTTAATCTTTCAAAAAAATGGATGTCCTCTATTTTTATCAATCATGTTATCTTCTATGGGTAAAGGATTCTTGTATTTCTATCATGATTTTTTTTCAGGATAATCAATGTAAAGAGGCATTGATCTATCCTTATTTAGTAACGAGAGTTCTAATGTACCCCTTAGTGAATCACTCGGGTGTATAAAACCTATATAATGATTCCCTTCCAATCAGCCCTCAATTATTATAATTCATTAGAATATATTATATAGGGAATATTTGAGATATGTAATGATCTAGGTATGATTTTGAATGAGAAATATACCACACATTATTGGAGAATATTATGATCATAAAATAAATTTCTCACAGAACATTAGTATAATATTCTATTATGAACACCTATGTTATAATAAAGGTTACTTATGATTAATTTCCTACTAGTACTTCCTTAACATAACTAGTTAACTTGATGAAAAATCCATTCATAATTTTTTATGTTGATAATGTGAAATAACCTAATCATATACATAAAATGTGTCTATCCAGTGGTGTAGTATTATTCCCACACATCATGCATCATGTATATGATCATGTTAATGATCAACCAACCATTTTTTTGGTGAGTAAACCTGGGTGTTTCTATTATAGATCCACATCTACTTTCTCATATCAAGGCAAGGATGTATTGATGGTGAAATCACATAATATTCCCTTTATTAAATAATCAAGATATTATCCAATATTAGGTATCGTTCCTAAAATTATCACAAAATTTATCTTATCTAATCCCAATATTGATTAAGTTTCCTATTGAATCCAACTATGGTTACCTAATATAAAGAAAAAAATATACATTGATTACATTTTTTAATTACTACATTCTTCAAATAGTTCAAATGACCAAGGTCCAAATGTTTTTGTTTCATAAATAACATTTATTTATACTTCTTATTTTAAAAGACTATAAACATTTATACATAATCATTATCCACTATAATATCTTCTATACATCTCATATAAAAAATCATCTTTATGACCCAGGTAATTGAAACATAAGAAAGGTTGAATTCTAATTCTTAGTAAGAGATACATATGAACAAGTCATAAAATATAGATCTTGAGTATGATATAAAACATTAAAATGGGAAAAATATTAGAGTAAAAGATCATGAGATAATAAATAACAATCATAAATTTTTTTGAGCATTAAAAATAATGTAATATGAATATAAAACCAAATAATGTTTATAAAAACAAGGAATTAAAATTTATAATGAGAATAATATTAATACATAATAATGTAATATATTTTTAGAACATGGAAGATCATGAAAATTTGGTATAATATGAAAATAAGGTACATATTAGAAAATTTGTGACACACACATAAGAATAGTAATTTTTTTACCAAATCAATGAAGGTGAATCCTTTAATTTTTTAAAAAAATACATCTATGTTTTCCCTTTAGTTTTTTGAATTAATCTAATGATATCAACACATCATTATCTCATGAGATATAAAAAATAAAGAATTCATTCGAAGGAGATGTAGGACCCCATATGTATTCATCCATAAATATGAATCCCACTTAATATCATATAAATAATCCTATAAGAAATAACCTAAGAAGAAATGGGTTTCATAATTTTTCTATATAACATCAAAAAAATTGTAGGATCAATTCACATAAAAAACATGATCACCCCAATATAGAATATGTTGGGTATTTTTTGGGTATTACTTTTTTAGATAAGAATCTTTTAAAAATTAATAAAAAATCAGAAAAAAGTATTTTTATAAATATAATTATTCATAATATCATCTTAACTAAAAGTAATTTGTGAGTCACATAAAAAATAATATATATTGAAATTAAATTGGAAACATATTAAATCAATTATTAAAAAATATACATTATGATGCACTAAAAATTATGTCAAAATGAGATACAGAAAGGAAGAATATATGATCATTGAATGTAAAAAATATTAAATATTTAAAGACAAAATTGTTGAAAAAATTAACTCTGAAAGGATATAAAGGACTTTGGATCAAAATTTATGTGAATATAAGATAAATTAGATAATTTAAAATTATAAATTCTATAATGGAATGTATAAAATTTTATAGATGTTAAAATGTAGATACATCATGAACATGAAATTTATCTCAGTAAAATTTAAAATCAACAATGTAATAAAATTATCAAGGAAGAACCCTTTCATGTGAAATATTATTTCCCAAGTAATTAATTTGGAAATAAAAAAAATTATTTTTCAGATGAAATTTTACTTCAAAAATTTCAGGAAAAAACACGATTATGACTGTTTGAAAAGATCTAAGTCACGAAAACCCCTTACTACCAGCATAAAAATCAATCTATTACAACATAAATAGGATAGTTTGAAATTAAACATAAAATATCCAGAATAAAAGATAATTATATATATAATTTCAAATTTCTAATATACACACAACTTAATCAATAATTATGGAATAAATATGGAGAATTTATAACAAAGAGAAATATGGATAAAATCACTTAAAATTACACCCACATAATGGAATGTTCTCTAACCTCCTATATGAATAATTATATATCTTCATTATTGATTTCATAAAACCATTAATTTTCATATCACGTTATAAAATAAATTTACTAATATAAAATTCATCAAAATTAGTTACATAAAATTTATTTAAAAAATCATGCGGCCAAAAAATTGATTAATTTGAAATAGTTATATAATGGAAGTGTTTTTATTCATTTTTCCCACAAATTTCATTTTCAAATGGTCATTATAGGTAATATAATATGTGTTTTAATTTAATTTATGAATTTATAATGCATTATATTTATTGTTTATGCAACGTTATGGCGTGGTGAATGAAACAAAATAATTTTTTAATTTTAAAAAATAACTAGGGATATTTTAATAACATAATTATTAATTGATATTATCAATATATAATCATTTTTACATCCTTAATATATTATTAATACATTTTTTTACCAGAATATAACATTTCTTTAATTTTCTATGGCACAAACATTATAAAATTACTCATATTGAGTAAAGAGACCACCTAATCAAGAGTGTGTTCTAAAAATATAATGGTAAGGTAATGTTATTATATATTGATAATATAACTTTTCAAAAACAATGGAAATGTAATAAGTATGATATATAGTCATTAATATCATTCTTATAACCATCAAATATCGATGGTTAATAAAAATTAAATTCATGGATCATGGAGGTGGTAGTTTATGTGTTTTCATGATTGACGATCCCATTTTTCAATGAATGAATGGAATTATTCCATATAAAAAATGATCATTTAAAAATTGGGTTTTTGATAAAGGAAAAAAATTATTAATAAATCCATATGTGATATTATCTTATAGAGGTGGTGATTGAAAACAGTATGAATCATTTCATGAAAGTTGTAGTTTGCACATACAGATGAATGATGTTATGTTCATTTCATAGTTGATGGAAATGATTGAATATTTGTTGTATAACTAATTGAATATTATTTCAGAACAATAATTATTGATATTTAATTATATTAACATGGTTATAAATTATATTTTTAAGTACTTGAGTAATATAAATGAAAAAGAGAAGGTAACTCTCATGTTAAAAGGTATAGTTTTCTATTAGAAAACACCTAGGTTGTGAAGGCCATAAAAATGATAAGGTGACCTGATGAATTAATAGGAATGAGAGGTTTCTAGGAGGGTAAAATGGTATAATTTCATGATGTGATTTCCCACATAATGTATTACATTGAACTACCAGAATTAGTGTCCTTTTATAAGAGATGAAAATGGTTGTTTTAGAAAAACACATTATTTTTAAAAATCCCACGACACTATTCATTTTTGAATCGATCATATATAAAAAAATATGGGATTCGAGAGAGTAAAATGTGGAATAAATTATAATCCATTAATTTTGTGATATTTTTAGAGTGATTTAATTCTTTTGTTTATTTAACTTTAATCTCACTCATAAATTATCTTTAACAATGGTAATAAATTTGTATACTTATTAATTAACAGTAAAGGAATAATTATTATTGGATAAGTACATAAAATTTTATCCTTGTGATTTCACATTTCAAAATAATTTGAACACATAAATTTTCTAAAGGTGAGAATGTTTAATTGTTTAGTAAACACATTGAATCACATAAAAATAATTTTTTGAAAAATAAGATTTTGGAACTTTTAAAATTATATTTGATATAAATAATGATTCATAATATATTTAATAACAAAAATTTAATATTTATAAAAACAATGATGGTGGCCATCATGGATATCAAATAATAAATTTCACCATCTTAAAACAAAATTTTAAGAAAATACTAAAATCATTTTTTTATTGAATTTAGTTTTCAATATAAATTATAAATTTTTTATATAGGAATATATGTTCAAAGGATGTTTAAAAATTAATAATTTTAATCATTAAATACATATTTTCTTATTTAATATCATTTTTAATCTCGTAAGATAATTTTACATAAATAGAAAAGAAAAAAATTATAAAAACCATATTTTCAACTAAAAATAAAAAATAAAAAACAATTTCAAAGTGAAATTTTTACATGAGTAATTAAAAATTATGTTTCACTTTATACAATATAAATATTAATTTTTTTAAATATACCATTTAAAATAAGACACATAAAACAAAAAATGCCTTTTATTGAAAATATGTTTTATAATATTTCCTAATATTAATTTTTTACCTTTTGAATTTTTAATGGTTTACAATGTAAGGATTTATTATTTATTTTTTAATAATATTATCATTAAATTCTATGTATTTTTGTTATTAATTAGATTATCTAACCCATGTTATTGACCATAACATTAGTTTTAAAATTTCTAGAATTTTGGGTCATTATACTATCTCAAATTATCATTAAATTGTATTCACATATAAATCCCTGAATGTATCAAATTCTCATTTATTGGTAATTATCAATAAATAGATATCCTTTTTTATTAGTAAATTATCGACCATTATCACATAAAATGACAATCAGATTCTAGATAAGCAACCATCATGATTCTATTTGTGGTGACATGTGTACATGACTACTATTGTGATTGAGGACATTGGAATGATCATGAAAAACAGTACATTCCATTTCCATAAAATATTTAAATTCATAAAAAATAATAGAATGAAATAATGATATTTCAATGAAAATTTATTTTAAGACCTCATATTCTGCACTGATATAAATAAATTCATGCACATACCCTCAGTATATCTTCTGTAAACATTAGATATTATATTTTTTAAACAACACATAATTTATAGCTACTAGTAACAATAGATAATGATCTTTTTTGTAAATATCTTATCATAATTAGTCCGATCCAATTTTCAATTCATCTCATTGCACATCATCATTTTTCATATGACAACTTCCGATATTTCCCATATAGTAGAAATATCTTTTGATCTTGGTAGTACATCAAATTTTATCAATCAAATATGGAAAAATACATCTTTATATTGATAAAATGTCTTTATGAAAGGCCAAATAACCGATAGATTATTTTTATCAGTTCATGTATTAAATACATCACACAATGAGGTTGATCATGATTTCTTCATATATTCGATGTAGTGACTATACTTATACATGTGGTATCATGATGAATATGGGAAATAATTTCATAAATATATGGTAGTTCAATCTACAATGGTTCCTATCACTATTTAATATAAACTCATTATAGGTTAGTCCCCTTGATGTGGTGGTTCATGATATGGTTGATCTTTATTTTTGGATACCTCTTTGCACAACTTCATACAAGTGTTAAGTTGAAGAGTTTATTCACACACATTCTGTATGCCTCAGTATAATGAAACAAATCTAATATCCCACCAAAAAACAGTGTCTTGAAAATAGATAGAGTTCTAAATAAAATCGTTGAAATCCCCGAGACACCAGTGGATATTAAAAAATTCAATGGGATCACATAAATCATTGGGGTAAATTTTCCTTATAAAATGAAACAACATGACCACATCCAACATAATATTACAAAACACTATATGATGAATCAGATTAATGAAGAAAAACTAATAAGTAATCCGACATAAAAAATATCATATTGTTAATAAAACATTGACATACATTATACAATACAAAAAGATAACATGACTTAAAGAAATCATGGGAAATTTCACCCAACACAAACTGAACTACCTCCAAGCTCCAACCCCACCTTTCATCTCCAAGGTTTCAATATGCATCACTAGATAAATAATACATATTCAATTTCATTGTATTCTAGTATATTACATCTATAAAATCTCCAAATTTCTCATGTATAGGGTGAGTTTTAACTCATTAGGATATCTTAAAAGTCTTCCAAAATCACACTTCTTTGGGAAAACATGTTATCATAAAATATATAAAACATTTAGATGTATTATAATTGAGTTTTAATGAAATGAGAGAGAAGAATTTCATAGAACCATAAATAACATATTTCCATCCACTCTCATTTGGAATTTTCATTTTTGGGTTCACACACACACACCCGTCAAAATTCAAACTAAAATATAGTCAATACTATTAATTTAATAGAAAGTGGTACTAAATGTCCATAAATCATCCTTCTATGATGGTTTTCGTTCTTTACAAACCCATCCATATTGAACAAAAATTAAAACATTATACCAAATACCATTCAAAAATCATTCCCATAAAACTTTTTTTAATATTAATTACATTTTCATACCTTTCATGAATAAATACAGTTTGATACTTTGAAAATCAATGTTTTAATATTATAAGAACATGATGGGTTTTCTAAAAGACATTAAATTTTCATCGTTTCTAAAACACTAAACAAAAATGTTTTATTCAAAAAATAAAACAATGATACCATATAAAATATATTATTTTTTTATTAAATTAATCCTTTATGATCTATACTATTTTACATGAGAGAGAAGACACCTAGCTCACAACAAAATAAAAAGATGAAAAAAACATAAAACTTCTAGATCCATGACAAGAAATATTCCATAAATAGATCCAATAAGATATAATCACATTTCACATTATGTCAAAAATATATATACATAAAATTCATGATATATGGTCTTGAGAGAGAGGATGATATTAAATCATTGAAAAATGAACGAGAGAGAGGGAACAAGTACTTGCGAACAATTCAATGTCTACAACAAACATTGATTTTCCTAACAATCACATCACAATCGAAGGGAATCAACAATGGATCATAAGGGGAGAGGAGTTACAGATCTTATAGTATTATGATACTAATAATGGTTATTATTAATTAGTACCAATAAAAAATATTTTTTAGTATTACAACCACCACTTCAGGATACAACCCAAATCATTACAACACATAATCCCTATACAATGGTGTAACACCATTCAACTTTGACATTTCCTACTTGGTCAAATCCTATTAAGAACCATAGTTCATTTTAAAACATAGATCAAAATTATTTAGGGATTAACTATAGCATTGATGAAAAATTACACTATAATGTGTACCAAATTTGGTAATGCCGCCAAATTCTCTATTACGGTTTGATGTATAGCTATAGTCTTTATGCAACAACACATCACATACCTATTTCATAGATCTGCCTTTATAGAGTTTCCTCAATATCCTTCATCATTTGAAAACCTATAAATCATATTGGTTCCCAAAATATCACATGCACAATACTCTACCATGATGCCGCTTACACTATTGCTTCAAACACCACGATGCATCCACCATAGGGCTATACTATAGCCCCTAACTCATTGGAACAACCTTCTAAAACCCATTACAGACCCACTTCAAAACCCATTGGAATCCACAAAACATAAGCCAAGAATTACATATGTTTATATTACCTTATAAATGTGTAAATTAGATTATACTGGGGGTAAATTATCCCCACAATTGGTATTTCCATCCACTGAATATTGAAAACCATTGTTTTCTTGAAAGAGGTTGGGCCATCATTCAGAAATATCTTTTTCATTATCCCATGGCACATGATTAATTTGATTTGTTTTCATAATATCCACTCTAAAATGATTTATTATCTATAAAATATTTTCTATTTCTTATCCACAATAAGTATTGGTACCTGAAAAAAAAACTACATCTAATTAAATATCAATGTGGATCTATAGATTCACATGGATAGGATCATGTTGTTACATCTAAAATTGAGATGAATAATACAAATTGAGAAATAAATTGATCCTTTTTATTAAAATAAATAGTCAAACCACATCACAGACAAATTCCATCATATAATAAGGGACAACTTACTATGGAAAAAACCTAACTCTCATATAGAAACAGTAACTCATTATACTTGGATTGATTATAAAAAAAATGATCAAACACCGTGAATGATAAAAATTGTCAATGATTTTTTTTCATTGGATATATGATGGAATATTTTGGTCTTATTATCATCATAATAATATGAGTCATCTCTTTTTTATTATGAAATATGCTAGGTATTTATGTGAAGTCTCACCATCATCCACCCAAAATCATGGAGAACAAAATTAACATCAATAATATACATATAAATGATATATATTTATTGAGGAATAATTAATTTTATTGTATCACAACTCAACTAATTTTATATTTTCATTAGATGATCCTCAAAAAATCAGATATTCAATCTCTATGAATATCATCCAATGTTAGGATCATCCTTTCATATTTTGAGGAATTTCTAGCTACTGAGAAATGAGCATAGTTAATTGAGATGAAAAATATTGTTTCATAGACATACAATATCGTGATGTAAACCATGGACCTAAGATAGATAAAATTGAGATTTGGAATTCAAGCATCATTAAATTTTTTTGAAACTATATTTTTGAAAAATCATCCATAATATTGGATTCATGAATAATGATGAAGTGAGACAACATCAGAAGTCCCCCCATAATCAAAAACATTTTTTAATGTTTTCCAACCATTCAAGGAAGACATGTTAGAAAATACATAGTTACTTGTATCCCTTTCCAAACATGAATCTGGTATGAGAGAAACATATTTCCTTTTAGTTGGTGTTCCTCCTTGTCCCAATGATATGTGATGCATATCCAGAAAAATTATTACACATTTCACTTCATTCCATGACAATAAAATTATTGTCTCTTCATATTTTTAATAATTGGGATGCTAGAGTGAATGACCCATATTGAACTATAGTAAGAAGAAAAAATATATTCCTAATGAGTCATAGGTACAAAAATTAATACAGTAATCCTTATCATGATCTCCCATTAGTCTTCTATCCCTCAACAGTCTCACTATCATTGAGTTTTGACCACATTGATAAACATCTAGGACTAGATGAATGTTCATCTCTAACAATCTTAAGAAAATATGAAATAAATTAAACTTTAAATAAATATGAAACATTACCATGATTTTCACAATCCATATCATTTCAGCTATGATCGACATTAGCTACTATTAACCTAAGTCCCCATTAGTGAACTAATTATTTGACTTATAATATAAATTCAATAACCACTGAATATCCTTTACCCGATGTATAAATAAATTCAATGTCAAATATATAAAGATATTCAATTAAAATATAATATAGTATATTCAAATATATTTGTGAGAATATGTTTTTCAAGCATTTCTCATTGGTAAAAATAATAAATCTCTCACCAAATTTATAATAATGATTGTTAATATAGGCATTAACCATGACATACATATATAAATAATGTGTTTTTTTATTTTTTTCAAGCACCCATAATGTTCGTAAGCTATAAAAAATAACATGATCTCTCTCTATGAGAACACAAACCGACCATGATCCTGATGCATCACATTATCTGAAATACCTATTTCATAATTCTAGAAATATATGGTTTGGTGTTGTAGTATGTTGAACCATAATACATTGTAAATACTATAGGAACACATCACTCAATTAGATAAAGAACCCATATCATTTTTTCCCTTCATCGTTGATGCCGGAGTTGAAAATCATGAACAAAGCATCATTAGTATCATACTATTTCAAGAAAATTGTGTAACTCTAAAACATTCATCGGTGGTTACAAAGAGATTAACACTACAATAATTTTAGATTCTATAAAAAATCACTATTTAGACATGATATGACCAAGGAAATGTACTCCATGTATCAAAATATAAAACTTTGAAAACAAGACATATTTTGATGTTCCAATAAGGTACTCAACAACACATCCATGTGTTGGTCATGACCATTATTAGTTCTAGATTACATAGGAATATCATTAATCAAAACAACTCATGTGGAATCATAATAAAATTTAAATATAGGATCCATAAATTCCATGAACACAAATGTTTCTTTCATAATGCCTATGTGAATAACTATATACTAACAATGGCCCTAACAACAACAAAATTTTATTTTTTAATATCTTACTTTATAACATGAATTCGACGATACAACAAATGTAAATTGTTAATAGAACCATGGGGTCCCCTAAATTTATCAAATATATCATGTATTTATAGAATATTTTATTGTATAATTATCATAACATTGCTAATCATACAATAATCTAAACAAATTTGAAGAGATCCATCTGATTTCTTTATAAAAGTATTTTGTGCTTTCCATAGAGATATACTATGTTAGATACACCTTTTTCATTCCAAAATATCATGTTGTTCTTTCAGTTCCCTAAATTATATTTGTTCCATTATATAAGATATAAGTAGAATTAGGTAGATCCCGAGTGAAAGATCAATAGAAAATTACATTTCTCATTCTGGTTGAAATCATACAAAATTACCTAGGAATAAATCAGGTATTTGGTCATCGATAAATGAAAAATATATTTATTCATTTGAATCATCTAATAATAAATTAACAACTTCTATGTGATAATATATTTTCCCATCCTCTTGAACCAAATTTCGTTTTTTATTCTTTCATTCAAATCCAATTCTATATTGACGACAATCATCAAACCATAAATCAATTTGAAACTAACTGATATTGTGTAATAGTTGATTTGTTCCATGAGTGATTTCAACAAATCCATTTCTGAAATTATTTCATTGGCATCCATCTATAAAACATATAAATCCAAAACCAATTTATACCCATCGAGTGTTATAATATTGTTTCCCATTTAAATGAATGACTCTCCCATTTTCCCAGAGGTGTCTCGTGTTTCAAAATAGAGGACTCCTATAAAAATTTAAACCCATATGATTCATCACACATGAAAAGAATAAAATAAGGAAATCACTTATAAAAATTAAATCTTACATAACAGTATAATTAAAAATTATGATACCTCACATTGTCGAAGATCGATATTAATTATCAACGATCACTTATTTAGAACCATATAATTTTTTACATTGTCCTCTCGGATTATTGATTCCATTTTGAGATTACACAACCTGATTTGTTTTGGTGTTCCTTTAATATAATTTTTGATTCATGGTTATATAGATGAGAATTATTATTGTGATATCATCTCATCAAGGAAAGGGATGAATTAGAAACATGAGACACATGTTTTACACTAGAATTTGGAGAACGAGAATAATAAATATAATAATTTTATATCTAATTATAGTTATGAAATGTTATAGTTAGAAACAAATAATCTTGTTTCATTAAGATAGTTGGGCCACATTAGAAACAACTGAGAATTAAATTTTCCTATGGAGGTAAATTTACAATTCATTAGGTCTGATTTATAGACTATCTACCACATTGTTAGTACGTCACCCCTTCCTACAAATCCTATCTTTTGTTTTCCGAAATATTCTAATGGTGGTAAACATAAGTCCTCATTCATGATTTTATAAAATTCACCTTTTCGCCACTGTATATCTATATAAAATTTATATTTAGTCTTTAATACACATAACAACTTTCATAGAATGAATATATGGTCATTTTACAGACTCAAAGATTTGTGCCTTCAAGGAAACAATACAATAATCATATAAGACTTGGAAAACTATTTTCATAAATTTATATACATAATCTATTATAATTTTTTTATTATTTCATGCTGAATAAGTTATTTACTCATCTAATTATGAATATTGGATGATGGTTTTATATTTCAAACAATTATTTAATATCATCCAATAAGACGTATCTTTCAACATTAGCTTGGATAGATATATCCCAAAAATAACATTAAATATCTTCCTGTAAAAAAATTATATCATAACATTAAAATCATTCTTTGTGCCCATGATTTTAAAAACATGGTTCATATGATTCTACCATAACAATGCTTTTTCTAGCTCAAAATTTCATTGAATAATGGAAGGGTTCTACTATTGAAATAGAACCATGTGGTCCAACTAATGGGTTCCATAATTCATATTTCCTTTGTATACATCCGGAAAAGAATGAATGTTGTTTTGTCTAAACTATTGGTTCAACATGGATCATGTGAAACTAAATTTTAACAGACACATTTTGATGATTTCTACGGTTTCTACATGGTTCAATTCTCTACAATTAATTCAAAACCTAATTTAGTCACTTCTTTCTAGTAAATACATTATAAATATATTCTAAATTTTTATTAAAAACCAATAACCATTATTTTTAAAATCCACCCATTTTTATTTAAAATACACTAATTTTAAAAAGATTCTAAATATGAAAAATACATCCCTACTGGGAAGTCTCACTAACAATGTATTACACATAACCGTCACTGATTGGACCACATTATTATTTTTTGAGAACATACTAAGAAGTTTTTTAGAATAGTTTTGGGACACTTACTCCTTTGTAACATGATTTTCAATATACAAAAAAATTGAATTTCATTTTGGATATATATTTTTAGTTCTAACATTACTATATCCATACAACCAGGAAAATAGATACACCGATCGACCAGGACTGATAACATTTTTTATATCCCAAACCTACTCCTTCTCATGAAAAAAGATATAGTTCTAGTAACATTAGGTGACATTCCCAAGATACCAATGGATGGAATTAAATTTAATGGGATTATGAAAAAATGATAGATGATTTTCCAAAGATAATCTATAATATTTTACACACAAAATAGAAACATCCAAACCACTATATGATGGATGTGTGTAAAGATTTTTAACATTGTTGTAATCTGATATAATAGTAATACCATAGTGAAAATAGAACCATGAATGTATGAAGACCAAAAAAGCCAACATGAGATAAAAAATCACGTTACATGACCCCCAGTATAACCGAAACAATCTCCCTGCTCCAACCCCCCATTCATGCAAATGAATCAAGATACATCAATAGAGAAATACAGAATATATTTTCCCATGAATCTAGATGTATGATATTTGAAAATGAATTCATGTTCATATGAAGGGTGTGAGTATAAAAACAATTTTATTTTAATAAATACTTCAAAACTCATGAATATAGGGAAAAATTTCTTTTCAAAATTTATATAAATAAATTGGGGGAATTAAAATAATATTATATAAAATAATGAGAGAAATGAAATTAAAAATCCATGAAAAACATATTTCTATCAATTCACAATAGGCATAATAATTTCTTACTTTTCACACCCCCACATACACATACAAAAAACAATACATTCGTTTTTTTATAACCATTAATGGTGGAAGTATATGATCATAAAATTAAGAGACTAACAAGGGTTTATGGGATTTAATTAAAATTTTAAAAACATAATTTATTATGAAAACCACCACACCACAAAACATCCCATTTCCTTATGGTATATAATTCCATGACCACAATGCAACCCCAATGGGATACAACATATCCTACTTTATCAAAACCTTCTGATGACCACATCACCTTCCATAGAGGATATCCAAATTATTTGGGAAGGCACTACATCGCTTCCCAAACATTACACCATCGTGGGAACCCACTTTGGAAGATCCCTTGAAGCCTCCCCATAGAGATATAACACAACCCTGATTTTTACACCACAACATCTATCCTCTTTATTACATATCCCCATCTCTACGCCACAACCTAAAAAACCTATTCTCATGCACAACCCCTACAAATTTGGGATTAAAAAAAATGGATAAGGCATATAACTCTATCGTACCAAATAAATATTCCAAAACCACATCCTCCAATCCACATGTAATGATGGGATGCACCATAACCCCATGATCAATGACATAACATTTTAGAACCCTTTCTAAAATGCCTTCATAATCTAATAGATCCTCCCAATACATAACCCAATAATTATATAATCTCAACATACATAAAACATGGGTAATGTACCTAAATCTTGGGGTATTACACAAACACTTGAAGATACATAATTCAACATGGATTTTGACTACAACATTGTTAGGAAGAAATGAAATGAAAATATAAGCTGATATACCACATTGTATTTTCACATATTATGGATCTATATAATTACTCATACTATGCTAGTAGTGCTTCAACCATGGTACTAGATTCTACTCTCGAACAAGGTCATAAATAATCCTCTCATGGGTTGTATCTCTAAGTTCTAACCAAATGACACTCCCTAGAGGTCTATGTTCATTATCATGTGCATTATGCATACCATTGGTGAACACCTACACACATTTTCTTATGAGATACCACAAAATTTCAACCTCCAATGTAATATTTGGGTTGACTATTGTTTAACCTAGTGATAAATTAAGTAGTGGAAGAAAATGAGTCTTATTGATGGACTAGTTTAATTTATTGGGATTCTCATAAAAGGAACTTCATAAAATAAAATATCTAATATGAATTGCACTATTAATAAATTAATATTTACAAGGCCATACAATTTTAAATTATTGAATAAAAAATATACTATTTTTTAATAGGATTCACTTATATTGTTATCATAAACTATTTAAATTAAACAAACTCCATAAACACATGTCATGGTCACTTGAAGAACAAATAAAAAATCAAAAAAAAAAATTATTCTAATTTGTATATGACTTCTCAAAAAATTTTATTTTTTATAGTAGATTCAAAATATATACTCAATAAATTTGGAAGCATCTAAAATATATTAAATACATACATGGATGCTTTATAAAACATAAAATCCAGTTCCTGATCATGAATACATAGTAATACTCTACGAATCACAACACCATTCCTTCACTATGAAAATATTGAGATATTGTCAAAAACTCTAATTCTTACCTGGGAACATCACTGCTGAAATAACAAGGGTGATCCGACTTAGAAACTGATGCAAGTAAACTATGCAATTACTAGTCAAGTAGGAGAAATTCTACATACTAGAATTTCTACTGTATTCTACCAGAACTAGTTTATGATATATGTATTATTAATATTATAATAAATGTATTAGTAACTATATTGATATGATGAATTATAAATATAATTAATAAATAACCATAAAAGTATACATATTATTAATAATACATGTATTAATCAAAGGTAAAAATATTAATAATATTATGAATAATATATGTATTAATATTATGTTTAATAAATGGATTATATTTTGAATATTAAATGTGTTAATATTATAAATAGTTAATTTTTGAATATAAACAAGAAAAAATTAAGTAATATTATGTATAATATTAAAAAAATTACAATAAAAAGATTATATATTGAATTATTATGAATTCTTATTATGTACAAATTTATTAATAATAGAAATAAGTGATTGAATTACTATATTTTTTCTGAATATTTTTGATAATATATTATTTATTTTAAAAAATGAAATAAATATTATGAAATTAAATAATTTTTAAATTGACCTTAAAATGATACCAATAATAAATATACTATTATAAAAAATTAATTATATATAAATATTATGATAAGAAATTATCTAAATTTAAAATTAATTTATCAGGATTAAAAATATGATTATTTATATAAATAATAATTTTTTATTAAGTACAAATAATTATATAAATATATAAGTATATTCATAAGTAATTATAAGAATACATAAAATAGAATTTAAAATATGCCTTATTAATTACATTAATATAAATACTAATCAATAATTTTATAATTATTATAATAATATATAAAAAATTAAATTAAAAACTATAACAATTAAATGTAAATATATATTCAATAAATTCTTTTGATGATTTGAAGCTTAAAGGTTTGCAAGATTGATTTATATTTTCGATTTTTAATTAAAAAATAAATGTGTGTGTGTCTGAAAAACCCATAGATATGTGTGTGTTTGTGTATAATAGGTTAACCCAAGAGAGGCTCATAATTATATAGATATATATTTATTTTTAAATGATGTAATTAAAAATTGACAATAATTTTTTATTAAATAAATTATGGTATATATTTAAATAGAGAATCAATAGACATATTAAAATGAATTTATATATACTATATATTTTTAAATTTTACAAGAAATTTATCCAATTATAATATAAAATTATATATTACAATACCCATACATATATCAATATCAATATATATATATTCATATATTTATAATTTTAATAATAAAATAAATATGTATCCTCAAACAAGAACTATATTTATCATATTAATATATTTATTTTATAGTTAATATTATTATATTTTATATAATATATATATATATATATAATATTTTTATTTTTACATTTTCTAGAAAAATAACATTGTTCATAATATGTTATCATTAACAATAGTGATACATAGGGTTTAATTTGTATTGATAAATATGGGTAATTATTTATCATCACTGACAGAATATCCATTATAGGTGTTAAATATGAAAATTGATAAGTGGAATAATTTACCAGGGTTTAAATTTTTTTTAACTATGGTCGGCCTTTATTAGTGCTATTTTTTATATTTCTGAAAATTAATTTTATATTATAGTATTATTTTAGTGCTGATAAAGTCCAATGAATATTATGATATAATCTATTGTAGTGGTTATTCTTAAAACGTAGCAAATTGGACTTTTGGGTTCAACTATATTTTTTTAAAACATTTAATTACATAAAACTATATATTCATATATACCCAAAAGATTATAGCGATTAATTTATTTTTTTGAACATCTTCATTGAAAATGTTTATAATTTTTATCATATTTACTGGCTAGAATGGTTGTATCATAATGAATTACACTTGATTGTGAAAAACTACACTCATGTTATGATTTATGTGGCTAATGATTCGCTAGATATAATCATGAGGTGAGAGAATCATGTTTCTTTAGAATATACCAGTCACATTCACTGTACATATAATAAAATCATGGTGACCGAGGTTATGGAAATACAATTATTTCTAAAATAAGTTCATAAGTAGTGTCTATGTGAAAAATGATTACATTATCACATTTTATAAACATAAAAAAATGATCACTGATAAATACTATATGACACATTATGGAATATTATTAATGGTAATAATAATGGTTAGAATTATTAGGAATTTTTTTTGCTCAATTTTTTAGACATATATTAAAAACCAAAAAAATAACATATTTTAACAATAATTTGACGAATGTAAAAACAATTATGATGGTTAGAGTTATTAATTCATTCCTAGGTCAAAAATAATTATCAATATAAAATGTTGAATAATAAAATTAATTATAATTGTTGATATAATCCTGATATCATATCGATAATATGATTTGATATATTCCCATATATATTAAGTTAGACAAATATATCAGAAACTATAATTATGATAACAAACTGTATTCTTATTAAAATGATTTATTTTTTAAAATTTAATATCATTGATCATGTATACCCTAATAATGGAAAATATATATTCAAAACACATAAACTTAAATCATTATAGTCTCATATAAGGGTATAATTCCAAAAACCATATGGTTATATCACTTCTCCTGAATATAAAACACTAAAATAATTAATAAATAATTAAATTGTTAGATTTTGGTGGAATGTATGATTATACAAGAAATTTATATTATAATAAATAATCTTAAAAAATTATTAATGTTTATATTTATATAATTTAATAATGTGTGTGAAATTAAATTATTTTAATGAAATATCATAGGTGTTCAGTGTAGTATTTATATTAAACCATACTTTTCAACCAAAGCAGACTCCGTGAGAGTTTTAGTACTCGTGAAAATGTTAGTTGTCGCCTCCCCTTATAAAATTACATGTATTAAAAATGGTTTCATTTTTGTCCAATTTTTTTCAATAAATGTGAAGGAAACATATGGGGTTGAATTGAGTTCTTTTCAAAAAAAAAATCAACAATATAAAAGTATTACCCAATTTTTATTTAGAATATAGTGTAGTATTCTATTCTCCAAAAAAATTGAGAAGGTAAAAAAATAAATAAGTTAAAATACATACTATTATTGTGGTTTGGGGAAAAAATATCTCCTAGTCCACTCCACTAATTCTATCACCATGATATTGGGGATTTTTACAAGTTAGGTAATTTTACTAGAGGCATATACAACATAGTGTATATAATTTAATCCTCTATACAGGTCTAGTCTCTTTATTGGGATCCATACTGGCTATATCTTAGTGTAGGAGGCTAACAATCCCCCATGAATTAGATTAAGAAATAAATACTCCAATAGAATAAAATATCATTATTGTTGATTAATAGAATTAGCTCATTGTTTACTCAACAACCAACTGATGATGGATTTTATAATTATATAATAATATCAGGTAGAAATTAGAGCTTCAAACTGATCCTTTTTGTATAATATCTTCAATTATTTGAGAAATAGAAGAATACCGTTGAAATGTGATTGGACAAACACACAATATTAGATTATGACATGTTAATCTCTAATTATTTGTAAAAAATGTTAAAAAAATTATTGAAAATAACTAACATTAGATAAGATAAGCATCATAAATAATATTATTATAAATTTACCTCAAAATGATTAGAATATTTTGTTTTCTGTGATTTTATAACAAAAGTATCATTTAATAAGATTTGATGCTTTGATTTTCTGTCAATTTATATTAATGTACACGAAGATTTTCCGTATGTCATATCTTCAACTTGATGATAAAATCAATTATGAGTAAATAAGATCATAGGATTGATCATAGTCAAATAGATCCAAAAATATCTATATATAAAACACGATATCTAATACACAAACCACATTTTAAATTTGAATAAAAATCACCATTTAAAATCATAATATCAATTAGAAATATGAATGATTTAATATATTGATTCAGGGCCATTAAATCAATCATTTAATGGATCATGATGTGATATTTATTCGAGTAAACCCAATTAGGTTTTATTAGAAAATACATTAAATACCAAATTCAAATACAGCTGATTAAATCATAGGGATTATAATGTGTATGTCATCATAGAAAGTAACATTCCAAAAATAACAGTGATTCTAAACATTGGGTTTAAAAACAATAATTGATATTCTCAAGTTCGGGGTTCATCCAAAAAATTTGGGTTCCCACGAAAAACATTAAATATAAACATATTATACAAAAGTAATAGTCTTTATAAAAATATTGCTTCCCAATCCTAAAATAATATATGAAATCCCGGATCCTAACAATTAATATTGGCTTCCGTTGAACATTTTTAACTCTTAAAAAATGATGAACACAAGTAATTTAAATTTTTTAGAGAAAATAAGCTATCTATATCATTATATATAACCCTAAATTCCAAATATTGTAATTTAATCAGTAAAACAATTTAGGTAGTAAACTACCAAATAAATAAATGAGAAAAAAATAATTTTTTGGGTCAACATTGAACAAATATACCCCATTTACAACGATAACATAAATCATATAAATATAAAAAATAAAATAAATGTCTTTATTATTAATCAAATAATCATTTATATATTAATTTATAATGCATAAAATTTATTATATTCTGAATTCATCTATAATTGTATAAAAAATGGACTTATAATCAAAATTATTAAAAGAACTATAAAAAATATTTAATATAAATTTTTTATTTATAAAAATTTATCTATTTTATGACATAAAAAATAATATTAATAGACTAAAAAATTTTAAATATTGCACTAAACTGATGATAAAATTTAAAATTTTATATTAATAATTTTTTTCTAAAAAATAATAATCTAAGACATAAATCAACATGAAATGGAAAATAAAGAAAATATAAAATAGAAAATAAACATGAGAAAATATTTCTATAAATTACATTGTTTAGAAAAATTCATAGATCACAGTGTTTAATAATAATGTCTGTGGATGAGAATATGATTTATGTTTAGAATCTTACAAGGATAAGGATTGAGTGTACAAGTAATCTATGATATTTTGATACATTTTATTAGAATCCTTCATCCATTGTTCAAAAATTTTAATCATTTTTCATTCCCATTATTTCATCAATAACATTGATTATTAGAACATATTGATAATATTCTAAAAGATTCTCCTTTAAATGGTCTAAAAATATTCCACTAATTGGGTATAACATTACATCATAGCACCCATCTATTTGACCAGACATAAAAAATTATGACATTAAATCATTAACATTACAAAATGATTTTTCTGATTTTCAACAAATAGTGTAATGGGATACTATCCAAATTTAATATTTTTTTATCATTCCTGAAAAAATAAATACTAGTATGATAACCCAAAAAAATTAATAAATATTGATATGATTTCCCATTCCATTTTAATTCCTTTTCATAGCATGCACACACACTAAACAATTCAAATTATTCTCATAGAGATATCTTTATATATCCATATTGAAAGATCATATTGATTCACTTTGGATATAACAAACATAATCTACCATTTCAATAGTGAAGGTATCAAAATATTTTATTTAAATTTTCATTCTTTTAAAATATAATTTCAATACCTGAATATAGTAAAAATATTTTCTATGAAAAATGGATTTCTTTGATCTTCATTGGATTTTTGATCAACCTATAGCTCTAGTTTTAACATTACAACCTAATAATTTAAATTATTATAATTTTCAAGAATAAATAAATAAATTTTATGTTAATTCCCTTCATAATTTATAGATTCTTAAATATTAAAAAATCATTTACATGCCTTAAATAAGGACCTCTATATTTAATAATAAATGTCATTTTATTTCAATATATTCACCATTTAGAGAGGGGAGACCTCCAAGAACATCAGTTTCTTTACTAGAATTAACATCAATAATGCATCCTATGGACCTAATAAAAGATATTGTCTCATCACATGTCAGATCATTTGTTTCATCTAAATAGATACTGATATGTTCATTAGAATGAGATTCCATTAAAAACAGTCATATCAATATGAGGAACATGCCCATCATGTTCTTAAGTGACATCCTGAAATAATTCAACTACAAAAACTCTTACACAAAAATAAATCATTATTACTTTTGAAGATGAGAATGGTTTATTTGACTCATAATCCCTAGGGATACTAAACATCTAAACTGGTTAGTCTGTTATTCTTATACATAGACCTAGAATATCTTCACAATTTATTTCACCTGACAGATCGTGACATATTCCATGTAATTGTATAACTCCTCTATCATATTAGTAATATTATCATCAATTATTTTTATAATCCATTTAATAACTTAAATAATGGATGAAAAAAGAAAAAGATTCATTAAAAATTTATCCTCTCTAAATGGATTCAATAATTTTTTCTTGCCCTTATTTTTGAAGAACTTACTGATTTCAATATTTTCCCCCACCCTAGAGATTGAGCACCAAATTTCTCTTCATATTCATATCCAACATTCATCATCATACCTTTTGGTATGGGGATCAAAATAAAAATTTTCTTAACATTACAAAATAAATATTATTTCTACGGTGACATATAATTCTTTAAAAATTTTCATAGATCATACCATTTTTAAAAAGAAAAATAATAAATAAGTAGTCCATAAGGATAAAAAGACATCATTGATTTTTTTTAGAAAGTGATCTGTATAACTCCAAATGAACATAATTTAATATTATTTGATGTCAATAAAAAGAAAAAAATTCAAATACATATCTGGAAAAATATTTTTTTTCAAAATCTATAATTCTAAGAACTACCATAGTTTTTATGAACTTTACTAAAACCTTTTGATTGGATTTTTGATGCTTAATTATTGTCATTATGATTTGGGATGTCCTAACCTCAAAATAATTTACGTCCTCTAAAATGTGTACAATGACCATGATTATAAAAAATAAATTGAAAATATAATTCATGGTGTAAGATGTAAATTCAATCAATATTAATTGAAGAAATTGAAAATTATTTTCTTTTTACGTTTTCACAACAGAAATCCTATAAATCTATGAAACTAAATTTCACATTTTTGAAACAATATTTCACTTCCCTCCCTAAAACATATTCTAGAGATTCTATATTGAGAAATTAATCTTGTATATGAACGAATATGGATTTCTTCAACATGATATCCACATGGAATATAAATTCAATTTCTTAACGTAACACCCCAATGTTTTGATAAAATATGTTTAAATGAATGAAACACTTAGTCTCTACATAATGAAACTTCATTTTAAGGAGATAGCTATAAAAATTCATTTAAACATTATTTTCACGCATATATGATTTGAATAAAAAAACGAACATCTACGAGTGTGATCAATAGGTTATTTGAGACTGATAGAATCCACCTTTTTGAATAGTAATATACCCTTATAAATAGTAATATGAAGAGTAATTTGACCATTTTGAATAGTAAATCATATTGTTATTATTTTTTTCTTAAGGTTATTATATAATGAATTCTTGATTTATTTTTCAATGTGATATAAAATGAGTTATAGTTTCAAAATTGTTATTTTCCCAAATTTTTATGATTTTATTCAAAATTAAATTAATCCATTTTAGAAAATTATTTTTAAAAAATGTAGTTAATGTTTAAATTATACACTTCAAGAAAAATTGTTAAGGTGTTTTTTTGGTATTTTTCTATAAAAGTGGAATTTTCACAGAAAATTAAAAATATAGATTTTTGTTTTGGGCATGTTTAATGTCATCATAACAATCTAATAATGATGTAATCATTATGGTTGACTATTTAGGATTAAAATATGATATGAGGTGTCCCATGTGGCCAATAACATGGTAAAAACCATGGAAAAGCCCATGGTTTTTAAAAAACTACAAATGATTTGTCCTTTGAATATAATTAAAAACTCCCTCACTTTTAATATAAATACCACCCACACCTACCTTCTTTTTCTATCCCTTAATGATAATTTTATGCACATCCTGTATTTTTATATGTTCTTTCATAGTTTACAAGTATGTGTAAGATAATGAAGGATGTCAAGTTATGTATTGTGAATATTTTTCAATGAAATCATGTTGTTGTTTTGTGTGAAAAAATTTAGGTTTTGGAAAAAATGGATTGTATTTTAATGGTACCCAAATTGTATGATTATGGGTTTATATATATTATTTATTTCATAATATTCTAAAAATCTGTACCAAAACAATCTTTGGGTGTGTAAGTAAGTGAAATCTATATGATTTAGCAAGATTATGTAATGCATAAAGCCGAGTCCTTATAGTTTGTATAAAATCATGGGTTAGATAGAATTAAGGGTTATGATGATTTTAATAGAATAAATTAAATGATTTTTACCTTATGTTTAGATTGAAATGGTATATGATTTAAATATTACCATGTTGATTTATTTATGATATGGATGTTTAGAATCATCTTCTTCAGAAAAAAACATGGAAGCTGAAACTGGAAAGAACCAAGAGGATAATATCTTTCTGATTCTACAACTTAGAATGATGGTAATTGGAACTAGGGAGTTTTTGATAGTAATGGATCAGCTGACGTAGGAAATAAATTGCATTGGCATCTATTTAATGGAACAATAAGAGCTACCATAAAGTAGCATGATGATTGTGGAAAATATTATGAGAAAGCACTTTCCTAATTTCAGTGGATCTTATGACCGAGTAGTAGTTGAATAGAGTATTAAATCCATTTAAATGATATTATATGTCATAATATATTTATAAAATCAAAATGATAGTCTTTCCATTTATCATTTTAAAGGTCAATCTAATTAGTGGTGGTCAATGGTTAAGAATATTATGGAGAGAGAGGATTCTGAAGCCCTGGGGTGGGATGAATTTAAAAGTTTTTTTCATTGAAATATATTTCCCTAAAGTGGATTAACTTAGGATGGAGAAGAAATTACATGAATTAAGGCTAATGGTGGAATATTATTGTGCTCATGTACGAAGAAATACTCACCCTCCTGGAAATGTATTCTCTAAATCTTACTCTGTTTGTTGATTGGACAATCAACTGTCTCACCTAGGAATTATTCCAATATATCTAAGGGTATATGCCTCCAAAATATTCAATAGATATTAGAAACATATACGTTGTTCTAAGAGGGAAGAAATTGAGTTCGTTGATGATCACATGAACATTGAGAACAAAGATGAGAAGTGGTCCAGATGGAAAGCGATGGGTAACAATCAATCAATGAAATCATATTTTAAGAATTATTAGTATCTAGTTTGTGAAATGTGTGGTAAAAATCACCCTAGATAATGCCTTATTAAAACTGTGAAGTGCCTTCGATGTGGTATGTCTGGACATATGGCTCATGATTGTAATGAAAATGATCATAACATCAATTATGATAATAAAAGGGTAACGTTTTTCAAATTCGAGGAGTTGGGTCATTATGAAAATGAATACCCAAAGAAAGATCTAAGTGATGGAAATTAACCAGAATATAAGAATAAAGGTTAGTGAGATCCTTGGCCACTACATCAACAGATGTCAGGCCATCCAATGAAGTTGTATCAGTTACTATGTTTATTTAAATAGATTTTGATAATTTCTTTTTCGATATGAGGTCTATACATTTCTTTATTTCAATGAAATTTTATAGTAAATTGGAAATATCACCTAAACAATTGATACCAAAATATATTGCTAAAACACCAGGTGGAAATGTTTCAGAAAAAACCATTTTAAGAATATTTATATTGTTAATTTTGAAAAGAAATTACTTAAAAACAATGTTGTTTTTCTTTATTAGAGATTGATTTCATTCTTAGGATAGATTGGATTTTTGTTTATCATGATAAGATTGATTGTAAGTATAAAGAAGTTATTGTTCAGAATGAGTTAAAGTTTGTACACAAGAACAAACCCATACAGTTGATAACATATCAGGAAGGTAAATAGTTTTGAAATAGGAAAATTAATGTTATCATTCTTCTATTGTTGAAAACAAAGGAATTATTTATATTAATGACATTTTAATGTTATGTGAATACCTTGATTTATTTCATAATGGGTTTCCATGTGTTATACCTGGTTGGGATGTTGAATCCATAACTTTCTTAGTTCCTGATAGTATGATGATTTCAAATCCTCCTTAACCAATGGATGAAGTGGAACTTCATGAATTTCAAATAATATTATATGAGTTTCTTGATAAAGGCTTCATTATTCCTAGCACGTCACCAGGTGGTACTGTTGTTTTGTTCAATAAAATAAACTATGGTTCCATGGAAAATTTCATTTCTTATAAATATTTAAAGAACATAACTATTATAAATTAGTATCCTTTGCCTCACATCAATGACTAGTTTGATCATCTCTATGGAGATCAATATTTTTCAAATATTGAGTTGAGATCTGGGCACAATTAGCTGAAGGTGACGGAGGATGACATTACAAAAACATATTTTTGAACTAGATATGGTCATTATGAATTTTTTGTTATACTGTTTGGGTTATCTAATGCACATACTGTATTGATGTTTCTTATAAATTGAATATTTCTTGAGTTCTTGGATAAAATTTTAGTTGTTTTTATTGATGACATTCTGGTATATTCTAGAAGTAAATTAAACCGGGATAAACATCTAATGGTTTTTTTCAAACCTTAAAAGAGTATAAATTGCATGGGATATTAAGAAATTGTCAATATTTGTTGAAAAAAAATTCTTTCCATTATTACATTATTTCTAAATATGGAATAATTGTTGATCCTACTAAAACAAAATTTGTGGAAGAATGTCCAAGACCCAAAAATATATCAGAGAACCATAGTTTTTTTTGGTTTTTCAGACTTTTATCAGAGGTTTGTTGAAATATTTTCACAGTTATCTAGTCTACTCAGTATGTTAACATTCAAATTAGACAAATTAATCTATAAAAAAGAATATATTTATTTTTTCATGAATTGAAATGAATACTAGTGAATGCCCTAGTTATGACCCTACCTTCCGGAAATGGTGATTTTTCATCAATAGCGATGCTTTATTAAAGGGATTTGGTTGTGTTTTGATGAGAAATGACTAGGTAATTGCTTCTGCTTCAAAAATAATAATATAAACACATGATTTAAATTATCCATCACATGATTTAGATTTAGAAATTGTTTTTTTGGATTTAATAATTTGGGGGAATCATTTATTCTGAAACAATATAAAATATATACTGACCAACAAACTCTGAATAATATATTCACTGAAAAGGAATTGAACTTGAGGCATATATGATGGATTGAATTTATAAATATTTCTGATTTCACGATCAATTAACATCCTAGATAAGAAAACATTGTGGTGGATTCCTTAAGCTGAAAACATCATGCATAATTAACTATGGTATAAATATAACAACACCCTTTGATTAATGATTAAATGAATTTTGGCTTGGAAGTTGTTGGTGCAGGAAATCCCTCTAATTTGGTTCAGGTTTCAGTATAGTCCTATTTTTTAGACATAATTAACCATGAAGAGAAAGAATACAAGGAGTTACAAAAAAAGGTAGAATTGGTTAAAATAGGTAGGTTCATAGAATGTAACCCTGATAAATATTGTATTCTACGATTCAAAAAATATTTCATGTTCCATGTGTTTCCCAGTAGAAGAAAGAATTATTTTGTGAATCTCATTGTTCTATATTTTCAGTTAATCATGGAAACAAAAATATGTAAAGAAACAATTAGGATAATTGATAGTGGGATTGAATGAAAAGTGACATTGCAGATTTTATCATGAAATGTTTGAAATGCCGATGGATTAATGTGGAGTGGCAGTCACCATAGGGGATGCATCAAACTTCCCCAATTCCAGATTATAATTGAAAAAACATATTCATGGACATCGTTGTGGGACTACCAAGTACTTCTTTATTTAATAATTCAATCTGGTTAATTGAGGAATGACTAACTAAATCTGTTAGTTTTCTTCTTATTTGATATACTATTTCTCTGGGTCTGCTTTCTCGACTATTCCTCAAAGTGATTGTCTGGTTACATAGAGTTCCTCTTTCCATTGTATCTGAACATAATCATAGGTTCAATTATAACTTATGGAATGAAATTCAGAAGTCATTTGGAACAGAATTACATTTCTGTACATATTTTCATACACAATTAGATGGGCTGTCATAATGGACAATTCCAACATTGGAGGATATGGTTTGAGCTTGTTTTGTAAATTTTTATGGAGTTTGGGATCAATATATTTCTTTAGTTTAATTTACTTATAATAACAGTTATCATTCCATTATATATATGTAACTATTTTAGGTATTTTATGGGAAGTGTTGTCGAACTCTACCTTCTAGGGATGATTTTAGGGAAAATTATTATAGAACAATAATTAGTAGATGATATGTTTGAGAAAGTAAAGATGATCCAAAATAAAATGAAGACAAGTTAGAGCAAGTAGAAAAGACATGAAGATAACATAAGGAAATACTTTTCATTCTATATAGGTGAATATGGTTTTTTTATAATATCATGATGGATATGTGTTATGTTTTTGGTAAGAAAAGAATGTGATTCCCTGGTAAATTGAAAATTTTGATATCATGGAGATAGTTATAATAGTTTCCTACATATTGTATTTACCTCCAAGTATATCTTAGGTACACAAGGATTTTTCATGACTTGATGTTGTGAATGTATGTTCCAGATTCATCTTATTTTTTGATCCCAGAAATAGTACACCTGGAAGAGAATCATTCTGATGAAGTGAATCCTGTTCAGATTCTTGATCAGAAAGATAAAGTATTTTAGATTGAGGTAATCCACTTGGTAGATTGTTTCTGGGGAAACCAGATGGTTGAAGAAGCAACTTGGGAATCATAAAATGCTATGAGGGAAAGGTACCATCATTTGATTAATAAGTAAATGAAACTCTAAGGATGAAATTTACAGAAGGTGGGGAGGATGTAACACCCCAAGGTTTAGAAAAAATAAATTGAAATGCACGAAATACTGAGTCTCTTCATAATGAAATTTTTTTACGATATACTTATAAACTAGCAGTTGAAATTTTTTCCCCTTCTATATTTTGAATTTTGAAAAACAGACATTTACTTTTTTGGTTAGTAAATTATTTTGAGTCTCATAGAAAAAACTTTTTTTTAAATAGTAATATACCCTTATTAAATGTAATATGAATAGTAAAATTACCCATATGAATAATAAATCATATTATTAATATTTTGGTCTTAATATTATAAGATAATGATATCATGATTAATTGTTTATTGTGATATAAAAGTATTTATAGTTTTAAAATTGATATTTTTCGAATATATTATGATTTTATTTAAAATTATGTTAATAATATATAGAAAATGATCCTAAAAAAATGGATTTCATTTTTCAATTATACATATAAAAAATGGTTATTTTTTTATTAGGAGATTTTTCTAAGACAGTTGAATTTTGAGGGAATAGTAAAAAAACAATTTTATGTTTTCAACCTATTATAGACATCATAATGAAGTAATAATGATGTAATCACTATGGTCAACTCATGAGGATTAAATTATGATATGTGGTGTCCCAAGTTTCCAATACCATAGAAACAAACGATGGGAATGACCATGGTTTTTTAAATACCACTAATGATATTTCATTTTAAATTAATTAAAAACTCCCTCATATTTACTATAAATACAACCCTCACCACCTATTCATCTCATAAATCTAAAACTATGAAACTTTTCTAAATTATAACCAATCACATTTCCAAGTCTCTTCCCTACATCATAGGCCTACTGGTCTCACCAAAATTCCAAAACCCAAGTCCTTAATAAGGATCATCAAGAGAATAGATCAAGTGGTAAAAAACCGCTTTCATTCTCTTGTGTTTTCTTTTAAATTCTTTTCTTTTATAATATTGTCCTCAGTTAAATTTATCTAATAGTCTTGAAAACTCCAATATTATATATATTCTGACTTTTAATCATGTTTATTGTAAAATATATTATTATTATTCATCTCTTTTTCCACCTATTCTATAAATAAAAAGCATCTTCCATGATGTGTCGATTTACCGATATAGTGGATGATGTGTCTTCAATTACATTTAATTCATTCAAATGTTGATGTAAAACCATTTTAATGGTTAAAAAAGTTTTTAATGATTATTATATGACATATATTATGTTCTTTAATAATCTTATATGCATAATATTAATGGTATATATTGAAACATGTTTGTCATTAATGAAGAACCGCCTAAATGATCCAAATAAATATCATTATTGAGTTATGTTATAATTCATCCTCATTCCATATAACAAAAATGATTTATGTAATAATTTAATATTATAGAAACATATTAATACTATTTCATTTGATTTATATATTTTTTATCCCATTCGAAAAGAAAATCTTTTACGAATGGACTATGGAAATCATGTAAAGCACGCACTCGAAACAATGGAAATAACAAAATATGATTAATAAATGGGTTGAATGATGTTATAAAATGACTATATAAGTTGTTATAAACATGATTATAATTCTTCAAAATAATAATAACACCCAATTAACCATTATACAATAGGATTAAACAATTTTTAAGTACTACATATCTATGGTAAGGTAATTCTTAACCCAGTTTGCATTTGTTGGGTTAACCATGAATTTCATTAACAATGTGGTACTAAGATCATCTAGATTATGAATTTAATACATATATTTTTTTATTATGTTAATTTATAGTTTATATACATATTACTTTCATTCAATCAATTCTCACTCCAATTATATGATATTTTTAAGGGATTTTCCATAAAATTTCTTTTTTAAAATTCTATTTTAAAAAATTGAAAATTAATTATTTTATGATAGTATATATGATATATGATAATTTTTTTCTTTCTTTGACATTTTTTAGGAAGAAGGGTGGGACCTATATCTCCCTCCAATGCAATTTTTATATGTAAATTGGTTTACTGATGTATTGTTACTCTATGTGTAACTCTGATGGTTACACCATAATGTAGCTGTGAGAGTTACATTATAAGGTATATGTGGAGTAAAAAATCATAAGGTAGTAGTGAGGGTTACAATATAAGTAAGTAATTCCTTGTGATACCTTTATGGTTTTATATATTTTATTTTATGTTTATGGAAATTTCATGTTCTACAATGTATGTATATATGTGTGAGAAATATTTCTTTTTAAAGATGATTTCATATGTTTTTAATTGTTCCTGGAATAATGGGTTCTTTCATAATTTTTATATCCCTTACTGAGGTTTTTTATGCTCAATCCATGTTTCTAAATGTTTTTCACAGGTTTAAAGATTCATAAGAGAAATAAAGATGTCATGTAAGATGTTATGATGATTATTCAAAGAAATTATTTTGTTGTTTTGTGTTAAAAATGTTATGTTTTGGAAGAAATGAATAATATTTTATGCAACACACTTTGTATCCTTGTGGGTTGATATGTATTACTTATGCCCTAGAATCATAAAAATCTAAACAAAAAATATCTTTCAGAGTGTAAGGAAGTGAAATAATATTAAAATAGCTAAATTATGTTATGGTTAAGGCCAAGTCCTTATACCTAATCATTTACATGAATCAACTATTTTTATGAACATGTATGCCTCTTCCTCTACGAAGTATCATTAACTACCTTTGTTAGTTCTCTATGTTTTTTCATTTCATGAATTAGAATTATGATGGTTTGAGTAATTGTTTTAAATATTTTTTTAAAGAATGGGAGATCAAAACATAACATATTGTATGGTAGAAGATATAATGGTTTTACCTTGTCGATTTTCAAGTGGAATTTTGGATTCTAAATAATATATTATTGTGAAACCATTTGAGTATATTAAAATTAAAAATAATATTTGATGACAAAATTATTTGGAAATTAAATATTTAGAAATTCATAAAGAATATATTTTTAAAAATTAAATATAACATTAAAATATAAGAAAATGAATATATTGAATTGATATTAAAAATGGAAAATAAAATTCTATATTTAAAATTAAATAAACCCAATCCCTCCACTAACATATATTGGGAACCATTTCAGTTGAAATATTTTCATGTTGATTCTCAATACTTAAAAACACTGAAGATATAGAGTAATTATGGATATTATCTCATAGAAAATTATATTTTCATTCAATATATTTATTCCTAGACTAACTAAAATGTTTTTTATAAATGTTAATAGCACATTTATTACCACATAAAATTATGATATGATTTAATTTTTATTTAAATTCTATAATAATTTCTATCATCCATGATACATGTTTATAGAAACTACCTAAGGAAATATATTCAACATTATTTATTGATAAAAAAATAGAATAATCCTTTTTTCTAGGACATGAAAAATGAGTCTTTATTAAAAGGATTCAAGAAAAATAGGTGTATTTCTATCTAACCTACTCACTTAAAAATCAGTATATTAATATTAAATTAAAATATACTTTTTTTGATAAGTAAAATATAGAAAATAGATTATTTGAAATTTTTAATAATACGTTAAACAATAATAAGATGAGATTTCTCATGATTTTATCGAAATTTCCCAGAAGAAAATACAAAAACAATAATATGTATTATTCTAGAAGTAAGATATAGAAAACCGCGAATAATACATCTATATATGTTCTTTTCCACTGGTTTTCCAACAATATATAAATTAATTTTTCAATTATTACTAATTATAGTTTCAAAAGGAATAAAATTATCATTTCTATAATTTTTTAATAGATCATTATTATATTTTATATGATTCAAAAAATTTACCAAATATTTTTGATAAATGTTAAAAAAAATGATTGAAAATAAATTTTAAAACAATACTAATTTCATATTAATTTTGTATAGATGATGAATAATAATTAATTTTTTTTTAATTTTTTAACAATAAAATAAAAATACCTATATAAATGTTTACTAATAAAATATTCTAAGATTTTTTGTTATAAAAAAGGTTAGAATTAGCCAGCCCACTAAAAACCTATTTTCAAGGGAAATTAAAAATCTCTTTTATAAAGAGGTCTTGGTTATTTTTTAAGCATATAAATATATTTAGTATGTTTAAAAACAAAATTATGAAGGTGAGGCTTTTCAAGACATGAAGGTTTCTCTATATAATCTTCCCTCACTATGTAATCATTTAAAAAATTATATTTATCATCCATAAGATATAATTTATAATAAAATTTTTCTGAAATGGATAAAATGATTCTAATGGTTTTTAACCTACCATATACAGTAAATGACTCCTCATAATATGTTGCATCATAGTGGTTGAAACAATTATAAACATTCTCATCCTTATTCTAACATCTTATTCCCTGATCATATTTATTATTTCAAATGAACCATTGGGTTCAAATTACTAGATGGTTTGAGGGCATATCAAACAAATTAAAAAATTCATTTAATTTAAAATAATTTAGAACCTCATGAAAATATATGACCCACAATTAATATTATATAGAATCTTCTATAGTTCTTGATATAAACTTGGATTGAATGGAAGATGACTCAGCTAGTTATTTATACTACTTCTAGTCTTAATACCTATATCAAGGCATTCTATAATAGTCTCTATAGTACAGTCCTTTATGATTCTAGGATTCCAAGGTAAGAAAAATTTGTGTTCCATATTTTCATATTCATATAATCTAGATTTCATTTGATCACATGATACAATATTTTCAAAAATATTTTTATAATAAACCACATATCATGTTATTATGAAAACAATTTACTTCATTTTTTATATTCTTACTGTGAACAAATAGATTGATTTTAAAACATCCAATAAACTAATTCTTCAACTATCATAGAATTTTTATTAAACACCGAAATGCTTTAGAATTACTTGATTATCATAGATATATTCCTTAATTCTCATATGAATTAAACATGCCTCAATTTTCTTTAGTTTCCAGGATATATATCTTGCATAAAAAGTAGTAATTTTTTCTTTAATAGGGGTTCTATTATTCTAGAACTAAAATGATGTCTTCTCTAAAGTGAAATGATTAAATATATATTAATGATATAGAAAGCTATATATAATTATTTTTTTTATAAATTGGTAGGAATATAGTTTTAATTTATCCTAAATTATTCTTTTTTAGGAATATTTATATTTTAATTTTCTAAATATCCATTTTTTGAGGTGTTCATGGAGAAAAAAAATTATGTTTCCTATAAATTATTGAGAAAAATAAATTAATATCCTTCATTAAAATTATCCTAAATGGAAAATTAATAATGAAACTGTTTTGAAATATTTTTCATTTCAGAATATATTTTAAATGTACCGAAAATAAAAAAAATATTCACTTTAAAATTCTATGAAATATCCACAGGAAAATAAAGAAAAAACATGAATAACAATAAATCTTCTTTATATTCTTGATAGTCTCGATGGTTAAACAAAATACATTTGGAAATGATTTAATTGTTTTTTATTAATATTATTAATATATTTGATGGATAATATATAATACATGACTTTTTTCATGAATAAAAATTTGTACTCTCATCAATCCTAAAACTATGAATGTATGAAATTATTATTTTTATATGTAAGATATAAAAAATATATTACAATGTTAAAGTCACCTATTCTATATCTAGGATTACTTTATTTCAATAGATAATCAATTAAATTTTTTATACATGGGAAAAACGTATAAAGTATAACTAGTTTTCATTGTAGGTTCTCATCACATTTGTAATTTTTCATTAAAAAATAGCTTTAATTTTTTGAAAAATCAATTGAAAAATCAATATTATAGATATCATAAATTATTATAATATTGTACTCCATCCAAAAAACATAGAGATGTTTTTAATCTGTATTTATTTAGATCTCTAACTAATCCAACATTAATAATATTTCATTTATAACTTTCTCCAAAGGCAATTGATCCTCAAACTAATTTTGGTAGAACATGTAAATGTTATGTTTTTTCACTCATTTGTCTTGATAAGACATTATCCTTGTACTGTATTTCAATTTAATCCTTATTGATTTCCCCCCAATAAAAATATCCAATAATATATTTTTCGGTACCTAAATTCTATTGGGACACATAGTATCATCGAACAATGATTCAGACAACCAGATCTATCTAATTTTTCCATAATTAATTATTTAACATTAAATTAATTTATAAAAAATGGTATCTTTCAGTACACCAATAATCCCTGAATTTTTCATGATATAGTCTTATCAAAAAATTAAATAATTCCAATGAAAAATCAGGTTACCATAGACATGATATGATTTCCTGAGCGAGGAACAAAATATTTTCATTATAGCTTTGGATTTTCATCATTACTTCTAATGGAAAATATTTCCTCATTGTGAGCATTATTTACAAGATTATGATATAGATATTATATACTATTCAAAAATATGATAGAAGTAAAATTATAGGATTATACTTTAGACTGAAATTCTTTAATTCAAGATTCATAAAAAACGTAGATTAATGGAGTTTTATACAACATTATTTTTAGGTCAAGGATATATTTTTCTTTGAATTTTATTACATTAATTACAAAATTATGGATATCTTATAGAAATTTATTATTTTTAAAATAGGGATTTAAATATTCTTATAAGAAAATAGAAACATTAATATAATTTTATATTTTCTCCATCATTACAATTAGAAGTATAAGATTAGTTTGTTTGTTAGTAATTTTTTTTATAAATAAAATTTTGGACTTTTGATTTGATTGCTACTTTCTTGAAAAAGATATTTAAAGGTTGTTGGTTCCATCCTAAACACTCCATAAAAACATGAACACCACTTTAACTTATCTCTAATAATAATCATTCATTTGGTACATCTATTCCAACATTTATATTTTCTCTTTTCTCCTTATAGCTATGGGAAATTAGATATGAGAATCCACATTTTCTTATATTCAAGGAACTAGGCATTTTTAAATCAGTGATCATTCATTCTAGAATCATTACAAGACTTATTAATGCATTTGTTTTATTATAGAATTTATTGAATATTCTATCTATGTGATCCATTTATTCCGTAGTCTTTAAATTTTTTGAATCATTTACGGATAAAAAATCCTCCATAATCTTGATTAAAATTTTTAGATTCATTACTTTTTGACTTATATTTTACATTTTTAACAGTTTTTTTATCTTTTTTATAAACATTCATTTCTTCCTCATATATAATTAATAAACCAATACATTACTTAATTTTTAATTCTTTAATGGTAATTTTATCTAGTATCCTCAGTGATTGTATTCCATTTTCAGGGTCGTATGCTAAGAAATTTAAAATTGTTTTCTTATTGTAGAAAAATAGTTCATAAGATAAAAACTCTATTTACTATTTTATTTAATTATAAATTCAATGGAGTAATGATTTCACCATAATATTTCCCAAAAGTATTTATCCTCATCTTAATAGTGTTATATAAATGTTTTGTTATATTTTCATTTTCATAATATAAAATAGATATACCCTGGTGTCATTTTCTGGTTACAAATTAAGAAACATGATTAAATTGATATGGGCCAATTCCATATAACAAAACAATCATTTATTATGAATTTAAATCATAATCATCTTCTTCCACAACATCTAAAATTTATGGTTCAATGATAATTTCATATGATTTTACAATTTTAAAATAAAATTTTAATATAAGATTCAATGAATATTACACTATTTAGGGATTCAAACCACCATAGTTTTCTACATTAAAATACGGTCCTCCAGTCATAGAAATTCCCTCTCCAAACCACAATTAATTTACTATAGAATTTTTTCATTAAGAAAATGAGCAATGAAAACAATAAATAATGGAAGAAAAAATATTTTTCTAAGAATTAGAGGTACAAAGATCCTTTAGTCCACTCTACTGATTATATCTTTATGTGAGAGGTTATTTTCATTAATCTAGTGTTTTTACCCTGTAAATCTACAACTGAGTATAAGAATACAAATTATTAAAACATGTATATTGGATATGGAGTGATCCTTGAAATAAAATACATTTTCTGAGAATATAAAACTCCTCCATAATGGAGGACATATAGTCGACAATGAAAAAATTAAAATAACGTGATTTTGGAATAATGTGCTCATCTCATAGTTGCCTCTATAACTAAAATAAAATTAATATTCATATTAGAGAATAATGTCTTCATGAAATTTAGGATTATAAGAGAAAATTGTTTTAAATGATCTTCTATGAATAAGGAAATAAAAAAATATACATAAACAGAAGCAAGATGAACACACATTAATTTACTATAACATGCATGTCTCTAAATTTTTGTAAGAAAATAATTATAAATTTACTACATATTTTGAACATAAAATAATAATAACTTCATAAATAATATTATAAAATAAATATATTTAAACGATTAATAGATCCAGTATTATAGGATTTATGATAAATGGATATTCATTCATGATGATTTGTTTATTATAATATCCATAAATTTACATTAAATTTTAATAAATATGATTTGTAAAATACCTTATTAAATTAAAAATAAAATCAATTAATAATAACTAAGATCCCTGGTTTTATCTTGGTTATACCAATCAAAAAACTCTTCATGATAAATTACAATATTAAAAATCTCCAGCATAATTTAAATTTGAATTTGCAATACCTTATAAAATCAAAACATCCCACTAAAATATGAAATATTTAGTTCACTGATAAAGAACTAATGAATCTATTTATGACCGAATATTAATAATATATTTATTCCAATTAAATAATTGTTGAAATGAAAGGATTATTATAATTTTAATCATCCAAAAATTAATATTTCATATGTCAGGTTTACTTTTAAAGGGAATTATTCAATGTTACTATTAAAAATGCACCATTGATTATAAATGTTGTGTTTATAAATTGTACATTAGATACATGAATGTAGTGTTCTTAAAATAATTATGGTTCCCCTTCAAAATAGTCTACATAAATATTGAAAACATAATTAGTGTTCCAAATTGTAGGTTTGGTTACCTAGTCAAACATTATCTAGAAACATAGTGAACCGAACAGTTATTACATATTTTCATAAAATATCTATAACACATAGAAATAAATTAAGGAAAATACTTATATAATATTTTAGGAAAAAAATAAACATTTTAGTAAATGTATTCTTGAAATTCACAAAATGAGTCTTCATTACTAAAACATATAAGGGTGTTGATCAGCATCAAAATTAGCGAGAAGGCAAATGAGATTGTTAGATCAACATTTCCCAGCATTGAAGAGTATATTAATATTTTGATAAAATAACCATTATTTTTTTCATAATGACTCTATTTATTCTCTTTTATTGAATATAATTTCATTTAAATTTTAAAATACCATTAAAATAAATGATTCAACATTTTATAGGTAAGATTAATTTTTTATTTAATGAAATAAACATTAAAATAGTAGACTAATGAAACAAATCTAATAACTAAAGATTAAAACTTATAAGATGATCAAAATGTTTAGATCATTCTAACTTAAAAAAAATTCCACATGTGTATTATTTTTCATTCATTAGAAATACCCTTTGAGAGATAATAAATCAAAAACAAACCTATAACTCACATTAGAGTAGAATTATATTGTAAACTCTCTCTGTTGTTACCTAATCATGAGTGCAACAGTCATAGTATTCCCCTTCTCACATCAATGCAGGTGAAAAACAATGTTCCCATCACATCAAGAAATCCCCTTTTGGTACAAAAAATACATCAACTATACAATAATAAAGAATATAAATGATAAAATTACAGTCCATGTGGTAGTAAATATATATATTCCATAATAAAAAATATAACATTTATAACAATGTATATATGTATTAAATCAAAATTAACTCATCATAGGTTTTTTATCCAAAAACATTTTTTAGAAGATATTTTTTCCACAAAACTGAATCCAATCAATAAATTAAAGAGATATAAAATAGTGAGAACTAAAACAATTACCCAAAGATAGAAAATTATAATGTAACAAATTAATAAAAATTTATATTATAATCATAATATATATTTTATTAATATATAAGAAGTAGTTAATCATTGAAAATATGTGATAAAACGATATTAAAAATGTTAAAATATCATGTAAAATTATAGATCATTTATAATATAATATAATGAAAAATATTTACATTTAAATATTCTATAGTGTGGTGTTAGTTCCATCTACCACATCAAAATCATAATAATTTTTTTATATATTTTCTCTATAATTAAATTTCATATTTATTCCTATATATTAGTTAATAATTAATTTTATTATTTTAATAATATATTAATGGTTTCATAATATGTTTAATGTGGAAGAGAGGATACCATTTGTGAATTTATTATGATAAATAAAGTAATGGTCATGTTTATAGTGATCTATTATTGATTATAAAACTAATAAACAATGAGAATATCACGTATCAACATGAAATGATGATATCTTAAAATTACATATTTCAAAATTGTTCTGTAATTTTAAAATGAAGTGTGGCTGAAGAAGATAATGTATAAGTTCTCAATAAGATGGTAGATCATATTTTTATGTCATAAATTTTTACCCATAGATATCTAAATTGGGGAGGGTATGAAATAACATTATGATGAAAATAATGGAGTCCCATTAATTAATTAATTTAACACATTAAAATAATAATAAAAATAAAAGTTTATTAAATTAATAAATCATTTCACATTAACAATAAAATAAAACTCAAATTCTAACACCGTTAATGAAATAATATTTCAATGTATCCATTAATTCTCAATTAAAACCATAGTAATTAATTATTTCAATAATAAATTTTCATATATAAAATTGGTTGTTTTTTAATAAAATAAGGATTATTTGAACAATGTGTTAAACATGGAATTTATAGTACAGTTCTAGTGTATAATTTACCGATAACAAAAATAATTCTAAATTAACTAAATAACATCAAACATTAATCCTTTAATCTATAAGAAATAAACAATATAATGAAATAGTAATTAATTAATGAAGATTCATACCTAGGATATTATAGTGAAAACTAAAACATATTAGATTTTTTTAAGAACTAAACAAGTCATATATCCACGATGATTCATGGAAGTCACAAATACACTCAATAGTCACTATAATTATATTAATTAATGATACATATAATATATGAAGGATCAATTTCAATCTATATTCATAATTTTTTTCTTAATAGATTAAAAGGATAAAAATTTCAAAATAATAAAAATTAATATTTTAAAGTAATTCAGTAAATTTGGGTATCCATAATTATTTCTCTATATACCGAAATATTCACATTTTTTATAACATTGAGTGTTTTATCAACAGAAACCCTACTTCAATATGTATTATAGACACACTTGAATAAATTATCTATTAAGTGTGTCCCTTTATTCATAGTGACTTAATGATTAATAGAATAATCATAACATCACAACCCTACAATCACTCAACATTTGACACCTATTTATCCCAATTAAATTAAAATAAAAATAAAAATTAATTGTTATTATTATTAAATAAACTAGAAACTCTATTCGTATGGGTTCATAAGTGGTGAAGTCCAAGGGAATTAGTGATTACAATAATTTTACAGTCATTTGATAAGGAATTTGTGTAATAATAAATAACAATTCTATCACTTTAGTTCTTTTTTTGGAAAAATAATTAGCATTATAAATTCCTTCACTCCACTTGGGACCGATAATACTAACTGGGATAATAAGAATCCTACATATGTTTACTTAGTAAGTCAAGTCACATGGGAATATGTTGTTTCCATGCAGAAAACCTACAAGTAAATTTGAGTCTGAATCAACCCTCATGATGGAAATACTGTAAACACTACATAGGGAAAGACTATAATTCATCAACCCATCATCAGATCCCAAAGATCTACTTGATCTGTAATAATTTCTATAGAAATTTACTTTTGGTTCCTATTATCCCCCATGAGACCCCCAAATAATTACACTGAATAAGGCAAACTATCCACATTCCACTTCAATCCAGTTCAATTTGGGATCTAATTAATGCATGAAACATAGAAACATATGCTTCTCTATTAAATTTTGTATAACATTATTTGTTGAATAATCCTTAGAAACACTAAAAACCCCTTCCATTAATGAGATGAATGAGGTCAACAACAAAAGATTTAATTCACAAGTGAATGAAACTGAATGATAGATTATTCCATCCAATCCACTATCCCTCACCCTCTAGAGGACAGAAAAAAACACCCCAAATATTATACTACAAAAATTATTCTTGAAACACAATTTTTAGACTCTCTAAACCTAGAATTCTAATTTATCGGTAACAGACTATCCAACCCCTTGAATTCCCATTTCATTCCCCATATAATTTCATATAATGATTTCCCAATATCTTATGAAGAAAAGTATCCAAATAGTTCCCATACTCAAAAATAAATTTTATCTATATTTGGATAGAATAGAACCACCATATCTATGAACATTTTCATTTATGGGAATTGCATCTTTCCTCAATCGCTTCAAAAAAATATTTTCTTCAAATCAATATCATAGCACTATATATTTGAATAAAATTCATCTGGATCAATTATTTTCACGATTCATAGAAAACAAGAACTTTATATTTAATGTCTTAAAATTTGTTCATGAAAAAACACATTTATCAGGCTCATCATTTATGACAATATTTCCCTGTTGTAATTTTTGAGTTTTATTCTAGCGTGGAGTTGATAATACTAGGCTTGTGGCTTTCCTACTTGACAGAAATTTATTGAACTAGGATACCCAAAATGTTTAGATCCTTTCTATCATTATTATCCTTCTAATAAATTACATATATATAATATATATCTCATCAAACTAAAGGTACCCGCACCTATATATTTTTTATCTTGCTTTTCTCGAGGCTCAGTGTTCTCCAATACAGGCCAACCAAATGCTTCTAATTTTCACCAGAACTATTTATCAGGAATATAGATTATAAGAAAATTCATTTAATGATGTCATATTCTAACTTATCAACATTAAATATATTGTTTTGGAAATACTACGAAATTTCTGTCTATCATTGAAAACTAGACTTTCCAATTTTTTCCATGATTTTTAATGAATCATCCTAGGATGATTATCAAACCATATAAAAGCATTCAAGATTTTTACCATACTCTTTATGATTTCCTTAATTTAAATGAAACTTGACGATGCATACATTGGGATTGATGTGGAATAACCATTATCATGGGTGATGATTCCTCCACAATAATGAATTCAGTTCTCCAAGATACTTATACTACCGATGACTCAATTTATGATCTATTCAATAATAAAATTATTTATAATTAATTTTTCATCATAAATAAATACCACTGAACAAAAAAAAATTATTCTCAAAAATCATTGTTGGATAATAAAAAATGTTACATTTTCTAGATTCATTGATAATAATTGTCTTCACAATCTGTATTCCTTATTAACATATCATGACTATTTTAGTATAGATATTTTATAAAATAAAATAAAACTAAAATAATTATTTTGGAATGTGTTCAGCACAAGAACTTCCCATTGTTTTTATATTGAGTAAAAACTATAAATAAAAAGGGGATACCCCTGATCTAGTAACCTGATCTAGTCCCTAAAAAGTGAAAAAGACAATTCTTTATTCCAATGTGTTGGATACTAGTTCCAATGGATCAAAAATACACATGGAGATATATTTCTCTCAATAAAAAAGGAGTAACATGTAATTTCCATTAAAATATATGACATGATAATTCTATACTTTAGAAGATCCCAAATAAAAAAATATAGTTATAATTATAAATAGAAGAGAATTGTTAATAATATAAATAATCTCTATATAATAAAATAAAAAATATTACAATTAATACTTTAAACCAAAAGTAACATGAATAAAATAATGACATGGATTCATAATATAGATAATAATAATAATATAAAATAGAAATGGTGATCAACCAGCTCTAGTTTTAATGGAAAATGTCCTTATACAATTAATAACTGAAATACCCTAACAAAAATAAAAGGAATAACTCCAATATACAAGAAAAACAATTGTATTACTTAATATCTATTGGTATGAGAATATAATATATTATATATAATCCCCACCCTCCATGTTTATTCATAAAAAATAAATTATTTTCATTCTATTATAATATAAAATAATGAAATCAAGTGATTAATTTATTTGAATGTTAGTAGTGATTGGAAATCATTTAAATTGATTTTTATCCCTGGAAAATAACTCATCCATTTTCAGAATAATAATTCATAAATAACTTACATGATATGATGAAATTTACAATAAAAAAATATCTTTATATCCTAATATATAAAAGGAAGATATTTTTTATATAATAAAACAACCCAGTTTGAAATTATATTTTATAAAATTAATTAATTATTATATTAGAGATGTAAAATGTGATTTTTTAAAATAACAACAAACAGATAGACATAATGAATATGAACATGATAATCACAAACAAACTCACTTTATAATATTAATATGTGGGGGTAAACACTATATAAAATACATTGGAAGCAATAATACCCCCTTAAATAAATTTATATAGATGAAAAACATAAATAGTAATAGAATCAAATATAAATGAATATATAAAATGAAAAACAACATAAGAGTGGGAATAAGGAAGAATTTTTAAATCAGTGTCTATTACTCATAATTTCATTTGAAAAAAACAATTAAATTCATCCATGTAATTCAATATCCAGCCTTTTGTAGACTACTAAGGATAACAATATCATTTCATAGAGTAAATAAAAACCATATCATAGTATCATTCAGATATTGTTGTGATGTTATTCCTGGAATAGTGTGAGATATTCCAAGAGGTACATTCCGATTCCTCCAAACCTATGTACCAATTGAATGCTTTATCAGTCAATAGAGTTGAGTAAAATAAGTCATGTAATCAAGAATATATAATGTCATATAGAAACCATGATCCATATCAGATCTGATCCTCTGCAAACCCTTTTAACATGTGTCCCATATCTCAAAAAATAATTTAACAACATCCACTATCTGGGATAATTACGTAAACTCATATAGAATCAATATTAGTTTGAACAATAATAAAAAAATTCATTAGATTTAGTTATTGAAAAAACATTTCATGATGATATTTTTTAAAGCACAAACTCAATCATTATAATAATATTTTGAAAAAATATGTTATTAATTTTAATCCTAAAAACTAAACCATGATAAAATAATTATTAAATCAATTGAAAGGATTATATTTTACCGAAACAACACTCAATGAAATAATAGTCTAAATATAAAGATTAAATCATCTAAAAAATATTCATTGAAACATAAGGGTATTTTAGGATATAAAATCTCATTTGTAGTTTGGAAAACATTTTCTAAAAAATTTGATTTTCCTATAATTTATATATAATTAGATAAATACCCTTTAAAATATCAATTTACTTTATAAAGTTCCTTTATAGATTTTTAAGGTGTAGTAATTTGTGTATATTGTAGAATTTTTCATTTCAAAGATCAAATCATACATAAAATAGGGCTTAAAAATGTGGATTTAAATTTATGGAGTTATGAATGGAACATAGTAAATTAAATGAAAATATTTATATCCATACAATGTGTTTCATGATATACTAAAGGTCCTTGAAAACAAACTTCAATAATACAATATCATAAAATCAATAAACCATGAATCTAAAATCAAAATACTATAATTTTATAATAATTCACAGACTCACTGATGAAATAATATTGTTGAACCATTATATAATGGATTTGATCAATAATAAAAATATAATATGAAAAAATATATATTAAATAACCAATAAGTATGATTATTTAAATATGAATCAATGGAAGTGTCTCCCCAAAACACAAATCAAGAAAATCATATTTAGCAGAAAATAAATTTATGAATATATAGTCAGAGATGGAATTGGTTATCTTGAATGAGTTATATGAATCTCTATATTGATATCTATATTAATTTGTGGATATGGGAAAATGTAGAACCAATAACAGAACTCCCCCATCTCATAACCCACTAAAGGCGAGGAACCCCAATGTGGTTCCAAATGGGGCATATAGTGAAAATAACAAAAGGTGAACTATTAAAAAAAATATAAATACCCAACTTCCATGGTATGACCCTAGATAATCATTTCATATAACTCTCTAATATAAATAGGTCATAACCTTTCCCATTCAGATAATGATATGGTAATATATATTTAGAGATTCCGAACTTATTGAGACACTATTGTAACTGGACCCATTTTGGTTATTGTACACTACCTCTAAGACGATGGTTTGAAACCACAAAAAAAAACATTTATAGAGTGACCCATGTGGGTCCTTAAAATACATCTTTCCAGAATATAATTTATCCACTAACATCCTATGAATATGACTGTGTATAGACCATTCATGATCTGTGTGACCACTAAAAGGATAGGGAATCAGTGGATAATACATTTAATGTTTTTTTTGATTTTAAAACAAACTTATCCTATAATTAAAGACATATTTATCATCCCAACACAATGTATAAGAAGATACAGAGGAACATGAGAACTTAAAAGGTTCAGTATTCAATAGGTGAAGTTATTTCTTCGAATAACGTTGAAATAAACCACAATAAAATAAAATATTAGAAACTAATCATTATGATTTATATTAATAAGCGTATATCCATTAATCGAATCAAAATACTGTTATTTTTTTGTATAAGAGATCCACACATAGTTGATATGACTACTCATGTTTTTTAACTAGAAAATAGACCTCCATTAATAAGACGAAACATGTCAATACTATGACACTTAGATTCAGTACACATTCAAATAAACAATTATATTATAGTTTTTGTTCAAATTCATACACTATAATAAGAAATAAAATATCATCATAACATTATATCATATTTATCTCATATTCTCCACACACCCACGATCAATAAAAACTGCACATATATATAACATGAAGATTCATTTAATCACTCCTTGTAATATATCATTGATACATAGAATATTATGTAATATAATTATTTCAAATTATTAATATTTTCAGTAATTAAATAGAAAAAAACATTTATCTAGTATAGATTCAATTTAAAACCAAAAACAAATCTTCATCAACATGATCTTTGATAATAAATTTTGAGTAATTAGTATATTAAAATACCATTTAAATACATGGACACATTAAATTTTTTATTTCATGATATATATATATATATAAATCCTTCACCCTTCCATTAATATCATTCTACAAAATTGTTATCACAAAAATATCCAAAAATTCCATTAATGGGTTGGCATATTTAAAATTCATGGGTTATAGTTGTCGTTTGGTTTCTCTATGTTTCACTACATTTAAATCAATTTCATACACTAAGATCTAATTGTTTACTTCTATTTGTCTCTCACCTGTTACAAAATCCCCTTAATGAATCATTCTTATACAAGATTTAATTCCGATATGTAGCTGATAAGAATTTTGTGGGCATCAAATTTCCATTTCCATGAATAACCATTTCTTAACCATAAATATTTTCATCCATTGATTATATATTAGAAACATAGACTCACTTATATAATCCATATTGTATTCCCATTATCATATGTATATCCATCCATCAAAATTCACTATCATGAAAAATTTCCCACATTACTAATTTTTCTACATGACCAATTGACCAACACGACCAACCACATATATAAATTTTCATTCTTGTATAACTACATCCATGGACTATTAGATACACTATAGAGTATTAGGCTACTAAAATTTTGAAATGTAGGAAAAAATTTATATGGATATTCTCTGAGTAGAAGAATATATAAATACTTTGATATGTGGATCTTCCCTACTTCAGCTTGTTTTTATACATAATATTCTATAATATGCAACCATCTTCCATCATTAGAAATTAATAAAAAATCATATAAAAAATATTGTTTTCCATTATCCTAATATATGAACCTTAAAATAACAGTTACCCATTCATCTCCATATATTAATTTATTACTATAAAATAAATTGAATTATCTTGTTACAAAAAATACAATACAATAAGTATTCCTAGTTATTTTTCACCCAAATAATTACTAATCAAACAAAAAGATCTCTGAAACTTTTGGGGTCCTAGAACATACCCTTTTTATTCTAATATCAACGAAAGAAAAAAATCCAAAGATTCTCTAAAACTCATGTTTTTTATTGCTTTCCAAAAATTATATGAATATTTTATCTATCATAGTATAATACACATTAATCATTTAACATTAATATTATATTTTTATAATGAAATTGATAATTTCATGCATACCAATCATATTTTTTAACATAAAAAAACAACATAATTTCTTCTTAAGAAAAATATAGTAGAAACAGTAAGAAATATTTCCTGCACTGTAATCAACAAACTAGTAACCCAAATTATGTAGATATTTTAACATATCGAGGATTAAGAAAGAAACAATATGTTCAATAGCATACATGATACACTAAATTGAGCTTAAACAAAAAACTAAATATTGTTATTAAAAAGTTTCTACTCTAACCAACTAGTTGGAATAGAGGGAAAGAATATTATCTACTGAATTATGAAAATATGGTTTACACATGTTTAAATAAATATTCATTGGTTTCTAAATTTATTGTAAATGGAAATAAAAAGAAATTGATTATAAATCATGTGTTTTTATGAAAACTTATTAAAAAGAGAATAATTGTGTTTATAAAATCATATCACACATTATGGAGTTTTAATTAAATTAAAAATATATTTTACATATATTCAATACTAATTTTTAAATTCATCTTATATTTTTTCTAGATATTATATAAGAACAAATTCAATTTTTTGGTTTATATAAGTATTATTCTAAAAATGAAGTTTTACCACATTTTGATGGGGAACCCTGTATAAATTTATTTTTTAAAACAATTATATGTTATTTATGAAAATATAATCTTCTTATATATAATTAGGACATCAGAATTTACTTTGCATGAATTTTTTTTTTTTCTAACAACTATCATGTTTTGATGAATAATAAAAATGTGCTAAATTTTAATTGAAAACAAAATTTTCCATAAAAATAAATTATATGAATAAATAATATTATTTAATAGTATTAAACAATAAATGTAATATATTTTACCATTTAATACAATTTTGTTCATTATATGTAATTTCATATTGAAATTCCACATAAATACATGTCAATCATTTGGAAGGTTTTACTTCATGAAAACACACTTTCTTGTTTTGTCCACGTGAATTAATTTTAAATTAATTAATATAATTTCAATGTTTTATATTAGGAAAAATGGATTGCATATTTGGGATGAAAAATTCAATACTTTTTAAATAGGTACCTTCTATTTTTATAAATTATGAATTGTAACTTGAGTATTTTTTTATTTACAAAGTGTAAATCATGTAAATAAGATTTAAATAAAATATTATAATAGTATAAAACTTTAATAAATTGTGTCTCAATCAAATTAGATGAGATATGTCCTACCATGAGCATACATAGACTGAACATTTGGCATTTGGGAGCCACTTGGGTGTGAGAATAACAATTTATAATTTTAAATTTAATGAAATGGGAAATATAACAGAAACATGTATCTATTTAATAAAAAAAATTTATACAGAGTTATATTACTTATATATATGAATATAAATAGTCATCGGAAATATAAACAATATTTAATACATAAAGTTATTTTATTTATAATTTTTATACATTAAATAAATAATTTTATTATTACATAATGATGATGTAGTGTCTACCTTATTAATGAAAGATTCAAATTAATGATATTATAAATATTAATATAAATGTAATTTGATCATTTAGATGCCATACACAAATTATATATACGATTATGACATATTATATTTGGTTTAATTAATTTTTTCTATGTAATAAAGTTGTTATGACTTTAACAAAAATAAATTACTAAATAATGTTAAAATTGAAAAAATGAGTTTTTAAAAACAAATAAAATTTTATTAAATGATATAATAGTCATATATATCTAAAATTCAGTTAAATAAATTATATAATGTTAAAAATTTCATGTAATATATATATATATGATATTTAAATAAATACATGTTCATTTGTCTATTTAGACAATTTACATCAAAACAAGTTAATTTTCCACACAAGTACCAAACATCGACAAAACGACCCATATGTACTTAAATAATTATATATTTTTTATTATATGATAATAAGTAATATAAAATGAATAATAAACTTGAAAAATTTCCTAATGAATGTTTAAATTTTTCTTATGTTTATTATCCAAGAATATAAAGAATGAACGAGGCATGTTAGAATCAAGGAAGGAGAACTTCTTAACCCAACATCCATTCTATAGGTTGATCTTATTCTACATGACTATGTTGTTCTTGATTATGTGAGAAAAGAATGTTTAAATCTTATGTTGTACATATTCATTATTTATGTGGAATAACATTGAATACAAATAATTGATCTTTTTTATTTACATAATTATCTTTGAACAAGAAATGTTAAGTCAATATATATTTATTGAATTAAATATCCATGTCATTGGTTTTTTTACATGAATTTGACTACATGACCTTCGATTGTTTTGAATTTATTATCCTCATATATTGAGTTTATATATATTTTACACACATAATTAGGTCATTGATTGATCCTTAATCTAATGTTATGATCTTTGTAAGTGACTTCATATCAATATCAATTCATTGAGGATTATTTTGATAAAATACACCTTTTTATATTATAAGATGTATAATAAACCCATTTTACTATTAATGTTCATCAAATAGAATATTTTTTCAACAAAAAGTTTTACTAAATAAAAAAATGAATGTTTTTAGCACATACGATGAAAAAAATTTCTCTGTTGCCATAACTATTATTTGGTTTTTGGATTCCTCAATATGCCATAATATTGTTTAATGAAAAGAAATTTCAAAATCACTTTTTTCATTTTTTGGTATTGAAAATGGTTTTTAACATAAATTTACTATTTAAATTTCTTGAAAATATTTCTTGTGATAGAAAATGAAATGTTATTAGTGAAATATTGGTATTTTAAATATTTTATGTGTTATGATTATAAAATGGTACTTGGAAATTTGTCGGGTTGTTACATGATAAACCAATAATGGGTGGTTATGTGATAAACCAATAATGGGTGGTTCTGTGATAAACCAAGGATGAATGGTTATGTTATAACCTCTAGTTAATTAGGTATGAAAGTCTTATGTATGGATTTTCGATTTAGTTATATATGTGTAAGTCGACCATGTCGTCATTCCATTTTTGTATTTTTATATCCCATGTTACCATTATATGTTTTAAGATTCTTTATATTGCAATTATTATAATATTTTGGTTACAAAAAGGGTAATAAATGAGCGTATATGTAGTAAAATATATTTACTACTTCTTAAAGGTGAAAATTATTACATTACGATAATGTTTTTATGGTTTTCATGTTTTCATAAGAGTATCAATTTTCTGTCATGGGTATCCCTTACTAATTATTTTATTCTCATCCCATGTTTTCAAATTCATTTCTCAGGATATTTAGAGGAATTGAGTCGAGTATGGGATCAAATAAAATTTATGGCATTAAAACAAGAAACGATACCAAGTATCTTTTTAAAGAGTATTAGTTTTATGAAAAAATGGTTTGTAAGTAGAAGTGTCTATTGGTGATATTTAAGTTGTTATAAATAATTTATAACCCAATTTCCTAATTCTCTAGACCTGAAAAGTTCATCAATGTGAAATAAAGTCAAATTATTGAATTAAATAAAGATTATGTAATGTTGAAGGATGTGGATCTATAAATTAAATATTATAAAATCATAACATATCAATTTTAAAAATCCCCTTAAATAAGACAAATCCCTACATAGTTAAATAACATATCAATGGTTATATTTATGTCATGATATTTCTCCACATTGATAATAGCATAAAAAAAATTTATATAGGGGTCAAAAACCAAATTTTATATCCTTTACGTGGGTGTGGTTAAACACCAATTATCATATTATATTTCTCAAATGAATCATTTTGAAGTGGGTTTGTGAAAATTCCATTCACTTATTCTACATTATGATAAAATTATAGCATTAGATCATTTTTTCAAAAATAAATTTGATGAAGTGATATTTGATATCAACGTTCATTGATCTATAATATTGCTGTAGACTCATTATGAGATTGAAAACACATTAATTATCACATCAAATGAGTTGTGAAATATCACATCAACCAATAAGTCTTATAATAATGTGTTAATTCACATTAATTATGTTTTATATTCAGTGAAAGCTATATGATCAACTTTTTTTTTGCTAAGAGTCACTAAAAATTTATTCTTTTTTCCAACTCACAAATATTTCTACGATAGAGAGGACACAATTTTAAATAGATATTCTTTCATTGAAACAACTGAAACAGTATTCCTCTAAAAACAGAATTATTTTTGACATTCCACTGTTATTTTACTTAATCCCAATATATATAGTGACCATAATTGGTATTATAATTATTTTTCATCAAAAAAAAGATACATTTTCTCAAAAATTTAAAAACTGGTATTGTCGTTAACCCCATTTACTAGTTTATTCTAGATTTTATTTAATATATTAGTATTTTAATAAATTCCATCAATTTTTTAGTATCATCTTCCTTCAAAACATAAGCCATAAATAACTTTGTTCCGAAAGAGATAATTGTGTAAATATATTATTAATATTCCATTCCAAAACATTTAAGTAGATCCTTTGCATATTTTTCATTAAATAGTAGACTATGATCCTCCTATTCAAATATTTTCAGGGCAAGAAGGTACCTAATTTCTCCCAGTATAGACATTTCAAACATCATATTCACCTCATATTAAAACATGTCACTATATTGTATATTAATTTCATATATTAATATTTTATCAACACAAATAATCACAATGATAGAGCCCTATTGATTTTATATTATATATAAAGAGATTGATGTCCCTTATTCCCTTCTTGAAAAAAAGATTCTATAAACTATGTTCTATAATTGAATACCATGATATTGGGGATTTCATTATATCATGTAAATGATTTATTAAATTAGTCACATGGAAATCAAATTTTATTATTAAAACAACCACATTTCTAAAAAATATATTTTTACTTCTATCACTGAATTAAAATCTCTAGATTTTTAAACCATTTAAAAATTATTATATTTCTTTTTGGGATTAATAATAATACAAATTATTATTGTTTTAGGTCTTTAAACTTGTATAATGGTCCAATGAAAATAAATTCCTTCTATATATGAATTTCCATTACAAAAGTTTCATCACTTGTTTCATAATACTACACAATTTTCAATCAATATATTTCAGAATACTCACTTTGTTCCTATCATATTTTTATTCCACGTTTGGGTAAAAGATATCATCTCTCATTTTCAACCATTATATATATAATTACTCATTTATAAAATCAATCCACTCTTGATGAACTATTTCTTCAATAACGTATATTTTAATTACATGATAATATAATGACATATATGAAACATTCATCAATGTTATTATTATTTAAACATTATTTCCATAATATCCCATTATATTTGTACATCCATTTTCTTATTAAACAATAGTAATGATATATTCAATTGCCTATCCTTTCATGAAATGGATGAATCAACATCATTTTCCAACACTACTTCTAAATCATCGCTTTTTAGAGAATTTAACATGTTACCAATAGAAATATATTCATCATCAATTCTTCTTTTGTATACAAATTATGTTGATTACATTATTTATTTATTTTAAAATACATTTAAATCATCCTAGTTTTCATGTATCTCAATTTCATTGATGTATCATATTTATAATCCCTCTAATTTATATTACCTGAGGAAGATGACATCAACACCTATTTAATTAATCATCCCAAGATGCTCATATTTTAATTTGATAATTGATGTGATTTCAATAATCATTACATAAATAAAAATAGAGGTATTATTATAATTCATTTAATATGAATATACATTAAAATATGCTATGTAAAATGGAAAACAATTGTGTAAAATTACACTAATAACTAGTCTCAAAAAGTTCCATGATGTATCAGGCTTAATCAACATGATTCAAGGAATAACATAAAATATATATATTCTCTTCTTCATCAACACTAATGTTCAATGGGGTGTATGGTGCACTATGACCTCGATGTGTTAAATTATTCTCATGATAGAAATAAAACATACCACTTTTGAATTCTACACTATTATTATTTAAGTTAATTATTATTGTGTAGACACACTTGTTTTTAGTACTTCTCCTAAAACCATTGAACATCTTAAAGGCCTTTTATTTATTTTTTAGGAGTATAATTAATTAAATAGATGTTAAATAATTAGTAATGGTAAAAAAATAATTATCTCCGGTGTTTATTTATTTCTATTAGACACACATTTGTCTTAATGAAAGATCATTAAGGTATGAGACATATGTTTCTGAACCTTATTGTAAGATGATTTTGAAATTTCCAATTTGCGAATATGGAACAACCCAAATCACTATATGTTATAATATTAGTGATATTAAGAACATTAACTATTTTTGATAATTATTTCATTCTTATATGACACACAAGTGTAATTTTTTTTCATAATCTATTTTCTTTATTCGTACTCATATAACACGATTTATATGCTTCATAAACGTGGAACTTGTTTCCCTGTGTTCACCGTAATCATAACAAAACATAAAAATCCTAATAAATTGTATCTATAATATTAATTTTTTTTAAAAAATCACCTCATATCATCACATAGCTGACCATTACTTATAAAATAATGTTTCTCCACAGTAATGAATATGGTACTTCTAGATTTATAATTTTCCAGAACAATAACAATAGATCTAATGCCTTTTATTCTGAGTGACTAAACATTTGAAAATGAATTTTATTATTAATTATATTATTTAACATTCTAAAACCACTTTAAATATCTTATCAAACATGAATAAGTCCAATGATCGATAATCCATGGTTGTTTACCTTTTTTTTTTATGAATTTCATTTTCAACCAGAACATCATTATCATTATCGTTTTATTATTTCACCAGAAGAATTATAATTTATACATAAAATCCATACTTGAATGGTGTCACAATAAAAGAACCTTTTTAGTGTGTCCAATATTATTAGACCACTCATGTATTGTTTCAAGAAGTTGGATTATGTTATTAGTATTCTACATATATTTTCCATATTTCATTGAGTTTATCTTCATTTTATAGAAAGGATGTCCCTCAAGCACTAAATAAAATATCTATAGGATCCATTGTATTGTTTATTATTGAGAAAAAACATTCATTGTTTTCTAAAATCATTAAAATAAATAAACATTCATAAAAATATGATATTTCATAAGAACATGAATAATTTTTAGAAGAGTGTATGTTCTTTCCACCATCACTCTGACAATCAATTAAGGATAACTATTATGCACCAAAATATTTGAAGACTCCAAATATCGTTTTATTCATATTAATAATATTCAGTTAAATAATATAGTTTTTAATTTTATTAATATTATTCATTTTCTTATTTTATTCAAATACATAAATTTTTTATTTTGCATAATTTATCTATATACATAATCATTATTAAATGATTTTTCCCCTCATTAAATTTGAAAATATGATTATATATTTTTTCGACCATTTATAATTATTTTCTAATATTTTTGATATTCACTCTCCTGATAGTTTTCACCAAATCATGAAATATAATTTTGGATGTTACATATTTCATTTTTAATTTAAAAACATTTCATCGTAAATGATAAAATTCATTCCTTTTATCCTTTATAATTTCCTCACGGTTTATATTAACTATTTTATATTCTTCATATAACTTCATTAAGATTTTTATTTCTTATAAAAATAAGTTTTCAATTTTTTCAGGCATTATATTTTGATTATTCTTAGTTTCAACACATTGATATTACATATTGTTCTCATTCTATATATGTGATATTCTTGATTGAAAATAAGTAAATTCTAATTTTAACATAAATTCTATTTTAGTTTCATCTTATTCTATGTATTTTTTTACATCCATCACTGGTAAAACTCTAATTACTAAAATTTATTATTATAAACGTTTCACAACCTTGATCACTTTAATTTTCAGCTTCCACTTTTCCATTTCTATCATAATATTACTAAATTTTCTTAAAAAAATTATTATTTTATTTTTTGATAACTTCTTATTCCTCCATTTATAATTGGATTATATTCTATATTTTTAATTATCTTAATGGCCATTAATATTTTCAATCATATCATCATATTCTAAAAGTTATGGATAAGTAGCGGGAAAATGAAAAAAGGGTTTACAGTTATAACACTTCTATTATTACCATCCATTAAACATATACATACCTATTTTCAAATTTATGAAAAATAAATATATGAATTCATCAAACATCTTTCTCACTTTAACTTATGAATCACAATAACTGAACTCTTCCAGAATAAAAAACTCTCTGACATTTATTTCTTAATATCTTTAATGGTGGTATAATGATTATCTTATCCTACCATTTTTAAAAACATCCCCTTTCTTATCTCATATGTAGATAAAATACTATAAAAATCATTCATAAAAATTTTATTATGATCTATATTTTAATTTGGAGAAACTATAGACTCAAATAATTATATAATAATTATCATGATATTTTCATCAACTAATATGTCTTCAATTTATTCTAAATTTATTATTAATGCACATAAAATATCATTAACCCATGTGAATAACTCATCAATAGGTTAATAATATCCCATTTTAGAATATTAATATTTCAACATCCATATTTTTTATGCACCTTTCTTCACATTCATGAACTTTTTACAAATTTTTTTTATCAAATTAAAAATGTGTTTATCAATTCGAATTCTTATAATCCCTAGGAATTAAATTCATAAAAGATATGATTTAATTTCATTTTTTATCTATAAATCTCTATATTTATCATTTTTTATTAATAGACTACCCTGAACATGGGGAGTGAAACCATATGTTTCTTTTTCCAAATCCTCATATATAATGAATTATATACAGGGTAACATTATATTATTTAATATATGATTTTTATTTCAATCAAATATATAAATCTACATAATATTAATTGATTTTATAAAAAACATTTAAATATTATTATTTAATGAACATAAAATAGACAAGAGTACAAAACAGAGTCATTACCTTTGAAAATAATTATACAGAATAGTTATGATCAATATAACCACTGGGGGTGGGTTTAATTATTTTTATCCTTTTAAAACAACATTCAATTTCAGTTAGTTATAAATTTATCTACTGAACATAATATATAAACAGAATAACTTGAAAACATATATGTATAAGGATAAATAATAAATAAGAGTATCTTAATTGTGGCATGATCTTAAAACCAAATGTGATAAAAAATATACAAAAAAAACAATCATTATCGTTTACAACAAGTAGGTTATATCTATCACATTCATTGCCCATTAGTAATTTGACAATTTATTTTCTCCATGAATAGTTGATATGGAATATAAATTTTTGAAACAATACAATACTCCTTCACCAATAAGATTCAGCCATAACAAACTATGATGCTTGGATTGTTTGTACTAGTAATTCAAATAGTCATTTCATAATGGTCATTAATTTCATGCATAGATAGTGAGAACTAACACATCTTCCTTTATTTCCATATCAATTCATAACTAATTATTCATGCAAACAAAATCATTAAAAATAGTAAATATATAACATTAATTATCAATTACCTTCCACTTATTCTATATCTAAACCTCTGGCAATGAAACATGTATAAATTATTATGAATTACTAGGATTCGAGGTAATTTTGGAAACCCTAAAACATATCTTGTTGAATCAAATTTTAATATTATTGGGATGTATTCTTTAAAACATTCAATGACCATTCGTTTATTTTCATTAATATTTATAAACACTCACGAACCATCAGTTATTTTTTTCATGATATATTTAGAAATCATACTGCCTTCTATTTACAATATGCCAAAAAAGAATCATCATAACAAAAAACTCTAAACATCATGTTATCTAAAATTATCCATGTATCCCAATCTATATGTTAAATATTGCAGGGTTACATTATTAGCATCATATTTTTTGAGGTGAAAATTTTGATTTTCAATTACACATGAAATGATCTAATTCATTACATTAATATTTATTTAGTGAGATATACATATACCTTCAGTGACTCATTCCCATATGTGATATAATTCTTGTACATGGAAAAGTCACATAGGCCATGCTTTACATACACATTACCAAAAATAGAGAATTCTAATAAATGAAAATTTTTATATATTGAAGATATTATGGTTAAACATATTCAACTATTAGACCCATAATATATTAATTTTCTTAGACATGAACCATTTCATCAATGTAATGTCAAATATATGAATTCTTATGTGAACATTCATCTATGTGTAAAATTAATTTATTAGACTAGTTTGGCTATGTTATCATTCACATATCTAATTTTACATATGTATAGATATTCATATATATATATAAACATATACACAATAGATCATTTTTTTCAATATAGATTTTTTGATGTTATAAATCATAATATGGATATTCCCTTTTGTGGATAACATATGAACATTCATAGGCATAGATCTATATTTAATAAATTTTTTTTCTAAAAATCATCTTCTCTATTACACATACATTTTTCCTTCATTGAAATATAGTCCTAAAACATTTACCAATAATAATGTCGTTCATTGTCATGAAATTTGAACCATAGAGGAACACTTTATATTACATCGTCATATTTAAATATATTCCTATAAGTTAAACTAATATATTAGTTGAAAACAAAATAATAAACATCAAAATTTCCAATTTTTGTTTATCATCTTATTAAAATATTCAAAAAATAGAAAATTTTATCAACACTACCGATGTTCCTTCAGTAGACAACTACCAAAAACACACCATAAAAAACAAAAATAAAAACTGAAATCCCACTGATTGATTTGGATTTAAAACATCAAATTTCCTTAGACATCCAATAATTAATTAAATGGTTCATTAAAAGCTATAAACTATAAAACATTCCATCATCGGTGAGCCCCATGGCCTTACATAAGATGAAAAAATAGATTTTTGTTTAATAATTCAATATTATTAAATCTAAAAATTAAAACATTAAAAAAACCATTTATAACCAATCTTAATAGTAATGTTTAAAAAACCGAAAATAGATTCCATCACTAAAAAAATAAAATCAAATGATAAACATATGAATTAAAATTCATCAGGAATAAGAATCCAACCATAATAGAATCAATTCAAAAAAATTACATTTATTCCTCATATATAACAAGTAATAGTATACTATATAATATTTATTGTATCATTATAATATAAAATAGAAACATGAAATCTGATAATGAAATTGAAATAAAATCCATGAAAATTATAGATTTTACATATTAAAAATCCAATCATCAAATCACTAAAAACCCACTTTAAACACCAATATTTAGCATTTTCTCTATATGGCCAAAATTAATATTCTATGTGATAAAAATAAAAACCCATTCTAAAACAATGATAAATTTTATTTATAATATATTAAAAAATAATATATATTTATTCCCAAAATTAATTAATTCTAATAAAATCCTTTAAAAAAACAGATGTTCTGGAACATTTATGTCCATAATTTAACATTTTCATTTGTAAAACATTATATCATCATAATTTAAGAGAAACTAGTCCATATAAATGAACTAGTAACCCTATTCAAATGTAGTTTCCACTAAAACAAGATATTTATCCCATTTTTTAAAGCATAATAACTGATAATTGAATTGTAATAGCTCTCATTTCAAATTATGGCCTCATACCAAAAACAAAATATTTCAATCATAAAAGAGATTAAAAACAAATTTCTTGTTAAATAATATAAATTTTAATTAATAACCATTTATCAAAGAAAATAAGTGATTAAAAATGTTTTTACAAAGTTATTATAATAATTTAAACAATTGTTAAAATTCTTAATTTCTAAAAATATGACATGAAACCAATTTATATTTAAATTCATACAATATTTAAATATTCTTATTCAAATACAACATTAATAATATTTTTAAATTATATAAAATTCAATTAATTGGATTTTTTTAAAACCCATACATCATGGGAAAGATATATTCGTTTCATGGAAATCACAAAAAATATTCATATCATTACAATCCAAAAAGAAAAAATCAAATAAAATTTCCTAAAAAAGAAGCAATATAATTAAAAACAATAAAAACCTAATGAAATCATCTAAATCAATCCCAAAATTAATTTAATAAAATAATAATCTCTCTCCAAATCATATTGATTTGATCAATCTATATCCAACAAAATCCAAATGTTCAATAGAAAATATTAAATAATGAAAATCATAATGATGACATTAGAATGCAAGATACATGGAATTTTTGTGGGGTTTTAATTACATGCACCTATCCCTGGAATACCATTAAAAAATACTTCTTATTCCTTCATCTATGGGATTTTAACCACATATAATGATAAATTAAATTCAACACTAAAACTAAAAATTCTTAACATTCAAGAAAACTCAATGTTTGATACTGAATGTGTTGATAAGACACTATATAACAACCATTTGAGTTTTTACAATTCTATCTCTTTTATAAATTGTCTCAACAAATATCATAAGTGAAAAAATCCCTAATACCATTTTCTGACAAACCAAACACAACTAACCCGAATATGGACACCAAATATATCTCATGGAATGGAATAAAGGAATTTCAGATCTATGAAATAAATAATCTAGTTAACTAACATAGAATGTAAAAATTATGAAATAATTTAGGTTTACAAAAAATGAATAACGTGTAACATCTAACTCGTATTTCAATTGGTCTAGTCAATATGTTTGATGATTACATATACAAAATAACAATTTTCAATAACATATAAAACCAAGGATGACTAATTTAAAACATATAAATATTAAAAAAACAATTTTAAATCTAAAATCAAATATACACCAAATATAAATAGAATAAATTTTAGAAATGCGGTCATATGTTAGATACAAAATACCATGATTAAAAAAATTATGATCACCCACCTCTATTTTTCATGAAAGATGTCCCTCAACATATCATTTCCACCATTATATAACTCAAACCCTATGACTAACCATTTGATATGGATGGGGCCCTATAAAAAACTATAATAAATAGCTTCAATAAAATATTGTAGTAGTTATCAATCCCACATACAAAACATAATCATTACATTTTAATCATCTTCATGCTTGTCTTAAAATAAAACTACAGAATTATGATCTTCCATTTATTTATAACAAGTCACATGGAACAATATTTTAAATTTTTTATCCATGTCATACAACTCAAACAATTTTAACATCCTAAAACATTAAATACATTTAAGAAATAATGAAATTAATATTAAGATAAATGATTTTAAAAATATTAATTACACCACAATCATTTTAGATGTAAATGAGGTAAACTATTCTATTAATTGAAAATTTTTAAAATCACCTAATGATCGAATTGTTAATATTATTTTTTAAAATAAATAAACATTCAAATAAAAATTAAAATCAAAAAATATATTCATCAATCCACTCATATTTGAATTTAAATAAGTACTATTATATAATCACATTAAAATAAGAATATAGAAACATTATCATTGACTCAAATAATAGAATAAAAAATTATATAATTTTATAAATAATATCATTACATAGATAAATGTAAAAATTTTAAATCATTAAGGGAGTGGACCTAGGGATCTTTGTTCAATGTAACAACAGATCCATGTATAATCTCATAATCAAATAAATTATATTCATCCATAATTAGCTATATCCATACCATCTTGGGATTAATATGGAGAACTATTCATGGCATAGAGTTAAACACATCCATATTATATGCTTTGTAACTAGTGTAATAGGATATTAAAGGGATGTTAATTTCATAGAAGTTATATAATTACTTCTCCATGTATTCCCAAAAAAATTATTTATTCCTCCTATAATAAATCAATGATAGTGAGTAACAATAGTCTTTAAATTGATAAAATTAACAAATAGTGATACATATAAGAAAATAAAAACCATGAATCGTAAAAAACCCTTACCTCTAGACACAAGTCATTTAAGAAACTTATTTCTGATGAAAAATAATATATAATAGGCACACCCCATATCTATTATTTTCTCTTCAACACAAATAATATAAAAAATTCATTAAAATTTTAATTAATAACATAAGGGGTATCCCAAAATTAAAATAATTTCCTCAAGAATCGTTTTTTTCATATTCCCTCTACGAATTTGGATACATCGTTTGGAAATCCAATTTATGTATTCATCACTTAAAAAACACAATAAAGAAAAATAGTGAAAATACTTTTAAAATTGTAACATTATTTTACACACATAATCTAGACACATTGAACTCTATATATCAAGAATACATCAACCTATCATCTCAATAAATAATTGAACCATATGTAACAAATAATAAATTTAATTCAATATCTTGATTGTATACCATTTTCAGAAAAAGAATTTACACCGTTTATAAAAATTATTAACCAAAAAATGGTTTTCATTAAAAAATTTAATTTGAAGCAAACATTAGGATATTTCAAATAAAACTAATTTTTTCACATTATAAGAATCTTCACCAGGAAGATCTAATATATTAATAAGATCAATAATAATGCAAGGAATTAAATTTATAGTGTTATGAATGGAGTAATGAACATCAGACGGTGGTGCACAAATATATCTAAAGCTAATATAAAACATTTACAAATATAAAATATCATAACTCAACCATAATTACCATTAGAATTTATAATCAAATCATCTAAAAAGAGAATAAAATAAATGAATAATTAGAAAACATTTTATTATATTATATAATGGTTTCATAACATTATTATTTGAGATGTGGTCAAACATATAATGAATCAGGACCTAGGAAACACCAAATTCAAAAGAATAAATATTATTCAACCATTATTAGATTGAATCAAGTTCTTGAAATCCTGACATGTTAAAAAATTAAATAACATAATGCATAAGAAAAAATCATATATGGTGAATGTCTAAACCTCAAATAAACATGAAGAAAATATTATGGGAGATCCATACATAAGGGTGTCTAAATAGGGGAGAATATATATAAAAAAGGTACCACTATTTCCCCCTAATAGCCCATTTGAGGAATGAAATACTGAGGGGTTCTTAATCAAGCCTCATTTAAAAATAGAAGGGGGGGGGGGGTTTAAAAAATATGCATACAAATCTATAATGGTTTCACTATGGAACTACCTCAACTAGAAAGTCATTATAATAACCCATTTCGGTCATGGTGTGGCTATGCCTAGAAAGAGGTGACATCCTTAGCTGGACATTGTCACATCATAACCATTTTGGTTCATTATATGTCTCTATAATTAAGTGGTCCTACCCACAAAGATAATTACAATCACGGTGAATCCTAAAAGGGAACCATTATGAAATCTGCACCATATAATTTAGCCACTAACATTATATGACGTGCTATAGGTTCTATTTAATTTGACCAAAATTGAAAAAAATATACCTCAAATCACATAAAATATTACTGAACAACTACTCCATAATCTGAATCCAAATATTTATATATCCACAAAAAATATCAACTCAAAACGAGACAGTTCATTATAGAAATACTCCTTGAGAACCATCATAATTATTAATGTTCACTTTGAGGGGAATTTTGATAATTTAATTAGGTTGATTGTATAGGTCATTATGGATCAAATTTCCTCAACACTCACACTATAATTATTTACATTCAATTTCAATGAATAATTAATATCTATTAATTAATATCATGTATTATTCAATAAATCTAACTACAACATGTGAAGATTTTAGTTTCTAATATATTAAATAAATATATTTTTAATAACTTATATCACCAAAATGTGGCATACAATTTGAATCATAAATAGAGAAAAATAATAAAAATAATTCAACTTTGAAGAATCTAATAAATTTATTTTTTATATAATCATATATTTTAATTACTAACATGTTATTATTAATATTTTTAAATTATGATTTTATATGTTCTAAAACAAATGAATATATTAAAATTTAATATTTATATGAGAAATAACTGTTGGGATTTGATCAAAACCATTTAATATTTAAAGGTATATTTTATCAAATAACTACTTTTAGAGAGGTATGTATTTTTATAGGTTACATTTAAAGAATTATTATAATTTTGTCAATAAAAATAAAATAATAGATATTAACTAAAAGTTAATTGGTAATTCATTTGAAATAATATTATGAACATTTAATTGTTAATAATAAATTATATATATTTATATATATAATATAATATATTTTATGTTTTTATTTAAATGTGAAATAGTAATTTTTTATTCAAATAATTTAACTACAATTTTTAATCATTAGTTCATAAATATCTCGAAGTAAATTTATTTGTTTTCCATAAAATGGATGACTTGAAATTGAATAGTAAAAACACCATTTTACCAATATTGTAATTTTTACGACATAATCCTGATAAGATAACAACTTGAAATTTTGCAATATATTTTATAAAAATGTAATTAATGAGTAAAATAATTCATTAAAAATTAATTTTTTATTTTAATACTTTCATACTTAAATTTTAGGGAACTAAATTTCATTTTATAAAAATTAAAAACTATCCTCAATCATTTACCTTTAATTATTGTTTCACAATTATCAACTAGATTTTGGATTTCACTGAATTTCGGAAAACTGTTATTTTAATAAAAATTATAATCATACATATGACATTTAATATACATTATTTTGGTGTAAATTCTCTTTTTTTATGATTGAAAATAATATTTCTAAAATTTTTTTTTTGTTAGGACAACAAAATTTAAGAATATATAATTTTAACTAGATTTATAAAATAATTATAGTATTGTTTTTTCCATATTTATATAACAATATTAAAAAAAATTGTAATGGTGTGTATGTTTTTGGTCATAAATAACAAATACTATGGTAAAATAAAATCATATTAACAAAGAAAGAAAATTTTAAAATGGGGTAACACTAACTGATAAAGACACAAAAATCATAAAAAATTTAACTTATATTTCATAAATTTATTTTCAATTGATATTATCCTAACATCAAAATTTATCTGATTTAACACAATTTTACATGAGTATGAAATTAATTACATGTTATGATAATATATATTTTTAAGAGTCTAAATCTTATTAGTTATAAAAGGATACTTCCAAAATTCCAATTATCCTCACACATAAAATTTCCTAGATGTACAAAACTCTAGGAAACTAGACCTAAAACTGTGGTTTAATGACAAATAGGTTCTTTCCTCTATAAAAGAATAATATTAAAAGTCTTAATGTGTGACCAAATAGGTGATATATATAGAATAAATAATTTTTTAACATAATTTTTATGTTTTTTTCTCTATAAACACTAAAAAAATTTATAACCGTAGTAAAATATTTAAACAAATAATAAGTTGTACTAAAATGTTATCTGGTATAAGGATAAACCATTATCTATATCCCATAAAACTGTTGTAAAATGGAAAATATTTATAGTGTTACTTAATGACTACCACCTCCATGGAATAGATATTCAATTTTTCCCTACAACTATGAGTGGCTATTACTAAAAAAAGATACAGTGAATAAATATTAAATTTATAACATGATTAATTTTATAGAAGGATATTTTGGATTGTATATTTATAATAATAACCTTAAATTTCCATTATAATGTTTCATCACAAAAAAAGACTGAACCATGAAATTTTAAACATATTACCATCTTACCCTTATAATTTATATATTTAATAATATACATATTATATTTTTTAATTTAATAATTATTAGTGTTTTTATATAATATATATTCTTCATATGTTATATTTTCATTATGAAATAGAATTTTCTTACTCATTAAGTCATAATAACTACCTCTTATTGGGATAATATTTATAACCAATATGATTGATGTTATAATAATTATATCCTAAATGATCATGTAATATATAATATGGGTAATATAAAATAAATTTATTTTAAATGTGATTTCATTAATTATTATGGTATGGTAATGTAAATATTTTTATTCATAGTTAAAATTAATTTTTTTACCGAAACAAAATTTATGAAAATCCATTTTTTAACTATATATGAATATGATCATTATAAGTTGGATGAAATGACTCTAGTACCCAATAAAATTTTCAAAAACACAATATAATCCTTATTTATAATTATGGATATTGAGAAATAATTACTATTGTACAAGAATCCTAACCACTAAAATAGAACATGCATGGAACTTTGAATAGAGAGAAAAAACATTGATCTTATTAAATGTTAATTTTTAATTGTGTAATAAGAAATTATAAATGAAGTGATTAAATTTAGGTAAATAATTATTAGAACTATATATATATGTTTTATAAACATTAAATGTTTTTTATAATATATTATATTGTGTTAGAGAAAGAATAAATCAGTGGAAAGGTTTATTTTCCTTGTGTTTTAGTCCTTCATAAATGTAAGATATTATAAAATATAACTTTTTTATGGGGTAATTGATTCTATATTATAATCATGAATAATAGTAATATTATATTTATTGATATTTGGATGTACATTTCATTATGTTTCATCCAGGTTCATTTGATTCAATGGATAACATTGTCATATAGAATTATTGTCTCAGTTTTCAATCCATGAGACATGTTTCATTTTGTGCAACATGTTTTGTTATTGTTTTTATTAATTTAACCATTAATGCATTAACAATATTTCTCATTTATTTCCTGGGATTATGAAATAAAAACCATGTTTAATATTTAAATTTTGTATGATTGAAGTGTTATAAAAGCTCTAATGATTCCTTATATCAAATTTATATCCTGGAGAAATATATGATGTTATGAGTTTTTTTCATTTATATGGTGACTAGGATAATTATTTGTTATATATTAAAATTATTTTTTCTCCAATCACATTATTTAACTTTTAATTTTAGTTTATATTATTCAAGTGATTTTGATTCAAATGTAACCAATGTTCCAAGAGTTTTTCTCCTCAAATATTGTCTTTATTAATATGTATTATTTATTCACCACTTTATTTATTTTTTTTTGTGTCTTATATGATTTCAATGAATGATATTTTCAATACTCTTAATGAAACATAACTATTTTTAAAAAAAAATACTATTTTTTATCTTTTATATTCTTTTGATTCAAAGGATATTAATGATGTAATAAATAATCATTTAAATTTTCATTATTTAAGACATATTTCATGTTTTGAAGCAAACTTATTTTACAATTTCAATTGAAATATGATCTATCATATTATATCTTAATTATATCATTATTATTATTGTTTTATTTTTTTTTTCTAATTTTATAAAATTGATATTAATTTATTAGTTAAATGATAAATATAAAAGGGTTGTGATAAACATCATTTATGATAAAAGATAATTATTTCTATATAATGGTTTTTTAAATGTCATGTATTTTTATCTTAATATTAATTTACCAAATATTATAGATTATTATAAAAATATATTTAATTTAATGAAAATTAAATTAATAATCATTGCTTATAAATATAAAACATTATTAAGAAGACATAATGTTTATAATATATCTATTTCCTATTAAGAACATTTTCAAAAAAACTTATTTTTCACAAAAAGTTAAATTATGGAAATTAAAAAAAATGAAAATGATTAAATGATATTAATATTTTAATATATAATTCAAAAATTAGCATTGGTATTTTTTCCCAAAAAAAGATTATTTTCATATGAAATGTAAACATAAAATATTTAAAAATACCATAATATTTGTATCATCCATACATTTTAAGAAATACATAAAAAATATATGAAAACTTTTTTGGATTAAAATACATTTAATTTTAATAATAATTCATGTACATTTATTTTTAATTTAGCTATCAATGATCGTATTTTTTTAATATAAGATATAATTTATTTTTATTAAAAAACTACTATGGAACTTTACCATTAATTAAGTATTCAAAGAGATTAATTCTATATTATCATGCATTTAGTGTCCCAAAATTAATGTTTTTTAATCATAAAGAAATAAATTGCATGTGAATAAATATTATACATAATTTTTCATCAAAATATTTTCTATTCTTAAATGTGTTATATTTGTAAAAAAATTTAACTATTTTTTTATTATAATTAATTTCCACCACTTTATGAAATTTGACCCTATAAAATTGATTTAAAATTTTTAATCCTAATGTTGAAATTTTTATAATAAAAAATTTGATTTTATCCATATAAAATGTTACTATGAAAAAAACTTGTCACTAAAATATTGGATAAAATAGTTTAAAAGGATGTAAAATCTAAGGTAAGACCACACATATAATGAAATACGTCACTTAGTTTGATCGAATAAACATATTGTTAAACTCACTATCCATTCGTAAAAAAATTTATAAATATTGACCACATTACATAAATATGACCCTTAATATATATTATGAAATTAATAAATTCACAATAGTTTCATTACTCTCACATATAAATGGATCTCTGTACTACCAATCTTATACGAAAAAAAACATCACATATTGAAAAATATCTAAAAAAAATACTCCCCAAACTACATTATCTAATAGTATTTGTTCTGGTCTCAATAAGATACAAATATAACATGTCTTATAGTATAAACTAAAGGTATATTTTTTAAGTAAATTGTTTGAAATATAGTTTACTATAGTTTATTTCTTATTAATCATCATTTAATTCTTATATAAACATAAAAAAAATTAATTAGTATATCTTGGTTACATATATATCATTATGTTGATGGAAAACCACTATCTACTTCTTATCCATAAATTAAAAAATCAATATGTCTCCATTTTTTTTGTAAAATAAAAAATCCATGGGTTAAATTTGTTTATTTTTCATCCAAACATAATGATAAACAAGGAATCCATGATTTACTGGGGGAAAATTCCATTTTTTGATAAATATATATTGTTTTAGGTCATGGTTTGCATAAATCCCAAAATATTTAAACCTAATTTTTTTCATTATCGATGTTATTCAATATTTTTTATTGATATTTCAATTATGACTAGTTCTTTTAGGGTCATTTCTATTTGATTCAAAGATAATGTTTAATGAAGATGTTTCTTTCACTGGATCTATGTCTGTGAATCTCGATAATCTCTATAATAAATATTTAAACTATTCATAAAATTTTCATTGGTTGATTAGAAATAAAAATATTTATCAAAAAAAATGATCAAACATTCAGATAAAATAATTTTTTAAAAATTGTTCCCCTTAATAAATTTCCTTATAGTTCGAAGAATATACACTACTACAATTAAAAAAATAGTATAAAAATTCCAACATGTTTACAATAGATGAGAATCATAAATATTACTACCAAAATAGAAAAAACCCAATGAAAATATCAATAATGATTTTTTGGGAATAATTTTATGTTAATTACGTTTTAAATAAAAATTATTAATATTAAAAAATATATTCCCCCTATGTAGAACACTCTAACATAAAATATGTGAATAAAAAATTATTTTTAATATATAATCAATACAAATGGTACCTCAACCTAATTTTTACATCATTGTGGGGGTGAAACCTCAATGTTTAGAATTTATTTCAATTTATATATAGGGATGAGGGTTTGGGATGTTAACAAATTCCTTATTTCTTTTTAATAAAATTTTTTGATTTTCATAATTTTTATGTGTGAAATTCATGTTGATACGATATTAAAAATTTATATGTGAATTTTCTTGGAATGTATACTAGATTCATGCATAAGTTTATCATAGAAATAGTACCAAATATATATATATAAATATTTCTCTACTATCTCACACTAATATACATGTTTTTCCCAATAATAATATAATGTCTCACAATAATTTTATATAATGAATAAAAATAATTTTTACTGTTTTTTTATAATCTCTCATACATTTTTTTGTTATATATTAATTAAATTTTCTTTCCTTATAGAAAAACCCTCTAGGTATTTGTCCAATCATCATTTTATATATCAAAATTATTTTTAATTATTGGGTGAAATATTATGTTTATTATGTGTAACTTGTTATAATCCATAATAAATTATTTACTAGAAGTGATTGAGAGAAATATTTGTCCCATTTAGATAACCCACATTTTCAAATTATTATACATCATAGTAATACAGGTTCCAAAAAAATATGTCATTTATATGTAATGATATTATAATCTCAAAATGAAAATTTTGTAGCTAGTAACATTCAAAATTATCACATATTTATCATTTAATGGATTTATTTAAAAATTTAATGGTGTTCTCAATGATATAACTTTTTATTAGTAACCTCTTATTTATAAATTTTAATTTCCAATCAATGATATGAACATCTACTTATTCTTCAGTATAATACTTAACCCAAAAAAGATCAATTATCTATCAAGAAAAATAAAATAATTCCCTCACATAATTATGAAAACACATCTCACAACTATCTTTTCATTATCCCTGTGGACTATGTCATGTTTATACACCAGTATTCTCATTTATAATTCAAAACCCCGCTAAAATTTTGTTCTACTAAAATCCCTAGATGATTAACATTCTAATGTTATATGTAAACTAAATCCACAATAGCATTCACATTAATCATATATTAATGAACACAGTTATTTCTTTAACATAAATCCATTACATCTATTTCGATCAATTTTGAGAATGGGTGGTTGAAAAATGTTAGAATAATTTTTTAGTACTTTATTTAAAATGGTATCATCATATTTTTTAGAACATAATTTTCATCTAATATAAATTGAATTTATTTTTCAAGTGGACATAAATCCTAAAATATGTATCAATTCCCCATCCATATATACAACATAAATATCTATGAACCCCTTATATGATGTACGTTCATTTATTTTTATAACTTCTCCTTTCTCATTAATTCCATTCTTTCAAATCCAAATGATGGAAATAATATTTAAGAAACTGATTTGGACACTAAATCCATCCATAACCATTAAATATACTTATTAATTATTTTATCAAGTTTCATATCTCAAATAAAATTATTAATTAATTTATGGTAACTGAATAATATGATAACAATACCTTTGATTCTTTTCATTCAAGTTGCTTTAACTATAACTAGTTTTTATCACATATCCCATCCCCCAAAATATATTTTGTACTATTGAAAGAATTATTTAATGTTAGAACATTAATTATTAATAAAATTTTAAAACCATAATAATCATCTTCCATTTAAAAAATATAATCAATTTTATGTTCAATATTTTCATCCATGGAAACATTTTTCTTTGAATCGCACATCCCATGATAATTTTTAACTAACATAATATTGTTATAACATATTATCTTTTTGAGTCACATATTAATGATTTTGGAAGACTTACTATTAAATGGTAATATAATGAATATATTTTCATCAAAACAATTTCTATAACTTCATTAATTTCCATCCCTATTTAATATGTGCCACATAATTATTATAAGTAAAATTTTATTTATATTCTAAAAATTAAATATTTTTGAGAAATATTCATATTAGAAAATGATGGTATTTTTTTTAATTTTTATAATATTTTATAAAATATCATTCCAATATCATAATATAATTATAATTTTGGAGTATAAATATAATAATTCTCGATAAGACAGAATATTAGTGTTCTCCATGGACTGGAAAATTTATTATAATATTAAAGCACCAAGGAAACATAGATAGTTATGCATAAATTTGATGAGAATAACCAAATACAATACAAATGAAGGTGTCTCATTTCCTATTTCAACCACCACATCCATGAAATTATATACGACCCCTTAGTTATTGTCTCCACTTCCATTTAGATGGGGTCTACCACACATCATTTTGATCATCAGTGTCCGCCTCATTATCTTGATGATATACCAAAACCATAGTTACCACAATATCTTTATCACCTACAATAGGTTCATCCAGAATGTCCTAATTAAGGGTATACACGATTTGTAGATCAATGATGCAATAATAATTAGCTAGATTAGGAGAGTTACAAAATTAATCTAATAATACATTTTTACCTTTCCTCTCTCCTCTCTCCATGTAATGCTAACAAAAAGTAGGAGAGTCAATAGAATCCAACACTGTCAAATGTTATGATTCAGAAAATCAGATTTGAGAGGTAAGATATACAAATAAGCTTCCACAGAGGCCTCCATGTTGGATAAATGTCCAAAACAAGCAACCAAAGAAGAATATTGAGATATAACAGAACTTCTGAAGGTAGCCCACTCTATCCCCAAGTCATGCAGAGTAGCAGCAGGCAATGCCACATGCACTGGGTGAAAATTCCCAGGTGAGCATCCCCAACAGTGGCATATGGAGTATGAAGATAAGATTTCACCAGAAAATAATCTCTAGAAGAAATTGAAAGTATTTCCAAATTTTCAAATGATACCATTGTAGAATTTATACAATGTGGATAAAAAGTAGAGGCTTCCACATTCTCTGCAGTCCCAAGTATAGATTTCACAACACTAGCTATAGAGGCATCCCATACATGCCCAATAGAATCCCCTTTCATGGAACCACTAATTTTTCATTTGGATACAAAAGTATCCTTCATTAAAGCATAAAGATACACTTCAGTTTCAGTTTCATGACCACCGGGAAAATCATCACCCCATTAAAAGGTGTCCTGATGATATAGAGGATCAATTTCAAAGTGAGTAGAGGGTGTGAAATCACCCGAAGGTAGCAATACCCACTTTAATTTACATCCTGATGAATACCATGAATATTCCTACCATCCACAATATCATCAAAGAAAAAAAGAACCACATTCAATTCTAATATAAAAATTTATTTATTGAGTGACTTCTAAACCCAGTTCCAATATTATAACTGATTACATATATTTTTATTCAATATTTATTTTCAATACTATTATTAATGTTTTAGAATGAAGATAATTTTATCAAAAGTGATGTGGTCATATTGTATGTCATATTACAATAAATTTATAAGAAAAACTAAATAATATTTCAACTTTACCTCCCTTATGTCTACTTTTCCAATACACATCACTTCAATAAGTATCTTTTATAAGAGTGGCTTCCTTTTATTATTATTTATATATAAATTTTTTTCTATATTAGATATATTACTGATGTCACAAATCTTATATTAGGAACAAATACTATGTACATTCAATGTTAATTAGTTTCCATTTAAAAAATAATACTGGGGACCCACTAAACTGTTATTTTCATTAATGAATTATAAAAATATATATATTTAAAGTATCTTTTTCTGACCCTCCATGATTTCTTCTAATATAAAATATATTTCTATAAATATCCAACATCAATATGAATATAATGTTTAAAATTATTAGAATTTTTTTTACAAAAGTGGTTAAATTATTAGTATTTCATTTAAAAAAAATTACAATATGTTTTATTGGTCAATAAGTATCACTATGAACATAATATTAACAATAATTAATATATATATATATAAGAAATAAATGAACCCAATTTTTCGATATCCTATTGAAACCACAATAATTATGTAAAATCATTATTTCAATGAACATGTTAACAATATGAAGCCTGAAAACATAGAAGCAAATCTAATTTGGTTTATATTAAATTTTATATATTGGATAGAGATAGCAATATATAAATTACGAATTGTTTTTTAATAATTTTGACGTTAGTAGAATAAATATTATTTTGAACAGCATGTAGATCATATCCCAATCCAAAATTAGCAATCAAATCTGTTCATATAGATTTTTTATCTTAAGAAAACATATTTAAAGATTCATACTAATTTTAATTTGTTTTATCCTTATTAAAATACCAAAAAAATGATTCATATTGTTAAATATATGATTATTTTACTATATATCTTATTTTATTAGCACAATTATTGTATTGGACCTCTTTAATTCACATACTTATCCCTCGTCAAAATTTAGAATTATCAACTATGATATTATCTTACTATATATTTTTTATTTTATCAGTAAATTAATCTCAGCATAGAAGTTAAAAAGATTCTTGTTCATCCTTTATAGCCTTAATCATCTCCATGATCACTAGAAACATTTTATTAATATCTATGCTAATATACTTGAACAGTTAATGAGGTAGGGGATCCTGGTCACAAACAAATTAAAAGAAAAATAAATATGATAGACAAAACATAGTGGGATGGTGTAAAATAAAGAGGTATTCCCTCAACCATAAAGTAAAACAACGAATCATTAATAAGACCATTCCAATCATAATTAGATCCATTATCATCACTTGTTGATTCCTACTTGGAATATGATTTCCTTTGATTGATGGGAAATGAGTACTTCTCTTTGATATTTTATTACTCTATAGTGAGTTGCCTCTTCAAGTCCATAGTAGAAGATACGTTGTTCACATTTCTCCCATTCCCTTGAAAGGTATACCACTCATATATTTCACTTCTACAACAATGGTTATTTAGATTATTACCCCATCTCCATGTTTTTTATGAAAATTTCCATTTAGTTCATCACTCACACCATCTATATTGGCCATTATACCGAATTTCTATAAAAATATTCTTCCTTACTCAAAATATTTATGGTATTAACTTAAAAAATTCTAATAATGAATTATTTATATTCTTATCATTATTCTATTCATTTGGTTCAAAATCCATATTCATAGTTAAATATATAGAATGTAGGAACATAATTATACAAAATAAATAGAATGAATGAAAATTTGTAATATAATTTCCCTATCCTATTTTGAGTTTGGTTGAAGGAAATATTACATCCTAATAATCATTACCGTTCAATTCATCATATAATTTTAGTTTCTCTACATGAATGGGGAAAATATTATTCATTGTCATTCAAAAAATGTATCAACTAGTTGAATACACATTTAATAAACATCTTGTAACCATTTCTGATCGTTAATAGATATAGTGTACAAAATTTTTACTTCTATAAAAATAGCATGAAATTGAATGAAATATGAAACCACATTATGATTATTATGAATCTATAGATATAAACAATACCCCCACCAGTACCAGCCATATATCTAAAAGAATTACCCAATCTATTTTCAAATTTATATATAGATTCATTTTGAGATCCTATAAAGTGTCATTAAAATTTTATTTTCATCATATTTTACATTAATTTCAATATCATAATTTATTATTATCTTATAACATGTTGATTTAAATGACATAAAACCTACCATTTTAGGAGAAATGATATTTGGAAATGCTCATATAACTAAATTTATAATATATTCATCACTCAAGAGATCAATATTATCCTTCATAGTCATTTCCATTCGAATGTATTACTGAATATATATTCCATTTAGTGTAATGAAAGTGATTACATTCATAAAAATCTTAAGCAGTCCTACATAATTTTATGATACATATAAAATCATCTAAATTAAATAACAAGTATCATATTATGGGTTTCTAATATATAAATTATATATCGGATAACTTTAAATAAGTATAATGTTACACAATAAGTTATACAAATAACATTCAGATTATAATTTCTAGTTGTAAATATAATATTTCCAAAATATAGGGTATCATGATTGGGAAAGGTATAGATAAAAATGTATTTAAATTTTATGAAATGTATTCAATAAATATTAAATTTATGAGTAGATATTTTAATTTAGTTTATATTATTTCTTCATCTTTATAATAAAATAAAAATGTTGAAAAAAATTAGATAAACATAATATATTGATAAATAATTTTTTCACCTTATATGGAATATATCCCTAATTTGAATGGTAGATATATTCAACTCTGAAAAATCACTGTAATGTAGTAATTAATGATACAAACAACATATAAATATTCATTTTTAATTCCATGAATCAATGTTGAATTTACTAACATCATGTTTTATTATGTATCACATAATGAAACATATATAAAAAAGATTTCAAATAATATATAAAGAATTCATAGAATATGTCAATCAATAAACATAACAATGTATCAATAGATCTCTATATAATTATTTATCTTAATTATATATTTATGTTACTATATTTTTATAGATATATTACTCTCACCCAAATTTTGTTCTCTATTTTGTTTTTTTAATTTGGTCTCATATAATTCACTATCCCAAATGAATTTCTTTATAAGTCCTTGATCATTGAATGTATCTCAAAAGAAGTTTGTATCACCATAAGAACCACAACAGACACTTCCAGCTAAAACACTAAACACAATGGTTTCATGAAAAACTGTAATGGCTTAATGTTTATATTCTATTCCATCAAATACATAATAAAAAAATAACCTCTCAGTAATATTTTGGAATATTGTAATAGGTTCACATTGGTCAATAATCCATTATCATAAATAATAAAATTAATATCCATTAAAATATTATTCGAAAAATAAAAAGAAACACATATAATAACATTGAAATCCATAATTCTTTAAATATAAATGTTTATATCATTATAAATGTTTAAATATGTGAATTACTATGTCCCAATTGTCATATATACTTCCCCCTTTTCATTCTATTTAACATAGTCCATATAATACCTTATCTCATCATGTTTTTTCTCCATGTATCATATTATTCACTCCCTAGATAGTGCTATATTGAATCTTATATTTTGTATGTGTAAACCATTTTATTCTGAAACACTATATTATATCCCTGTGGCATGGGTTTTTAAATTATAAATATGAGTGAAAATCACTCCTTATTATTCATAAAAAATATATCCTCATTACATTAAAAATATTATATAATAATAATATATGTGATATCAATACACCAATAAATTATTATCTTTATATCCAAAATAATTAATTGAAATGAGCATTGAATAGTGATCGGTTACAACCCCACTATTGTACCTAGTGTAAATAATTAAAATTTTGTCATATTTTTATTATATATAATTATTATCCAATGAAATTTTATATGAAGCTGTGATATTTTTAAGGGATATATTATTAAAAATAATTGTATTTATTTGATGTTTTATTTTATACACTACACTATTTTAATCTATCTCTCCATGAAAAAATAGCATTCCCTTATTTTCACACAACACTGGGATTCTATAAAACATCATATTATTAAAATTATTTAAACAATACAATTATAAACTAGCCATTAGAATGGAATTTATGAACATTTTAAATTAAATTATGAAATTATTGTTTTCACATAATTATTTTACCAAATTATTATACATGAATGTAGACCCCCTTTTAATATAAAAGGAAATGAGTTTGGAATATTTTTGGATATGAACAATTTTGTTTTATTCCAGTAAATAAAAAATTCACCATTTTTTGAAAAAATAATGTTATATATATAATATAAAATATAATGTTTAAAATTAATCTTCTGTGTTTTCTATATATCATATAAGATCAAATACAATTTTACGCATAAAATATGTCTTTTTGTAAAAAGACAGTTTTTACTCCTTTTAATGGCACATTTGTCTCAAATCAAAGTTATGACACTTTTAGAAATTCTATTAGAAAAAATAAACTTCTTTTTTAAAATATGGATATGAAAATTTTCTTATGGTGAAATTTTTGTATTTTTCTAAGAAGTTTCATGTTTTCATTAATAATGAGTAATAATGAATATTAATTCAAGAATATTTTTTATTATAAAATATTTATATAGTTAAATTATGATCATAATTTTTTAAAGAATAATTAAACCATTTTTTCCCATTTAACATAATGTAATACATTTTAATCAATTTTATAATTAATTTGGAGATAAAAACATTTTAATCATTTGATTGTTTTCACTTTGATTTTTTTTTCTCATTTCATCAATGAAATTATAATAAAATTTATTTCATCCAATTATGTGTTTGGAATTTTGAAAATGGAATTCCATATTTTATATCATAAAGTTCAAATTTAGTAATTAGGTCCCGTTTTTTCAAAAAATAAATAGTAATTTTAGTAAATTTTAGTACCATAATTTAGGGAAAATCAGGTAATTAATGGTAAAAATATCATAATAAATATTAAAAAATTACCATAAAACATTTAAAACAATATTTTATAATGTTATTTATACCTTTAATACTTATGGATAGGAAGTTAATTTTATTAATATAACCATTTCATGAAAATGATTTAGATATTATTAAAATCAATGAGTGATAAAATGTCACTCTTTTGTTCTTAATAATTATAATATTTTGAATATGGTGATAAATTGAAGGTATTAGAGAATATATTTTTTTATTATGGAATATAAATTTTTATATACATCATATATATGTATTTTTAGATTTTTTTATGAAATAATATTCTAATATAATTTCACATTAATGATGAAGTAATTATACAATTAATGAAACAATTTGTTAAATGTTATTATAAATGTTAAAATGAATATAATTTTAATTAATTAGGGTGTTACATGAATTTTATAGGTGAATATGATATGTTAAGGCACTATTAGTTGAATAGGTTTGAATATAAATTGTTTTATGTGTTTTAAGTCAATGTTTTGAATTGTGAAAAAATTGACACATATTATATTTTATGAAAGAAATATTATTAAATTATTAAAAATAAAATTAACTAAATACATGGGGATGATATATGGTCTAAACTATATTTAATTATCCATTTGTAACATAATTTAGACTTTATATGTAAAAATTAAAAAATCTTAAAATTGAAAAATTTGTAACCATAATTAAAATTGAAATGGATTAACTAAGAGTTAATTTAATTGATAAGGTTTAAAATGACACATGAAATTGTATAAAATAAATTTTTTGATTCAATTACAACTTTATAATATCATATCATTGAATAAATAGAATGTTGGATGTGTTTATATTGACATTGAAATTATTATAAATTAATATTTTGTGAAATTCCAAAATTTCCTCCACCCAGTATTATAAAATGACAACTCTCCTTATAGTCTCTTAACACTTCCTAAAATATTTGGATCAGCCACCAAATTTCTAAATATACTCCTAAAATCTATATCCTAATCATAGAAACAATAATTTGGGATGAAATCCAACCAAATGTGTCGTTTTTTGATAATCAAACTAATATAGGCAAAGAAGATGTACTGTTCCTCGACAAATGTTATTTTGTTACATCATTATTAAGACCACTAATTTATTTTAATTTCATTTTATATATAATAAAATAATTATCTTCAATATATTTATATTTTTTTATATTTGGGGTTCGATCTAAACTCAAACAAATATCCATAAAATGGGAAAAAACATAACATTCTTCTATACGATGAACTACTATCTCACAAAATGATCTTGTTTGTTTTTTCATTTACCACCACTCATTGTTATGAATTATGATGAAAAATATTTAATTATATGATATATATGGTATTTATGATTTCTATATTCTTTGGGAATTATTATATAAAAATAGTCCATTATTTTTTCCATTTTATGGAAATAAGATAAATTTGTTTGTGGACATGTGGACTACCACCTCCTCAAAGTAATTTGATTCCTTCACACATTAAATTTAATGTTTTAAGAATAGTTTCAGTAAACTTATATGATATTCATGACATAAAAAATGAAACTGTAATGATAATACATATACATATATGTCATTTAATTTTGTTCTTTTTAAATGACCTGAATTGGAATAAGCATTCATGAGTAAGTACAACCTGCTGTCTCCATGGACGTTGTGTTTAATTTTATGTTAAATTATTTTATAGATAAACATAAATACATAAAAAATGAATATATACAATATTTTTACCTTTTTTATCATACTGTAGATATTTAAATTTTGATAAATTTTCGAGGACTAAGAATAACAAGTTAAAACATGTAAAAGAATCAAAGTGGATATTACTAAAGACATAACATAAACATGTAATTGTTAACAAGTGGGTATTATAAAGACATAATTCAATAATATATGGTATTATATATATAAATATGGTTCTATAATAAACTTATAATAATTTTAAATTTATTATACTAGAGGAATTTAGGAGTATGATGAGAGTAAAAAAATTAGGTAATCGATTTAATCAAACTTTTATTTCTGCTGGACACATGCCTTATACAATTAATGTTTCTTCAATATGGTTCATATACTACAGAAGAAAGTATTTTAGTATTATTACCCAAAAGACCACTGTATTTTAATATTCATATACTTTTTTCATTCATGGGGTTTACTATTCTATAGATTAGAAATTAGAGAGTATTTATTTAACAGTATCATCAATATTTTATATATTTTTTAAATATCTTTTAGAGAATATTGAACTTTAATGTCATTGTTTTCTAATTTTTTCATCAGATGTTTCTATTATTATCTTTTTGATGTTTAATGTCATTTTTACTCTTTGTTGTACTTTTAATACATGATTTTAAAGGAATCATTTTTTCATTTTCTAAATGACGTACATTGTAAATTTTATAGAAAGAACTCAAAAACAATGTATTTTTAACATATAAAAAATTAATATAACTTTCGACCATAATGAAGAAATAATTCTTCTATGTTTCAATTACATGATTCTTTATTTATTTTCAAATAAAAAATTTTAATTTAAATTATCATTTCATTTTAATAAATGAAAAAATTCTCAATGTGGAATGGTTATTTTCCATAAGAATTGTTTCTGAGTGATCTATCAAAACAATTTTCCTCATAAGGGAACCTTTCTTAATGTTAATTATATTTTACTGGGCATATGAATCAATTATGTTATTCTTATTATTTTTAATAATGATTTATTTTAATGATGGAATTATAGTTCTGAAACTTATTTCTTTATTATGGGTTATGAAATGATTAAATGATGTTTATGAATCCCATTTTATTCAATTGGTTCAGATATGATGAATGACTTATGTTCTTTTGGAACACATATATATTGTTATTATTATGTAATGGGTGGGACCTATATCTTCATACAATACAATGGATAAATATGGATAACTATTGGGGTAAATTTGTTATATGTTTACCTAATTTCATGTTCATAATTCTATGTGTGGAACTGGTTTTCATGTCAATAATATTATACGTGGACTAGGTTTTCATGTCCATATGTTTATGCAATGTCCTGATTTCAAGTCCTTAATTTTATTATTTTACTTGTTAATAATTACACATGTTTAAAAAGTTAGAATTTTATATGTATGCCACAATTTCATGTCTTATATAAATTTTATGATCTCATGGACTATTTTCTTTGATTTTATTATGATTCATGTCTTATGAACTGACAATTTATATTATGTGGATCATATTTATGATCCTTTATATAAAGGGTTTTAAATTCTAATGTTATGACCACATTCTTATACAATTATTTTTATTATTATGACTACATATCTTCTTGTTTACCATTATTCATAATCTTATCTCATCCTTTTTTAGGGTTTCTTTCCCTAGGTTATATAGAAAGGTATTAAATAGGAGTACTAATTGGAATTATCTATATGGGAAAAAAATTATGATCATCAAATATACTAGAAATTTGGGTAACATGATTCCAAATAAATAAAATAATAATGTCCTAGGGCATGTGTTTTTAAAATGTATGTAATGTTCCACAAAAAAAGATCTAACTTCCAAATATGAAAATTTTGGCTTGTTTTAGTAGGTATTTGAGCAAAGGTTTCATCAACCTATGGAATATAGTATGAGAAAACATTAGCAATACTCCTTGGTATTTCTTTAAGGACATGTCTAGGGATATCATTAAGGATAATCCTAAGGTTCCATATATTTAAATGTCGACGTCAAGATTAAGGCATACAATAAGTAAATCTTTATGATTATGTATTGTTCATATATGATAAGTGTTTCCTGTATAATGATTTCTGGTATTATTAAATTGTGGGAACATGAAGTAGAATGGTTAAAATTTAATTCCTCAAATTTGAAATTTTTTTAAATTTTAATATTGACATACTAAGTGGATATGTAATGACGAGAATTAGGAATGTGGTACAAGTATTGGTTATACTGCTTAGAATAAAGAGACTATAAATGACATATAAATTTTATAGAATGTTCTAAAAGTATATTTTCTATTAAACATAAGAATAATGATGATATTAAGGTTGATAAAACTAAATACATGATACATATTTCATATTATAGACAAGGGGTACTATGAAATTTGAAGATTAATCCAGAGTAATGGTTTAAGATTAAATTTGAATGATTGAAGAGTTTTTGTAATGGAAGTAAATAATAATGTCTTAGAAGTATATTTATGGTATTATGAAATAATGGAACATATAATGAAAGGTCTAGTTTATTCTTCCATAGTAATTTGAGATAATATGTTCAATGGTACTAGTAACAATTAAATATCATTCAGGTGATAAGTTGATTTTTTTGGGAAATACATGATTTAGTAAAAGATAATGATTAATTTCGTCATTTGGTTTAGATACTAATGTTTGGAAAAAAATTATTGGATATGAATAATTAAATTGGACAATAATGATCACCGAGGGACTCATTAAGTATTTTTAGAAAAAATTGGTTTTTTCTATCGCATGGAGAGTTTAATAGATTTTTATATATAAGAAATATAAACATTAATATTTTTATTAAGATGGAATTCAGGTTTTCAATAAGTATTTATGGTAATTACCATGTTTCAAAAGAACACATGATAATGGTATTCCTATTATTTGTATGTAAAAAAACACAAGATACTATATAATATCAGAGAGATCAATTTTGAGATGTTTTTTTTGAAATTTAGTTACATTATTACTATTGTTTTGGAATTTTATATTTAAAAATGGTTATAAGGTTAACCATTTATGGAATAATTTTTTTTAACTTAGTACGCAGTTTTAGAGATTAATGTATTATCTCATCATATGTGGATTTGTGAAAATTTAATAATTTTTTCTATGATAATTTTTTGTGGTAATGAAAAATGGAGGGAGATATCAATATATTTATGGATCCTAGGAACTGATAATAAACCGGGAATGAAAAATTCACCTTCATTTCTTTGAATAAGAGAAAAATTATTAAACTATCAAGTCATAACATAGTGTGAGATTGTGAGAAAATCATGTAACTATATCTCCACATTAATATTATTCAATATTTGGAAAATAGTCTTGAAATAAAAATTTTGTCCCATAATCAACATTTTTATGATATTAATGTGCTTTTTTAATCCTCTATGGGTTATAGATTTTAGACTGTTAACATTATTCATACCATGTTTTCTTTCACTATCCATTATAACATGATTGTAATTTTTTACTTATATGTCATTTATTTCTCATTCCACATATGTTATCCAACATCGAAACCTAGGTATTAGTTTATTCTGGTCACCATTGAGTATGAAACTTTCATCATTAAAAAAATTATGTTTTAGTAGTCATTTTTACAATGTGGGTCTCATTGAAAGACTATTTCATGTAATTACTCTTTGTTTACCGATACAAATCTTAATGAGGAAATTAATTTTAAAGGGGGTTGAATGTAAGAGACTGAGGTTTTTATGAGATAAATATTTTTATAACAATTTAATTTTTATTTTTTCTTGTGTTATATACTACACGATGAAATGTATGTGCTATATACAACATCAGCATAACTTCCATTACCTGCAACATTGAGCTAATACAAAATATAAATTGGTTATTATACATATTTAACCATGGAACTTATAACATATGAATTAGAATTGAAGGTACTAAAAGAAATATCATTGTAATACCCAGTAATTCCATGTAATTTTTTTTAAAAATTAAATGAGATTATTTCAAGAATAGGCTCTAAGAGGGACCATAACTCCGACGCCCAGAGTTGCTAAAATGGATTTATGAACTATAATTTAGGATCATTAAATAATCATGTGAGCTGGTTTTTATATCTTTTGAATTGTTTCATGGATCAAAAATTCTAGGGAACCATTGAACACATAGCATTTGTATTCTCCTAGAAAGGGCCTAACATGAGCTGGTGGGGCCAATAGTGGAAGTTAGATTTTGGTCGTAAATAAAATAATTAAGTAAGACTTTTTTTTATTTTAAAATCCTTTTAAATCCTAAACGGTTACTCAGATTGGAAATCTGAGATAACGGTTGAGTTTATAAGGGATTGTTTCTCCTAGGCGGAGCTTAATATCGGTCGATGCGGTTTTTGCGTGAATGATGGTTTTTGAACATTTTTTTAAGAAAATATAAAATAATGTAAAATTGATTATTTAATTTTTATTTTGAGATTTTGAAATTGTTGCAGTGAAATGGAATTGTAAATAAATGAAACCAAAACATTGCTACAGAAATGAATCATCATAAGTTAAACGGAAAAGTTTTTCTTCCTTTAGTAATTGAACCGGGGGATCATTTTTGACAGGTTGGGAGAAACACTTTGAATCTATAAAATATCGTCATTGGAAAACAATGAACAATGATTGCCAATGACATCCTCCCTCTCCCTCATCATCGAGAGGTCCCTCCCTCGATGATGTATCGAGGACCATCATGGAAGGATTTCCTTTTACGATGGATTCTTCCAACGATCGAAAACTAACCAGGTTGGGTTTCTTGTGATTGATACTTCTTTCTAGGTTCTTTCATTCTAAACAATGAACATGGTTCAACCCACGAAAAGGTTGATCCATGGGTCTTTTGTTCTTATGGGAGGGGTTTTTATCTTGAAGATTGTATGAGGGTTATTTTTGTATAGAACATTAATATCCTCTTCTCATGTTTTAAAGTATCAAACATGGAGGAATCAGGAGGATAGGAATAAGGGCTCGATTCCTCCTTCTTTAGGTGTTCTTGTGACCTTTATTATCACACCTTCTAATAGGCGACATGGATTTCTCGTGGCCGTAGTAGGGAAGACGGTGATCAGATAGTCTTGGGGGTGCAAATGGTTTGAGAAAATGACCACGAGATCGGACCCAGTGATATGTGGAAGATACTGGTGTCGGTGCCGACGTTAAGTGGTAGTGGCTGTAGGCGGTAGGTGGAAGGCCAAAATGGCATGCCAAGGAGGAGGATGCAATGGGGTGGGGCCACAACGATGTGGTAGGGGCAGCAAACATGTAGGCCAACGACATGTGGAGGAAGATTTGGCGCGCGTTCCAGTAAGGGTTGCATATGGGAAAGGGGGCGTCCAGCCTTAGTGGGCCACATGGAGGCACAAGCCGACCACATTATAGTGTATAGGCTGGGGGAGAGTTGGCCTGCATAGCTGGACGAAAGGTGGTGGGCTAGACCTGTGGCCCTGCGGGTCGGATATGCTACCCAATGGGAAGGGTCAGACTTGTGTCAGGTCTGCGGACCCAGGCATGGTTGGTGGACCCTGGGCCAGGTCGATTCGGGTCGGTCCCACTATGTTGGACTAGATCTGGACCCGTTGATTTCAATAATGGAACCCCCACAATGAGGCGATTTTTTTGGCATTATATTAGGAGGTATTAATAAATGATAAAATTCAATGAATTTTTTGATGAGTGGATTCTTCCAGAATCAAGTGGACTATGTGTGGGAATCTTGCGGCTTTCTGAGCCATGAAAACTGCTGACGAGAGTTTCTAAGAGACATTGCAAGCCTAAATGATTAGCGTCTCTATGTGAACCATCTACAAGAAAATTTTCTTATCCAACTACAATATTTTTTGTGTTAAATAGCTATAAGAAGCCTTGTGTGGACCATCTATAAGAAGCCCAGTGTGGACAAGCTATGATATCCTAAATTTGGAGAGGCTCTATGTGACCTGGAAAACTCATGGTGGTGAGCGAATCTCTGTGACCCAACAGAACAAAAATTATAATCAAGGGGGATTTTCTCAACATTCTAAGGGGTTCAGTGTTATGGATTACATTATTTCTTTCAATACTTTAGATTATACCAGTGTGAGATGAAAATACCTTATGAGTACACTCCTTTGGGGTCTTTCCCGTGTTTCTCAGTGTCCTTAATATGTATTGTGTTACTCACCCCTACATGGACCCTTCTTATACATACTGTGTCTGGAGCAGATGACAGGAGATTGGACAAAGACCGTGGGGGCCTGGGACAATGAGGTGACTAGTGGGATACCACAGGTGGGAAACACTTCTACATCATTCAGTATCCACATCTCACCTACCCTATATGTGGTGTTCTTCTACTGACATCCGATAAGCCCGTAAGGGGTGCTATCACGTTAGGGTTTCCCCTGTCGCCGCCTCTCCTCGCTCTGCCTTGGATCGACTTAGAATCACCTCCTTGTTGCTCTTTCTCGGCGCTCTCGTGTCGGCAAACCCAGAGGTGGAGTTGTATTTAAGGATGTAGCCGGCGTGACACTTCTCACCCTTTTCCGGCATTCTCCTGCTATACCCTGTTCACTGGGTAGGGTCTCATTTGGTGGTGCGGTGAATCTGGATGCCGTTGTTCCAACTTCTCCTGGCAGTGGGTTGGCACACGGTTCTATGTCAGCTGGATTCATGTGTAGTGGTTCCAGGTGGTCTCTAGGTAAGAAGGTGAAGGAGACAATGTGATCTTGTTCTTGTTTGTAGTAAGGTATTCTGGCTGTCTTTGGGATTATGATTTTTTCATTCTGGTTTTGCTATTCGTGTTGGAAGTAGGTGTTTGGATGTGAGTTTTGCTTGATTTGTTATATGTGGAGGCTTTTGCTGGGTTGCAAAGTTCGCCTGGTTTTGGTCCGGTGGCGTCGTCGGTGTTACAACGACAGTGTGGACTAGTTACTTCAGGAATTATTCATGGAATTGGTGAATCTTGGTGAATGATAATTTGAAGCCGCAATGGTGGGGGTTTCCTGCCGACATGATTTGTATGTCAATGTGTTTGTGACTTTGCGATGGAGAAGCAGTTAAGATTGGTTGATGTTTCATTGGCTCTGAAGATTGTTTGGTTCCTGATTGATTTGGAATTGTTGATTTCTCTGATTTTGGATGGATGGAGGATGATGGGGGAGGTTTAATGCCTATTGTGATGTTTTTCTGTCTATTTTTTACAACAAAAACGAGTCCTTCCCAAGGGCTTCAGACTTATGAGATGATATAGCGACGTAGGGTGGACTATGAATCCAGGAGCATTCCTTGAGGAGGAGGTTTTGAAATCTGAATTTGTGTATTGATGTTTTGGGGTGGATTTTGGAGGCTGTTTGTGATGTTTGAAATTTGGTCTTTTGATGTTTGAAATTTGGCTCTTGCATTATGAGGTTCCCACTCACCCTTAAAGTGGTTTATTCAGAAGATTAAAAAAGGGATTTGGGCTTCTACCGACATCCTTTCCATGATAATTTTTATTTTCCTGTTTTTGATTTTTCTACTGTTGGGTTTGTATTCTAGACTATTTGACTTAAAACTTGTTCCATTAATCAATGGTTTTTTAGTGGAATGCATTTCTTCAATTTAACTTTTTGGAAATGGGATGTGTGTGTGAGCATACATGTACTCCGGATTTGGTTTGGATTGACTCCAACAGGAAACTTCTCATCTTCCTATGCTACCCCCCTACTCCTTTGGTGATAGCATGGCACACAGGTCCCTAGCACGACGTACAGTGTTGCAGCGAAACTCAGATGAGCATCGGCTTGACCTCCTCATCTGCGGAAACTGGTTCCTTGGCTTCTCGATCACCACAAGGGATCCTCCTCTCTTCTCATAGCAACACATGCAAAGGTGAAGTGAGGCCCTCCCTACTCTGTCTTCCTCCAAAGACAGGAACCAGCCCTGCTCAGCCTCTTCCTTGCATCATACTGTCGCGCAACATCGGATTCTCCTGCATTGATGGCGCGAGCTCCTCTTATCAGCGGCGGAGCGTACTCCTCTCATGGCATCTCTCGGATCACCCTCCTCTTTAATTATCCAGTCATGGTTCACTGTTTCATAGAGGTCTTTGGGTAGATGGTGCGACACTCAACTTCCAGCGGCATAAATCCCTTAGTCGAGAGTTTGTAGTGGGGTGTAATTGAAATTCGGTGAATGAAAAGTGTCTCACAAAATGAGATGCCACATGCAGATGGTTATGCGGGCTTCTTGCAAGGCAACTGGGATCGTCTTCCACCTTCTTCAGTAGATGCAGTGGCGTAGTGACACAATGGTGGCACGACTTGACTTCTTCACATAACGACGGTTCCAGCTCACTGGTGTATAAGTATCTTCAACTTCGGCCTTTCTTTGATGGTACAACGACTCATGATGGAAGAACGATGGTGGAGGGTGAGAAAGGATCAAAGAATGGCGTAGAGTTATATGTGAGAAGATAATGTTATAGTGGGAAAGAGAAAGGGTGAGAACTGGTGCTTCAGTTTTTGTGGCGCCGTGAAGGAAATGGTGCAAGGAAAAGGAGGGATACGGTGGTTGTGTTACGGTGATACCATGAGATGGTATTACGGTTGGTGGTGGCAATGGTTACAGTGCGTCCGTGAGGAACTTCATGGTGAGATAGTGATATAAGAGTCACAATGCCAAGATGTCACGGTGGCACCAGTTTTCAAGGGTAACAGTGCCTCAAAAATGGGGTTACGGTGCATCAGGAATGGATATCATGGTGAGACCGTGAGGAGAGGAACCAGAAGCAGGAGACACCGTGACGGTGTTAAAATCGTGAACCTGCAAAATAAGCAGAGTAAATAAATTAAATTAAAAACTTAAAGAAAATATGAACACAATAATTAATAAAAACTAAAACTAAATTAAAACAAATGAAAAATTAAATAAACTTATATAACCACATAAAGATAAATTAAATTATTAATAATTTCTATTAGCATAACTTAAATGATTAATATACTAAAAATAAAATTTAAAAGCAATAAACTTATAAAATTAAACATTTATATATCAAAGTAAAAATTGCTTAGAAATAGTTACTGTAAAAAATTAAATTAATTTAAAGTAGACATATAATTATTATAAAATTAAACCATTATGTTAATTAATGAAATTTTAAACAAGAGACTTAATAATTGAAGTAGGTCTATAATCTCTTATTTTAATTAATGAATTATTAAAATACATCTCTTAATTAGGTTATATTAAATTAATTCTTAGTACATGAAATGTTAGATTAAGAGTACATTAATTATGTGCAGGAGAAAACATAATTAATTAATTAATTTTAAATTATTAACTAAGCAGACAAAAACAAGAATCTAAAGAAATAGTTATAAGTCTATAAAATTAAAGTAATAAATAAATTAATTATTTTAAGACTAAAAATCGACTATTAATTATAAAAATTGATAAATTAATAAATTTAGTGATAAAATTACATAAGTGTCATTATTTATAAAAAATTGTAAAAATAAGCAACTAAATTAATAAAAATTAATTAAAAAGGATGTGGAAAACATGTGTTTTTAAGGCCACATAAAATTCCCCCACACTTAAACATTGTTTGTCCTCAAACAATACCATGTTTTATTTTCATTGAAAACAAAAGTATGATTTTCATGATACTGCTCAAAATGTAACATGACCAGAAATTTGAAACAATGGATAGTAACATGTCACCAGGCTTTTAGAAACTAAGTTGATCATATGAACCTTGCCTTAAGAAAATACTCACTGGTAGTCTTGAAAACTATGAATCATCAAATAATGAAGAGGTCATGGCTCATATGTGGTACTACTTAGTGATTAACTTCAATCCAATCTTAAGTCCAAAATCTAAGAGTGTCGAGAGGTAAAATTTATGTGGAATTAAGAACATAACCAGAGGAACCTTGTACTTTGACTCATCTTTTAGGTTTCAAAGAATAAATAATCTTTTTTGTGAATCACCTCAATGATACAACCTAAATGATTTCCATATAAATCAAATGAACCCTTCTTCATATGGAGTTCATCATTCCACTCACCTTAATGAGCTCATTTTTGAACCTAGACACTTTACTTTTTTTCCCAAGCCATGTATCATTGTTCTAAGCACTGTGCAATGCACTTATTCAAAGTGTACATAGGGCTTATAGTAAACAGAAACACACCCAACATCTAGGGTATCAAAGACTCACCATGGGATCCCAGATGCCCAGATTACTCCAGTTTTAAAAGATTTATATAAAATTCATTTACATTGGCTCATTAAAGCAACTAATTTTAATAATTTAAAATAAAATGAATGAGGCCCCTAGAATCAGAATCACACTTCCAGTTCAAAGGCTATGTTCATAGTTCCATAAAAAGGGTACCCATATCAATTCCATAGGTAGTTCCTAAACTGAATTTCCATCAAATCACTAAGAAATAACACTCAAAAATCATCCATTATCATTAATTTTAGACTCAAAGAATCCATTAACTACCAACAAGGAACTTGTCCTAAGGCAATACCTAATTGAGTACAGTGCAAAGCCTAAAATTATACAAGAATTTTGAAAAATGTTATCCATTTTTTACCAAAATGTTTGAAATAGTAGTGGGGATTGAAGGGCTTACAATAAAGCATAGTTTAGCACAGTCAAGAATAGACCCCCTCCCCCACACTTAAAACCAACTTTGTCCCCAAAGTTGACTTCCAAATGGGAGAAGAACAATTAATCAATAAAGGTTCAAAATAAATTTTCAATTAAGTAGATTTATGACATGTATAAAGTGTCTCTTTAAAGTTAAAAGATATTGTTTGCCACAATGAATAAATAATCAGAAGGTTCATTAACAAATGTATTCATTAACATTCAAGTCCAGTGAATATTTCCTATTAAAGTTCAAACAAGGCATGCAACTTAGGGGAAGAGAATGAATTGGATGTAAGCATTTTGACAGTATAATTCAAATGGATGTTTAACATAGCATTAAGATGCATGATAACACCCCTTACCAAAACCGTTTAATAAAAAAACACACTACCCAGCAAGCATGCACCCCCCACACTAAATTTCATGCAGTGAAATGGTTTTAATAACAATGCAATTCAGTTCCAAGCAGTGAAGTACAGGAAAATTTTATGTCTAAACAGTGAAATGAAGAAGAATTAATTAAATAAGTAATTTATGCAATAAAGTTTCAGCAAATAAGTATCAGATTTTTTTTAAACAAGAATTTTTTTTAATGAGCAAAATTTTATTAACATAATCAGGAGAAGAAAATAAATGCAGAAAGTTAGAATACTGCCCTGACTAGTTCTTGTCCAGAGATGATCATGGTAATTCAACTTCATTATTACAAAGCAGCAGCATCCTGAAAGCACAGAGAATGAGAACCAGGAACAAAAAGTATAGTATATATAGAGCATAAGGAAGACAAACAAAGAAACACTTTATTTAACACTAAAGAGTATAAAAATGAAAACAAGGAAGAAGCATGGGTTGACTCCCATGAAGCACTGATTTTTAAGTCTTCAGTTAGACTTTATTTAATCACAATTTGTTTATTTATTAACAAGACAAAGACCATGGGTTGCCTCTCATGCAACGCTAAGTTTAAAGTCCCCAGCCAGAATTCATTCAAGAACAATTTTCAGGAACAGTGAAGGCAGTCAAGCCCATTGGTTGTCCCTCAAAATAAATTTTCAGTCTTTTCCCATTGACCAACATGGGTTTATTTTCTTCACCAACAATTTCAACAGATCCATTATTCATCACTCTTACTACAGTAAATGGTCCAGAACACTTGGACTTCAGCTTCCCAGGAAAAAGTTTAAGTCTAGAATTAAAAAGGTGGACCTTCTGTCCGGGTTTGAACTCTTTGTTATGAGTGATAGAATCATGAAACAATTTAGTCATCTCTTTATAAATCCTTGAATTATCATAACTCTCTCTCCTAATCTCATAAAGTTCACTCAGCTCAAGCAATCTCCTCTCACCACCACTCTTAAAGTCAAAGTTCAGAGCCTTGACTGCCCAATAAGACTTATGTTGCAACTCCACAGGTAAATGAGAGCATTTCCCAAACAACAACCTGTAAGGAGACATACCTATTGGGGTCTTGAAAGCAGTTCTGTATGCCCATAAATCTTCATCCAGTTTAAGAGACCAGTATTTCCTAGAGTTTGACATAGTTTTCTCAAGAATTTGTTTCAGTTCCCTATTTGAAATTTCCACCTGTCCACTAGACTGTGGGTGATAAGGAGTTCCAGTTTTGTGAACACAACCATATTTCTACATCAAAGCCTTAAACATGTAATTCTTAAAATGTGTTCCATTATCAGTAATAAAATCTCTTGGGACTCCAAATCTTGTAAAGATGTTCTTTTTCACAAATTTGATCACACTATTTTCTTGATTGTTGGGCAGAGCTACTGCCTCAACCCACTTAGATACATACTCCACAACAACCAGAATATACTCATTCCCATGAGATAATGGAAATGGACCCATGAAATCTAAACCACAAACATCAAAAATCTCTACCTCCAAAATACCCTTTTGGGGTAACTCCTGTTTCTTACCCACATTACCCAGTCTCTGACACCTGTCACAACCGACCACAAGGCTCCTAGAATCCTTAAAGGATGTAGGCCAATAAAAACCAGATTGCAGGACTTTTTGAGCGGTCCTCTCACCCCCATTGTGACCTCCCCAAGGCGAAGAATGACAACATTCAAGAACATACAACATCTCTTCCTCAGGAATATATCTCCTAAGAATACCATCAGCACACCTCCTAAACATCAAGGGATCATCCCACAGATAATATTTAAGCTCAGAAATGAATTTCTGTCTTTGGTTATTAGACAGATTCTTGGGAATGACACCTACTGCAAGGTAGTTGGAAAAATCTACAAACCATGCAGATTGCCTAACTAACACAGAAAGCTACTTCTCATCAGGAAAGGAAGAGTTAATCTCCCTAGGATTTTCAGAATTAGATTGAGTAAAATAAATCCTAGAAAGGTGATTAGCAACTAGGTTTTCAGCTCCCTGCTTTTCCTAATCTCTAAGTCAAACTCTTGTAACAATAAGATTTATCTAATAAGTCTGGGTTTTGTTTCCTTTTTAGAAAGAAAGTATTTTAAGGCAGAATGATTGGTGAAAATGATGAATTTTGATCCTAACAGATACTATCTAAACTTCTCAAGAGAAAACACAACAACTAACAACTCTTTTTCAGTGGTGGTATACTTATGTTGAGCATCATCTAGCAGTCTACTAGCATAGTATACCAGATGAAAATTTCTATCCCTCCTCTGTCCAAGGACAAAACCTACATCCATGTCACTAGCATCACATATAAGCTCAAAAGGTAATTTCCAATCAGGTGTAGTGATAATAGGTGATGTAGTGAGTTTCTCTTTAAGCAGATTAAATGATTTCAAACAGTTTTCATCAAAGTTAAAAGGTGAATCCTATACCAGTAAGGAACACAAGGGCTTAGTTATTTTAGAAAAATCTTTTATGAACCTCTGGTAGAAACCGGCATGCCCTATTAAACTTCTAACACCCTTTACATTAACAGGAGGTGGCAGTTTTCGAATAACTTCTATCTTAGAAGTATGAACTTCTGAACCACTCTTAGACACCTTATGACCAAGCACAATACCCTTTGTGACCATTAATTGACATTTCTCCCAATTAAGAACGAGGTTGATTTCAATGAATCTATCCAAGACTAACTCAAGATTCGCAAGACAAGTATCAAAAGTACTACCCACAATGGAAAAGTCATCCATAAAAACCTCAATGATTCTCTCAATAATATCTGAAAATATAGCCATCATACACCTTTGAAAGGTGGCTGGAGCTCCACATAACCCAAAGGGCATCCATCGGTAAGAGAATGTCCCAAAGAGGAATGTGAATGTGGTCTTCTCCTGATCCTTTGGAGAAATAGGTATTTGTTTTTAACCAGAATACCAATCTAGAAAACAGAAAAATTCATTTCCAGCTAGCCTCTCAAGCATTTGATCAAGGAAGGGAATAGGAAAATGGTCCTTCCTAGTGGCTGCATTAATCTTACTATAATCTATACAGACTCTCAATTTTGTGGCTTTCCTAACTTGGACATATTCATTTTTTTCATTTTTAACTATAGTGAAACCTCCCTTCTTGGGGAAAACCTGGAAAGGGCTGACCCAAGCACTATCAGATATGGGATATATCATTCTAGTGTCTAACAATTTAATTACTTCCTCTATCAAAACTTCTTTCATATTAGGATTTAATCTTCTTTGACACTTTACCCTAGGCTTGTGATCAGGCTCCATAGGAATCTTGTGCATACAGAATGAGGGACTAATTTATTTTATGTCAGCAATGGTCCAGCCTATGACAGATTTAAACTTTTTCAAAACTCCCAACAATTTTTGCTCTTGGATTGCATTTAGTTCAGCAGAGATTATTATAGGCAAAGCAGAGTTCTCACCTAAAAATGAATATTTATGATGGGAAGGGACGGGCTTCAGCTCAAGATCAGGTGGTTCTACACTTGAAGGAAGACTCTTAGGCCTGGGAGGCCCAAGGTTTTCAGCATATTTCTTATAAGGAGTTTTAAAAGATGAATTATTTTCAATTTCTAGTTCAGATTCAGAGATAACAGTGCTACTATCCAAGGTAGGCAGTACACTGTCTAGATTTTTCATATCAGATTTTAGCAAGTTAATCAAAGCAGAATCATCTAATTGTCTTATAAGTTCTCCCTCAATATCATCAAAGTGTTCATAAAGATGTGTGTTAATAGAAACACCCTCAAATTGACTAATAAATATCCTAAGATCAGAAACAGAGGACTCTCCTACAGCAGAAACTGGACAGTTGTATAGTTCTGGAATATTTTCTAGTTTGGTTGTCATAGTAGAATTTTCAGATTCTAGAACAGATTCACAAATATTTTCAGCTTCACTAATTTTTTCTTCAGCAAAGGATTGTTTTTCAGATTTTTCAATGAGTTCAAGTTGATTCTTATAAGAGCATTCAGCTTCAAGGAACTCAATTTTTGAACAGTTTTCAGAATAAGTTGGTCCCTTAATATTTTTAAACACATTAAACTCTTCTTCTTTTTCTCCAATTTTGAATATCAGTTAACCCTTAGACACATCTATGACAGCTCCACATGTGGACAAGAAGGGCCTACCCAAGATGATAGGTACCTCTTGATCACACTCCATATCTATAACAAGAATGTCAGCAGGTAGAAATAACTTCCCAACTCTAACTAGTAAGTCATCTACTCGACCCATAGGATGAGTGAAGGATCTATCATCCAACTGTAGTATGACCGTGGTGGGTTGAAGATCACCCAATCTCAATTGTCGAAACGGTGAGTATGGGAGCAGATTAATGCCGGCAACTAGATCACACATACAGTTTAGCTAACCGGAATTTCCTAGGGTACAAGGGATGACAAAGCTACCTGGGTCTTTCAGTTTTGGTGGGATTTTCTTTTTAAGTACAACACTGCACTCTTCAGTGAGGCTGTAGGTAGAAAATTCTTCAAGGGTCATTTGTTTGAAACAATTTTCTTTAAAGATTTCAGGTAAGATGTGATTTGAATTAAGGCTTGGATAAAAGGGATGTTCACTTGAATCTTAGAAAGAAGACTAAGGAACAGAAGAAGTTCAGCCCTGATATTACTTTGAGGTTTAAGCTTCTCAGGGAAAGGGATGGGTGGGGAAAAATTTTCAGAACAGTAGGCATATCCCTCACCTCTTCCACAACTTTTTCTTTTCCTTTATTCATTTGATTTTTAGAAGAAGTTTTAGTTTGAGATCCAGGTGACAGATTCAGTTTCTCATCATTTTCAACATTAATCTTTGAATTTTTAGCTTGTGAACAAAGTAGATTTTCATTTCCAGATTCAAACAGTTTTTCATTTTGGGCACTTTTTATAGTTTTTTCAGCAACAGTTTGAGTATTTATCCCACTCCTAGTAACAATATCCATGATATTCTCCCTAGTACTAAGTTTAGTTGTACTAGGTAACCTACCTTTATCCCTCGAAGTCAAATCTCTACCTAATTATCCTAGATGTGTTTCCATGTTCTGCATTCTCACATCATTTTGCATCTTGTCTGACTCATATTGACTTTTCTATTTATTAAGTTGAGTCATGTACCTTTCCTCTTGTGAATTTATTTTATTCAATATCTGATCCAATTTAGATGACATTTGATTATCATTATTTCCTTGAACATTTGAAGTCTCACCCCTTTGTTGATTTTGAAAGTTTGGTCTTGGTCGATTCTGACAATTAGGGGCAGTTTGTTGCTTAATAATACCTTGATCCTTCCACCACAAATTTGGATGGTTCATATAGCCTTGATTGTAGTTATTTGAAAATGGACCATCTCTTAGAGGCATCCAAGGACCATAAATGACAATGTTTAAGGTTTAAGGTTGTTGGGCAGTTAAATCAGCATTAGGACAAAAATTTTCAGAGTGCCCAAACATACCACATTGAGTGCACTATTGCCTAAGATATTTATACTGATTCTGGTTTTCAACTTTGTTAACAGTTTGTTTTGAATTCTGGTTCATTAATGTTTGAAGTTGGTTGGTGATTTCAGAAAGTTGGGCTTGAGTATCAGCTCCTGAACCAGTATTAACATTCCTATTGAATATCTTCCTTCTTGAATTCTTATGTTGAGAATTAAGGGCCATATTATTGAAAATTTGTCTCAAATCCTCATCAGTCTTTTCATTGTAATTACCCCCAGTAGCTTGATCCACCAAGTTCGGACCAGAGGAGGAAAGCCCTTCATAGAAGGTGTCCATGAGGAGATGTGATGGGAGTAGATGATGAGGACACTGCCTAAGCAGATCCCTGAATCTATACCAAGTTTCATGAAAAGATTCTCCATCCTATTGATAAAAACTAGTGATTTTAGTTCTAATTTCTCCTTTTAATATTTGAGGATAAAATTTCATAATGAACGAGTTGTAAACATGATCACAGTTCTCAAATATGTTTTCATCTAGACTTAAAAACCAGTTCCTAGCATTACCTTTAAGGAAAAAGGGAAAAACTCTCATCCTTAGTTCTTTTCAGTGAGTCTTAGCAATGGTAATTGCTATACAGTGTTGTAGAAGTCTCTAATGAAGCCCAGAGAGTCCTCATTAGAGAGACCATTGAATGCAGGTAGCAGAGAAATATGTGACTGTTTCAATTCATATTTTCTGGCTCTAGGAATTAACCTAATGGATGATGGGTTGCTTGATACTTGAGGGAGTTGGAACTCCCTCAGCCTAGGCCTTTCATGATCGTCTAAGAGTTCTGGATGGTTATTTCGAAAGTTATTATTCTCAGGGATTATATTTTCTTGATTTTCGATTTCAATTTTGTTTTTCCTTCTTAGAGCAGCTAAATGTTTATCGAGTTCAAGGTTTAGAGGCTCTAATCTAACAACTAATGTTCCTGTGCTCATACAAACAGTGGTAGAAAGTTTCTAACAGTAATAACTCAGAAAGAAAAGTAGCCGTTTTTTTACAGTTTACAAAATTTTCAATTTTTTTTAAAATTTTTATATATGTGTTTTTTTAGAGTTTTTTAGTAATGGCTTGTGCCTTCCCTGACAACGGTGCCAAAAACATGACCTAAACTATCATTGAAGTCTTTTAAAGTTTAAAATTTATTTTCCTACTAACTACTGTATATGTGGCAAGCAGGGTCGAATCCACAGGGAAGACTAATTTGGCCACTACTAAACTAAAAAAACATGGAAAACTCCATTGTTGTCAGCAGCAGAGTGGTTTTTCTGATTTTCACTTTTTATATTTTTTTTAATCTTTTAATTTTTTTAATGTTTTTATGTACTATAAAGTGAAACCACACATTTTTTTTAGTTTTTGTTCTAAACTATATCAAATCAAGAAAAAGGCTCAAAATAGCATGAAACAGAGAAACAGTGCACTAAAAAGTAAACAATCTGGAGAAAAATGTCTGGGGAGTATATCAACTCTACTGGATTTGAAGGTATACTTCCTCACGACATTGATTACAACTAATACCACTAGAATGGAGTGATTTATTTCCCTCTCTAGGAGATAATCACTCAAACCGGCCAATTTCAGAGTTTTCCACCCTTAGATTAACCAACCTAAAAGAATTCAAGATTGAAAAAGAACACAGAACTAACTTTCCGTATGTCCTGTGGACTTTTAATTTCCATTTAATTGTTCAAAAAAACCAATCCACATTTAAACTCGCCGTATTAATGTGGAAACCTTGGATTAAACACGTGTGGTACGTTGCAATGGAATGTAATCAGAACCGACCTCGCCGATCAATTCCGATCACATTAACTGGATAGTGAGAAAAGAAAAGAACGATAACCAGTAGACTCAATTTACCCCCCGAACTGTAAGTATTTAGCCTAACATTTCTTTATTTACGTGTTATAAAGACATTCAATTACAGAGGAAGAGAATTATAAAATAACAGAGGAATGAAACTCCCTATGCTTGAATGAATTCCTCCTGCTCCAGTCCCTCGGGTCTCCAAGGAATGGTTCTCCGAGATTCGCTTCAGGATCTCCGCTCTGCTCCCGTGTCTGGTGTATTTTTCGAATGAATCTCTCTAAAAAATTCTGCTGCTGCTCTCTTTTAATATCCCTCATCATCTGCTGCTCGTCACCGCTTTCCTTCCACCGACATTAAGTTTTCTTCACAAACGTACTGCACACGTGTGTTTAATCTGCGACAGGCACGTCACACTTAAAATTCCCTTGTAACTAACTTCCGGTGAGTTAGTTAGTTGAATATAGACGTAAACCCGTCTCTTGAATGAACCTGCATAACAAAAACAGAGAATAAATAACTCAACGTAAAAAGTAATAAATAAATATTTATCTACTTAAAAATTAATATTAGATGTTATTTAATTTATATTAATGGTTATCTGTTATAAATTAATTATTTTATTCTGTTTAGAACTATGATTAAATTATTTAATTAATTACTTAACTTCATTTATTTAATTATTATTATTTTATAACATTACTTAAACAACATTGAATTTATTATTATAAATATTTATGAATAAACATTTTTTTAAAAATATTAATATAAAATATTAAATTATAGTGATGAATTTAATTTAATTATTAATATTTATATTAATTAAAATAAATAATAATTATTAGTTAATTAATTCTGATTTAATAAACTTAATTCTAATTTATTTTCATTATTGTTATTTATAACTTTGTTATTATTATTATCTTTTATTGTTTTTATATTAAATTATTTAGTTTAGTTTTTTTATCTTCTTCCTCCGAAGATAGGCGCCGGCCCGTGCTCCTCCAGCGATGAAGCAGAGTTCTTCCTCTCGGAAACCTCAACCCCAGCACGACGCCAGATTTGGTTTGGCTTGACTCCAACAGGAAACAACTCATCTTCCCTCGCTAACCCCTACTCCTTTGGTGATAGCGCAACACACAGGTCCCTAGCACGACGTACAGTGTTGCAGCGAAACTCAGATGAGCGTCGGCTTGACCTCCTCATCCGCGGAAACTGGTTCCTTGCCTTCTTGATCACCACAAGGGATCCTCCTCTCTTCGCATAGCAGCGCATGCAAAGGTGAAGTGAGGCCCTCCCTGCTCTGTCTTCCTCCAAAGACAAGAACTAGCCCTGCTCAACCTCTTCCTTGCATCCTACAGTGGCACAACATAGGATTCTCCTACATTGACGGTGCGAGCTCCTCTTATCAGCGGCATAGCGTACTCCTCTCATGGAATCTCTTGGATCAACCTACTCTTTAATTATCCAGTCATGGTTCACAGTGTCATAGAGGTCTTTGGTTATATGGTGTGATACTCAACTCCCAGTGGCATAAATCCTTAAGTCGAGAGTTTGTAGAGGGGTGGAATTCAAATCTGGTTAATGAAACGTGGCTCAAAAAATAAGATGCCACATGGAGATGGTTATGCGGGATTTTTGCAAGGCAACTGGGATCGTCTTCCACCTTCTTCAGCAGATTTAGTGGTTTAGTGACACAATGGTGGCACGACTTTACTTCTTCACATAACGGCGGTTCCAGCTCACCGGTTTATAAGTATCTTCAAATCGGTCTTACTTTGTTGGTACAACGACTCATGATGGAAGAACGATGGTGGAGGGTGCGAAAGGATCATAGAACGGTGCAGAGTTATAAGCGAGAAGATAGTGTTATAGTGGGGAAGAGAAAGGGTGAGAACCGGTGCTTCAGTTTTTGTGGCACCGTGAAGGAAACAGTGCAAGGAAAAGGAGGGATACAGTGGTTGTGTTACGGTGAGACCATGAGATGGTATTATGGTGGGTGGTGGCAATGGTTACGGTGCTTCTATGATGAACTTCACGCTGAGACAGTGATATAAGAGTCACGGTGCCAAGAAGTCACGGTCGCACCGGTTTGCAAGGGTTACAGTTCCACAGAAATGGGGTTACGGTGCATCAGGAATGGATATCACGGTGAGACTGTGAGGAGAGGAACTAGAAGCAGGAGACACCGTAACGGTGTTAAAATCGTGAACCTGCAAAATAAGAAGAGTTAATAAATTAAATTAAAAACTTAAAGAGAATATGAAGACAATAATTAATAAAAACTAAAACTAAATTAAAACAAATGAAAAATTAAATAAACCTATATATCCACATAAACATAAATTAAATTATTAATAATTTCTATTCACATAACTTAAATGATTAATATACTAAACATAAAATTAAAAAGAAACAAACTTATAAAATTAAACATTTATATATCAAAGTAAAAATTGATTAGAAATAGTTACTGTGACAAATTAAATTAATTTAAAGTAGACATATAATTATTATAAAATTAAACCATTATGTTAATTAATGAAATTTTAAACAAGAGACTTAATAATTGAAGTAGGTCTATAATCTCTTATTTTAATTAATGAATTATTAAAATAAATCTCTTAATTAGGTTATATTAAATTAATTCTTAGTACATGCAATGTTATATTAAGAGTACATTAATTATGTTCAGAAGAAAACATAATTAATTAATTAATGTTAAATTATTAACTAAGAAGAAAAAAACAAGAATCTAAAGAAATAGTTATAAGTCTATAAAATTAATGTAAGAAATAAATTAATTATTTTAAAACTAAAAATCCACTATTAATTATAAAAATTGATAAATTAATAAATTTAGTGATAAAATTACATAAGTGTAATTATTTATCAAAAAGTGTTAAAATAAGAAACTAAATTAATAAAAATTAATTAAAAAGGATGTGGCAAAACATGTGTTTTTAAGACCACATCAATAGTGCCTGACTAGTCAGAAAGTTAATGCTAAGCATCGGGTTCCATCAGGCTTGGCCCATCCACTTGTGGTGCTAGAGTGGAAGTGCGAGGGTATCTTGATGGGCTTCGTGATGGGATTACCATGAACATTCAATTTCCACGATGCTATCTGGGAGATCGTTGACCGACTCACCAAGTCATGTCACTTCCTACACATTCAAAGATTGGGGTTTGGTAGAGAGCATGGGATGCCACTTCGTGCAAGAGATATTGTGACTCCAGGGAGTCCCATCTATAATAGTCTCATATTGTGATTCACACTTTTAATCATGGTTGTGGAAGGGATTATATGATGATTTTAGGAATGAGATGTGCTTTTATATATCCTTACCACCATTGAATAGTGGTCTGACGGAGCAGACCATACAGTGTATGGAGGACATGCTTTGGGATTGCATCCATGATTTTTGTCGTAGTTGGGAGGACCACCTACCACTGGTAGAGATTTCATACTATAACAGCTACCACTCTACCATCGGTGTTTCACCATTTGAGGCACTGTACATGAGACCATGAAGGACACCGTTATGCTAGATAGACGTAGGGGAGTCAACCATCAAGGGTCTAGAGATGGTACATGCTACTACCCATAAGGTGCAGGTCATCTGATAGTGGATGGAGACTCTAGATAGCTGATAGAAGTCCAAATCTAATAGGAGATGGAGACCCTTGGAGTTAGAGGTGTGGTAAATGTATTCATTTGAGTCTCTCCTCGATAAATGATACCATGATTTGGGTGGTTTGGCATGTTATATCTTAGGTTAAATGGTTGTTTCCTGAAACTATATAGATTGGATGAGGTGGAATACCACTGGGATCAACTGCTGCAGTTAGAGAGGGTGCACGACACCTTCCACATATCCCTGGAAATGAGATACGTGCATGAACCCTCTCACTTCAATGACCACAGTGAGCTGGAGATTGATGACGGGGAGATATTTGAGGAATATACTTTGGAGATAGAGGAATGAAATGAGAGGATCCTTCTTAGATGGTTGATTACTTTGGTTCATGTTTATTGGCATTATGAGAATCACTAGGAGATCATGTGGACGAAGGAGGCTCATATTCGTTGTTTGTACCCCCATTTGTTTGATTAGTCTTCTCTTTGGCTCATGAGGACCTAATTCCCTTATGTGGGGGGAGTAATATAAAACTATGAAATTTCATTTATGTTTTTTTGAAAATTAAATGGGATTATTTCGAGAACAATATATGAGACGACACATAGTTTTGAGGCACGATGTGGCCAGAACATATTTGTGAACAATTTTTTAGGTTAATTAAATAATCATGCGAGTTGGTTTTTTTAGTTTTAAAATGGTGCCTAGATCAAATGTACAATTTCACTGTTGAAATCAGATCATTAGGATTCACCTAGAAAGGGAAAAACATTGGCCGAAGTGGTCCAACAGTGGATATTAATTTTTGGTCGTAAATAAAATAATTAAGTTACTATTATTTTTTTTTCATATCCTTACAACTCTTGAAAATTATCTCAAATTGGATTTATGAGAGTACCATTGAGCTCATATGAGCATGTTTCCCTTAGATGGAACTTAACCACGACCAAAACAGGTCGAGGGTGAAAGATAGTTTTTGTACTTTTTAAAGAAAAATTAAAATAAAATAAACTTGGTTATATTATTTTTATTTTGAACATTCGAAATTGGTGCATTGAAATGGTTTTTAAACTCAATGAAACTGAAGCTTTGTTTCATAAATAAAGAAGTGTAATAGAACTATAATGCAATGGTAATGGAATAGATTTTCTTCCATTAATGTTTTAATTGGGCGTATGTCTTTGACATGTTGGGAGAAAAAATATGAATCTATGAATGATATCTATTGATGAATGATGAATTATGATCAAAAATGACTTGAGAACTCCCCTCCACTTTGAGACATCAGTACCTTGATGAAGGATAGATAACCTTCAGAGATAGATCACCTTCATAGACCAATTCTTCATGGGATTGAACTACAACTAGGAATAGTGTCTTGTGATTGATACTTGTTTCCTCATTATTTATTTCTAAATAAAGAATGTATGTTAAAAAAAATAGGTTAATCTGCAGGTCATTTTTTATTGTGGGGGGATGTTTTATCTCAGAGAATGCATCGAAGTTATTTGTGGAATGAACTTTAATATCATCTTCCCATTTTTCAAAAACTCTAACACGTATAAATTGGAATCAAGGCAACCTAATATCTATAGTAGGGAAGAAATTGACCAAAGATGTCTAGGGGAATAGACAGTTCCATAAACAGACCACCAGATAAGACCCATTGGTCCCCAGAAGATAACATTGGCACGATGTCTCACCAAGGTGGGCGTCGCGGCCAGCTGGTGCTGCCGAGACATAAGTCGGAAACTAATGGAGAAAAACATAGAAATGGGCTATAGAATGCATTGGAAGGTGGTCTAGCAGGGACTACATACCAAAAAAGGGTAGTTGGCCTCAGTTGGCCATGTGGCAGAACAAGACGGATGCCTCTTGGCGTCTGAGCTGGAGGAGAGTCGACATGCTAAGTGGGCATTGTCAGATCCTGACCGGGTTAAACCCAAGTCATTTTGGCAGACCCTGGATGGGTTAGTGGATCCATGATGGTTTAGGGGACCCTAGGCGGGGTTGGGTCAGTCTGACCTGGTTGCACCAGACCTAGAGTCAACCGACCCATTTATGGAAAAATGGTCATAACATTCAAACTATACACCTAATTGGAAGCTGTTTGTATTGTTGTAACCATCACAATGTGGAAGTTCATTTTTCATTCTCAATAGAGGATTTCATGTAATATGAAATTTGATTAATGGTTTCAGGAGTGGATTCTCCCAGAATCATGTTCACTGCGAGCGAGAATCCTACGGCTTGTTGAGACCCGGACACTAGTGCTGAGCAGGTGTAAGTGACCTTGCATGCCTAGATCATAAACAGCTCTGTGTGATCCATCTACAAGGGGCTCGGTGTGAATCAGCTATAAGAAGTACTGTATGGACCTTCTATTAGCGGCTCTACATGGACCAACACTAAAGGCCTAATTGGGGAGCGACTCTGTGTGACCTGGCTGACCAACCATAGGGAGCGGTTCTTTGTGACCTAGTAGACCCATGGTACAATTCCTAGATGAGTACCTCAGTAGTCCAGAGTGTTTAGTGTTGCGATTGATAGTATTTAATACAATAATATAGATTATACCAATGTGATATTAAAATACCTTGTGGATACTCCCCTTTGTTTTGTTTTCCTTATGTTTCAGGGTCATTATTGTGTCTTGTGTTACTCACTCCTATATGGGATCTGCCTGCATTTTTGTGTCTATTTTAGATGATAGGTGCTTCAACAATGGACATAGTGGCCCGAAACTAGGTTGTGACTAATGAGATATGATAGTCGGTACACACTTCCCTGAATTCTTGTAGTCACTCCTTACCTACCATATAGGAGGGGTTCTTCTACCAATGACCTTTTAGATATCTTTTGTACATAAATTTTCCTGGTTTATCTTTTTTTGGGTTTGTATTCTGGACAATTTGACTTACAAATTTTTCCATTACTGAGTGTTTGTTTTAGTAGAATGCTTTTTTTTTCATTTTTAGCTTTTTGGGTTGTGGTTGTGTGTCTGTGCGTGCAAGTACTCATGAAAATGCCTCCTACTCATGGGATAATATTTTTGGTGCCAGTATCCATCCTATGACCATTGGGAGGTGGACATGGCGTATTTATATAACTGGCCCTGAGGGACGGGTTTTGATAATAATAATTATGAATTTAGGGTTTACAAATAAATCATGGTGAAATTAATTATAAATTAATATAAAACCCTTTTAAAATAAAAGGAATTGATTTTCTGAAAAATTATTTAAATATGCACATGTTTTACTTATACCAATAAATAAACAAATAAATATTTTTTAACCATATTATTGATATATATATATATAATAAATATAATTTTTATAATTAAATTAATTTATTTTCTAGACATGATATAAGAAGGAATCAAATTTTATGATTAAGTAATTTTTTTCCTATAAAAGAAGTTTTGTTGCCTTCTGATAGATCACATGTTTAAAATCTAGACATTTAAATGTTTATAAATTATATATGAGAAAATAAACTCATTTTTTTTGGGATATAAAAATTTCATTTGGGTGATCTTTTGGAATTTTTCTAAAGAGTTTTATATTTTAATGAATAGTGAAAATACAAAATTTTAATTAAAAAAATGTTTCTTATAACATATTTATATATTTGATTTATATATTTAATTGATTTTAAATAACAATTAAATCATTTTTCTTGATTTTAACGAATTTAGGCAATTTTAACAAATTCCACATTTAATTTGGTTATAAAATAATTTCAATCTTCCTAGTATTTTCACATTAGAAACATGTTTTTCACATTCTATCAATGTCAAAATAATTAAGTTAATTTTTAACAATTTTTTATTCATAATTAAGAAAAAATGGATGAATACATGGAATCATAATATAAATAATTTGTAGTTATATACCTTTTATTTTTTGACAATATGAATAGTAATATGAGTAATTTTCATTTCCACCGTTACAGGTAAATCAGGTAAATGAAGGTGAATACAAATATAATAAATATTATAAAACTATATAAAAATCCCAATTGATATAAAATGAATCCAATTATACCATTAACACCAATAGAACAAAATTTAATGTTTTAAAGGACACATTTTCCTGAAAATGACATATATGTTACTGAAATCAATGATAGTGAAAAATGTCACACTCTTACTTTTTTTAAGTATAATATTTTTCATTAGGGGAAAAATAGAATTTATTATTCACTTCATATTTGTTTATGATGTATAAAATGTTTATATACATCATAAAAATGTATTTATTTATTTTTAGTAATGAAAAAGTTTTCATAAATAATTACCCAATGATGATACCATACTTATTCAATTAATTAAACATTAAATTAAATGGACTTAGAAATATAAAAATAAATATTATGTTACACAATTAAAGTGTTAGGTTAATTTTATAGGTGAATATTTATTCTTTAGGGGTGTATTAGAGGTAATGTTTTTATTATTTCTAGTTGTATGTATTTTCTAAATGTCAATGTTCTCACTAGTGTCAAAATTGACAGTTATGATATTTTATGAAAATAATAATTTATTAAATAATTTACAAATCATAAAAAAATTAACTATTGAAAAGGGGATGAAATATGGTAATAAATATCATAACTTGACAACTTATTGGAAAATTTAATCATTATATGTAAAAACAAAATCCTCATAATATTAAAATAAATTATTACAGTAGAAAAAAATAAGATGGATCACAAAGTGTTAAACCAATTGATAAGGATTAGAATTATAGAAAAACTAATATAAAATACATCTTTTGATGATATTAAAGAATTATAAAATATTTTATTCTAATAAATATCCTTTCAACGGTTTTTATATAGATATGTTATTTTATATAAATTAGTCTACTGAGAATGTCTAAAAGTTCCCCTGCTCTCTTATAATAGGAAAACTCTTCTTCACATCTCTTCATAATAAAAAACTATTTGTTTTAGCAAAAATATTTCTGAATATCCTCCCAAAATATATTTATTTATCTTATGATAATTTATTTTCTATGAAATCCCACCAATAGAGTCGTTTTGTGAAAATAAAAAGATGATAACCAAAGAAGAGTTTTCCTTCATCAATGGAGATTATTTTTTCTATTTCTTCCTTTACCAAATTTAATTACTTTTATCTCATTATTATATAATATTATTATTATACTAAATAAAAATAGATGTTTTTAGATGATTATTTATATCTAAAATCAGTCAAACTTCAATGAAATAGTAAGGAAGTTACCTTTCTTGTGTACAGAGAACTACAAACTCATGAAATGATGTCAGTCATTTTTACTTTTCCTTATCTTATGGTTCCTAATTATGTTGAAAACACTATTTTTATTTGAAATATATTGTTTTCATGAAGTCTTTATTCTATTATAATTATTTTATAAAACATACCTTCATTATTTCAATTTTTCGTAAATATGATAACATCATTTGTGGATGTGTGGACTCTGCCTCATTAAAGCAATGTCAATTGTTCACAAATTACAAGGAATGCATTAAGGTTTATTTTATTGATATTATATTATGTACATGAAATAATAATTTTTTGTATTTATATTATATTTTTATGTCCTTTAAAATTTTCCATTCAATAAATCATGAAAATTATGTAGTGTTTATGCGTACGTATGGCCTATCATCTCTAAGGGGTTTTTATTTTATTTTATATTTCAATATATTATAAATAAACATAATATATATAATTAATATATATAAATTTTATATCATCATTATAATTATTAATATAATGAAATAATGATCTAATTTGTAGGACCATGAATAACAAGGGAAACCATATATGACAATCAAATAAGTTCTTGCCTGAAACTTACATTAAACATGAAATTTTTAATAAACAGGCCATGTAATGGAATAAGTAAATCATATAATGTATTATATATATGAATTTGATTATTAAAAAAATATATAAAAAAATATATATATTATAAAGGACGTTTTCAAGAGAATGATGATATTCACAACATATGATAAGGTATTTATGTGTCACTTTTATTTCATTGGGACACATGCCTTATACACTACATGTTTTTTCTATGTAGTGTATATACTAACCATGAATGTCTTTTATGAGTCTTATCCACAAGAATTTGGTACCTTCATATTCATATAATTTTATTACATTCATAGGTCATACATTTCTACTTATTATAAAGGGATGTGTATTTATTTCATAATCTTATCAATATTTGATATTATATTATTTTATGTATTTATTATGGAATATATATATTCCATGTCTATGTTTTCTAAAACTATTTTCCAAAAATGTTTTGACTATTCACCTATATATTTTTAAATATATTTTTACTCCTTTGAAACTTTTATTAAAGTCAATTAAAGGAAATGTTTTCTCCTTTTTAAAATAAGGTACATTCCGACTTTTGTGAAAACATTATAAAAAGAAAGATTTTAACCAATACGACATGAACATGATTTTCAACCATCATGTTTCCAAATATTTTTGATGCTTAATTTACAATATTACAAGTTTATTTTCATTGAATACTTATTACTTTAAAATGGAATTTTATTTTAATAAAATAATTATTTTTCAAATGATGAAGGATGTTTCCTCATGAATTATTATCAAGTGATCTCAAAAAATTATTTTCTATATAAGATAACATTTTTTATGTTAGAAATGATTTTATGTGGATTTTATTCAATTCATTCTGTATTAATATTTTTATTAGTGGTTTATTACTATTATGAAATGATGTTTATGAAACTTATTTCATTTCCAAGTCTATGTTATTATTGTTCAATTCATATGAAACTAATTTAATTCCATGGGATATGATAAGATGAATGATTTATTTTCTTATGGAACATGTTTGTATGGTTTTAATTATATGATGGGTGGGACCTATATCTCCCTCTAGCGCATTATGAAAATATAGATAACTCATGAGGTATATATGTTATGTGTGAACTTAATTTCATATTCACAAATCTATGCCTAGATTTGTTTTACATGTCACTAATATTATTCATGGACCTAGTTTTCAAGTCTATTGATTTTGACAAGGGCCAAATTTCATGTCCTAAATTTAATTAGTAAACTTGTTAATATTTATACTTGTTAACAAAGATAAATGCTTATTTTTATGCCACAATTTTATGACTTATATCAAGTGTTTGATCTCATGGATTTTCTTATTTTATTTCCTTTTGATTCTTATCATATGAACTGCCAATATTTTTTCCACAGTTCATTTTTATAATCTTTGATTTGTAGGTGTGGTTTGTTAATGTTATAGTTTCATTCTCATATCATTTTTCACATTTTTATGCTTACATATCTCATTTTTACACTTACTTATCATATGATATCACTCTTTTCTTATGCTTCCATTACCCATGTTATATGGAATGGTTTTAAGTTGGAGTACAAAAGGGAAATATATTTTTGTGAATACATTGAAGATATTTTACAAGACTAAAAGATCATGTTCCATGATTCCACTGGAATTAAACAAATACAATCATTGGGTGTGTGTTTATATTCTTTGTGATTAGTTCCACAAAAAATGAAGTAATATTAATAAATAAAAATATTCTATCATTATATTATAGGTATTGAAATCATGGGTATAATGATTACTGAAAAATAATTCTCATTATATATTCCTTTAGAAGAGCTATAATAAGCTCAATACATTATATGTATTAGTCACATGGAATGAATTACCCTAATCTTGCTCTCTAAATTATATCACAATATTCTAACTTGTCATAATCAAAAAAAATATTAATATTATCTATGTCATCAAATAAAATTTATCTGCAATTCACCATCATATATGTAAAATATTATGCATAGGTTGTCATCATATCCAATCATGTATCTTTTTATCCAAATGTGATCAACTAATGGAATTATAGATATCAAATAGTATGGTGAAACCATAAGAAATAAAATTATTGTAATTACAAAACATCCCTATATATTTTTTCTATATTTTAAAAAATAAAATTTGTTTCAATATATTCCCATGGTTTATAATAGATTAATAATTATATTGAACACACACAATTGATACTAGTAAACATTTCTCAACTAATAATAATGGGATTTTATATTTCAATAACTTGTTAAGGAAAATTTGGATGTAATTTTTAATTGAATCAAATTCATATCTGGTGTTTACCTCAAATATCATGATAATCCATTTTGGATATTAGGTCAATGTGCTAAAAATTTGTACAATATTATATTTTTGTAATAATAATCATTCAGAAAGGAATATCAAATCACTATTAGACATAAAGATTGTTAAATAGTCCTTAATAGTGGTAATGATTTTTATTTATGTAGACTGATTACTCAGAAATATATCTTTTTCAGTCATACTTATGTACCAATTTTATACTCTAAATCGAAATAAATTGAAAAATAAAACATATTGGAATAAAATTGAAGGAATAATTATATTTACAACAATATTTTATGAAAAATTATAGTGAAGGTGGGGAATTTTATAAATATATTAAATATATTTTCATACAAGAGAAAGAATATGATAAGAGTCATTTATGTGATAAATTGTTCCATATTAAGGAATGATTATTATTTCTAATAAAATCACAAAATAGGGTTATTAGATTTAAAAATAATGAAAATTTACTTCCTTGGAAAAGAGTCCCTTTAAATTAATCATAACATAAAGGATGAGGCTTATCAATCTAACATTCCCCCAATTTTTTCAGATATAAAATATATTCCATGTATCTATTCTATGAAATTAGATATCATTTCCCTCACAAATAATATATTTTTAATGTTCAGAATTTAATAATGATATATATTTCATAGAACAGTTGATGATGATCTTTGATTATTAATAATTAATTTTATGATATCAAAAAGACTTCAATTTTCTTAAATTATTGTAAATATTTAATTTGTAATAGAATAAATTATAATCTAAGGATATAATGAATCCAAATTACCCACATTTTATCTCATGTGGTAAATGGAATTCAAATTTACCATGTGAGGAAATTAATGAAAATTAGAATGAATGGGATCACAAATAGAGACTTACACTTGAGTGGATAGAGATTAAATAGATCAGTGGCCCTATAAGGATTTAAGATTTTTATGAAATTGCATCTATAGTGGCACATAGAATTCAAAATTTGATGAAAAAAATTAATATTGTTTTTTTTCAATGTTGGATATATAAAATGTGGTCTATCATATATACACAACATTATTACATCATATAAGGTAATAAACAATGTTGTCCATCTTATATCTGGGAAGATAATTTTAAACTCCCATTAGGACAGTGGTGGCTATATAATATTCAATGGGGTCTGATAGAGAACCATAATGATCCATGTAGAGGAGGAAGTTTTCAAATTTCATAAAATGATATAAGATAAAAAATCTCTTCCAGTAAAAATAGTTTGAGATTGTCTTTATTGAACATAATTATGTGAATAATAAAAGTAATATAAGAATGGAATTATCTATGATGTCGTATCAAGGAGTAACGGTGGTTTGACCACTTGGATTTGTAATAAATACGCACACTTCCTTCTATAAATTATCTTTATGGAATAGTTGGACATTGGAAATGGGGAAGGATCATTTTGGATGTATCGATGGTTGACACCACAACTTAATTTTCTAGGGTCCCCAGTTCCAAAGATCTATTTTAGAGAGTTTATGGTGTACCCAACAACATTGATCAATTTTTCAATTAATGATAATTATTTCTAGATAATGATATTATTTATTACATATTCCATGGATTAGATAACATAAATAACATGTGGAAATGGTAAAATTTCATCATATATATTTTTATTATATAACACGTTTGTGAAGTATATGATTTTATTGAAGGAATGCATATGTGGAAAGGTGATTCCCCCAAAATGAGCTTGCTCAATTGGTGGGGGATCAGAAATATAGTTCATTGTTATACTTCAACTAAAATGGTAATTATTTATATTTACTCTAAATAAAGGTGTTGTATATCATCTACCATGGAACCTCTAGACTTTATTTTCACTAAAAAATTTTGATGACTAGGTTGTGGGCCTATATTAGAAACATTATTGATGAATATAGTAGGACATATTTCTTTGATAAGCTACTAGAATCATAGAATATTAACAAGGAAAATTAATAAAGAAAATTTGTTATGATTTTTTATTATTACTACTACAAGAAACTTAGTTTAGACTAGGTTTAACAGAGTAGTCCAATATAATTTCAAATTATTATAGGATGAAATTCTCCAAAACGTCATTGAATTTTTTTGACATATTTTATGAAATCATTGGGGATACTCTAGAACAATTATCCCTATATGTAGATAAAAACCTCTAATTTTAGTGATCTCACACCAAGAACATGATGAGGATCTAGGGTTTGTTGAAAACAATTTTATTCTGGGTATAAAAATTATATAAATTGTAAGGGTTTCAATAATTTAATTTTTGGAGGAGGGTCTATACATGAACATCAAGGCTTGATCATCTTAGAGTTTATAGTAAAAAAATTCATCAAACATATATCATAGATGAGGTGAAGACTCTCCAAATGGGAATAAATATCGGAAAATATTTTCAAATCATACATTGAGTATTTGACATGATGTTTCGATGATTATTTAATTTTTTAACAAACAAAAGATAAACCCCTAGTGTATTTGATATCAAATGTAGTCTTTTTCATTCATGGTTAATGTTGTAAATATATTTCTTTTATATATAATGAATAAAACATGTATACAGACTCTATCGTCCTCCATGGTTAGGTCATTATTAATGTTGATATATTTTAATGATTAATAAGTCAACCATTTGTATAAAAAAAATTCAATTATGCAAATTCCCATGGATAATAGTTTCTTAGCCAACATGATTTTTTTTGGATTCCATGTTTATTTTTTTACTTATAGTACATTGAAAATTTTAAATTTCAAAATAAAAATTAATTTCCTTAAAAAATATACTTTTCTATACGACAATATTTTATTCTCAATGTATGTAACAATCTATGTTTTTTAATATGAACATTTCTTATATATTTTATTAAAATTTTTTATTATAGAAAATAATGTATATAATTATGTCTTAATATAATTTTATGAAAAATATGAAAACGTATTCACTATTTATTTTCTCAATAATTTGAATTTTCATGGTAAGTAAATACCATATGAATAAAAATGTAAAATAGGTTATTAAGCATATCTAAATTACATAAATCAATGTTTGAAATCTAATTACTCATGGTCACCAAGAAATACCATAGTCGGGGGAATTGTTGTGAAATTAATGAATAATATAATGTATAAGAAAAGAATATTATAAAAAATAATTAATAATTTATAGTAAATTTTTGGAATAAATATTTTTTGATTTTTGGGTTATATGTGGGATTTGAAAATTAAATATAACTATTTTAATAAGTAACATAGTATTTACCTATATGACTATTTAAATTATACCATGAGCATTGTAATTGTAAAAGGAATGTTTTATGTAATAGAATAAAAATAATTACATGATAATATATTCCATTTATATACTAAAAATTAATTAATATTAAAATATGTTAATTTAGAAATTAATATAAATATTACATTTATTTATTATAGTAATTCTATAATGATTTTATGGTTTTCTAATTTTTAGGTTCACCATTTATAATATTCAATTTAATGGATTTATATACCGAATTTGATAAATTAATTCAATAAAGTGATATATTTTTTTGAATCAGGACATCAGTATTTGCTAAGAGATGATGATGAAATTTTCTATGAATAATAAATATTTCATTGAAATATAAATGTAGTATAATGACTTTTTTTTATATTAATGTAAACAATTGATAGAATACATAATGTATGGTGTTATACCTATTAGGTTATCCACACATGACATTGATATTATTTTGGGTTATGGAAATTAGTAATATTCATAATTTAGAAAAAAATATAAAATATTATTCAAATGTAATAGGAATGTTTTATTGAAAAACAACATTTTCACGTACTAGATAAATAAAATATCTAATTGCTTATTATCCTCATGTCAATTGTTTTCATTAAAAAAATACATTCAAAAATATTTTTGAATTCAGTACAATAGTTTGGGTTGGATAGAGTGTCAATACAATAGTTACATCTAAAGGGATTATGACTTAGAAATGGAAGGGTGTCAAAAAGTGGTTTGTCCTTAATTGATAATTTACCTTCTCTTCTCAGACATTATAAATTCAATTAATCTCTCTATTAATATAAATCTAATTATATATTAATTTTCCAATATGGTTATATGAATCAAATATTAATTATTTTTTCAATTGTAAATAATATGTATGATTTATATCATCAATATAGATCGTGATACAAAAAATTATTCACCACCTTTCATGGATGTTTGAAAATATATTATTATTTGGTTAATATAAAATTTATAATATAAATATTTTCTAATTAATATTTAGGAAAATTATAATTGAAATTTAAATATAAATGTTACAATAATTAATTTTTCTTTCTAAATGGTATAAATTTAAAAATTATGAATTATTTTTAATGAAAATAGTTGAAAAAGATAAAATTTTAATACAATTAAAACCTGATTTTTTTTCTGAATAGTAACATATAAAATAAAAATTAATTAGGTTAAAATTTTTTCATGAATGATATTTAATTACTTATAAATTTATATATATTTTCTTAAAGAATAATGACATAAATAATGTGGACTTTTCTATTTTTCTATTGAAAATTCCCACTATTTATCTTACATTACGTTGAAATAATCATTTACACTTCTCATTGAAATCAAAAAAAAATAACTTATATTATTTTCATGTATTTTAAAATTATTTGTTCCTACTAATTTTTGTCCTTTAATTCATTCTCAATATAGCGTGTTTGGGTATATTTTCCCTATCAAATTAAATTTACATAATAAATTAAATTTCTTTGTATAATTATATATTCATTTTTCATCTCATTATATCAATGAATTATTTAACATTTCAATTTTTTTGTTTAAATATCTCGTTTTAAAATTTTATTATATCTAGTAATATTTAATACATTTCAATGATGGTTTGAGCTTTTTTTTAAAAACTAATCACCAATAAATCCCATATAATTTTTTTATTTGATCAATATCCCCTTTTCTGATTTTTTATTATTATCATACCCCAAGATTTTCATGTTTATAATTACTTATTTCCCAATTCATTTGGTGTTTTTCAAAAATATTTTATGAACAATGAATAAATTAAATTTTATGATTATGTTAGATAACCTATTTATTTCCATGGGTTTTTTTATTATTGCATCATGTTTTAAAAATTATTACATGAGATTAATGTACTATTTTGAGGTACACATATAAACTAAAATTTAATTAAATTTATTTTCCATTTAAATTATTGACTCCCATTAAATTACAAAGTGATTGATTTTCTGTAATTTTAAAAATATTTCATCTTAATTTATCATTTTACACATTTATTTAATGTTGTGGTAGTGAGGCTTAAGCTATTTAATTGATGATATGTTTTATGTTAGTTCAATGTTAAAATGAATTTCAATTTTCTATTCAATGGCCATATGCTCTGAATTTTCTCTATCATATCTAATGAAATCATGATACCCCACATTTATTATTCTACTTTATAATTATTGTTTTTACCCCTTACTAGGATTTTCACTCACAAATTCTTTTTATTTATGCTCCCTGAGAATCAGATGTATTATCAATTATAAATTGGATTATTATAAGACTAATATAGATAATTTAATAAATTAAAATTATTTTATATTAAAATTTCTATATATTATTCCTAATGGTAAATTATAATAGACCTATATATTTTTTGATGTGTATTTTTATATCATTGCTACGGTTTTTATAGTAAAATTATTTATATGAGTTTTAATTTATTAGATGCTTGGACTGTTCTTGCATTTTGAAAATTGTAATTAATTATTTTAATTTTCCATTTAATGTTATGAATTGGATCCATGGAAATTTTTAAATATTTCCATTTAATAGTTGGACCATTTATTAAATTCAACTATTTAATATCACATATAACACATATATAATAATATTCTGAATTTTTGAAACTTTTTTATAAATTTCCACAAGATTGATAATGTATGTATATTTTATCTACAACTATAAACAAAATTACAATATAACTATTTATCAATGATATTTAATTTATTTTATTAATTATATTTATTTAAAATACATAATTTACTAGATAACATCTTATTATAAATAAATTCATTATAATTAATTTTTTATTTTTATCCTATCATGTAGCCTATATAATTTTAATAATTATTTTGTGATTTTTTAAAATTTTGATGAATGATAATATTTAATCATTATATTTATTGATCAATTAATTTTATCTATCCATTTTAATTATATTCAATATTTATTCACCATGATATGTAAAATATGATTTTATGTAGTTATTTATATTTGTTCAATGAATTTTTTAATTATTGATTTAAAATTGATAAGATTATTTTATAACACATTTCTACAGAATGACATGATATTTTTAGATTCCAAAATCTATTTGATTATAAAATTTAACCCATAGATGTTAAAATATTTAATTTTAAAATTTTTCCATGTATTATTTTAAATATTATATGGAATTATTTGGAGACCAGGTGCGGAGAAAGTGTGTGCTTTCGTTTCCCAGTGTGTTCGAAATAAATGTTTAAACAATAATAATCATTAAATTTAAAATGCAAGATATGTTTTTGGTAAATGTGGAAAAACTTCTATATGGTTTCCTAGATCAGAAATAAATGGGAACTCTTGCATCATGAGTATCCAGTTTTCCCTAGGTGAAGACTAATATTGGCCAGTAAGGGTTGGTTGGGGAAAGTGTTTTTTAATATAACAGGAATAAAAATATTTTAATAAATATATTTTCATTTTAACTGGTGATTTTTTTATAACAATCAATTTAAAGGAATTGTGGGTTATCACCAAAACACTATAATTTTTTAAAGGCATGGTTATGAACCCTCTTGCAAATGATGATGATGGATCTAGAAGATTCAGGATCGTCTCCCCAATGGAGTTGGGGGATCTCGTCATTGAAAAAAATGAAAATGTATGTCAATAATCATCAATCCAAACATTTTGTATAATTTTTTTTAATGATTATACATCCCATTTATAATCTAGGATGAACACAGATCTATTAAAATAATTATAATTTATATGCAGTTTTTTAGTTTGATTAAATTAGATAGATTTGTTTCACTTCGTTCATCCTTCTTATGAGAAAGAGTTTAGTATGACAAGAACAAATTCCATTGTATGTTCCTAGGGTGTTGTTGTGATTCTCTACATCCATTTTTTTGTTAAACATGGATGGGACCTCGTAGATACAACTCAAAAGTTTGGGGTGGCTCTGAGAACGATCAGATGCCTAGATTCAATGTGAAGCGATATCAGAGGTCGGATCTATGAAGATTGGTACCCATGAAATCCATATCATCAATTGTTTTGATATAAAGGCACTAGAGGTGGCCAGGTGGTCCATCTAAAGGACCACCAATCTGGGTCTGGCATGACAGTTTGGTGAGTTGAGGTGGTGGTGGTGTGATGGCCGAAGGAGTTGTGTCACGGTGCAGAGTGACGGTTCGAGGTGACAGTGGTTGGAGGCGGCGGTATGGTGTATGGAGCAGGCATAGCCATGTGAACGTAGAGACAAGACCACATGTGGTCCACAAAATGTAATGTCGTAGCAGTGCATCATAGGTGGAAACTATGTGGGGACTACGGGATATAGAGATGTTGTGGGGTGTGGCTGGCCTAGCGGTAGCCATGGTGGACTGGATCATGGGAACCAGGCTGATCCCTATGGCCTAGCATGCCTAATGAGATGAGTCGGACTATGGCCATCATGCCAGACTGATTGATGTTGGGTCGAATGGACCGTGTTGGATCTTTTTATTTAAGTTAGATATATTTCAAATGAAATGGGTTGTTTACTTGGAAAGTGCATAGGGTCACTGGGGATAGAGGTTGTTACTACAACTCAATGTGAAAACACAATTTTATACCAAAATTTGTTCCCTCCACCAATATATCTTGGACAAGTTTTGTTAGGTTTTGTTCCCATTATTAATCCCCTAATGGTTTGTCAGTATCATTTCCTACAAACCAGAATATGATTTCTTTAGTGGGATTTCCGGGATATAGTTTTTAAATTTTAATGAGAGTCCAAGAGAGGATCCTTTACTACATCTTCATGCCCAAGGTAGACTTTAATGTATTGAAATTACTAACATCATCGAGCATCAATCCCCTTCTATGCGGGCTAATCCATATTAACTTGTTGGTATCACCCCATAGCCCTATTTGTGATCCCCATCTGACGTATCATAAATATTCAGATCCTTTAGTGTGTCTCTTTAATGAATGTTTGCGACGAAAAATGATTCTGGAAAAAACATCATTAGTGCTAGTAGAATAAAGAGTGTGTTCTCCAAAATGTGTGCCATGTGGAATCAATAAGCTAAATCCCTAGTAGTGGTTTGTAGTGGTTTCGGCATACCCTGGGCTGTGTGGTATGGATTTTGAATATATGGATATTCTTATTATATGATATAGACATATAATTGTGTAGTAAGGACTGTATATTCTCTTCTGTACTTCATTGTTGTTTTGGGGTGTCCTACTGAATATTGTTATACTAACCCTTATATGGGATTTTACCACACTTGACATATCTTCCGTAGACATGTTACATTTTTATAGAGTATAGGTCAGACCAGGGAAAGACATATCTTTGTGATGATAGACATACCTTGTTGTTCATACAACCATAGAAAATTTCCCCAAAACCTTACCATCGGGTAGGGTTTTCTACGTATGGATTTCAAGAACATGTTTCCAAAATTTCTTTTTAGTGGTCTTGTATTGTGGTCTTATTTATTTTCTAGCAGTTTCACTATTGTACTATGGTATTTTTCTTATAATCGTTTTTATGCATTTTTTACATGGTGTTTTAACATTTTAATTTATTTTACCTTGGATATCTGTGTGTGAGTACATGTACTAAGGAAATTCCCTCCATATTAGTGATTTTCCTACTAAATTCTAGCCACCTGTCAATGGCCTATTACCAACGGGCTTCAGTATCCACTGCATGGGCCCCTCTAGGATAGGTCATGAAAAAATATACATTTAATAATTATATTTTCAATGATTTATTAATATAATTATTTTACTTTTTATGTGAATATGAATAACTCCATGTGATATTTGGGTTCATTTTTATTGAGCTCTTAGAAGTAGTTGAAATTAAATTTATTATGTGATTACAAGATTGAGAAGTGATTGTATGGTGATTATTGAATGATTACCATTATCCTAGGAGAATAAATGACGAATGTATTTTTTTTCGATACAACATTTTGTGGTATTAATAAATTGAAAAATGACTTCAAATAAGATTATATAAAAAAGGAAATAGTTAGAGTGTTAACTAAATTATGTATAATAGAAGAGTTATGGACTTTTCAATTTTTATCATAAGGGAAAATGTAATCTCATGGGAGATGAATTTATTTTTTATGATATTAAATGACATCATTTAATTTGAAATATATTCTTGAATTTATTTTCATTACACCTGGGTGTGTCTTATCAATAAAGGTAGGTAGAGTAAAATGTCTTTCATTTATTTTAATTTTTTTAATAATTATTTTAAAAATTCATTTAATTGTATTTTGTTGTGATTATAATCAAGAACTAAAAAAATATTGTAGTGAAAAAAAGTTCAATAAATATGGGACATAATTAAAATATAATATAACTATTCATAATTGGTTTTTAAAATGAATACACACCATTACAGAAGTTCTCATGTCATTTAATTTCTTTCAAATGTGATAATATTCTATTATTGTAACTTAAATCAATCAAAAACACTAATGCATGAACACCCCTATAAATATTTCCAATCTAATCATACCATGATACAAGGGAGAAAATGAAACAAAATTCTTACCTATAATAGACCAGAAGTTGGTTGAAAGAACTGAGGGTATACTATACACATAATTGGGGGGAATTACCCACTAAGAATTACATAACTAATAATACATAAGAATAAAATAGTAAAAAATGTATACTGAAAAAATTAAGTATCCCAAAACATGAATGTAATGTCTAAGAGTGGATAAACAAGAAAAAAATTAAAAAGTAAAAATTGAAGATCCTTAGTAGTGACTTCAACGAACAAATAGTTCCCCAACAACTGAACAAGATATTAATGTCTTGTACTATCACCAACCAAATTCCATGTTCCTAAAAAATAGTTTTTTAGATATAGGGTAATGATTAAAGGTATAGATTATAGGATCCTTCTAGGCACCTCTCATAAAAAATAAAAAAATGCAATCTAAATCCCATTGAATAAACAAGTGAAACCAACTCGTCACATAAACAGGTAGGCTAAGATCCACTCTCTCTTATATCTATCTCACCAAGAATAACATAAAACAAATGTTATGGAATCATATATAATATCAATTAAGGTTACCTCATACCCCATTCACAATAGTTTTACACTCATCCCCAACACTTATCATATTGGTACATATGTCTACATTTAATAATCCTTCGTGAATTAACCTGGAAAACAGTAACATATAATTCACCCCATGAATCACATCATATCATTATCAATATCCCATCTAAAAAAAGTAATCAGGTAGTTTCTAGGACACACCACAACCCGTAAATCATGAATTATACCTCAACCCATAACAAAATCATACAATATATATATATATATATATATATATAATTATACATAGGATATTGTATCTAGAGATACATTGGTGTTAAATAATGAAAATCCATTATCATTGTAAACAAACATATATGGAAAAGGTAAGCACCCAAAAAATACATTAAAAAATATACTATGTAATGATAGAGGGTAAAGATGTGTTGGGCAAAAATCCCTCAAGGTAAGATTGCAGCATTTTTGGGTTGATTGTGTTTGTTGACAAAGCAGGTTTCCATGGAGAATTGTCGAGTTCCCGAGAAGTTGTTGACATTCCATGTTGAAAAAGAACTATGACAAAGGAAAGGACGATCTGGAGGCGGTACAAAAGAGCAGTACAAGGTGGCGCCGTTTTCCAGTGTTTGCCAAATTTTTGGGCCTGAAAATCGCCAATGGAAAATGGAGTGATATGTTGTTGGCGAAGATTGAGGAGAGAGAAATGAAGAAGGTGTGCAGAAAAATCAAGCGTGGCGTGCAAAACTAGTCGGTTGCGCGAAATCTTGAAGTGTGGCGCGCAAAACAGCGGGTTGCGCGAAATTGTATTTCGCGCAAAAGATGTTTCAAGGCCGAAAGCTTGAAAATCGGTAAAGGCATGAGGCACGCGAAATTTTGGAGGCGTGCGCGAAAAATTGAAGGGGCGCGCGATATAGCGGATGAAGTATTTCACGCAAGAGCTGTTTCGAGCTCCAAAGCTCGGAAAATGGAAAAGGCATGAGGTGCGCGAAATTTTGGAGCAGTGCGCGGAAAATGGTTGTGCGCGGAAGATTTCTATTTCGCGATCAAAGCGGATTACGCGCTCAAGGAGGGTTTTTCGCGCGGGGTCAATTTTGCCTATAAATATGAAGTGACCCTCCTCCATTCAGTAGAGTTCAACACATAGAAAATACCCGAGCTCTGGTGCGCGAAATTGAAGTTAGAAAGGGTGTTGCGCGTAAACTTAAATTTTGCGCGTAAAGTCAGTAGTTGCGCGAAAAGTGAATATCGCGCAAAAGCAGTGAATTGCGCGCAAGGCAGTTTCCAGGCTGCGCGTAAAAATTGAAGGTTGCGCGAAAAGTAGATTTCGCGCGAAAGCAGTGAATTGCGCGCAAGGCAGTTTCGAGGCTGCGCGTAATATTTGGAGGTTGCACGAAAAAGGAATTTCGCGCAAATCATAGAAATTGCGCGCAAGGCACCGTAAGGGTTGCGCGTAAAAATTGAGGTTTCCCGGTATATCCGGTGCAAAGTGAGATTCACCTGCGGGTGAAAGTTGGACTTCAACAGAGCATCTACATACAGAGGAAGATGCATTCCTTCATGAAAATGAAAAGACCTACAGGTCTATAAACTGTGAGTGAATCCCTTCCAAAAGCAGTGAGCTTAGGAAGAGGAAGAAGGTGATCCTCTCCACCGGCAGTGAGCCAGAGAGAGAGAAACAGGGAGTGACCCTTGGGAAAGCAGTGAGCTGACCCTAAACATTGTATAGGCAGTGAGCCTGGGCATAGAAGTGATCTATCCCGAACATTGTAATCCACAGCTAGTGAAGTTTAGTGGACTTGGTACGACCGGCAACCTGTCGGCGTATGCTCCTTGGACGTAGCCCTTAGCGGTGAACCAAGTAAAATTGTTGTGTCCTGTGCTTGCTTTACATTTAGTTTATATTGTGCAGCAGGAAAGAGAGAGAAGAGTGTTTTGCTTAACAGCGAAACAAGATCAGAACGGGCTTTAATTTTTAATTAGTCATACCCTGATTCACCCCCCCCCTCTCAGGGTATTCAGCCTAGTGGACCTAACAAGTTGTATCAGAGCGAAAGGATAACAGTTGATCTTCTCTCAATGGAGGTCACTAATCATATAGGGGTTCCGATCTTCGACGGATGTAATTTTCAGATATGGAAGAATCGAATGCAACACTATTTCCGATCTCTGGGAATGGATGTGTTTTCAGCAGCTATGCATGGTATCACAGCTGATATTACTAGTGGTGCATTATCAGAAGCTGAGTACAAAGAGTTGGATGCTGACTCCAAAGCAATAAACGCCTTAGGGGGAGCCCTCTCTAATCCCATTTATACAAAGGTGATGTCATGCAAAACGTCACATGCCATGTGGGAAAAACTTTTGAATATTTATGAAGGGGATACAAAAGTCAGAGAGGCAAAGCTGCAAGTGTTGTGGAATAAGTATGAAGATCTCAAAATGAACCCGAATGAGTCTGTTGATGCATTCTTTGACAGGGTAAATGCTGTGGTAGAAGACATGCGGGGTCTTGAAGAAATTATCGAAGACATTAAAATCGTAAAGCGCATCTTGAGAAAGCTTCCACCTCGGTTCAATCCGAAAGTTTCTGTGTTGGAAGATAAAGATCCGAAAGAGCTAACATTGGATAACCTACACAGCACTCTTGTTGCATACGAAATGAGAAATGATGACAACGAAGCTGTGGAAAAGGGGAAATCCAAAGAGGTGGCATTTAAGGCCATGAAGAGGCTCACTATTGAAGATTCTCAGGAGGAAGAAGAGTCAGATGAGGTGATGTCGTTCCTTTCTTCAAATCTGCAAAGAGGAAAAGGAAAGTTTAAAGGGAAACTTCCACTAGCATGCTTCCGATGCGGAAAGGTTGGTCATCTTGCTGCAAGATGCCCCAAAAAGTTTCAAGAAGAAAGAGATGAAGATGAAGTTGAGATTCCCATGAAAAAATCTTCAGCCTATGTGAAAGGGAAGAAGCAGTTCAAGAGAAATTTCTTTAAGAAGAAGAATCTTCTTTCCCAAGAAATTGACAGTTCAGCTGAGTCTGAGGGTGAAGAAGCTGAAAAGATAGAAAACTGTAGAGATCGTGGTCAAAATGCGATGGTGGATGTTGCTAGTAGCGCTCTTGAAAAGAAAGAAACTGAAACTGATGAAGAAGAAGAAGAAATTGAAGGGAGAGTTGACATGGAAGCTGAATTAGAAGCAGCTCTTGAAGAGATAGATGTTTGGCGAGCAAAAACAAAGAAAGCCAATAAGATAGTACGTGATGCCAAACTCTACATGCAACAACAAGAAGAAGAGAAGTCTGAGCTTGATAAAGAAATTGAAAATCTTAAGTCTTCCAGGCCAGAGCGCACAGAAAAGGTTGATGAGCATAAGCTCAAGATTGAAGAGCAGAAAAGGGAGATCGATTGCTTGAGTCGAAAAGTGAAGGATCACGTCAAGCGTATTGAAGAGCTTGAAGAGGAAGTTGTCGGTCTGCGAAAAAAAGTTAAAGACCAGGAAAAACCTTTGAATCCCAACACATTCTTGGGAAATCAGGTCGTTACGAAGACGGAAAAGAAGAAAGAAGAGCCTAGTAGTTCAGCAGGAAAGAAGCAGCAATTGAACTCATATGTTAAGGCTGATTCACGGCTTAATCAGAAACAAAAATCTGCGGCAGTTGAAGTTAGACCGCAAGCACCTGTCCCGAGATTGAAAGTGGATTTGAGCACAAAGAAGGATCAAAATACTCAGAGATCCAAAGGGGAAACTCGTAGTGCTGAAGTAACACGAAGGAATGCACCTTATATCAGGTGTTATTGTTTTGGAAAGATGGGACATTCACAGTATGTGTGTTCCATAGCCAAAAGATATCGAAGGGAACAAGAACAGAGATGGAAGCCAAAAAGAGAACGGTTTTCCAGAACATTTTTTGAAGGACACTGTTTTTGGTGTGGAGGATTTGGACACATGGCTAGGTACTGCACTCCGACCATTTAGAAAAATGTGCCAAAGCAGAATCAAATTGTTCGCAAGCAGCAGATTAGTAAACCGACAAATGAGTTAAAAGTTCAGAACAGATTTGCAGTTTTGCAAGATGAAGCTGGTCCATCATACTCTGAGAAAAAACAGAAGCCTCAATCCATGCCGAGTATGAAAGAAAAAGTATGGACTAGGAAGAAGAAAACTGAGAAGGCCGTAGTTGCTGAAATTGCCCTTAAAGCATCAGATCGTTCTGGTGTTTGGATCCTTGACAGTGGTTGCACATCCCACATGAAGGGTAATAAGGATCTGGTTACAGGCATAAAATATGACAAAGAAGGAGTTGTCAAGTTTGGAAATGATGAAGGCCTGAAGATTGTTGGCTCAGGAAAAGCCAAGTTTGGGGGCAAAGAAATGAGACATGCTGATATCTTGGTGGTAGAGGGTCTCAGTCATAATTTGCTTAGCGTCAGTCAACTATGTGACTCTGGCCACTCTATACTTTTTACCAAGAAGATGGGTATTGTTAAAGGAAAAGATGGAATAGTCATTCTTCAGGGAAAACGAACAAAGGGGAATCTTTACCTGGTAGGTGGGGAAGAAGATTCATGCCTTTTATCCAGAGAAGAAGAAAATCAACTGTGGCATAAGCGACTTGGTCATCTATGTCAACCATCTATGGAAGATCTGGTAAAGTGTGATGCTGCTAGAGACCTTCCCAAACTATCACGTGATCGCACTCATACGTGTGATGCTTGTCAACAAGGGAAGATCATCAGGAAGACATACAGGCCAAAGGAACAAAAAGCAACTCGAGTGCTCGAATTGGTGCATGCTGATGTATGTGGACCCATCTCACCACGAGCTATAAATGGGAAAAGGTACTATGTTCTTTTCATTGATGACTACAGCAGAATGGCCTGGGTATTCATCATTACCCATAAGACAGAGGTGTTCAGTTGCATAAAGCAGTACAGGAGGGAATCAGAAAGATGCTTGGGCAGAAAATTCTGAAGTTTCGTACTGATAACGGTACAGAATTTACAAACAGTCAGGTTGAAAACTATCTCGAGAAACATGGGATAAGGCATCAAGTTTCATCAGTAAGAACTCCCTAACAGAATGGAGTAGTTGAAAGGAGAAATCGGATCATCAACAACATGGCCAGAACAATGCTTATTGATAAGGACCTTCCAGAGAAATTTTGGATGGAAGCAGTTTTGACGTCGGTCTATGTTTCAAACAGGTCCTTGTTATGTCCGAAGCAAGGGAAGACTCCGTATGAACTGTGGTACGGAAAGAAGCCAACGTTGAAGTACTTTCGAATATTTGGAAGTAAGTGTTTCATTCTCAAAAAAGAACATCATAGGAAGTTTGAGGCACGAGGAGATGAAGGAATATTCCTCGGCTATTCTGGGAAAAGCAAAGCGTATAAGTGTTTCAACAAAAGGCTGGGAAAAATCATTGAAAGCAATGATGTCACTATAGTAGAAAATGAGCAGAATACTCAACGATCCAGTGAACAGTTCCTGGATGAAAGTGATGATGAGGTAAGCAACCCAGGGGGAGCAGAAGTGGCAGAAGCTGACTCTGAAGAAGATACTGATGATGAAGAGGAAAGTGTCAAGTCGGTGTCTGTGAGAAAGCCAAAGAGACGAGCTGAAATTGATAGGCAGAATATCATTGGTGATCAAACAGCTCCAGTTCAAACTCGAAGAATGAAATCATCACAGCAAGCATCGTTTTTGTCTCAAGTGGAGCCGGAATGTTTTTCTGATGCAGCTGAAGATGAAAACTGGGTTCAGGCCATGAACGAAGAGCTTGATCAAATTGAGAAGAACCAGACTTGGGAGATTGTTTCGAGGCCAGCAGACAAGAATGTCATTGGGACCAAATGGGTCTATCGCAATAAGATGAATGAAGATGACACAGTAATTCGGAACAAAGCATGTCTAGTGTGCAAGGGGTACTCCCAGATCGAGGGAATTGATGTTGATGAGACATTTGCACCGGTTGCAAGGTTGGAGACAATAAGATTATTCCTAGCCATTGCAGTGCAAAGGAAGTTCAAAGTGTTCCAGATGGATGTCAAATCTGCATTCTTGAATGGTGTTCTGGAAGAGGAGGTGTATATTGAGCAGCCAGATGGTTTTCTCATTCATGAGGATGAGAACAAAGTTTGCAGGCTGAAGAAGGCATTGTATGGGATGAAACAAGCACCAAGGGCATGGTACTCAAGGCTTGATCAGTACTTGAAGAAGCTTGGTTTTCAGCGTGGAGGAGTTGATTACAATCTCTATTTCAGTAATGACAGTAATCAAAGGATGATGGTGTTGGTTTATGTCGATGACATAATATTTGGTGGATCAGATGAAGCTCAGTGCAGACAGTTTTCCGAATTCATGAAAAATGAGTTTGAAATGTCAATGATTGGAGAGCTAACGTTTTTCCTTGGTCTACAGGTAACACAAGGAAGGAATGGAACATTCATTTCTCAATCTAAATATGCCAAGGAGGTCCTGAGAAGGTTTGGAATGGAAAATTCCAAGGAGATGAAGACTCCGGTGGCTACCCGGATGAAATTATCAAAAGATGAGGATGGCAAGGCAGTTAATATCACAGAATATAGGCAAATCATTGGAAGTCTGTTGTACTTAACCGCAACAAGGCCTGATATTGTTTTCGCCACATGCCAAGCAGCGAGATATCAGAGTAATCCCAAGGAAAGTCACATGCTCGCAGTGAAAAGAATACTTCGGTATATTAAGGGCACGGTGGACTTCGGCTTGACATACAATGACAAATCTCAGACAGAGTTATTGGGGTACACTGATGCAGACTGGGCCGGTTCAGCGGATGATAGAAAATCAACGTCAGGTGGTGCATTCTATCTTGGTGGGTTGTGTATTTCTTGGCTAAGTAAGAAGCAAGATTGCATTTCATTGAGCACCGCAGAAGCTGAGTATATTGCGGCCACTCAAGCATGCACACAGTTATTGTGGATGAAACAGCAGCTTGAAGATATGGGAGTTGAAGTGAAGTCTCCGATCGGAACCTAGTGTGATAACTCAAGTGCTATCAATCTCAGCAAAAATCCCGTCCATCATTCAAGGACAAAGCACATTGAGATTAAGTATCATTTTATCAAGGAGAAGGTTGAGCAGGGGATCGTGAAGTTGGAGTATGTGCCTACAGAGCTACAGGTTGCAGACATTCTGACCAAGGCCTTACCCAAGGAAGCTTTTGAGAGGCATCGACTGGCTCTAGGAGTTCAGTCGATTCCCCGCACTTGAAATAGTGTGGATATGGGACCCCAAACCCCCCCTCTCCCCGAGGTATGGTGTGTTTTTCCCTAATGTGCTGATATGTGTTCTCTACTATGTTACAGACTACAAAGGCGTGACCTTTGGGTTCGTTGACAAAGGGGGAGAAAAGTGCTTGAAAAGTGCTTGACAAAGGGGGAGAAAAGTGTTTGTTCAAGGGAGAAAATAGTGCGGAGATTTGATAAATCATACTTGTTACGGGGAGAAGCTGACAGGTGGAGCAGCCAGAAAGGGGGAGCAATGAGAAAGGGGGAGTGTATGAAATCTGACGATGCTAGAAGTGATCGATCAAATCATAGAAATCACGACAACTGAGGATCGTGATAAAAGCAGAACAATGGTGTTGGAATGATGTGAGACGGTGTCCAACTATCAACAATTGGTATCAACTCAAGAATTCACCAATTGGTATCAGTGTGGTTCAACAAATGGTTTTATTTTAAGAATTGGTATCAGGGTGGAATCGACAATTGGGGTCTGACATGAAGTGATTCATTGATGAACTTTTCATACTACTCTTGTTTCTCACGCCGAGCATTGCTCATGTGGGCTTAGAGTACATGTTAAGTGAATCCTTGAACGCTATCATAATCGAAAGAGGCGAACAGTGGTAGCAGCTGGAAGAAGACTCAGTGAGGTATCAAAGTGCAGAACATATTTCTGACAGAGTTGTGAAGAGTTGTCAACAAACCCAAAGGGGGAGATTGTTGGGAAAAAATCCCTCAAGGTAAGATTGCAGCATTTTTGGGTTGATTGTGTTTGTTGACAAAGCAGGTTTCCATGGAGAATTGTCGAGTTCCCGAGAAGTTGTTGACATTCCATGTTTACAAAGAACTATGACAAAGGAAAGGACGATCTGGAGGCGGTACAAAAGAGCAGTACAAGGTGGCGCCGTTTTCCAGTGTTTGCCAAATTTTTGGGCCTGAAAATCGCCAATGGAAAATGGAGTGATATGTTGTTGGCGAAGGTTGAGGAGAGAGAAATTAAGAAGGTGTGCGGAAAAATCAAGCGTGGCGCGCAAAACTAGTCGGTTGCGCGAAATCTTGAAGTGTGGCGCGCAAAACAGCGGGTTGCACGAAATTGTATTTCGCGCAAAAGATGTTTCAAGGCCGAAAGCTTGAAAATCGGTAAAGGCATGAGGCGCGCGAAATTTTGGAGGCGTGCGCGAAAAATTGAAGGGGCGCGCGATATAGCGGATGAAGTATTTCGCGCAAGAGGTGTTTCGAGCTCCAAATCTCGGAAAATGGCAAAGTCATGAGGTGCGCGAAATTTTGGAGCAGTGCGCGGAAAATGGTTGTGCGCGGAAGATTTCTATTTCGCGATCAAAGCGGATTATGTGCTCAAGGAGGGTTTTTCGCGCGGGGTCAATTTTGCCTATAAATATGAAGTGACCCTCCTCCATTCAGTAGAGTTCAACACATAGAAAATACCCGAGCTCTGGTGCGCGAAATTGAAGTTAGAAAGGGTGTTGCGCGTAAACTTAAAGTTTGCGCGTAAAGTCAGTAGTTGCGCGAAAAGTGAATATCGCGCAAAAGCAGTGAATTGCGCGCAAGGCAGTTTCCAGGCTGCGCGTAAAAATTGAAGGTTGCGCGAAAAGTAGATTTCGCGCGAAAGCAGTGAATTGCGCGCAAGGCAGTTTCGAGGCTGCGCGTAATATTTGGAGGTTGCGCGAAAAAGGAATTTCGCGCAAATCATAGAAATTGCGCGCAAGGCACCGTAAGGGTTGCGCGTAAAAATTGAGGTTTCCCGATATATCCAGTGCAAAGTGAGATTCACCTGCGGGTGAAAGTTGGACTTCAACAGAGCATCTACATACAGAGGAAGATGCATTCCTTCATGAAAATGAAAAGACCTACAGGTCTATAAAATGTGAGTGAATCCCTTCCAAGAGCAGTGAGATTAGGAAGAGGAAGAAGGTGATCCTCTCCACCGGCAGTGAGTCAGAGAGAGAGAAACAGGGAGTGACCCTTGGGAAAGCAGTGGGCTGACCCTAAACATTGTATAGGCAGTGAGCCTGGGCATAGAAGTGATCTATCCCGAACATTGTAATCCACAGCTAGTGAAGTTTAGTGGACTTGGTACGACGGGAAACCTGTCGGCGTATGCTCCTTGGACGTAGCCCTTAGCGGTGAACCAAGTAAAATTGTTGTGTCCTGTGCTTGCTTTACATTTAGTTTATATTGTGCAGCAGGAAATAGAGAGAAGAGTGTTTTGCTTAACAGCGAAACAAGATCAGAACGGGCTTTAATTTTTAATTAGTCATACCCTGATTCACCCCCCCCTCTCAGGGTATTCAGCCTAGTGGACCTAACAAGATGATTTATTCATCCATACATTCCTCACAAACACAGATGATGGGAAGAACATCATCCCATGGTCGATTGGGTTTTAGTCTCCATAAAGACATGGGTTTGGTACTATATGAAATCACATATTATATATATATATGCGTATATCTCACGACCACACTATGGAAAACTATTCAACTTAAACCTCAACTACAATTATCATTGGTTGGACACTCTACTACAACAATTGAGGACTTGATATCCCATAAAAAAACATAATTTCAAGAGAATTTAAATTAATTAATTATTTTATAATTTCATACTTACATTGAATTGTTAACATAAACTAATGTACTTCAAGAATAATCCAATCATATCTATTGTTCTTTAATACATACAATAATTTCTAATTCCTTTAATCCTATAAAATAGTGGGTTAAAATATTTTTCATTTATTATCATTCAATAATTCTGTGTACATTATGACTCATTTTATGATACAATAAATATGTATAAAGCATAAATAGAAAACTACATCAAAAATTTGGGAACAGAATGTCGAAAAATAAAATTTTCCAACTATAAAATAAAATGAATTAATTATCAAGAATGAATCCCTAATCTAGCATAACGACAATGGTAAATCTTAACATCAACCAGGTCCACCAGTTTCAATTACATACCTGACACCTCTATGCATTTCAATTTCTATCCTTCCATTACACACATTAATTTATTCAACAAACCAGTTTATCACATCAAATCTCTCAAAAAAATCACCCATCATAGCCTTACATCACACCACATAGAATGGATCCGTGTCTACATAAATCACATAGGGTATCATGTACCCACAATCAATCAACAGAGAAACTGTGCGTTAGAACAACCTAATCCATCCTTCATAAGAAAACTAGTTTTCATACCCCCAAATAATTATATTTTAGAAATATTTAATTGTTTACTATAATGAAATAATTTATTCATTTAGAGTTGGATAAAATTATAGGAATCTTAATTCATTAACTATAAATAAATATTAATTATATAAACATTCCATTAGTACAACATCATATTTCATCAACTATAATATAATTATAAATAATTAAAAACTCCACTTTATTATTTATCTAATTTTGATACTTATCATTTTGTTATTTATTTAATTACCAATAATTTAAACATGTTGATCTATAGAATTAGCATTATTTAAGGCAATTAATAGAAAATTATGTGACAAACATTATCAGAATATAAACACATCCAACCGCTATAAAAAAAACATATTTACTATTTAATAATATTTAATATTCATTATTCTTATTCCACTATTACGTTGTGAGTCAAATTAGGATTACTTAATTATTAAACATAAAAATAAAATGATGTAATGAATCAAAAACCACAATTATCTTAAATCTCATCAAATGAGAATTTATTGAAATTAAAAATATTATGTCACCTCTTCCATAAGGAACAAATTGTCCATATGTGCTCCAAACCATGAAGAGTCAAACTAAACATCAAAATAAATCTAGGAGAATGAATTGTATTAACCATCATATCATAGAAATATAGAAAACTGGAAACAAAACTGATCAAAGAAGAAATAAACAAAGGTGGAGGGAAAATAGAACTCATATGATAAAAAATTGATCATAGAATGTTGAGGATAAATCCCAAATGAAAGTAATTTAAAAATACCAATGAGATATCCTTTAGATGAGTAGATTTATAATAGAATTAGTGGGTTCTGAGATCTATCGAGATGTTTTTTGGGATTTATCATGCACTCTACCAGATGTGAATTGATAGTGTAAATGTGTAATTAATCTGTTGAATGGAGCGAGTTCAACACTCAATAAAAAATGATTCTCCCTAATTGAATAAACTTTTTCATTTCACATCATGTTACTCATGTTAAAAGTATGAGATTTTGGGGATAAATTTATTGAAACATATCCTCTACCTTACACATTGTTAATCCAAGGTTCATGACTTAAATTAAACCAATAAGACATATTTTTCTATGGTTTCCAATCAACATTTGGGTTGTGAATTTCTCAACCATGTTGTAAATAACTCTTCCCATTGTTAATTCCTACATTTTATATATTTAATCCCCAAATAGTCAAAATCATACTCTAAGATTCCTCTAAGCACCATGGGAATCCAAAACATGAAAAGAAATTCAATTTAAGGATTAATGTCCTTATATAAGGTAACTATGACTAAATTATCTACCTAAAAAAATCAAAACCATAACAGGATAGAAGATATCAAAAAATTTAATCTCAATCCACCACTCCATTAGCTTCCTCTCATGAATCTTCGCATCATAGGAGAACAAAAACATCACATTGAGAAAAATAAAAAATACGATGAACCACTATCCCAGAGGAGATTCATGTCTAACAATTTAAATGTCATAAAAAAGAAACATTTCAGGGAGAAACATATCATAAAATAAATATAATTCACCAAAAATATGAAGCCTTTTAAAATAATAACTAAGAATTAAAAATGTAGAAAATATAGAATTTATATATGAATCATGTTCTTAGGATCTCTCCTCTGAATAAATATTTTACTAGATGACCTAGATTATCGGAATAACTTTCCATGGAAATAGATTCTACATGTGGAAATAAATATCCATCATCCTATCCTTAAAGTTCAAAAAAATAAAAATATATCTATACATAATCTATGTTTTTATGATCATTATATAGATAATTAAGATTATCCGACACATGAAATTCTTCCCGAATCCAAATCATCTTTGGGGGTATTTTTAACTAATACTCAGTGACACAAATACATTCTAATAACTCTGAATGGCCCAAAACAATTGGTGACAAATAATCCTAGATATCCTAATATTAACTACCTATTATAATGAGTTACCTTTAACATAATATGATATATAATTTCAAACTCTAGAATTATCATCTAATTTTTAGAATAAGAACTCTTACTATCCTAAACTTCCTTCAAAATCACCTGAATTAGGTAAAAAATCGTGGTATGTCATTATTCTAGTTTTGGAAAAAGTGTTGATGACTCTTTGACTTTATTCTAACATAATTAAGGAAAAAAGGTCAACCATACAAAGAATTATATAGTTTAATTCCAATGGTGGTGTGAAAAAATATTATTATATATAAAATCAACCATGTGGATTTACCTTACCTACACATCTATAAAACTCCTGGCCTGAGTGCAAAACATGTTTTGAAGTGTCATGATCGTCCTCTTCATCTAAAAATCGACTAATAGATGATATCCACTGATAAAAACCATAAAATTTAAAAGTATTCTGAAATCCTAAAACACTATGTATTTGAAATAGAGGCCATGGTCGTAGAGGAATACACTTGGGACTCCATTAAGCATCACCACCTATTCTACATATGATCATGATAAATCCAATACTGATCTTGACCCCTTGAACCCAAATCAATTAGATTATTTTTTAAAATAATCCATTATCACACATTTAGAAACATGAACACCCAAAACACAAGGAAAACAATGTATGATGTCAATCTAAATTTACAATCATTTCCACTGTGGAACATATAATGGACGATTTAACCCATTAGGATGATGGTGTTCATCCTTCATAGAATGTTATACTAAACCTCTAGAAATATAAAATATAATGGAATGCTTCAACTGATGACACAAATAATGAACCCTAAGGGCATGTATTTTTTATATATTCTAGTATGGAATTCTAAAGGTGAGCTTTGGAAATCACATAAAACCACCTTTTTCATCCCGGATGAAATTAATAGCTTCTTTTTGAACACTTCCTGAGGATGATCTTTCTTGAACTATCCATTCGGGGAATCACTATATATCACTCTATCCAACTAAAAATTGACCTCATAGTCTTTCACCAATGAATCCTATAGATGATGAACAAAATAATTATTCCCATCATATTAAAAAGTAACCCTATTCCACCAACTGAAACCATATCAATATACAAAGAAGTGATATCTTCTATCACTCCATTAAAATATCTAAAATCACACACATAATCACATTGTTACTACCATCATAGCACATATTCTCTAAAATTAACTTTTACCAATGTATATGAAATCTCAATGTAATATTAATTTAAGATATCAAATCACTTTAACTATTTACTATTTATTTCAAGCTATGATTAGACATATATTAGTATTTTATGACCAGTGAAATATAAAATGAATTATCTATTGACATAATTTCTTCAAAATATAAATATAAAATAAAAGTACTTCTAGATAAAGATCATGGGTTTCATAGTTATGTTCATGGGTTATGAAACTTCTAAGACCAATATGAAATAATAACCCTCTTCTACATACAACTATATTCAAATTCAATATTAATAGATTCATATAAACCCACAATATGAAATATTTTTTTGCATCAAATGATGTATGAGAGTTCTAACTAATGTCTCATTTAGCTACATGAAAATATCCTCATATATTTTAGTAAATAATAATGCATAATAATTTATAGTCAGGGTTCTCAATTGGGTCACAATATAAGACATGTTAGATATAATCCTCCTTCAATCTCATTCATTATATTGAATGTTTTAAACCAATAAAAAATTCTTGGGTGAATCCCAAGTAACAACCACCTCAATCTTCAAAGGATCCATGAATATGAAATAATGGGACATCAAGTTCCCCACAAAATAAAATTAAAAGGACAAAAAAATATACATTGATTGTTTCCATAACAATATCAAATGATTAATGAATCCCCAAACTACCCTCAGATGCTTTCTATGATCCTCCAGAGATGTAGTATACTCATGGATGTCATCGATGAAACATACAAAAACAAGTCCATCAACACTAAAAAATCTCATTCATCAAACCCATGAATATATGTAGATTTTCTTATACACTAAATGAAATTATAAATAATTCATAATTCCTACAGTGACATCAGAATGTGGTGTTCAGAATATCCTCATCCTTCACGCCCATTTGATGAAATCCCGATCAATGATTGATAATTAATAACCCACCAGGTCCTTTAAAATCATCAAATAAATCACTAATACCTAATAAGGGATAGATATTTTTCATTTTCACATGAATCAAGAAATTATAATGAATAAATTTACATATACACAATTCATATTTTTTTGGAAAAAACTAGATAACCCCAAAGTGATGTTCTTTGATGAACAAAATGTCTCTACATGATATCATCAATCATTATCCATTGGTCTTGTAGCAAAGATGGTGTCATCCTATATGGATAAATATATATAGAAGAATTAATAAGTAATAGCTCTATCCAAAATATGATCTCTCATAAAGGGTACTGCCACATCGTCTTCAGGAAAGACATCACTATACTTCACTATAACCCTGGGATGCTCTTCATGTAGAACTATTGATGAACATTACATCAACTTGAACAACATGGATGACAATGATCAGGCACTCCATAGACATATTTGAGGGAATCAAATTCTAATGAACATGGGTTACTATCCATAAACATCATAAAACACAATTTCACACCTAAATCCGTCCACAATATCATACACTGAATATAGCGAGTCCATTCTAAGGATGATTTCATTTGGTTTAATATAAAATAAAATGTTTTCATTCTATGAGTGGTTCTTCCAAGTTACTAGATCATCGTATATAAATTATTCACATATATAAATATAGTCCATAGCTGGTATATTATGTTCTAAGGGAACTAAATGTCTCTCCAACTCTTGTCCCACATCATGGAATAATGAAGGTAAAATGAAGGTTTCCATATCTCATGAATAAAATATTCAATGAATCTATTAGGAAATGGGATAATTGTACATTTAGGTATGTTTGAATCTCTGGGAGATGGTAATTCTAAATCATGTAGTTGACAATAACTTTCTCCACAACCTATTGAACCCTGATTGAGGCCACCTCCACAGACACACTCTTCACTCTAGGTATGATTATCATCACATGATTTTACTCTATATATCTATTATCCACTTCTAGGATTAATATATGGGGCACCATCATACTTATAACTCACCTAAAATAGTTCCCAAGATGGAACAATAACTGTAACACCAACGACACACTTCTTACTTATAATGGTCTGATATTCCTTCCACTAATGACCATGACCAATAAAATAAAAATTTACTTCCTATCCATTTTATATGGACTAAGAATCATGACCCCCAATGAATAATGATGAGTAGTGGTGGGACCTACACCCCAACTATCCAGAAACCATTCTTCTAAGAAAAATGGTAACTCTATAGTACAACTCTTATCTATGAAGAATATGGACAACTCCCTAGTCAAGATGATCTATTCAGAGTAAATAACATCTCAAAAACCTATGATCTCTTGAGTACCTCAAGATATAACAAAAATATACCAGGAAAACACTATAGAATGATATGTAGATGTAAAATATCCTCATAATTATTATCCCTATACTCCTCATAATGAAAATGATATGAATCATATAAAAAAGCAAAAAACGAATCCTAAACTCCCACTCACTAGAGAACCTCGATTGAATGGTAAATAGATATTTATGATGGGAAACTTCCATGGTTGAGGAATGAAACTCCCCTTGGAACAAATATTATAATATTCCCATCAAAATATCAAACTCCAAATGAAACTTAAGAAACATGTACCACCACTAGATTCCTTCCCAAAATAATAACATCACCACTAATGAAACAGATTTATCCTCCTGAGCATACATATGAATAATGGAAATCTCTACATCCTTCAACTAGAAATATTTCAATAAATTGGAAAATATTATCCAATACATATATTTATTATAAAAATGAAACATTTAATAGTCTCTCCTCTTTGTTTCATCATTTCCAAACTCAACTTTTTGGTGTTCTATTTTAAAATCCCACATAATATCTACATCTGGAACATGACAAGATTGTCAACTGAAAGAGATACTAGAAATAGGAAAAATGGGGAGGGAATCTTAAACCCTAAATATGGAATATTGAGAATAATAAATTAAATATTTTTTATCCTATTGTCATTTTATAAAAAATTTGAATAGGTTATCAAGAAATAATTTTGCATGATGATTTCTTAGATGTCCAAATCAAAATTAGAATCTGTTCATTTAGTTGTCCCAATAAACCTAAGGGTATATTCATCCATTCATAGGGGGGAATAAATACCCACATATTAGTTAGATATTCCTTAGATACCTAACATAATAGTCTCAGATGACATCATTTTCATACCAAACCATGTAATCCTTTGTAGTGACTGACTTCAAACTACTTCTTATCTCTCAAACTGAACATTTGATAACACTCTTTCACAACACACTCTCAACAGACATACCCATCCTAGGATAGTAATGAGAGAAGGTAGATTATAATTCCTCAATACCACCTATAACATTCCATGATTTGGTGATAAAAAGGCAGTGTATATCATACACAAAATGGGATATATTACCCTCCTTAAAGAACATGTGTTATGGGAGACAAAATCACACTAAATAATTCCTTCTCATAACAAATTGTATTTCAAAAAAAAGCATTAAATGGAATAAAAAATTTATTATTTTATAAAAACTACACATACCCAAAGAAAATTCATTTCTTTGACATCGAAGACCAAATAAATCATTAAAAAAGCTTTGAGACATAATGTATATCCTAATGACCAACTAGATCTAGTTGATCAAAAAAACTATTTATAATGTCATAATGTCAGTATAAATGGTATTCATAATATGATACTCCCTATATCCTATCATTCAAAACACAATGAAAAAAATATATAAGAACATCAAATAAACAAGGTAATATAAGCCATCCCTAAACATGTTTTCCATATTCTAATCTTTATTATTTATCTTTATATAAGAGAGATATTTTTGTAATGATATCATATACAACATAATATCAATGAGATTACCCCATAACCACATTACATATAGTTTTTTCCCAATGTCTAATAACATTATCCATATCTCTCTAATAAAAAGTCCAATCTAAAAACATTAAGATGATTAAAATATATTAAGAACCCCATGCATCAAATTTTGTCAGCCTCAACATCCCATCTTATTATAGAATGAAATCTTATTCATAGAGACATCAAACCCTATATGTCATGTACTATACCTCAGGACATCACAACCCATTTAAAATATACATATAATAATCCTCTTAATATTGTATTTCGAGACACATTTGTGTGAAATAAACACGTGACAATACAACATTCTACACATATATATGGTAAAGTTGAAAATGATGAAAACCCATACATAATACTTCCTAGAGATGAGAATATGGAAAGAGGAGGTTTTGATCCAAATATTCAGAAGAAACATAGAAGTTGGAGAAATCACCCATTTAATGTCTAATGGGTGTATCTACCCTACCGATAAGGGTGGGGAAGAATTTAAAAATACATAAATTTGGAATATATATCTATCTTATATATATGTTTATCATAACCAATGTATGGGAAAATATCAATCATTTACCTCAAAACCTGGTATAATCTTTCAAACACATGACTACCTCCTATATTAACAAGATATAATTGAAGAAAACATAAAATCCAAAAGCTTTTTAATTAATTCCATGTTTTAATATTTTAAATTTATATTAAATTATTAACTATATCCTAGTCCCACAAAGACAAATCCAATAAATTTTTCAATTCCTCAAGGGTTATCAGGAATTATCATTCCATTAATCCACCAACCCAATTGGTTAAATTATTTAACATTAAATAACCTTCCATATTACCGGGTTCATTGGGAATCATCTGAACCTTCCATTAAATATTCATAATCAATGAAAATTTATTTGAATCATGTACTGATGAATGGATAATAAAAAAAATAAACCTTGTTGTCTAGCATATAAAAAAATATTCATTATTATGAAAGTATCCCATCATAACATAGTAACATGAAAAGCCACATTATATCCATGACATCATTCCTAGTTCCATGCTAAATAACATAATGCATATCATTATGAATTTGTCTATCACATAAGACAACTAAAAAAACAGAGGGATCTATAACCATTCTCACCAAACCATCATCCATCCTAGGAACACATATCCTCCCAAAGAAAGGAACCTCATAAAATGAAACCATGCATGTAATATGGAATACAAAAAATATACAATGTGGAAACTATTCCTCGCATTAAAGGTATCCAACCTTCATTATTAAATATGCTCTCTTGTCCCCAAACAATCATTTTTAAAAAACCTATAAATTTTTTTATTAAATTTTTTATATATTTATGATAGGTTATGACCAAATTCTAACTAAGGAATTAAATATAAATATATATGAATTACATTAACATGATTCATGCACCACATCTAGTTTAATTTTTTTTATAAATAACCATTAAAATTAAATATTGATATTTATTAGATAAATAATGATATATACAATCTTTAGTTTCATTATCCAATTTTTCTGAATAACATCATGCTAAATCATTAAATAAACAATAGATAACATAGAATAAAAAATAAGAAATCCATTATAAAGAAATAAAGACATCTGGTCACCACAATATAAACCAATTTATTATTTAGTCAAGTATAATATTCATTAAAGTTAATTCCACTATTACACAATGAGATAAATCAATAAAATTTTATAATTTTACATAACATTACTGAGTATCATTTAATCCACTACCACATGAAATTTATCTTTTAAAATTTTGGAATAGAACAACAATGCAGACATTTGAAAAACATTCCAACAAGGAACTGATATTCCCAATAGGTGCAGTATTGCGAGCATTCCATGAAAGGTTAGAATAAATCTATGTTAATGAAATAGATAAACTAAGATTTCATTTTATGATATAATTTGAGATAATAAATTGATCAGTGAATAAAAAACACAGTAATGATGAAAAAATCTACATTGATCACCATGGAATGAACTTCAGAATCCAATGATCATTTTCAAAAAAAGGTATTGAAATATCCCCTGAAGAGATCCTATAAGGGACTACAGTTGGGAAAAAAATTGAGGGTTTAAAGTGAAATTTAGTGTGATTTAGAATATATAAGAACACCACAAGTTGATAATTCATGGAATGAATGATTAATTTTTACTGGGGGTGAATTAGGTTTCTCAATCACCATAAATGTATCACAAGAATTTAATAACCCCTAATCAATTCCATAAATGAACATTGTGTTCATGGAATGCATTATTGTGTATAAATTTACCAAAAAAATACTTTATTTTTTAATGTCGTGATATGATGGTTCAAATCATGAACCATATCCATCATACATTCCTCTCTCAGGCCATAGGTGACTATCTAGGCCATATACTAGACTCTTATACCATGAATAACTCTTCACATCATGATGCCAAAATATTTCTTGATTACCACACCAAACACCACTAAAAAACTCTAGGATCCCTCTAATCCAAACTGTATTCTGAAACAAAAAATAAATATTATATAGGGGTCCATTACTTGACACATTATTTCTATAAATTGAAAGTAATAGACTTTCAAATAAAATTTTCAATACATAAAAAAAACCATTTGATTGATTTAGTATACTAGGATCAATGGCAGTCTCAACATTTTTATCTTATGAAGACTAAATAAGATAATAAATTATCATAAATCATTGTTATTCATGATAGATAAAAATAGTCTCTTCTTTTTCATCTTATTCTGTGATGCCCCGGGTTAGTATTATTTTCCCCCCCTTAGCCTTGGTTTTCCTCTTCCCTTGTATCTTCTTCTTGAAAAAATAGTGATGTTGATGATGATGATTGATTTATGTTTCCTTTTATGAATTGTTGGGATATAATTTTCTTTTTCCGAAATGGTTAATTGTAGATGATCCCTACAAATCCTCCCAAATTAATTACATAGATTTAATTAAATGTCAAGACCATTATTTTAGAACCCACATTCATGTCCTTTTCCTGGGATTTGAAAATCATTACGGATTATACACACTAAAAACTAGATGTTTACATCCCTAGGGTTATAACCATGAACTATATTTCATAGAGATGGAAGTTTTAAAAAAAATTCTATTTAAACAATAACAAAATGTTAGTGTTTTTGTGACAGTGTGATGTTACGGAATTAAGTGAATGCCAAATTTTATTGTTTTTTCTTTATATAACGTTAATATAATGTTAAATCTAAATAATTGAATCATGTTTAGTGTTATGATTGGTTTATTTTAAAATTTCTTTCCATATATTAATTTAATTGACCCATTTTGAGTTTTTATAAACTACAATGGAATAATATATATTTTATACTCCAATATTATTTCATAATAAAATATATAGTGAATTTTACATTTTAATTTCAATTTATTATTATAGTAAACATTAATATTACAAAATATGAATAAAATTTAAATAAATAAAAAATGTATCTATTTATATATTTTTGAATATAATAGATATATAAAATATTTACTTAGTATATATATATATATGTTAATAAATTTAAATTTTATAACATTTTTATATTTAAATAATTATTTATTTGAAATAAAAAAATTTAAATTATAGTTCATAAATATTTATGACATATATTCACTATAAAACATTTGCCTTATTTATATTTTTAGTATTTTAATTTTAGATTACTTATATTGTCTAGTGTGTTTTATTTCTTTTATATATAGGCTTCCTTGTACAGGGTCTCAGTTATCTAATCCCACCTAGAGTTTGTCCAATATTGATATGGATTTTTTGATCATTATCTACAGAAAATAAGGGAAAAATCATGTGTACCATGAATTTATCAATATCGGTTGAGAGTCCATTCATTTTTACAATAGAGTTGACCAAACCATTATGAATGGGATTCTATAGAGATAACTCTATCAATTGATCATTTAGTGATAGTATCAATATTACCTCATTCATTATAGTATTCCACTAATGGAGTCAAAATTTTCATTTGGAGAATCAACTGTGTAGTATTGATTTGGAGTGACCATTATACTGAATTGTAAAGCCTTTGGACCCCCACCCCCCTTTAACTCCAGTGTCTTGGTCAAAATATTACATAATTCATGTGGTAAATTTTTGTGTTTCAACCACCAACACAAAATAGTAAAATAATAATTTATTCAAATTAATATATTTTGAATCTAAATCCAATTTCACAAAATTTTTATTTCTCGGTTACCCTTACTTATCATGAATTACATTTTTATTTTATTTTTATATTCATTTGGGAATTCTATCATCCATAAATTTTTAAATTTTTTCAATATACCAATAAATGTAATGTTTTTGAGTAATAAATAATTTCTATTAGTTCATTATATTTGGAATCATTTATATCATTTCATCATTTCCATGGAAGGAATTATAAGTTTATAGCAATTGAAATAAATTTTCATATGAATTTTTATATTATTATGTTAAAGTATATTATAAATTATTTCTTTGAATAAAATATATTAAAATGAAACAATAATATTCCCATTTTAAAAAAATTACGAGGAAAAATATTTCTATCATGATCTAATTATTAATGACTTGATGATTAAATGTTAAGATGCTAATGTAATATATTTAATAGGACCCTAAGCGTTGGAGATGTTCCTTGGGATAATTTCCTAGATAAATTTATTTCTCACAATAATCCCCCATGTTATGGTAACCCCATAAGGAAATATCCTATTTTCAAATATAATGAAACCTTTTCAATTGACCCTCTATTAAAATCAAACCATTCACTTATAAGAGTTCAATTTCATCCACACCCCAAGAACACCAGGACTCAAATAGGGAGACATCATTTGAGATACAACGATACAATAAAACATAGATACATATTCCAATCTAAAATTTCATATAAACACCACACATTACTAATTTATAGAAGTCCAGTGCACATCTCATTAATAATAAACTACGATTATACATAAATAATGAGAAAAATAATTCCAATTATGGTTATGAAGATTGATACCTTATTGAAAAAAGTTTCCTTAACCCCCAAATCATAAACTCATTCATTGTTTTATGTGGGTCTCATCCCCCTACAAAAGTACCATAAAACCAAAATTCACATTCTAAACATAATGGTAATGAGGAATGATATACCCCACTATCAAATCCCATATCATTATACCCTATGATAGATTACAGATTGAATTTGTTTTTAAGGGTCTATTGACATCATCCATGGTCACATTACGAATTGGCCCTCAACGACATGGTATAGAGAAACCCAATTTCCAAGAGGTCTTGAAACATGGAAACACCCCATTATGGCATTGAAAAGAACATTACATTGTAGTGGTCAACATCATGATGTAGTCACCCCTACTGTGGGTTTATATTTTCACTATAATAAATTTCACTAGTTAACAAAGGAAAATACATCAAAAACTTCCACTAACAACTTCAATATGATTCATCAACCCAAAAAATATCTTAATCTAAACATAATAGATCAAACATGTATAAATTCACATATTAATTCCAATGAATGTCCATTAATAATTGAATTGAAATTTATAAGAAATATATTACTACTAGATTGATTCCCCCATGATGTTCTAAAAAATATAAATGTGAGAATTTAGTTTTGTTTTTATAGTTAGTTATGGGTTTTAATTAATAATGGTTATTTTAATTGGGTAAGGGATAATTATATTTTAATTTTCCATAGAATAAATTAAAAAATAGGGATTGGTGTTTTGGATCTATTTCACTCATGGTGGTATTTATGCACATTCTTACATGGGATTGTAATTTCAACCCTTTGAGGATAATAATTAATATACCATGATTTGGGACATAGTGTATAGACTAAATTCGATACTTTGGAATACATAATTTGCTAAATGATATTTATTTAGCTATTTGACTTCCAATAAAAATTGATAGGTAGAATAAGTTAATTTGATTTAGTCAGTACACTCTTCTCTTGGTGTAACAGGACAACTTCTGAATCCTTATTGGTAATGTTTTTATTTCAAGAAAACAATTTGTGTTCTCTTTGAGAAATATTTTTGACAAAAATCATATGTTTATGTTTTAATTATAATATGGTTAGATATTTAATATCTAAACATTATTGAAACCTCTTTTATTCTTCCTTATCTCATGATGGTAATGTATAGATATACAATATATGGAATGAAATAAAACTCCCATAACGTTTAAGGTAGGTATATATTATAATGATATGACTTTTGGTAAATCTCATAATAATAATATTATTTTAATTATATCTATGGATTTGGATTCTGGTCATGGGCGTACTCTTACTAATATTTCATGGGATAATTTTGAAGACAAAAAGGAGGATGGGGGATATCCAAGGAATTAATTATTTTAAATATATAGTAGATATGCAATTTTGGATTGAGAAACATGATAATGGTTCAATTGAAAATAAAAATATATTTTAATTTTCTTGTAGCCCCATGATTCTCATGGTTCTTCCTTCAGTCCTCATCCACTTATTCTACATAATGCTTCATGCTATCTAGAGAAATATCCTCATTATTATGATGCACAGACATTTCAAAACTTTAGAGGAAAGAGATGTTACACCCTCTACTATTTTGGATGATACATGTGATACTTTTAGGACTATTGATGCTGGTGTGAATTCTACCTCTTTTAAAAAGTATTACCCTATAAATTTTGATAGTCACATACCCACATATGATTATTCAAATTAATATTATTATCAAAATATTGTAATTTAGAATGATATGTAACATTTTGACCCGGATGAGGAACCAACATTCCTTATGAGGGATACATGCAGACATTAGGTTATGGTAGATGCTTATTCTCATGAGGATAATCAAGGAGATTATATTAAAAATATCCAAGTACATAAGATTATAATGTTGTGAAAGGCACAAGTACACACTATTAATACTACTGGATTGACATATTTTCATAATGTTCCATATGAGATAATCATTAATAAAGGGAAAAAATCAATTTCACTTCATATTCAAGCCCTTCCCAGGAAGGATAATAGTGATGAAATACTATGATATTACTAGGATGAGATATGTGATGGGAATTATGACTCAAAATTTTTCATTGAGGGACACCAGAGATAATTAATATTTGATAGAAGGGGTATTCATCCATGATGTTGAGGACATGTACATTTTCTATTTGATTCAAATTCAACGAAAGATAAATAACATCGTATCAAAACTGAAATTATAACAATGATGGGTCTTGACTGATTATTTGGTGAGGATAGTAAATGTATGATCTCTTTACTCACCTTACTTTATTTTTTTCAAAAAAATTAGGACCTACATTTTAAAAAATAATATAAAATAAAATAATTGAGTAAAAAATAATTTTTTCATAGAAATATTGTCAGATACGTAATATATTTATAACATGATAAATAACACTAATCAATATGTATGAATTATATTTTTGAAATATTGAGATTATATATTAAATTAAATAAGACAAAATAAAACTAATTATTCCCTATACATGTACTCTTAATGAAATCTAATCTACCTAAAAAGATAGATAATTTTCTTAAAATATATTCTTACCCATTTTTTAACGAAATTATAGTTTATTTTTTCCACATATTGAATTTGAATTTGATAAAATGATTTACATATTTAGAATAAATTTTTACAAATTTCCTAATGAATTTTACTTTTTTCATAAAAATATGCTATGTAAAAAAAATTTAGTAAAAATTATTGAAGCAAAATATTGCAAACATTTCAAATATTATATAAGGAAAAAAATATCTATATAAATTATAATACAATTATAATATGTCTATATATCAACCATGATAATTATTTTAAAAGAAGTGTGTATCAACCATGATTAATCATATATTTGAAACTTTTTTCCTTTTTGTTCAACTTTAATTAAATAATGATTTTTTTAAAAATTTCAGAATGTTTACAAGGGTTCTAATACTCTAACATTTAAAAGAGAATTTCATAACATTAATTGTTCACACACATTAATTAACATATATATTCTAATATCCTCCTAAGTCACTTTCCAACTCTGTTCCTCATCTCCTATATATTCTAGTGTCACTAGAAGTCCAACAAATAAAGGATTAATGTGATAAATAATAGAGGATTCTGAAGGGAGAGTTTATCATATTACCATAATTATTTTCATGTTTCATTAATTATCTAAATCCTTTAAATAAAATATAACCACATCAAAATATTGTATTAAATTTCATCTGAATACTAAAATGATATTATGATGATGGAAGAATCATTATGTACCACCATTCCTTCAAATAGAAAATAAAAACACAACACATGTGTTTTCGTAGAATACTTCTTAGATAAGAAATTTTATATCATTTTTCATTACTTAATATTATAATTATTTCAGGATAATTTTATGAATATATAATTTATGTAAGACATTTTTTTAATTTTATAAATTTAAAATTTTATAAATACCTTCACTCCCATTAACAATAAAATGATAACATCCCTCTTCTGTTTGTAGGAAGTAACGCCAGCACAAGGTGATGTATTTAATTTTTCATCACATACATGAAAGTATTGTAATATAAGTGTTTATAACAAATAAATATTAAACAAAAGACATTATTTTGATTCAATGACCATGACCGTTTATAAGTACCTGAACAATCGAAAAAAAACATGCTTGTAAAACCAAACAGTTAACACCCAAATATTTTTTTAACAAAGAGTTATTAATAAACTAGTGATAATAAATTATAAGTCAATTATATCTCATAATAAAAAGAAAAATATTATTTTATTTTTTAATCATAATAAATTAAAATTAATTATACAATAGATTGAGTTTTTATTATTTGTAGAAGATCAATATAACTGTTTATTATAAAATACCACTATTTATTTTGATTATTTATTGTTAAATTTATATTAGAGGCCATTTTGTGTTATTTATTTCATAAACCCCATATAATTAATTCTATTATAGTCATATTTATGGTTTTGATGTATTTATTAAATTTTTTCACTCAAAAATATCAATCAAATATTTTTAAGTAAAGAAAACCTAATTTTATCCTTTTACATATCTTTATTTATGATTAATGTTATTCCCATTTCTATAATTATTATTTATATAATGTTTAAAATATATTATACTTTCTTTCATGCTTCTGAAAGTGATTCTTTTAAAAATTTCACTATGAGATATTATGACATTTTTTATAATTGTGTGAAAATAATGTTTATATAGCATTTAGTTTATAAAAAAATATTTCAACCACAATGAGGATAATTATTAATGAATATTAAAATATAATATAAAAATTTTTTTGAATGAAAAAAATTTACCAATTACGCAATGATTTTTTTGAGTTCCAAAATGAAATGATTTTTTCAAGAAAATAATTTCTTTTTAATAGATTAAATACTATATAAATGAATAAAGAATGGTATTTTGTTATTGTGGAATATATATCTATGGTTTAAAATTATTTCATGGGTGGATTATTATATCCTTGTGATGCATTATTTTTTGGGTTACATATTAGGAGCTCAATGATTACACGAGATATTATCCCAATCCCAACATGGTACATTTGTGGTTAACCTAAGACAACTATATAATAAAATTCCTAGTGGGTATATATGAAATATGATTTATATGATTATATTTATTCCCACTTATATCATATTCTTTTATAAGATATTATAATCACTAAATAATTCTATCACGACTCATGAATCATTTCTGTTCTATACTATTATGACTCATGAATTAGGTTATATTGATTCTTTATTCCATGACACATGATTTGAGATTTATTACATTTTAAATGATCATTTTTTTATCCAACACTTATGATAATATTATTCTTACTTACAATCATCCAATGTTAACTTCCATGTTTACCATTACTCAAAACTATAACTCACCACTTCATTTGTTTATATTTTCCTCGGTTATTAAGAATCATTTTAATTATGAAATTCCAAAAATTTAACCATGTGAGAATAATGACGGGTGGAAATGTAGAAGATTATTCATAAATAAATAGGTTATTTATATTGTCTTTGATTACAATTTGAAATTATAATTTTTAAAACTATATTGTTTTGATATATATTAATTATTCATATAAAATAATGTAACATATATATGAGTAATGATCAGGTTTTATCATTTTTTATTAATTCATGTTTTTTTTTATTTTCAAGGACCAAATTATAAATAACAATATAGTATAACAAAAAATATTATAGTGAAAACGATAATGGATAAACCTAGAATGAAATGGATTTAGTGATGGTCTCATTTATTAGGATATCATAAAAATGATTCTTATTATAATAAAATTTCATAAATTAATTTATGATTGTTAATTATCTATATAATCATTTTTATTTTTTTCATTAGAAGGATCTAGAAGGAATCAAGTCTATAATAAATTTCATAGTTAATGGAAATAATATCCTCACAAGAAACCAAATTTATTGAGGGACATAATGATAAATGTTTTTCTTATGATCCCCTAACTCTATCTGGCTACAAATGGTTTTATGAATCACACTGAACGTACAAATGTCTAAGGGATTGAAAAAAATAATTTAGAATTTTAGGTGCTAGCATTATCCATCCATTATTGGGTATTATAATCCACATATATCCATGAATAGTATCAATGATATAAAAAGTATTTTAATTTTTATATAATTCTCCGAAATTGATAATGAATTTTTATTATGTATTGTGGCAGTTAAAACACAAACTTCTAAGTATAATATTTAAAATAGTTTCAAATAATAGTATATTTTAAATAAATAAATATGGTCTGTTTTTAATTTTAATTCTATTTCAAATGTTAAAAAATTAATCTCACAAATAATTACCTAATCTAAAGAATGTAAGGTTTAGGGATTTTTTTATATCCACATCATAAAAATATAATTTTTTATAACAATTTTATATTTATATATAACTATGCCATAATATACTCCAAGGTATACTTTTCATATGATATAATTATCTTCATAATAGAATAATATTTAGTGTCACAAGATAAAAATATACAATTTCATTTTAGTTTAGAAACAAGAGAAAATGATCTTGAGTGAAGGGAACTCAACATATGAACATAAAATTGAAATTTGGAATATGATAATTCATTTTATGTCATTAGATACTTGTGTTGGAATTTCCATATGGCTCTCATATCATAGTGGTATTGGTATGATAACCAGGTTTCCTCTTGGGATTGGGCTACAACCATTATAACCTATTTAACTTAAGATACTACATATATATCATATTGTAATTTTAAGACAACCCATGTTAGTTCCATTGAATTTTCACACTATAGCGGCTGTGGTACTGTGTGGTACTATAGCAGGCAGGTTACTATTCACAGAATGTGAATTGGGCCATATATTTGGGCCTACGGGCTATGTAATGGGCTATAATATCACTGGGCCTTCGGGCTATGTAATGGGTTTCCGTCTACCCAGTTAAAATAGGTCTTTGCTTTGATTTAATAATAAAAATGAGGCTTCAGACCCAACCTTTAAAAAAACATCGTACAATGAACTTCATGATGATATAGGACCCCAACTTTCAATGATTTATATATATATATATATATGCTACTTGAAAGTGATTATTCATCTCAATATAAATAAGACATGCAATGAAAAATGGGTTTTGTAATATTTTATGATGGTATCCACAAAATATAACTCACTAATGTAAATATTTAAAAGACAAAATATAATCATCTAAAATTATTTTTATTAAATAAAATTTATATTTTTGATCATGAAAATTATTTTACGTGTAATAATATTCTTTATTGATAAATAGGAAAAAGTTAAGAAAATCATAAAAGGGGTTTTAGATATTATTTTTAACATTATCATAAAAGAAGATGTCACTGGTCAAATTAAAAACCATTTCATCAAATATTTTTATGATAATTTAATAAAGATTTATTTAAATTGAGTATTCAGTAATAGAAACAATAAAATTTATAGTGGTTTTTACAAAGAAATTTAGATTGGAAGATAATACACTTTAATATGAATGGTTGGAAATCTTTTCAATATTTTTAAATACCATTGTTGAAACCCCACATCAAAAATTTTGTTGTACAACATATTTTTGTATAATTTTAATGAAATACAAGAAGTTAAATGAAAAAAAATTATTTTTTTTTAAAAATAATAAGGGATTTTTTTATAAATAATTTTCATGGAACTAGAGGGAAATCTATCTTTAACGATTATGAGTTTTTATTAAAAATGATACGCATAAATAATAATGTAATTTAATGAAAATTTATATTTGAATTGAAAAAATATTTTTACATACATAAAGAACTATAAAATATTAAATATATAATAAAATAAAAACAAATTTATCCATAATTTAATAATCTTATTTTGGGGATAACACTTTAACTCAATGAATGGATTTTTATATTACCTGAAACTGTTATAGATATGAAAATTCATAAAAATATAGAATTAAGAATGGGGTTTTCGTTGTATAAATGTATATTAGAAGAAAAAATAAAATTACACAAAATAAAATGATAGATGAGAACATTAATAAAATTATATAAATAATGTTCCTGAAGGAAAATGAAAACTAAATGAATGAGAATTGAGTTAATAAAAAATGACATCTTCATTATCAGAAAAATTTAAAATTGATGAAAGGTAGTATATGTGAAGTATTTTAATATTTAATATATTGATGAAAAACATGATAAGTAAAATGCATGGACATTATATACCCACAAAAAGGAAACAAGTTGTTAATTTGTATCATAATTCAATGATGTAAAATTGAGATTCAAAAATGCATATGTAATGGTAATGTACAAATCAAAATTATATAAGCCTATTACAATGGAATTGGATTTAAAGTATCATGATATGAAATATATTTAATATAAATTAATGTATTTGGTTAGTGAATTCAATATATAAATGAGAAGATGGTTAAGAATAAAAATCATATCTAATGGAATTCAGAATAGAGACAAATAAATCATCCCTTGAGACACGATTCATTCTACATGTGCACCTAGTATCAAAAATAAAAAACAATTATATTTATAAAATGATTTTCTATGAAACAATCCATACAAAATTTTAATTTCAAAATCCCATTTATTATGACATGATATTATTTTAAACAAATTATTAAATTATTAGGGTTAGTTGATAGGGTTTGTTCTATATCCTTAAAATGTATTGTGTATATTTATATTATCAAATGTATTAGAAATATTTTTATAATCTAAAAAAATTTAGATATTTATTAAATTTATTATTCCATTTATAAATAATTTGTATAGTCTTATAGATTTTCCCAAATCAAAATCAAATTATGAACAGTGACTGGATGTGTTCATGTAACTAACATATATTTACTATGAATGTTTATTATTGATATTGTTTATAAAATATCAAAGGTTATCAGTGAATAATAGTAACAATGTCATATATATCATTAATATATAATAAATATATTTGAATATTAATTAATGATACAATGTAAAATAAAAACAATACACATCATTCGTTGAGGGGGATGTCTGCACGTGCGATGATGACATCATCCTTTTTCCAAGGGTCAGAGAAGAATTCATAAAATATATATGAAATTATTATAAATAATACATCACTTTATAATTCAAATTGAATAAATATGTCATTAATTATAATGAATTTATGTTGGAAAAGGGAAAATATATTTAAGAGAGACTAGTTGGGTCCATAACCTCCCTCCTTAGATTTTCTTCCTTAAGTGATACCTTAAAATCCTTTTCATGGATTATTTGTATGAAAAAGACTTCAAGAACACAAGTAAATAGTTGATTAGATACTATAGTTATTTTATATAAAATCTAAATATTTTTCAATGGTAGATAAATGGTATAGAATTAATCCTATTTTATAAGTAAAGAAAATGAAACTTTTGTAAAAACAATTAACAAGATTGAATAATAGTATGTGGGTATCAATTTATATTCCCGAATGGCCCTTAGGCCTTCATTTTTCTTGATTTTCGATGACCCCCATTTCAAGGGATAAGGGGGAACCCTTACAATGCCTGTAGGCTTATAGATTACATTTATTGTATTCTTAAGAGACATTACATGGCCGAAAGGTATAAGGGAATTCAACCAGACTATAACTACATGGAGATGCCCCTCCCCAGTATCTACATCGTGATAGTAGCTCCCCACCTTTGCATGGTTATCTGGCTAAGCTTCTCATGCAAGCAAAGTTTGGTCCTGATGGCATATCCATAACTTCTAATTTTTCCAAATCCATTGGTTATGCTCTAGTGAGTGCACTTACTTTGAATCCTCCTATAGGGATGCTCATTTTTTTGTCGATTCTGTCTGGTGAAACCGTATAGATCATGTACCCTAAAGTCCTTGAGGTTTCCAAAGGCCTTAAAGGTGGCGTGAAAGCCATACTGACCCGAAGTCCAGGGTGGCCCGATGGCTTTAAGGACTCCAAGAACAAACTAGTGGCCCAAGGAGAATAGTTCTAGCTGCTAAAGTACTATATAGTACTACTACAGTGCATGCTATAGTGCCCCAAATTGTGCATCTGCCTAGTTTTGAACCTTGTTCTCGTGGATTCACATAGAGAGACATTATCAGTTTGGCTAAGGCTAATGTCTTGTTGTGGAATGGTATATTATTTAAATATTATACCATAATCATTGAAACATTATAAAAAAATGTTGAAATACTTTTACCTCTAGATTTTAATATTTTACCATTTTTTTCTTTCTTGGGTAATTAATTTTTTCCAATATAATATATATATATTATTAAAAATATATTGTAACCCTTCATTCAAAATATATATTCTATGAACATAAATTTAGGATCTATATAGAATATTTCAAATGAATTTAAATTTAAATTAGATTTACAAATAAAAAATTAATATATATAACATTTTTGTAGAATAATTGTTTTTAACAATATATGTTTTTAATATTATTTACTATAGATCACCAGTGGAATGGGTGTTTATATATTTATATATCATTTTAAAAATTATATTAAATTTAATAATAATTAATGATTTATTTATTTATTTATATACAATTTTCTAAATTATAATAAAATAAAACAATGAATATAATTTTTTTTATCATTTTTTGATAATTATTATTATATTATTATTAATATTTTTATGACTAAAAATGAAATCGATCATATTGGATTATATTAACATGGTGTTCTAAAATTGGAAATCAAAATTTTAGAATAAATTTATACCACTAATATAATATCCTAGAACACAAACCCCCAAATACTATAATGAAATCCCATAATTTTACTATAGAGGCCCCTTTTTTAACTAATAAATCTTGAAAATAATTATAAATATTATTCCAGAGCCAGGAACTGAGAATGAGTTCGATTTTGAGGCCTGGTGTTCCTAGAATTAATTTTATAAAAATATTAAAAATATTTTATATTATGAGTGCACAATTAATTAATGAAAATGGGCTAAATATTAAATAGTTGATCGTATTAGAAATCATAGACTTTGGTTGGATCCAGAACATGATGTTTCCCCCAGGTGCAACACAAAATGAGTTGGTGCGGGACCTCCAGATCCCTTTTACATTGGAATAGGAGTTTAAGTGATTTAATTTATTAATTTGATTAATTAATTAATAATCTGTAAACCTAATTGAGGGTTATAAATTTTCATTTTGGTTGAATTCCCCCATAATCCTCTTTTTTTTCCAATGGTGACAACCCCCTCTCCACTTTTCTCCTTCCCATTGATGAATGATTGATGATGAACAATGATGAAACCCTATAACTAGATGGGTCAAAGCATAGTAGATCCTCTTTCTTTATCTATGAACATGTTTACATCAAAAATGAGTGATCCATACTAGGTATGAATAGTGTTTAGAATTATCACAACTTGGATTTAATGTTGAGCATGTTTTCATTTTTTTCTTCAACCTACGACCCTTAATTTCTAACTCTTCATGTGCCTATGTACTGGATTCATTTTTATCTCATTTCTTAATCCAGGTTCAAAATTCTCAATCTGTGGTCAAGAATTCATGTTCACTGATGATTAATACAATGGTTTTTGGTGCCTTTAATTCTCTTTTGTTCTCTTTTATATCTGTGTACTCCCCTTGGATCATAGTTTGATGATTTCCTTACTCCCCAAGCTTTATCGGAAACTCAGAACGAGGAAGATTTCCTAAATGGTGATGGAATTGCAAGTGAGGAATGATTCTGGAAACAACAACTCCTAAGGATGAAAAATATGGGGGTTCCATACAGATCCAATGAGAATCAAATCCATGGCGAAGTTTGGAATATCTATCATAAACCTCGTTTTCAGACATGGCCGAATAATAATGAATGGTGAAGAAATATTGATCCCTTCAGCTCGATTTGATGATTTTGGATTGAAATCAGTTGACGTTGACTATAACTATAGATGATTAAAAATGTGGACGATTATTTGGGGTATTTTTGATATTTTAGATAAATTCCATAATCCACATCGTGTTTAGAAAATAAAACATGTCATATAGCCTCCCATAATTGTGATGCTTGGGTTTGTGAAAATGATAGAGATGAACCTTAGTATACCCTCCTTAATACACTATGTAATAAAATTTCCACGTGAATAGCCATGTGAAATAAAAACTAACCAACAATATTCCATGTTCCAACTACATGGCATGGCCACATGGGAAGCCTCTTATGTGGACCATCACATTGTGTGCTGATGTACACATACACATATTCCAAGTACATGAACAATACAAGTAGACATGGATCGGTCTCCAGATAGGTGGGACATGCCATGTAGTAAACCTACACGACATCTACTACCACATGATAGGGGACCCATGTCTGACTCGAGACATGTCCAGGAAACGACGAGGGGCCACACATCATGTGGGACCCCTAACATGTCGTGTACTTTTTGAGATCATCTTAGAGATCTTCTATCCTTCTTTTCTCCTTCGTTTGTACAAGGATTTTAGACCATTGATATGCATATCTAGAGTGTTTCATCATATAGAATGTGATAGTTCCATATGAAGTAGATTTTGACATACGATATGGATATTATATCTTAGCATTCATTGAGAAAACACATGATGATGGTAAAAATCAGACAAGCTTACCTAAGCATTTCGGGCAAACCCTTCTGTAGTGATGGGTAGCGTAGTCCCTAAAGAACAGATAACTGGCTAAACAATTAATAAGGATAGGTAGAATAGTCCCCAATGAGTCGATATCAGGCTGATCCCTCAGCAATTATAGGTATCATAATCCCCATTGAGAATATACACAGATGGCCCCTCAGTAGGGCTGGGCAGCATAGTCCCTGGTGAGAAGATTCTAGGATGGCCCCTCAACAGTATTGTGTAGAATAGTCCCTGATGACAATATATTGTTTCAACGCTTCATCAGGGCATGGTAGCATACTCCCCAATGAGTAGATACCTAGATGACCCCTCAGTAGGGCTATGTAGCATAGTCCCCTAAAATTCATAGCACACCATGGACTAATCATGCTTAGTGGAAAGACATGGTTCAACTTACTAATGGATTCTCTAGAAAGAGGGGTGCTTTCCACAACAAGATGTTTCCTTGTGATGTGACCTTAAACTATACAGGTGAGTAAGTGACTCCCAAATAGGATATGGTTGAGGTGTATCGATTTGAACACCTTTGACTTGAGCCTCCTAGGAAGATGTGATGACGCGGTGGGTTTGGCAGATGGTTTTACATGGAACTGATGGATGTACACTTTATTGGGTTGAGCTATAAGATTGTGATCCCCATACACTCTCATTTTGGATTATTTGTATTAATTATATATATATATATATATATTCAATTATCAGTTCTCACTCCATGGTTTTTGGTTACACTTATTCTCAGAGAGGATAATATGCATGGTGTATACCATGTTATTTCAATGTCTATATTCTCTTGGTTGGAGGATTCTAATCTCCTACTATAGGTAGAGAACAATTAATGAGAAGTTCTTATTCTCAATATTTCTAGCTCCATGTGTTTGGATGATCCTACTTTCTCTATTTTTTTCGGTTGAGCTTTACTCATTTTGCTGTCCCTTTTCCAATGATTCTTTCCATTTCAAAGTATCTCATATGGCACCCCCTTGTCCTTTTGGGGCATCCTACTATGTATTTTCATACTCATCCATGCAAGGGATTTGCTTACACATTCCATGCATTAGGTTAATGATAGAATGGTTGATCACGACATCAGATGATCATAGGGAAACGTGTGCATGGACCATGTACGATGGTCATTCCTTGGGATTAGGAGTTGGGATCTCGTAGATTTTTCTCATTTTTAGTTACTACCATGTTGTGGAACTGTTTTGGTGGGGAATGTATTTTTTTGCTTTTTTCTTTTCTAGTTTACTGTAATATAATTTTCCTATTTAGTGGTTCATGAATGTTTGGTTTCTGTAGTGTTTTGTTGCATATTTATTTACGTTTCCTCCACACTTTATGCATTGAGTTTATTTTATGAGTGTGTACATGTTCTAGGAAAAATAAACCCTGAGTTAGTTTTCCCTTCAACACTTGTTGCAACCCTTGACCTATGGAGGTGGTCTTGGGGTAGTTGTGACTCGAGTCCTAACATGTGTTGGGTCGTGAAAAAGTTGTCTCAGAGGTCGTTTGACCATGGCAATGTTGTTCATAAGTTTCAGTAAAATGTTTTTGTTTGAGTTTAGTGAAATAACATCGATTTTTCTCAAGAGCGTCTCTCAGGCTAGGTAGTCTAGTGATAGTATGGGCATCCATCATATCCATTCACTAAGACCTTGATTATTCACTCATTGATTGGGAACCCAAAGATACTTGTTATAGCAAGCAATGGTACATTTATCATATAATAGTGAGTCTTTGGAAATTCTATGTGAGTCACCTCATCATTTTTTGTGTATATATATATGCTCATCGGATTGCAGTATTCCTTTATAACATTCATGATGTCTCCATGATGGAAGACATCTATAATAATTACATAGTTTCATGAAGATGACCCTATGGTGGATTAGGACACATTTCAAGAGCCATCTTACAATCCATGTCCTCCATGTGGGTAGGTACACCATCATTAATCAAGTAGAAAACAAACACAACAAATAGGGATGATGTTCCACGGTGAGCCACACCCTAAAAAATAAGAGGTTTGGCTATAGTTAGTGGTCCACCTCTTAAGCCTTGTATGGACACTGGCAGATCCGATGATGTATTTGGTAGCTATCCTTTTCCATGGAGCAGTTGGACGATGGTGGATATTGGTTACATAGATACAAAATGAGATGTCTCTATCATGGGATTAATTCCAGTTGATCCTTCATAAAGGGAACTACCCCCCATTCTTGAACTCTATTCAACATCAAGATCTCCTTCAGTTTATGTAGGAAGGGATGATAGTGTTTGAGTAAGCAACTAGGTCCACAAGCCATGAACGTTACTCTCTAGATATGATCCATGATGACTACTTCAGAGTATAAAAGACTAAACATGCACATTTCATAGAGATTCATTCTATCTTAGTACCATTGTGCATTCACACCTATGTCATGGTGCTGGATTAGCGATAAGGGATAGGGAACTTTCTATCGGAGGGACTCCATACAACTGGTTGTGGTCATGGGCGCAACACACCTAAAATGTATGTCGCAGCTAGTAGATGACATTAAATAAGATCTCGACACCTGATGCTACCCAATAATCAATCATATTCATGTAGTCATATAGGTTTTAGGTAGTTGAGAGTGTGTGGATAGCATGGGGAGGGCGGGTGTTATGCTTATGATGGGCGAGGTCACATGGGACGAGACTGCCTGACCAGACATGATGACAATACTTGGAAGACCGAAGGTGGACCTCCACCCCATAGACAATGTTGTGATCTAGGTGGGACATGGGGAGTTGGTGCTTGATGAGGATATAGAGGTGTGGGATGATGTTATGAGGTCTTTCCACCACTTCCAAGCATCCCACATGAGGATCAGGAAATGGTCAGCTTGTGCGACAGAAAACCACAATCATTGGATGTATATGATCCTGTAGACCACGATAGGATAAGAGGTTCCCCTATGGATTTTCAATATTTCATTGTAGAACTTATTTGACACCATGTAAAGTACACTTTTCTCCCTGATCATAGATTTATGTTTTATTGGGGAAATTTAGGGCACTAGTGAAACCACGTATCTGTGTTGTTCAACATAGCATTGAATACATAAAGAAAATGAGTCCCTCCCCCTTGGATATATGTTTTTGTGATGTGTGAAAACCCATGAGGGTGACTCAGTTCCACATTAAGATAATAGTATCGAGGTGTTGTGGAAGATCCCCTCTGACTTGTGGGTTCATGGTAGGATTTTGTAGAGGAATGTCGAGTAGGTCCTGATACAACCATTAGAGTTTTTATACATAACCTCCATTTTCATGTAATTCCACTTGTGGTTATGATAGAGTTCCTATTTTGAAGATAAATCTTTTTCCAAATGGATGCATAGACAAGATGGTTATTCCACTTGGTTTCCTTGTCTAGAAACATACGGTTGGATGATATTACTCACCTACCATGTTCATCAGTACCCTACATTCTAAACATCATGTATTGATACAATAGTTATCATGTACATGTAGAGGTGATGGAGACCCCATGAACAAAAGTTCATGACTCACTACCTGGTACTAATAGTGGTACTATTCTCCCTGAAAATATGGAGACACTATCTTATGGGAAAGTTCTATGTGGTTTGATTAGGCCACCAAAGTTCTTGGTATGTCTCCACCCGTGAGACTTGATCATGAGATGGAGATTCTGGTTAGAAATTCCAGAAATACTTTGACTTTGTTATATTATTTACTTTAGGAAATAAAAATATTAAACAATATTCCATTACAGGGAAGAACAAGGCTCAAACAGTGTGGAATGTTTCAAAGTAGTGAAGTTACCAACAACTGACCGTGGTGGATAAGGACGATATGGTTTTCTTCGGTCGATGGAGTTGACTATTTCACATATCATGATGGTAAGAGATTCTCAACTGTGATACATTGAAAATAAATCCATGTATGCCTACATATCCTTAAGTGTTTCACCATATGGATATTCTAAAGGAGGTAATCAAGATATCATGTTCAATGGGGGAAGAGTATTTATAGTTTCACTACTGGAGAAGATGATGTGGGAGTTCCATACATATACCTTATCAATATATCCCAGGGTGGAGAGGATATATAGGAAAATTCAGTGGATGTTTTTGTGGTCCGGCCTGAGAAGTATTTTCTCTATGTTTTTCACATCCTACCTTATCTGTCAGCATGTAATGGATGAGCACCAGGAACTGGCTAGTTTTTTGAAGCCTCTTGATATTGCAGAATAGAAGTGGGACGGAATATAAAAAGTCTTCTCCATAGGGCACCAATTCATGATAAAAGGACATGAAGCCATACAAGTGATATTATACTGGCTCATGATGTCAGACTGATTCATTTCTATCAAGGAACAGAGTTCAGTGGAGTTTTTGGGGTAGCTGTACACACGAGAGATTGTCTACCATCACAGGGTACCATCAACAACTATCTCTGATCCTGATGCTCGGTTTACATCTGGATTGTAAACAGGTATATAATAGGAATTTGGGACGCATATATGGATGAGTAAATCCTTCCACCCCCAGACTAGTGGGCAGATTCATCATACTATCTAGGTGATAGAGGATATGCGAAGAGCATGAGTGATGGATTTTGAAAGGATCTAGGAGGATCACCTACCTTTTGTGGAGTTAATGTACAACAACATCTACCACTCCACCATCAGCATCAAACCATTTGAGGACATAAATGAGAGACCCTATACGTCATCATTATTCTTGACAAATATTGGAGAGTCATCTCTTTTGGGTCCAATGATGGTGCATGTTATGACAGAAAAAGATCAGGTCATCCATGAATGGATGAAGACAGCCCAGTGCAGAGTGAAGTCCTACACAGATCATCGTCCTAGTCCCTTCTAGTTTGAGCTGGGTGTCCATGCCTTCTTGAGAGTCTCACCATGAAGTGTAATGTAGTGGATTGGCCAGGGGAATAACCTATCCTTGAGTTTCATTGGGAAGTTCGAAATCAGGTGGAGGATCGACTAGGTTATCTACCACCTCATCTTACCCCCACAGCTAGAGAGGGTTCATGACGTCTTCTATGTGTCACATCTGAGGAGAAAAGTTCATGACCAAACATACTTATTTACTTCAGTGTGATGGATATTGGGGATAGAGCCACCTTTGCAGAGCAACTGGTGGTGATCAAGGACCGATTGGATAGGACCCTGCAAAGATGATAAATCCCCCTAGTTCATGTGTTATGGCAGAACAGAAAGGTGTTGGAGTGTTCTTTAGAGATGGAAATCTAGATGCAGGCTGAGAATCCTCTGTTATTTTCATATATTTTCTTTGCATGGATGAAAATATTGAAATAGGGAATAATGTAAAGAGCTATTTTTCTCCTAATAATAATTTGAATATTTTTTAATTATTATTCCTGAGCTAGGTGCTAAGAGGACAAGCGATTTTGAGTCCCGGTGTGCCTGAAATTAATTTTATAAAAATATTAAAAATATATTATATTACACTAATGTTTTTAATTAAAAAATGGGATAACTCATAAATGGTTGATCATATCAGAAATCCTTGAACACGGGTTGGTCTGAAACGTGATGTTCCCCTAGGCACAACATAAAATGGTTTGCCGCTGGACGTTCGGATCCATCTCCTATTGGAGGATCATTTTAAGATATTTAATTAATTAAGATGATTAATTAATTAAAAATCATTATATATTATTAAGGGTTATAAATACTCATTTTAGAGGAATTTCCTCATAATCCTATTTTTTCAATGACGAAAACCCAAATCTTTTCTTGTCCTTCTAGTTGTTGAATGAAGAATGATGACGAACCCCAACACCTGGATGGATCAAAGGGTAGAAGATCCATCTTCCTCCTCTATGAACATGTTCAACATTAAAAAAATAGACGAAATCTAGGTGGGACTCATATTTTTCATTTTCACACCATGGTTTAATAATTGGGCTTGTTGTCAATTTTTTCTTCAAACTCCGCCCCTTGATTTCATTCTCAGCATGAGCCTATGTACCAGATTAATTTTTTAAACACAGTTCTTAATCCTAGTGACCTATTCTATGTCACTAGCCAAGAACACATTGGAACATATTGATTAAAACATTTTATTTGTTGAATTTTCCTCATTTTTGTTCTTTTTTATCACCACAGAATCCTTTTGAATCCCACTTTGATACTTTTTGTGAACACTGAACTTGATTGGATTCTTCAAATGAGGGGGATTTTTCTAATGGTGAAAAAATTGAGAGGGAGGAATGAATCTTAAAATGAATCATCATAAGGATGAACAATACCAAGGTTCCATACTGAACTGATGATAATTTAAGTGACTATGGAACATGGAAATTCTTCCAAACCCATCGTTATGGATGGGACAATCACGATGATCGGTGATGAAATCCTATGTGCTTTGGCTAGATCCAATGATTTCATATCCAAAACAAGAAACATTAACTAATTTCGGGGCATATTTAAAGCACAAGTGAATATTTTTTAGATTTCATAGATTTTGTTGAAATTCCAGACTACACAAAGTGTTTAGCGAAGAACACATGGTGGGTAGAATCCCTATGTGTCAGAGCAATGGTTTGGGAAAAGATAAGGATTACACAGTATGTACTCGCCTTGACATGTTATGTAGTACCATTTCCTTGTAAAAAGTCTTGTGAAGAAACACACGACCAGGAACATTACATGTTCCAAGTAAACTTCTCTTCCTCACGAACAGCCTCTCTTGTGAACCATCTCACTATGTACTGAAGTACATGGACACGGGGTCTGAGTACATGGACAAGACCAACAGACAAGTCCTGGTTCCTTAATAGGAATGACTCATCATCTAGTCCACCTACATGGAGTGAACAAGATCATGGGGTGGGACTCATTTCCAACCCTAGACATGGCCATACATGTAAGAGGGGACACACACTGTGTGGCACCCATCACAAGTCATGTACTTTTTGAGATCATTTGAACAATCTTAAATTTTTTATATCTCCTTCATCTGAACTCATATGTTGGCCATCCACATGACTATATTGAGTGTATCTCCTCGTAGAACTCGATGGTTCCCTCAAAAGTGGATTTTGAGATACTATTTTGATGTTGTGGCTTGGCATAGAAAGAGACAACCCCTGATGATAGCATCAATCAGACTAGTTTACCGGTGTATTTCGAGCTGACCCATCAGTAGTGATGGGTAGCATAGTCCCTAACGATCAAATACCTGGATGACCCCTTAGAATGGCCGAGTTGGATAGTCCATGATGAAAATATATCATTCTAACCACTCAGTAGGGTTGGGTAGCATATTCAATGGGGAGAATATATCGGGCTTACCCCTCTTTAGTAATGGGATTGATAGTCCCAGATGAGCACATACCGGGTTTAACCTAGAGCAGTGCTAGGTAGCAATACCCTAATGAGCAGATATATGGATAACCCCTCAGCAAGGATGGGTTGCATAGTCGCCAATGAGAAGATACCGGGATGACCCCTCAATAGGGGTGGATATCATAGTCCCCAATGATTCAGAGTATCCCCTCGACTATGCCGACATAGTGGAAAGGAATGGTTTGACTTACCTAAGGCCTCAGAAGAATGAGGGTAGCATTCCCCCACTGAGATATATCCTTATAATTGTAGGTTCCGGGAGCAGCGGAAGTGCATTGGTGGGTTTACCCAACTTTAATTTTAACGTTAAACAACGTCCAATCCAAGATCCATCACTATTTAAAACTCCGAATCTTCGGAATACAATGAAGAATGAAAAGAAAATAATATTCCTGTAACTGTTGAGTTAGGATCATCATATGTTGGTTATAATTAATTTAATTAATTCATAAAATTACCTTGAAAGAATTCTTTCTTCGTTGGAGTCTCCATTCACTATACTATGATCCATCATTGTGCCATAGAATCTAAGTACAAGATTCCTCTAGTGGTGATCCACACATTCTCCACGTATCTATGGACGTCGCTGAAGGGATCTCTGGGTGCTAGCGCGGAAGAACCTTTTCTTGTGAAGTCTTCCTTCTACCGCCTTGATCCGGTGGAGGATCTCGCTCTCGTAACTTGAAAGCATTCTTGGTGGAAAGAGAATTCTCTCTTGGCTTGAGAGTATTTCCAAAACCCGTTGTGCATAACAATGGCTCTACGTTAATGAGAATAATTTAATTGGGATTATAATACTTAGAATAATAAAAAGAATTAACTACCTGAAAGCATTTAATCATTTCATTTAATTCTTATTAATACCCCATGTCTTAATAATGACAGTTGACTATCATTATTACTTGACATGCGCCTAACATATTACATTTAATATCATTTAAATAAATAAACAATATTTTCACATGAATCCGGAAAAACAAACTACACGGCGTGTATATAAATATACACGGCGTGTAGTTTTATTTTTTCATTTTATTTATTCCCTCCACCATATTTATTAGACCTTGAGTAATGGCTATTTATTTCTCAAATAACTGTAACTTCATTACTCGCTAAGAAATATATATATTATTTCACCCACAATATTTTCTCTCGAAAAACTAGTGTCGAAATAAATGCGATCGGGAATCCTTAAATAATTATTAAACCACAGTCGGGAATAATATTTATTTAACTTGTTAAATTAATATTTAACTGAGATAATGGACACACTTAGTGTGTGACCCTCTAGGCCTCTTTTTTAGTGGCATTAAATGGAGTCTACCTATATTCCAAGGTTAGCATCTAGAAACATGCCAAGGCACCCATAGATAATGAAGTTAACACCGCAATGACATGTCACCTCCCATGAATGCTTATCCTGTAATATAATACCATTGTCTCGATATCTCCAATAAAGTGGGTTTCATACTAGTTCCATCAACCCATGTGCTTGATTATTCTTTCTTTGACTTCCCTGAATTAAACTCGCCCATACCTTACCATGGACATGGATTTATTTAGGATATATCAATTCCATCAAATGACCTAAGATATCTACTTCCATTAGGGAATAGAAGGGACAAATCCTTTCTAGCAATATCTATTAATGCAGTATTACTCGTGATGTACCCAATGTATCCTACCTCACTGCGAACAATGTATCATCACCGTTTTCATCAATACATCTAAGTGCATGAGTTGTAACAACCATTAATAATAATCTTAAAGTCCAAGGACCAATACACACGTCTGTAGATAGGAACATCCAATGACACTATGAAATGTGGATTTCCAACTGCGGGTCTCGTTCTCATAATATCCTCCTGGATATTACCAAGGGCGCACACCATGAGAAGGTGCCTCAATGTTTTATGAGTCCTCACCCCTAATGACCTTTATTATTTGTGTCCCACAATTAACATCATATGGCCATAGAGCATATATTCATGAACAGTGTTATGGGACTTCTGGGTTCTCATCATAGTAGGGATCAACTACGACCAATTAATGCAACAGCTGTCGTTAGGACATTATCACATGGATTGTCACATAGAAGAATAATCAAGATGTGATAAGGAGTTTATTAACGAATAAAGTACAAATTAGTTGGTTCCAGACCACCAACTCCAACAGACTCCCACTTGGACTAGAGCCAACTTCTAACAACCTTTAACCCACTAGCTCTCACATGATATTCATGATTCTACTGAGATAGGCCTTTAGTCATGGGGTCCACCACGTTCTCTTCCATGGACACTCTTCTCACTGTAACTTCACCCCTTTGACATAAATCTCTCAAGAGGTGATACTTCCGGAGTGTGTGCGTTGTCCGTTGATGTGACCTTGGTTATTTTGCAAGATCCATCACTACAATATTATCACAATACAATGTAATGGGATCTTTACTACTAGGCACCACATCAAGCTCTAGGATAATTTTATGAATCCAGATGGCTTCCGTGGATGCATCAGAAGCCGCTATATACTCGGACTCCATTGTAGAATCGGCGACAACTGGCTGCTTCGAACTCTTCCAGTTCATAGCTCCTCCATTGAGACAGAAAACATATACAGATTGCAACTTCAGATCATTCTGATCTGTTTGAAAACCAGCATCAGCATAACCTCTGATGACAAGCTCCTCGTCTCCTCCATACACCAGGAACATATCCTTAGTTCTTCTCAGTTACTTAATGATAGTTTTTACAGCAGTCCAATGATGTTCTCCTAGATATTCTTGATACCTGCCTACCATGCTTAGTGCATAGGCAACATCAAGCCTAGTACATAACATGGCATACATGATAGATCCTATAGCCGAAGTGTAATGGATCTTACTCATTCAATATTTCTCCTGTTGTGTCTGGGGACATATTTTCTTAGAAAGATGTAAGCCATGTGACACTGGAACCAATCCCCTCTTGGATTGTTCCATACTAAATCTCTTTAGTATCTGGTCAATGTATGTACCCTGACTTAGACCAAGGAGTCTCTTGGATCTATCATGAATGATCTTGATCCCTAGAATGTAGGCTACTTCTCCCAATTCCTTCAGGGAGAAACACTTGTTCAACCAATCGTTAACTGACTCTAAGACTGGTACATCGTTTCCAATAAGTAATATGTCGTCAACATATACTACCAGGATAACGATCGCATTCCCATTAAACCTCTTATAAACACATGGATTACATTCGTTCTTAATGAAACCAAATTCCATTATAGCTTCATCAAATCGAATGTTCCATGACCTGGATGCTCGCTTTAATCCATAAATGGATTTCGGCAACTTTAAAACACGTTTGGTTTCACCTGGTGTCACAAAACCTTCTGGTTGTTCCCTATATACATCTTCCTGAAGGTTCCTGTTAAGGAATGATGTTTTGACATCCATTTGACAAATCTCATAGTCATGGTAAGCTACTATGGCAAGTATGATTCGTATGGATTTAAACATGGAAACTGGCGAAAAGGTTTCATCATAGCCAATTCCTTGACGATGTCTGAATCCTTTAGCCACTAGCCTTGCTTTATAGGTGCTAACTTGACCTTCCATATCTAGTTTTCTCTCTAATACCCATCTTTATCCCATAGTCTTTATATTAACTAGCTCATCGACCAGAACCCCGACTTGGTTCTGATACATGGAATCCATCTCAGAATTCATAGCTTCTAGCCATCTTGCAGCTTATGAGATTTTTACTGCTTCCTTATAGGATAGAGGTTCATCATTATCTTACAATAATGATTCACTATCCTCAGTGACTAGGAAACCAAATCTCTCTGGTTCCCTTACCTCTCTTGAGCTCCTACATAGTACTTGTGTTTCTGGAACATCTTCCACGGGGACATGTGGAACTTGTTCCTGTACCAACTCCTGTGTATCTTGAGCATCAACTTCGTCGAAGTAAATCATGCTCCAACTATCCTTGTTGACGATGTACTCTCTCTCAAGAAAGACAGATTTCCTGGCGATAATCACTTTCTTGTCTGAAGGGTTATATAGGTAATATTCTTTTGTTTCCTTGGGATATCCTATAAAGATACACCTCATGCTCTGGGGTGCTATATTGTTTCCTAAGAAGGCCTTATCAAATGCCTTGCATCCTCATACATGTGTGTGTGACAAAGTGGGTTTCCTTCTATTCCATAACTCGGATGGAATTCCATTTTCCGCCTTAGTTGGTACTCGGTTTAATGTGTATGCTGCATTTTATAATTCATATCCCCAAAAGGATAATGGAAGATCCGCATGACACATCATCAACCTCACCATCTCCAAAATGGTGTGGTTCCTACTTTCACTAACACCATTCCACTATGGTGTATAAGGAGGAGTGAGCTGAGATAGAATCCCAGACTCCCGTAGAAGATCGATGAACTCTTGGTTCATATATTCTCCACCTCGATCTGATCGATATCTTATTACCAATATGATTCTATAATTCATTCGTGAATTCCTTAAATTTTTCTAAGGCTTATAACTTATACCTCATTAAGTAGACATAGCCATATCTACTCAAATCACTAGTAAAAGTAATGAAGTAAGAATATCCACCTCTAGATTCTACTGAGAATGGTCCACACACATTCATGTGTACCAATCCTAGAAGCTCTATGGCCCTTTCACCATGTCCACCAAAAGGTGGCTTGGTCATTTTTCCTTTTAATCAAGCATGTCATCTATCAAGTGGTTTTAGCTCAGTATAGTCTAAATAGAAATCTTGGTAGATCTTTGTCAAGCACTTCTCGTTCACATGACCAAGACGGTGATGCCACAACTGGGTGAGGTATGAGTCATGTGAGTTTGTTTTGTTATCGATTACCAACACTTAGTTTTATTAATTTAATACATAAAAACCATTATTCAAATGTGCCATACCATAACATACGTTGTTCTTATAAAAGAGACAACCCTTATTTACGAACTTCAAAACAAATCCATCCATATCCAAATAAGATACAAAAATTATTTTCTTGGTAACACTAGGAAAAAAATAATAGTTATGTGAAACCAAAATCATCCCAGTCGGCAATGAGAGGTGGTAGTCGCCAATAGCCAATGCAGCTAGCCTTGCGCCATTGGAAGGTTGAAGATCCACCTATCCTCTGGCAATATTTCTAAATATACTTGGTTCCTACATTTGAAAATAGATGTGAGCCCCAAAAGCTGAATCTAATACCCAATGTGTAGAAATAGAAAGATTGCACTCAATAACGAACGCACCTTTAGCGTCCCCACGCTTCAGGGTGCATTTCTTCTTCTAGTGGCCCTACTTGTCACATGATAAACACACCACCTCCCATTCCTTGCCCTGCCTCTGGATCTTCCCCTTCTTGGAGTGACGGTGCTCGGGGGCTTCAGACCGTTTATAATTCTTTGGCCCCTTTGCCTTATCCTTCCTTTTCTTGTTCACCATAAGGACTGCGGGTTTTTCACACCCCATGTCCTTGTCTACCTGGTGAATCAAGGTCAGAAGCAATGACATACTCTTCTCATTTCCACTCATGTTATAGTTGACAATGAAGCTAGAGATGGTCTTGGGCAGTGATGATAGGATGAGATCTGTACACAACTCATCTGGGAATTTAATCCCAAAGATGTCCAGGCATTCAATGTAGCCAATAAGATTGACTACATGAGGCCCAACTTGCATAGACTCTCCAAACATTATGGTAAACAAAGTATTGGATATCTCATACCTCTCTTGTCTCACCTTCTCTTGGTAGAGATCTTTAAGGTGAGACATCATGTTATAGGCTTCCATGTTTTCATGTTGCTTCAAGAGCTCATTAGACATGACTGATAGCATGAAACACTGAACATATATGGAATCATCCATGTGTTTCATGTAGAGAGATAATTCCTCATCACTAGCCTCTTTCCTAGGCCCAACTGGAATATGCTCTTCCAGCACATTCAATTTCATTTCGTGGCGAAGGACGACGCGTAAACGCCTCTGCCACTCTTGGAAACTGGTGCTAGTGAGAAGGTTTTTCTTCTTGAGTATGGTGTGCAATTATATGTTTGAAGTCATTTTCTTGCCATTTCTACAAAATAATACAAGCAATGGTTTAGTAATTTATTACAAAAATTGAGACAAATAAATAAATTAATACTTATTAGTCTTCCACTGTTTTACTGAAATCTAGTAGCCCACACCATTAACTTCAGAATATTCTGTTTCCTGAATATTCTAGTGTAAATGATCCATATTTCCCTTCGAATTACCCCAACTAGGGTTGGTCAAGCAACTTGAAGGGTTTTTGTTAGGCATTCCAAATGCCAACTGCATTAACTCACAGCTCCTTGATCAGTTGAGTGGACTCCCCAATCCTGAAATCCTTTTATTTTGGATTTCCTCAACCTTTGCCTCTTGGTCACACCAAGTACTATTGTGGTAGTCAACCATTGATGCGAACCAATTCAAGTCAGCCCATAACCTTGAATTAGAATTCCCCAATAATTGAAAGCACCCCAACTAGGGTTGGTCAAACACTTTACACTATGGTTCGATTCTAACCAAGATTATGGAAGGCTATACCGACTTAATATTTCTTTTGAGGGATTTTATCCTTTTACATAAATTTCCATTTTATTATCTTTGATTACATTCTTGTTAATATTAAGTGGGATATACTTAAGTGATTGACCATGTCTAAGATAATATTTACGTATAAGCCGGTTTTATTTTAGTTCCATCTTGCATGCTCATTTAATTAATTAATTGTGTGATCGTGACAACACACCCACAATAAATAAACCATGAAACTGATAGAAATAAAATAAATGGTATGATCACGAGCTTTTCTATAGGTTAGTTTTTCTAGCGGTTGATAAACAAACCCAAGACCGAGGGGAGAAACACCTTTAACCTTTCGGGATCATGTTTACAGCTTTCCACCTGTCCAACTTTGTATCTCCTTGGATTTGTTTCACCTTGGCTCCTAACTTGAGCCGCCTCCACTTTCTTGGGAGCTCCATCCATTACATATGTATTTATCTCACACACAGGTGAGGGGTAAAAGGGGTTTTTACATAAAAGAATCCTTGGGTGCACCGAACCTACATATTAATGAGGAGATGGCTCGTAGGCCAACAAATTTAATTTACATAAATAAATTAAAAGAAACCATTCACATACAAAGGTCTTGGACTATCTCATGATCATCCATACATGCAATAATATTTACTCATAAATAAAACTAGCATTCAATTATTTAATCATTCTTGTTTAAGATAAATCACACTCGAATCAATTAATTATATTTAATTAATCAATCCTTTTATCTTAAACACTTTTCTGAACGTCCTTGAGATTCTCATGTATCATAATTTTAAACAAATAAATTCATTTAAAATTATCCTTGTATGTAACTTGTACCTTGGAGGCAACCCGATGAACTCCCAATTAGTACACAGATGTTAAATTAAAGACATATATATAAAACACCTATCATGTGTCGTGCCTCAAATTTACGCCTGCACTATGGTACATGTATCAAGGGTTTGTATAATATAATAATAAATTTTAATAAATATGCGTAATTTGGGTAAGTACATGGTGTGTAGTTCCGACTACACGGCGTGTACTTTTCTTCACCGTCCATCCGATGTAAATGCCCAGGGATAGTGTGTTTGAATGTAATTTAGAAATTTTTCATAATACACGATGTGGTCTGTGGGACACACGTCGTGTAGTTTGCACATTACATGGTTTCCAGCCAGGCAAGCTGTGTATGGGGTACACGGCCCAACCCTAACCCGAAGGGACTACACGCCATGTTCATTGGACTACACGGCGTGTACTCCAGAAATTGTGTGCCACCTGTTTCTAGTCAACACATGGTGTCTTAAATTCTTAGAAAGAATCCGATACACGGCCTGATTTGGCGAATTAGTCAATGCATTGAACCTAGACTACATGTCATGTACTTCCGAATACACGTCGTGTATTCCGGTGTTGTACGACCAAAAACGTTTGGCTCCTCTGGATGAGTTACTCTATTTTATTTTAATCAAAATTTAAAGAAAAATTTGTTTATGTGAGGTGAACGAGAAACGAGGGAGGAGGAACAGATCTCAAGATTCAAATTTCCAGAACAATTAAACATGAATTGAAATAACTAAATTATTAAATGCGTAAATCAACAATAAAAAACTAAATAATTATAATCAAAGATATGACCCCTCCGATACCACTTGTAGGTTCCGGGCATAGCGGAAGCACGTTGGTGGGTTTACCCAACTTTAATTTTAACGTTAAACAACGTTCAATCCAAGATCCATCACGATTAAAAATGCCGGATCTTCAGTATATAATGAAGAACGAAAAGAAAAGCAGTGTCCCAGAACCGTTGAGATAGGTTCATCATATGTTGGTTATAATTAATTTCATTAATTCATAAGAATTACTTCGATGGAATTATTTCTTCGTTGGAGTCTCCAGTCACGATCCTGTGATCCGTCATTATGTCATAGAATCCAAGTATAGGATTCCTCTAGTGGTGATCCACACGCACTCCATGTATCTCTAGAAGTCGCCGAAGGGATCTCCGAGTGCTAGCATGGAAGAACCTTCGCTTGCGATGTACGCCTTCTACCGCATTGATCCGGTGGAGGATCTCGCTCTCCTAACTTTAAAGCATTCTTGGTGGAAAGATAATTCTCTATTGGCTTGAGAGTATTTCCAAAACCCATTGTGCACAACAATGACTCTACGTCAATGAGAATAATGTAATTGGGATTATAATACTTAGAATAATAAAATGAATTAATTTCCCGACATCATTTAATCATTTAATTTAATTCTTATTAATAACCCATGGCTTAATAATGAAAATTGAAAATCATTATTACTTGACATGAAACTAACATATTACATTTAATACCATTTAATTAAATAAACAATATTTTCTCACGAATCCAGAAAAACAAACTACACGGCGTGTATATAAATATACACAGCGTGTACTTTTATTTTATCATTTTATTTATTTCCTCCACCATATTTATTAGACCTTGAGTAATAGCTATGTATTTCTCAAATAAATGTAACTGCATTACTCAATAATAAATATATATATTATTTTGCCAAAAATATATTCTCTCAAATAACCAGTGTCGAAATAAATGCGACCAAAAATCCTTAAATAATTATTAAACCACAGTCGAGAATAATCTTTATTTAACCTGTAAAATTAATATTTAACTGAGATACATGGAAAAACTTAGTGTGTGACCATCTAGGCCTCTTTCTCAGTGGCATTAGGTGGAGTCTGCCTAAAGTCCAAGGTTAGCGTCTAGAAAAATGCCAAGGCACCCATAGAGAAAGAAGTTAACGCCGCAATGATGTATCCCCTCCCACAAACGCTTATCATGTAATATAATCCCTTTGTCTCGATATCTTTAATCAAGTGGGTTGCACGCTAGTGCCATCAACCCATGTGCTCAATTATTCTTTCTTTGACTTCCTGGAATTGAACTCGCCCATACCTTACCATGGACATGGATTTATTTAGGCGATATCAATTCCATCAAAGGTCCTAAGATATATACTTCTGTTATGGAACAGAAGGGACAAATCCTTTCCTGCATTATCTATTAATGCAGTATTACTCATGACGCACCCAACGTATCCTACCTCGCTGCGAACAGTGTTTCGTCACAGTTTTCGTCAATACATCTAAGTGCGTGAGTTGTAACACCAATTAATAATAATCTTAATGTCTAAGGACCAATACACACGTCCGTAGATAGGAACATCCAATGACACTATGAAATGTGGATTTCCTACTAGAGGGTCTCGTTCTCATAATATCCTCCGGGATATTACCAAGGGCGCACACCATGAGAAGGTACCTCAATGTTTTTTGAGTCCTCACCCCTAATGACCTGTATTATTTGTGTCCCTCAAATAATATCATATGTCCATAGAACATATATTCAAGAACAGTGTTATGGAACTTTTGGGTTCTCATCATAGTAGGGATCCTATATGACCCATTAATGCAAAAACTATCCTTAGGACATTATCACAAGAATTTTCATGCAGATGAACAATCAAGATGTGATAAGGCTTTTATTAACGAATGAAGTACAAATTAGTTGGTTCTAGACCACCAAATCCAACAATAATTCATCCTAAAACCATGTGGGTGAGTGATGTTATTAATATTTTCATGACATATTATCTACCCCCTTACTGATTTTATATGAAATGTGCATAATTTGTGTGAAATATTAATGTTTTAATACTAAGTATAATTTTTGAGCATTTTTAGAAGTAGTCCAATTGAGTCAGTTTACTATTTTTTATAACTCTCACCCTAATGATCCATATTATGTGGTTCATGTTTTTTAGTATTCCTAATTCAATATAGAACATTTAATTATAAAGGACCATGGTCCAATTCTTCCATTTGAAGGATCACAGGGACCACACAAGAAGACCCAATGAATTTGTGAAGAAACTGGACCAGCCATGATGATTGAGTTACTGGTCTAAATCCTGATACCAAAATTTTATGAATCTCTACCATATGTTCTTGATTATCCAAAATAATCCTGGATAAAAATTTTAGGGTCGAACTCCAAGAACAAAGGGCCCAAATGAAGCCCTAAATTCTAGCCCACCATTCTGGATGGGAATTAAAATCCAGACACTATTCATGACATATCTCACGATGTAATCATAAATTTGAGCTGCTATTTTTCAGTGTAAAAGAAAAGATATAGCCGGACAAAATTTTTGAAGAAATATTTCGTCTTTGAAGGTATCTTCTTATTCAAAAACCCTTTCACATTTTGGACTTCAAAAAAATCGGATTAAAATGGAAAGATTAACTTTTTTTAATAAACAGGCCATCACATTGGCTCCATAGGTCCAAATGACTCCAAATTTTGAGAGAGGTCGGCCATCCTTAGTATCTAAAACATTTTAGAAGGATATATCTAGAGATTCAGCTATCTGTATAGCCTAAATGGAAATTCAAATGGAGGGATATATTGGGAATGAAAATAGTCCACTTCATTGGGCTATAAATGCATCCCCCTCTTCTCCATCAAAGGGGTTGGAATTTCAGAAGGGAGGATCATAAATTGGCATGAACAAAGCTAGAGAAAAGGCTTGGGAGGACCTTCCATACTCATGTTTTCACTTGAGATACCCTTCCTCTTCTCTTTGTTTCCTTTCACTTTTGTGTTGTTCTTTATTTGTAATACTGTAAGTTTTTTTTTAATTCTATTTTAATGCATGTTTCTTCTTCAACATATCTTATTATCATCCACCTTCAGTAGTTTAATATTAATGTTTTTTAAATAGTTTAAATACATTTGAATTAACTTCCCTTATTTTTCTTCCTCATTCAATCGAAAGTCCGGTTTTTTAATTGTTATCATTGTTCGCGTGTGTGTGTGTTTGACGTACCGCTCTTTTCTAATCCCTTTATTTTTCTTCTATTGATAATTCATCATCATAAATATATAAACCAGATTAATAATAAAATCAATGGATGATTAAATATATTATTGGTGTGAGGAAAAATTTAGGAATGTTAAGTGATTGAGAGTATTTTCTCGATTAATATTCTTTAATTTAACATTGTGTATGCTGGAATTGACATGTCATGGATTAATGACATGTTTTGTTTAATGTGTGGTTTCCATGGATTATTGGAACCAAAAATTCACTAACATCAACATGATATGGTTGAGATTAGAACACTAAGTTAAGTTAAGGCTTGGATTAAACCCTTAACACTTAGTAATTTAATCAACATTATCATGCGAAGTGGGTGTTAAATTAACTTCAATATAAAGCAATGCTCTAGGATATCCCAAACTCAACTACCAAAAAATGAACTCACCCTAATATTGATCATGTTTTTAAATAAAACACCAATCATTAATAACTTAATTTAATCTCTGCAAACAAACCCCTCAATCAGAATACAATCAACTAAAAACAAATGACTATTACAAAGTATCATCACCGAGGATTCGACCCGAGTGCTGCTATACACATTTGTAGATCACCAGAACCATGAATGGTTGATAGGTGACAATCGAAAAATAATTTAAAATGGCTCCATTACTGGGGATGGGGCTTTATTTAGTCATTAAATTCTGGTTATTGTAAAAAAACCAAAAAAACAAATTTTAAAAAAAATTGAAAAAAAACACCAAGAAAAACCTACCTTCCTCATAAAAATCATAAACTCAAAACACAAAGAAAAAAAACCCTTTTCCTCTTTCTTCCAACAACTTTCTGAATGCCTCGTAGACTTCCAAACAATCCCTAGGATTTTTTTTGACTTTGATATTGAGTGAACACTTCGCCAACATTGGAGTAACATAAGAGATAATCAAATAATTCAAGAACAAGTCCTTGTCCAACCAATTGAATTAGATATGTCCAACCATAGGGAATAAACACTTAACGAACTTGCTGCCCCTGATATGAACTACCAACATCTTGGTATTCAATATCCAAACATAGAGGCTGACTTTGAACTCAAATCAGGGTTGAATCATCTTCTTCCTTATTTCCACAGGCTAGCCGGTGAAGATCAACATCTTCAACTTAAAGCGTTCCAAGTGGAGTTCTCTACCATGAAGCCTAATGGGGTTTCTGAGGAACAAATAAAACTCAAAGAATTCCCTTTCTCCCTAGCTGACACTACTAAGTCATGGCTCTACTACCTTCTTCCTGGTTCCATAACCACATGGAATTACATGAAGTGACTCTTCTTAGAAATTTTTTCCCTACTTCTTGTACTGCTTCTATCCGAAAGGAAATAAGTGGTATCCGTCAGTTCCTAAGTGAGTCACTCCACGAATACTCGGAGAGGTTCAAGAAGCTTGTTGTAACATACCCACACAACCAAATTCCTTCCCAAATATTGATCCAATAATTCTGTGAGGGGTTATTGGCTGTGGTGAGAAATCTCATTGATGCCGTAAGTGGTGGTGCTCTTGTTGATAAAACTCCTGCAACTGCAAGAGATCTCATAAGTAACATGGCTAAAAACACAAAAAAATTACATACTCAAGCACATGCTCAAGTCAAACAAGCCCAAGATAATAAATCAATTCAGCCGAACAAGATGACCAAGTGGATGAGTGAACTTACAGGTCTTATGCGACAACTAGTTGTGGCTACCGAATCCCCAACCTCATATTCTTTACAATTAATGTTCCCTGGACCTATCAAAAACTGTGGAATCTGTAACTCTTCATCTCATCCAATAGACACAAGTCCACAACATCAAGAGGATCAATCTGATTCACCTAGACTAATAGAGCTTAATGTAGCATATGCTCAGCGGAACACCAACTCTCAACTATCAGGTCAGTTTGTTAGAAACTTCAACTAACGTCACTCTAAGACCTTCTCTTCTTCCTATAACCAAGGCTTGAGGTATGGTAATCCCATCTCTCATCCTCCTCAATTCCATCCTCAAAACCCAAACCAGTTTCAATATGGTCAAGGTGTTGGTAATTTCAAGAAACCTTATCCTTTTATTCCTCTTCCTCAAAAGAAACAATCCTCCTCTTAGATTCCATTATCCTAGTGAGCCTTCCCAATTCGAAAAAAATACAATCGATTGCCCAAGAACCAAAATCCAGGTAATCCCTATTTGGGACAAGCCTCTTATTCCAAGAAACCATGGGAAAGTGCAGTGGAAGATCTTTACTCCTTCACCCATTCCAGCCTCAAGAACATTGAAACCCAAATTGGTCAACATGCATCCCACCTTAGTCAGAAGCAACCATCCCATTATTCCCAACTTCCACCTCAACCATTACCCAACCCCAAGGGGAATGTATGTGCAATTTTACTTAGATCAGGAAAGAAAATTGTTATACCTCATGATAAGTCATATAAACCACATTTAAATGTTTACCTAGAAAATGAAAAGAAAAAGAAACTTGAAAAGGAACCTAAAACCATTCCCTCACCTCCTTCAATTCCACTTTGGAACCCAATTCCTTTTCCTCAAGTCGTTTCTAATCCAAAGAAGTCCGTTGAACCAAATCCATAATTGCTCAACATGTTTAGACGTGTTGAAGTCAACATTTCCCTGTTAGATGCCATAAAACAAATTCCTATGTATGCCAAGTTTATCAAGGAGTTGTGTACCCACAAGAGGCAACTTAGGACCTTCGAAAATGTTTCCACCTAGTAGTCAATTCCCATAACATTCAAAGAACTTGGGAACTTTACAGTTCCATGACAAATTGGAAGTTCCATATTTGATGATGCACTAATAGACTTAGGGGACTCAATTAATGTCATCCCAAATCTATATTCTCCAACCTTGGTCTAGGTCCCTTACATCCAACAGGTGTTGTCATTCAATTGGCCAATCGAAGCACGACCAGTCCTGAGGGTATAATTGAGGATGTCCTTGTTCGAGTCAATGATCATATCTTCCCTATTGATTTCTATGTCCCTGACATGGAAGGTGAGATGAACTCTTCTAGATCTCCCCTAATTCTATGAAGACCATTCCTCATGACTGCGAGAACCATGATTTATGTCCATCCAGGAATCTTATCCATGGAATTTAGTGACCGACTGGTCAACATCAACATTTTCCAAGCCATGCAATACCCATATGAGGATCACTCTGCATTCTCAATCCATGCTTCTCAGGACAATTCTATGAGTCAATTGAACCCCAATCCACCATGTTCTTCATGTTCTAATTACAAAGAATCTTGTGAAATATGAACCATGATTAACAAAGTATTAAATAGTGAAGTTGATATGGACCTTTCATTCATAGACTGTATCAATCTAGAAGATCTTAAAAACACTCTTGAATCCCACATCAATTCTGATATCTACTGCTTTACCTAGGACAATGTTAAGGAAAATGAATCTAAAGAAACTAAAGTCCCTTATTCCATTCCTGAGTTGTCTAACCTAAAAATGAAAGATGATATTAATCTAAAACCTCTTCTTGAACACCTAAAATATGAAATCCTTTTCCATGATCTCTCATATCCTGTCATTATCTGTACTTCACTTACTGAAACCGGAGTGTCCAAAATTATTCAGGTGTTAGAGGAAAACAAAAAAGGCTATAGGTTGGATCTGAGATGACATACCAGGAATCAATCCTACCGTTTTCATGCATAAAATCCATCTTAAGGAGTCATACAAACCAATTAGACAACCATAAAGAAGACTCAATACACTCATACTAGAGGTAGTTAGGGAAGATATCAACAAGCTTCTTCAAGCTGGTATTATCTACCCAATTTTTAATAGTGAATGGGTTATTCAAATTCAAGTTGTACCTATGAAGGGTGGGATAACTGTTGTCCCAAATGAACATGGAGAGGTAGTCATAACTTGAGTGAAGAAAAAATGGCGTCTGTGCATCGACTATATGAAATTGAATGTTGAAGCAATAAAAGATCACTACCCTCTTCCATTCATTGATCAAATGCTGGAACGATTAGCCAGAAAGTCACACTATTGCTTTCTTGATGGATACATCGGCTACTTCCAAATCCCAATCGCACATAAGGACCAAGAAAAAACTACTTTAACATTCCCCTTTGGAACATATGCATATAAAAGAATGCCTTTTGGCCTTTGCAATAATCCTACAACATTCCAGAGGTGTATGATGCATATCTTTTCAGAATTCATTGAACACTTCATGGAAGACTTCATTGATTAATTCACCATTTATGGTGAGTTATTTGAATCTTGTTTGAATTTACTCTCTCTAGTCCTCCAAAAGTGTGTCAAGTGTAACCCTGTGTTAAATTTTGAAAAATGTAAGTTCATGTTTACAAATGGGAGTGTTCTAGGGAACATTATTTCAAAATATGGTATTGAAGTTGATCCTACCAAAATTGAAGTGATTCAATAAATTTTTGAACCCAACTCTGTTTGAGACATCCATTCATTCCTTGGTCATGCTGGTTTCTGTCGGCGATTCATCCATAACATCAATAAAATTTCCCTCCCACTCACTCGGTTTAACCAAAATGATATCCCTTTTCATTTCGATGAGGTTTACAAGAGATAATTTGTTGAACTCAAAACTGTTCTAACATCCACCCCAATAATCCAACCCCCAAATTGGTCCTTACCCTTTGAGTTAATGTGTGATGATTCTGATAGAGCCGTTGGAGATGCTATTAGTAAAATAAGAGAAAGAATACCTCATGTAATCTATTATGCCTCAAAAACATTGGATGAAACTAAATATCACTACACTTTCACTAAAAAGAAACTTTAGGAGTGGTTTTTTCCTTAGATAAATTTTGGCCCTATCTTTTAGGTGCCAAAATCATCATCTTCATAGACCATTCTGCTGTAAAGTTCTTACTCAAGAAAAGTGATTACAAACCGAGGAGAATAAGATGGATCCTAATTATCTAAGATTATGAAATTGAAATAAAAGATATACTAGGAAAAAAAACCCTATGGCTAATTACTTGAGTAAAATTTAAAATTCTTCTCTTTCTAAAATCATCGATCATTAATTCCCCACTGAGAACCTTTCATCTCTCACTCAAAAAATACAATGGTATGTCCGATTTGTAAATTACTTGGTTTCTGGTGTTTTTACTGAAAAGTTAACAAAAGAACAACAAATGAAGAATAAAATTGACTCAAAATACTATTTTTGGGATGAAAATAATAATTAGAAAACTGGTTCTGACATGGAAATAAAGAGATGTATCGACGAAATTGATCATTCTTCTATATTAGAATTCTTTCACTCACTTCCTGGAGGTGTCCACTTTGGACCACAAAGGACATCCAGAAAGGTCCTAGACTCTGGATTCTTCTAGCCTTCACTCTTCAAGGACTCACATGAGTTTTGTCAATCATGTCCCACATTCCAAAATTTTTAAACAATTTCAAAGAGAAGTGAAATACCCCAAAAGCCTTTAATTTTCTGGGCGATCATCGATGTTTGGGTTATCGATTTCATGGGACCATTGCCCCCTTCCAATGGATTCTCATACATACTTCTTGAGTTTGATTATGTTTCTAGGTGGGTCTAGGACAAACCCACTAGAAAGGATGATCCACATAATGTTAGTGAGTTTCTAAAGACACACATCTTCCACAGATTTGTCATGCCTCGTGCCTTGATCAGTGAATATGAACCCATTTCTGTAATAGAACCATGGAATATATTCTGAAAAAGAATGGGGTTGTACATAAAAATTCAACTGAATATCACACCCAAAAAAATGGAATAACAAAAAATTATAATAGACATGTGAACAGAGTTCTTGAGAGAATTTTAAAACCCACCAGAAAAGACTGGCCTAAAAGACTTGGTGAAACACATTGGGATTATCGAACTTCCTATAAAACACCCATTGGGATGTCTTCTTTTTGGAAAGTTTTTGGTAAACCATGTCATCTACCAGTTAAAATCCAACATAAATCTTTTTGGGTAGTGAAAAATTGTAATTTTGATCTTGAAAATCGGGTGAAGAATGATTGTGGCAATTGGCTGAACTGGAGGAGCTTCGACTTGATTTTTATGAGAATTATAATCTCTAAAAAGAAAAATAAAAGGAACTCCATGATAAACACATCTAGAGAAAGGTATTTCATTAAAGTGAAAAGGTAATTCTCTTCAATTATTGATTTTGGCTTCATCGAGGTAAGATTAATTCTCATTGGGAAGGTCCTTTTGTTATTACGAATCTTTACCCATTTGGTGCAGTGAAAGTACAAGACCCCTCTTCTAAAAGGACATTCACGGTTAATGGACATTGGTTAAAGCATCACCATGAGATGACACACAATCCTAGATCAACATCGACTTCCACCAGATCCCCAACTTCTACAGTCGACCCACCACTAGATGGAGATGGTGACCCTCCAAATCCAAACCAGGGGGCACATCTTTACATTTTACTCTATTTATCTCTTCCTATCTCTTACTCTTTCTTCTTCTTCTAATCTATTTAATTTTTTACCACATTATTAATCAAACCCTTTATTTTTCTTTTTATCTTTTGTGTTGGTGTATCTTTGTTAAAAACATAAAAAAATAAACAAAAACAAACCAAAAAAAGCATCATCACAAAAAAAATATACAAAAAAATCAAGAGTCATGATTACTTAGCTTCCAATTTTCAAATTCTGTCCAACCATTTTGGGGAGTTAACATACATGTTTTCACCTCAATTTTTTTTATTTTCATCATGACTTTGGATAAATAATTTTGTGTCAAAAATAACAAATTTTTAATGCTCAATTTTTTCTTTGGAAAATGATTTTCCCAAACCGTGAGGAACAACATTTGCTTTCATGCCAAGGCCAACTATGGACATCTTTTATAAATGTGCCTTTTCACCCACATTTGCGAGTCTTGAGTTTGTGGACCTTGAAGCTAAATTTCCTACTTTAGTGTTCATTAATATTATAGAGGAATTTTTTGAACCACATGATATTCACAATAGCCAAATAGCCTCTCATTTCACTTAAATTAATCCTCCTTTTGAAATCCCATTCAAGCCTATGAAAACATTTTCTTTGATATCCACATTACAAGCCCAATACCTTTTCCCAACCAATATCAATATGGATTTTCATTGCATAATTTTATTAAATTTAAGTGTGGGGGGGGGGATGGATTTCATTATGGGAACCCTTTATTGATTTCACCATGTTATTATATGATTGACGGTAAGCATCCATTTCAGTGTGGGGGAGAGGTTTTCATTTAGTGTGTTTTGGGTAATGTAATGTACTTTCATTTCTATAATTTTGTAAATGTTATTGACAAGTGTTCAAAAAAATCACCAAAATAAAAAAAAAGAAAAAGAAAAAAATAGAACAAATAAAACTGGGTTGTTTCTTGGGTAGTTCAAAAATCACTCTTACTCAACCTTTGATCTTGTTATAAATATTAAAATTGGTGTCATGAGGAGATCAATCATGGTTTGGTATATGAGTGTGATATCTTTTTGAAGTTCAACTTTAGAAAAAGGAGAAAAAAAAGAAAAAAAGAAAAAAAGAACACTTAAATTATATTCTTATGTCATTTGGAGAAGTTTTGTGCTTTCTAAATATTTCATCTTCTCATCAACTTCAAAATTTAATCCTCTATTGTGTCTTTTTTCAAACAATCATTCCCCTATAAATATGTGGTTTCATTTCCTTCCATGTTTTACTTCAAAAAAACTGTGAATTTCTTTTTCTATGTTGGTGTTTTACCCCTCTTCTTATCCATCAAGGACATTATATTACTACCATCCCATAGACACAGAAAAACCCCTTAAAAAGACCTCTTGATTATTATGCACTTTGGATAGGGATTGGATGTTGAGAGCTCTTTCAAACTATAAGATTTTCACTTTTGGTTGGTGAAAGAGTGAACCTCTACAAATGAATTTTATCATCTTGAGAGGTGTGAGTTTTGAGTGTCCATATTTTTCATTTCAAAATTTGAGCATGAAAAAAATGAATTAGTTTTGGAACATTGTTTCTATAACAACCTGTGGTTAAATTCAAAATGGATGAGTGAAATTGTCTAAACCTCCCCAGATTGGGGAAAACAAAATTTTAATATCTGTTGGTGAGTGAAAATGATTTTCTTATTTTTAATATTTATTGAACATGGGGACATGCACAATAATATGTGTGGTAGAGTTGATGTTATTAATATTTTCATGACTTATTATATACCCCCTTTACTGATTTTTTATGAAATGTGCATAATTTATGGGAAATATAAATGTTTTAATACTAAGTATAATTTTTGAGCATTTTTATAAGTATTCCAAGTGATTCAGTTTACTATTTTATTTATAAATATTACCATAAGGATCCAAATTTTGTGGTTATTAATTTTTAGGATTCCTAATTCAATATACAACACTTCATTAGGAGGGATCATGGGCCAATTCTGCCATTTGAAAGATCACATGGACCACACAAGATTACCCAATGAATTTGTGAAAAAACTGGACCAGCCAGGATGATTGAGCTACTGGTCAAAATACCTTAGCCCAACTTTTATGAAAATATAACATATGTTCTTTATTAGCCAAAAGAATCATGGATAAAAATTTTAGGGCCCAAACCCAAGAATAAGGATCCAAAATGAAGCTTTGAAGTATAGCCCACCAGTCGGGAATTAAAATCTGGACACTATTAATGACATATCTAATGATATAATAATCAAATCGAGCTGAGGTGTTTCAGTATGAAAGAGGATATATAGGTGGCCGATTGTGATGAAGAAATAATTTGGCTTTGAAGGCATCTTCATATTAAAAACCCTTTATAATTTTGGACATAAAAAATATTGGATTTGAATGGATAGATTAAATTTGTTTAATCAACCGACCATAACATTGGTTCCATAGCTTTAAATAACTCCAACATTTGAGGGAGGTCGGCCAACTTTATTATCTACAACTTTGATGTAGGAGATATCTCAGCATTCGGATTTCTGAATAGCCAACATGGCGATTCAAGTGGAGTGATAGATTGGGAATGAAAACAGTACACTTCCTTGGGCTATAAATGCACCCCCCTCCTCTCCTTCAATGGGGTTGGAATTTCAGAATTTAAGAGCATCAATTGGCACGTCAAAATCCTTTAAAAAGGCTTGGGAGGACCTTCCATACTCATTTTTTCAATTGAGATACCCTTCCTCCTCTCTTTGTTTCCTTTCACTTTTGTGTTGTTCTTCGTTTGTAATCTTGTAAGTTTGTTTTTTGAAATTCTATTTTAATGCATGTTTCTTCTTCAATATCTATTATTATCATCCAACTACTATAGTTTAATATTAATTTTTTTAATTTTTTTAAATATAGTTGAATTCCCTTCCATTATTTTTCTTCCTCGTTCAATCGAAAGTCCATTTTTATAATTCTCATCATTGTTCCCGTGTGTCTGTTCGACGTACCACTCTTTTCTAATCCCTTTCTTTTTCTTCTATTATTAATTCACCATAAAAAATATATAAACTAGATTAATATTATTATCAATGGCTGAGAGAACATATTATTGGCGTGAGTCAAAATTTAGGGATGTTAAGTGATTTAGAGTATTTTCTAGATGAATATTCTTTAATTTAACAATGTGTATGCTGGACATAACATGTCATGGATTAGTGACTTGTTTTGATTAATGTGGGGTTTATGTGGATTATTGGAACCATAAATACACTACCATCATCAATCTCTGATTGAGATTAGAACACTAAGTTATGTTAATGCTTGGATTAAATCCTTAACACTTAGTAATTACAATCAACATTATCTTGCGAAGTGGGTGTTAAATTAACTAAAATACAAAGAAAAGCTCTAGGATATCACAAGCTTAACTCCCTAAAAATGAAATCACCCCAATATTTATCAAATTGTAAAATAAAACACCAATCATTAATCACTTCATTTAAGCTCTGCAAACAAACCCCCAAATCAGAATACAATCAACTAAAAACAAACGACTATTATAATGTATCATCGCCGAGGATTCGACCCTAGTTCTGCTATACACATTAGCAGAGCACTGGAGCCTTGACCGGTCAATAGGAAACAATCGTCCGAGCGTTTCAGTGATTAAGTGCAAACCAAAAAGGATAGTTTTGAGGTGAATGGATTTGATCCCCATTGACATGGGCCTCCTTGGAAGATGTGATGAGGCATTGGGAATTGCAGGTTTTATTACATGGAACTAATGGATACTAACTTTCATAGGCTAAGATATGAAATAGATATCTCCCTAATATCTCATTCTTTCATTATTGAGAATATATATATATATATATATATTCAATTTATAGTTCCAACTCCTTTGTTTTTGGTTACTCTTCTTCCAGTAGTGGTGAATATGTGCATGGTATACCACATTCTTTCTATGTCTATCTTATTTTGTTTGGACAAATATACTCTCCTACAATATATATAGAATAATCGATGAGAAGATAAAATTCCTACCATTTCTATCTTCTATTATATGGATTATCCTACTTCACTCTTTTGTTGGGTTGAACTATACTCCTTTTTTATACATTGTCCTACACGTATTTCCTTTTCAGAGTATCATTGACGGAACCCCTTCACCTTTTTGGGGAATCCTATATAGTAATTTTATACTTTCCACTGAATGGGATTTACTCATCTGTGTTTTGCCTTATAAATAAGACTAAAATGTTGACTATGACTTTAGAGGGAAGTAGGGATTCATGTGCTTGGAACCATTATGGTGGTTGTAGCTTGGTATGTAAGAGAGAGTCTCTCTCAACTGTTTATCTTTTTCAGTTACTAATAGTTTGTGGAAATTTTCTAGTTGTGTATTAATTTTACCCCTTTTTCATTTATATTTATTATATTGTACTTTTATAGTTTAGTTGTTCATGCATGTTTGATGTATGTATTAGAGTGTTTCCAATTTTTTCCTTTCCATCTGCTCTATTTTAATTGTGATTGATGTCTGTTTGTGTACAGGTTCATATGAAAATACCTCTATTGGATAGTCTTTCATTTGGACTGAGCCCCAACATGGGTGGTGTCACGACATTTACATTCTTGGATTTGATGCTTATAATTGTGAATAATTTTTTTCCCTCATCTTTTTAAAACATCAAATGTAAAACTGCATCATATATATACTATAGGGCCTTTTATGAGTCTCGTGTTATTGAATTAGTAGATACCCCTCTATAAATTTTTCACATGACATTAGATAATCATTTCTTCTTCATAACCCATTTTTTATTTATCACATTAATACATCATTATCATCCATATGAAATTTGTTCAAAAAATAATTCATTAAACATAATATATCCAAAACAAGAGAGAAATGAAACATAATATAGGATATCTAAAACACTGAGTTAGGGAACACATAAGAACTAAAAAATTAATATCTCCAATGAGCATAATAGTTCATAATGGTATGATGACATAATCAATGTTTATGAGAAAATATTAATAAAACTCAAACCCATCAATTCCTGAATCATCATATATTAAAAAAAGGAAAATGAACGGTTTAAAAAAATCAGTAATGAAAAGCCATGTGATATCAATATCAATAATTATAAACATTATAAACCCTATACAATAAATTAATACCCTTTGGTAACATGGAGAATAAAATTCATTAAATCCTTTCAAAACTATAATAGAACCATTTAAAAAGACTTTTAATTAGAATAACCATACAGATGACATCTAAAATTATCTTAACCAAATGGTTTAGGCATATATAATGTGGAGCACCCTTCATATCTTCTATATCAAGATCAAAAATATTCCACGATCTATAATGGGTCTCAGCCTTTCATATATTCTATTTAGGGCTCACTCGTGAGAAATAATGGGGATCATCTCTTCCTATAAGCTATATCGAGCGCACACATTTAATATAATGATAATGTATCTTGAATAAAACATTTTCATCATATTTCTCATATAAATAATCATTATTCACTTTTAAACTGATAAACACATGAAAAAAAAGGTTTTAATGTCAATCACTTTGAAACATGAATAACCCATTAAAATAAATAATTTCCATAAAAATACATTTGAAACTATATTATCCCATGAAATATAAATGGTCCTCGTAAAAATATATTTTAAATATGATTAAAACATAGAATAGAAATGGGTTTTATAAAAATCTCTTTAAAATATAAATTAATTTTAGAAAAAAAATTGGTTCTATAAAAATCGATATGAAACATGATTAATAGATAAAAAAATGGGTTGTATAAAAATATATTTGAAACACTGTTATCCTATATAAATCAAATGGTTTCTATGAAAATATCATTAAAACTTGATTAAACCATGAAAAATAAAAGGGTTCCATAATAATATATACGAAACAAGATTATCCTATAGAAAAGAAATAGGTTCCTTAATAATATATTGGAACCCATCATAGAACATCCAATTAAATAATAAAGATGGTATCAATAAATAATATCCTCAATGGAGGATAAGTAATAAATAGTTTTTCTAGAATCTATGAATGGAATTCCTTTTAAATTATCGTTAAAAAATATTATGGAAAATTATATTTAAACATTCAATGTGTCCCATATCACTCGGAAATGTTTGAATCATAAACTCCATGAAGTAATAAAATATAAAAAACCCAAAAAACATGAGAAAAAAATAAATTCAAGATATAACTTGTAAAAGGAAAGTATATACACCACATAAATGAATCAAGGTTTGAATTTGACCTTTATCTCATAGATATTAAATGTGAGAAGAAAATATATTACAAAGATTGTATCATCAGAGAGATAATATAGAAATGAAATAATTATGTGTGAAAAATGTAAATACAACAAATAAATTGGGAAATATTGTATTATAAGATCATATGCCATTTCACAAATATTTGTGGCATAACATAACCAATGACCAATAATTTATCCCAATGAATGAAAATTTAGTTAATAAATCTCTTACAAATGTGTTAACATCTAATTCAAAATCACAAAAAGTAATAATCATAAAATGAAAATTTTTATTACAATGAGAATAAAATAATTAATGATAAAATATATCTTATTTTTTTGTAGATAAACAAAAGAAAAAAAATTAAGTGTTGAATATAATATTTATTTCACATATGAAAAAATATTGATGTAAATATCATACCGTGTGTCTGATTTATTACATCTTTCCCCTATATTAATAAATTATAAACTTATATTAGTTATTCACATTTTTAAAAATAATTTCCATGTTTATTAATACTTTTATTAAACTTATTAACAATTTATATTAAATACTTAATCAATAATATTTATGTCCGATGTTTTGACCATATTTGGATTATGTGTCCAAAATGAATTTGATAGGTCAAATATGATCAATGTGGTCATTTTTTAAAGATTTAAAAATAATAAACCCAAAATTATGACCACATTTTTACATAAATTATAATTTTAAATTCATAAATGGAATTTATTTATGAAAAATGAACCGATGTTACAATCATGGATATCGTAGGCCGTACATATGCCTGAGTAACGTTCCCATTTTTTCGATGATCATAATGGAAATAAGGAAAGTAAATTTTATCTTTTTATAATTACAATTATATCATAAATAAAATATTATTTAATTATATATTCTTATATATATCATTCTTATAATTTCATGATGAGAAACGAAGAATCATATCGCTTTGAGAATGTGGTAGTCCAAATGTCCACGAACAACACTATTACATTTTCAGTGATTGAAATGGAAAAAAGAAAATGATATGTCATATTAACATATATATAATTATTTCATGAATATCATTAATATGAAAATTATATAATATTTTTTAAAAACCCATCCAAAATACATTCAATTTAAATGATGAACGTATTACATAACATTGAAGAGGTTGTAGTCATTACATCCACAAGTAATGTTATCATATTTCCATGACATGGAAAAAATTTATTTATATGTTATATAATAGTTAAATAAAAATAATGAAATCATAAATATCATATATTTCATATAGAAATTGTATTTATATCATAATTTCCATGAAGTTGAGTTGGTAACTGAAAAAATTAATGACATAGTTTCACAAAGAGGTAGTCCACCGTACACACAAACAGTGATTTCATTACCCATTTTATGGAAGTGTTTGTAGGTGTAGGTAAAAATGATGAAATAATGAAATATTAGATTATTTAGTTTACTGAGGTTATTTTAAAATCATGTAATAATAATAATTTAAGTGGTGGATGAAGAATTTTCACCAAGATTCTTATTGAATAAAGTTACCTCTTATTCGGGTAACTCCTTTTTGTTTATAGGAAAATTATTTTTTTTGTTTTCATTCATCATAAAGTGGGGATACTAGGTTGAGAGTTGGTCTGACATGATTTTATTGGGTATATTTATAGATGCGGTAAATTCATTTTTAGGTTTGAATAATGGGAATGAGTGAATTACTTTTATAGTGTAACTGAAGTGACACTCTTATAAATACCAAATTTTAAACACTCTTAGGAGGATATAATTACATAGTGTACTTCTAAAATAAAAAATAATTGTTTTTAGGGGAATTATGGTCAACCCAATGTCACACCACACAAAAAAAAATTATTTTTTAAATAATTTTATTCCATAGCTCTAAATTTTTCTTTTGAGCTTTTGGGTTATTATTAGTGTAACTAGTATTATAAACTAATTAATTCATCACGAAAGACTAAAATATTCTAGTATTATAATAAAAAATTTGAACCAATAATTTTAAATATAAATAATTTATAAACTAAAAAAAGTAGGTGTGTTTGGAAATAAATTTTACAGAAGCGCATGAAATGCGCAAAAATACCGCTTTAACCCTAATCATTCAACCAATGTTTTTTTATTCTAGGGTTAATATGATCATTATAAAATATAAACATGTCCCTGAGAGGATCATATTTTATATTTATTTAAATTAATAAAATAACCTTATATATGATTTTATTTTTGGTAATGTTAATCATTTAATAGAGTATCATTTACTATATAACATCATTAATGTTAATTTGGGAATTATATATTTAATTATATTTAAAAAAGTTAAGATATTAAAAAAATTAAATTATATTCAATTCATAGATCGTTATCATGATATATTCTTCTAAAAAATAGTGTAAGAGAAAAATTAAATATTTTTACATTACTTTTAATATTTTTTCAATCATTTATATTATTTAATTATTGTCTAATTATTCGATGCATTAGATTTCATTAAGGATTTATTGTAGATATATCATCTATAGAAATTAAATATAAATTATTATTTTAAAAATAATTATTTGTATTTAAAATTTATTTTTATATAAAAAACTATATAGTTTTGCTCTATCCACAAAGCATTGTATAAAATAAAAGGAAGAAAGGTACATTTTGTCTTTTTTTTTAATTTCATTAACTTTTTCAATGGGACATGTTCATTAAATAGTACTTCCAATAAATTATATAAATCAATAATATGGTCATATCGGTCAATATAATTCCAACCAATGGACACTAGACAATTTTATAGGTAATTTGGACTTATAATATCAACGTTTAACCAGACTGTATACTCATTTTTACCAAAATCACTATATTTAATTTTAGTTGATTTCAATAAATTTTTTTTGGTAAAAAAGAATTTTTATATTACTTGAAATTAAATATTATTTTAATTAAAATTACGGAATAAATATTTCCAAAATAAAATATTTTTTTAAATATAATTATAAATTTACCAAGCAGACAGGATGTTACAATGAGTTTTTAAAGTAAAATGTTCTAAATAATTAAATGTTTATATATCCAATATCAATTTTTAATTGATTCCAACGGCCAAGATTAGATTTATTGACGTATTATTTAACCAATTATACCTTGAAATAAATTTTTATTGTAATTTAACTATATAAATAACTTAGATAAAAATATACTTTTCAATTAAAATTCAACTTTATTTACTATTTATCAAAATTTGAATGTTCTTAGAAAAATAACAAAAAAACACAAAAAATAAATATTGATATTAAAATTTCAAAAAAAATTAAATTATTCTTTCAAAATTAAATTTATAAATGTCTGAAAATTTAAATATAATAAAATTCTTCCATTAAAAGTCCGTAAAATTGAATTTTAGAGTAATATAACTTCTTATGAATAAAAGTAGATTCATTAATATTTTATGTCTATAAAAATTATTGGATAAATTGAAAATTAATATGATGTAATATATAAAATTATAATATCATTATAATTATTTACTAATATGGATTAATTTATTTTATAAGATATAAATACTTTGTGGAAAAAAATATAAATTTTATAAAAACACATCCTTTATATTAAATTTGTCTTTTATATTCATTTCCAATTATTGGGTAACCAATGAATCCTTTATTAATTTTAAATAATATATTCACTATTATATCATAATTTTACTTCATACTCACCTTAAAATGAACTTCTCTCATGAAATTATTTTTTTTCTAAAGATTAACATTTTTAGAAACACATCATTTAAACCCACATCAGAGATATCGAATAAAGAAAAAATAAAAAAAATTGAACATGGGAGACATAATGGTCAACTTAGGATACTCTTATCTATTTATCAACATTGGGAAAATATTTAAGAAAAGGGTGATGATTTATATATATCTATTGAGATCTTTGACCACAAATAGGTGATTGATCAATGGAATGTTAGGGGACTCCCAAACTTAAATATGTGATGATTAAGAAGAACATCAATTAATTATACATAAATTCACTAGGATAATAATTTTGATTCAATATCCTTTTACTAGATTTGATTAATCCTCTTACAATTTAGTCGAATATAAAAAAGGAAATATACATTTTTGATTAGTAGAATCTCATACTTTAGTCAATTTCTACACAAATCTAGTCTTCTTTTAATATTATTGTGTATTAAAGATGATTTTTTAATTACTAAATCACTAAAATAATAATTTGAAGATTAGATAATAATAAAACTTATAATCAGTCTATTCCAACAATCAATTGACGTAACCAAAACCAAAATGGTAATCATGTGTTAATATAATATCAAAAAATGTATATCCATTCATATGATACATTAATCTCAAAATTTTTAAGGTAAAACCCAAAGATAAAAATAAATCATTCATAAAAACCTAGAAATTAAAGAGTTTCATAACATTATACGTTATCACATACCATTCAACATTAATTCCAAAAATATGAGATATTATTTTTATGTGAAATTAATCACATAGACATCCAATCATTTTTCAATCATGCGGTAATCTGTATGATAATACATGTGTTCCAATAATTATGTCAATATCCAAGATTATATAATCCCTTTAGGTTATCTATACCATAAAAATTATTTCAAATAAAATTAAATGATTACTACACATTGAATTAATGTTTTACATATAATTCACCTAAATAAAACATCTCCTAAAATTTCATTTATATCCTAAAAATGATTAATATTAAAAAAACTAATATTGGGTGTCTAAATATTTTAACTTATGATCATATTTTATCATACATACCTCGGGTGGTATTAATGAATCATAATATAAACATACGTGAAAACATCCAAATTTCTAATTATTTCTAAACACATATTTGATACTAACTATAACTGCCACGAGCCAACACTCCTAGATCCTATATTGACAACTATGACATTTATATTCTAGACTTTGAGGAGAATAATTGGGATCCAATTTCGTTCATAAAAAATTTACAATACAAAATGGAAAACATGGATCACTTACACACCAGGGTAAATTTTAGGTTTAGTTTTTAAGAGAATTAGGAAAAACTCTAACATAAACATTTTAAATGACATTTAATGACAATTTAACCATTGTATCCTTGTTTTTTGTAGTTATATTAATACATTATCATAATACATATGAAATCAATTCTAAAAATAACACATTCAAAATCATACCCTTAAAACAATATGAAATTGAAACAAAATATGGGTAAGATCAAATTCCTGGTAAGGAAAAACGAAATCATTGACAAATGAATGTCATCAATGAGTATAAGAGTGTATAATAATGTGATGACACAAAGGAAGGGAATGAGCGAATCATAAATGAACTCAAACACATCAACATGTGAATCATTAAATATATAAACATGGAAAATCAAATATTTATAAAAAACAATACTTTAAAGATATCAAATATCCAAATTGATCTTTAGAATCATTATAAACCCATAAAAATCAATTAAAACCCATTTTGTAACTTGGAGCATCAAATTTTGAAAACCCTTTAAACCCCCATTTAAATAAAATAACCATACGCCCTATAGTACCCCATATTTTATTTATGTAACATTTTTAAATCCCTTTTATCTGTTCAATGTGGTTGGGTAATGTTTGGGAGAGTTTGGAATGGTTTTGGTAAGGTTTGAAAGCTACAATAGGGGTATAATATGTGAGTACGGTTTCTGGAAACCATGCAACAAACCCATGAAATTGTTCACAATGGGGTTGACGGAAAGGGGTGGGCACACGATTTAGGAGCAGAGTTTCCAAACCATGGGGCCAGCCCAGGAAAGTGACACTACATGACACTGTGGGATTCTACATGATTGGCACATGGTTTGTCTAACCATGAGATGAAACCGTACGGGGCACATATCAGGAAAGTAGTAGTTTCATTGTTATTGCACGACTTGTCTAATAGTGTGACTTAACCATGTGTGGAAAATATGGTGGTTTAAAAAATTGGGTCACTCGGTATTTACCCAAAAAACATTTTCTCTCCCACTCCAACCCCAATCGTGAATTTCGATTCTCATGGGTTATGGAACCTCTTACAATTATCATGGAAGCATTTTGAAGGGTTTTTTTTGGCGCAGTAAAGGCAATTCTTCTCTAGTAAGTCTCCTTTATTGGTTGTTTCTTGGTTTACCTTAGATGTTATTCTTTCTCTCTCTCTCTCAATTTTATAGATCTAGATATTGGAGAATATAGATATTGGGTTAATGTTGCCTAAAATGTTACGATTTTGGCTTGTTTATGTTAGGTAAAGACATCTAAGTCAATTTTATGGATGTTTCCATCAGGTTTTGGTTTGCGGTTGTGTAGTAGGTCGATTTCACCAAACTCCTTGGTAGGTGTCTCTACTCTCACCTCCATTTTTTTTACCTATAAGTATTAATTTAAAATTAAATAGATATTTTTTAAAATTGATAATGATTGTAATCTGTGAATCTTTCTTTAAACCCATTTTGTGATGATTTCTGGATTTTGGGGAAATTGTATTATTATTGTGAACTGTAAATTGTCGTTGGATTTTAAAATTGGTGACTTTAGTGATTGGTGTAAAATGGTTTATCAAACATTGGATTCAATATAAATGCTATTTTATTAATTTATTATTTGCAATTGATAATAAATTATGGATTCTTTTAAAAAATGGGTGATTTATTGAAGTGTTCTGGCATGTTATTATGAAATGTTATTGGGAATAATTTGTTAATTTGATTTTGAAAATTGTTGTATGATATTATTTTTGTAATTTTTAGTTAAAATATTGTTTTTGATATTGTTAAATGTCTATTGGCATGTGTTGGATGGATGGTGGTCATGAATGTAGCACCATGAAGGTGATGGCATGAAGTTCCATCATTATAGGGGTGAGTGATGGATGTGAATGTGCCATACCATCACAGATATGGGTTTGGGAGATAAATACATATCGTCAATGGTAAAATTGAGCTACTGTGTGAGTTTATGTGTGGAACTTTTGTGTATTTTTGAATGGTATTGGGTTTCTTTCCCAGGAATTGTGATGATTTTAGTGAATTTAATTGTGTAAGGATGTGTCTATCATGTCCTAAATTGTTATAATGATTATTTTCATTATATAATTTTTTATATAAATATTGATAAATGATCCATTCTTGTGTAATGTCTAGGAAATTCATTAAGGGAACCCCTACTAATTATTATTAATCACCCACTACATTGGAACATTGGTACTTCTTCAAAAGTTGAATTCTAGGACACATGTTAGGTTAATGAATTAAAATTATTTAGTGGTTCATCATGATGCTTGGTGGTATTGCGGTGCATTGTGCATGGAGACTGGTGTTGAATTCTTGGGTTGTGTAGTGGTCTTTTGGGGTTTCATTTTTTAGTCTTTCACTTGGTTTTGTAATTCTTGATTATTTTGGGTTATATGTATTTTTCATTGAAAATTGTATTGAATGTTTTGTTTTATAGTTGTCTATTTGAGGTGTTTCGTATTGGATTATTTTGTTGAAAAGTATCATTTATTTATGGGTGGTTATGGATCATTGGATGGTTTATTTTATTCAAAAGGAAAAAAATTGTCCCCCACTGTTCATGATGACCTCGATATTTGTTATCTTCATTTAGAACCTTGGGTATGTCCCCTAAGACAAAGTGGCACTCTCTCTATAATACAGGCCAATGTAGAGGGGAGGGATGTTACAAGTTCTATCAGCTCGTTCAATACATGACATATAAGTAAATTCATACATCCTCGGTCCTAACACCGACATTCCTTCTGGGTGTATTACTTGAGTTGGTATGGAAGGAAAAAGTATGATTTTATGAACATGAAAATTATAGCATAAATGGATGTAGCTATAACCTATATGTTGAACATCAAGTTACCATGGTGTTTGGTACCTATGTGTTTTGTATACACTTGTGGGAGAATGATCACCATATTACGGGTGTAACCAATGTGTCGATCTTTACATACAATGTAGAAATTAATTTCTATTGGGATTTCATATTTAATTTGGCATAGTTATTTATATTTTGGATGTGAATGTGTTTTCTTTTTAAAAATATAGAATTTTTTTCCAAATGTGAATTTTTTTAAATTGATTAGTTATCATAATTTTATAATAGACGATTATCAAAACATGGTGGTTTTTATAAAAATGGTTGAATCAGGGAAATGTTGGATTTTGAAAATCATGGTTGTGATATCTAAAATGTAATTGACCAGGAAATCGTAAGACTTCAGTTTCAATGGAGTAAAACTTATAGGGATTCTTGTTTTCAATGAAATGGAAATAGGTTGGCATTATAGCAGAAAACCAGAGAATTCTATAGAAAAGGTGGCCAAATCCCAACCTAGGTGAACCGTCAGCTAGTTTGGAGCATATTAAAGGATTTAAAAAATATGGAGAAAGAAAATAAAATATAAGAGTTGAAGCATGGGGATCTCTACGTTCCGTTTTAGAATTTGAATCCAGCCATATTTAGGGGTGATTCAGATCTTGAATGATAAGAAGAATATTTGAACAGTATCAATCATATATTTTATTACCTAGGAATATGAGCAAAGTTTACCATGAATTTAGTGACGTACTTATTGGAAGATCTTACATGAAAGTGGTGGGAGTTGGTGGTCCATGCTGGAAGGGGCTCATGTATTACATGGGAGGTTTTTGAGGAATTTTTTTATCAAAAAATCATTCCCACATATATTCAAAATTAATAGAAAATTTGGATTTTTCATTATGATGTAGTATAACATGTTGGGGATGAAATATGTAGATTGGATTATGATATTACTCTAGTTTTAACATGAGGTTGTGGCTAGTTAATTCTAGAAAACATTGATCCATGAATCAGGCCTGAGGAAAGAAATGTATTCCAAAAACATTGTACTATAGATAAGTGATTATATGGATATTTAAAATAGAAAATTAATTTAGGAAGGGGGCGATATTCATGATACACATTGGGGGGAATGTCAGTAACCATAGGTAGAAGTGTGAAATATATCATGGGAATGAAGAAAAAAGAGGGACACTTATTTCTTGGGTGGGAATATGGCTGAAAATTTAATGGCAGGATTGGTAAACAATCCAGAGTATCCACAGAGTAAGACATGATGTTTTACTATGGTTTTATAGGCAACAAGATGTGGGATTCTATGGAATATCCTTGAGTATGTCATAAATACAAGCAGATAGTGTCATATTCTACATTTTTTTCATAATGCTTTGAGGTCGGGTGTTCATGACTCTCCTCAGGGGTCGAAGGAATCCTATACCTTAACTGGATGGGTGAAGAAACATAATCCTCATCAGCAGAGTCGAGTTAGTCATAGTGCTTCTAGGAGTACCATGACCCCTCTAGAGAGGATGTTTCAGTTGGGTAATAACGAGTATAGAGTAGCAAGTAAACAATTGTTCGGAGATGAGCTATTTGTATTGGAATCATTAGTTTGGACCATCCATGATGCGAGGTAAACTTATATTGAATTATACCTTTTTGTAGGTTTTTTTATTAAAGTGATTCTCATACATGCATTGCCTCTCATGTCATTTATTTGTTGGGTATTCATGTGAAAATTGTGCATTCAATATTATAACTTCTAACTCTTATTGGTCGAAGGGAATGTGGATCCTTCCCATTTAGGGAGTCTGGTATAGCTGTGGATGAGGCTAAGATGATGTGGGACATCTCATTTCATTATATGGATGCATATTCTATAATCCTTTGTATGGATATTTTGGGGATGTTAAAGGCACACATTGACTATTATGCATGAACGATTAGTTTTACAATGGGTGACGGGGTCCAACATCTCAATAGTGGAGAGAAAAATGTGACGGCTGGTGTAATGGGTTTGTTGGGACCAACATTTGTGATCATATCATATCCATTTGAAATATTTTCTTTATAATCAATTGAATAGGTTGTTTGAATCAGTTTTTGGGATGTAATTGATCATATTTCAAATGACTTTCCCGAAATATTATTAGGGTTTCTACTCATGAGAGGAGTGGAGTTTAGGATTGATATCCTTCAGGAACCAGTCCTATAAAACTTCTATCTTATTGGATGGCACCCACAGAATTAAGGGTACTGAAAGTGCTATTGGAGGAGCTAGAAAACAAAGGATTCATTTGTCTTAGCACATCTTCATGGGTAGTTCTAGATTCTTTTTTTAAATAGGAGGATGGAGTACTCTGTATATTTCTTAATAATCGCAAACTTAACCATGTCATGATAATGAATCGGTATGCACTACCACACATTGATATATTTTTGATCACCTGAGGGGAGGTCATTCTTAACCAAAATTGATTTGATATTAGGATATCATCAATTGCAAGGGAAGAATAGTGATATTACAAAAAAAATATTCATGAGTATATATTTCTATTACGTGTACATGGTTCTTCCCTTTAGTCATATGAAATTACCATTGGTCTCTATATAATTGATGAATAATATTTTTTAGAGATATCTGGATTCTATCATGGTTGTTTTCTTGGATGATATATTAGTGTATTCATGGACATGGGTGGATCATTATAAACACTTGTAAATAGTATCGTGAATCATTAGATACCATTGATTTTATTCCAAATTGTCAAAGTTTGACTTTAAGATACATTAGGTTTTTTTGGTCCATGTTATTTTTTAGAAAGGTGTTTTAGTGGATCAAGAGAAGATAGTGGTTGTTATCTCTTAACATCAACTATTTTTTTAGATATGAATCTTGGTTTTTCTATATGGGTACTATAGATTCTTTGTTTGTGACTTCTCATAGTTAGCCTCACAGATGACTTCTTTGAAGAAGAAAAAAGATCCTTTTCAATTGAATGAGTTGTGCGAATTTTTTTTGAAAATATTATGGATAATCTTACATCAGAACCAACTTGGGTTTTTATAGAACAATATAAAGGGTAAAAAGTGTATTACAGTGCATCAGGATTAGGATTTGGGTGTCTTCTCATGTAAGGGGATCATGTGGTTGTGTATGGGTAACAACATTTGAGGCTACATGAGAAGAACATCCCAACAATTTACTTGGAGGTGGTGATAGTGGGTCATGCATTAAAATTGTTGTGTTATTATCTCAATGCTTAAAAATTTATAGTGTATATCAATCGTAAGAGTTTAAATCATATTTTTTTCCAATACAAAATTGAATTTGAGGTAGAGAATATGGATATAGTACATCTAGATGTTTGACATCGACTTGATGTACACACTATGTATGCGAAATGTGATGGTGGATGCATTAAGTACAAAGGTATATTATCACTTCTAGAAATATGTATCAAATTAGCGGAAGTAGATGTCCTTTAGAGCCTAAATGAGGTTGGAATGTGATGAATGGGGATATGTAGTCGTTTTATTTCCAGTATCGTTTGTTTCAGACATGGTCAGCTTGGTTAATAAGGGGATAATGTCTGATTAGAGTCTGTGGCTAGGACGTAAAAACCTAATGGCGGGGACACCACTGAGGGATGGAAAATGGATGAGAATCTAATGGCGGGATTTTGGAATCCGATTGAAATATTGACATCTTTTCAAAAAAAAAAAAACATTGGTACTTACCGTCATGTGATATGGGATGTTCATCATAGACTCCAGAAACTGTGTATATTGTTGAAAATATAGTATTATTGGACATGTATGAAAAGAAATTTGTCCTAGTTTGTATCAAGATAATAGACCTATCCACAATTAGAGGTGATACATCAGTGGCCAGTTGGAATGTTACCGTCTATACCTATCATAGTGTGGAAGTGAGAGAAAATAGAGATGGATTCTGTTACATATCTCTATGGAATGGTCAGGAATCTTGACACATGTGGGTGATAGTGGATTGACACAAAAATCCATCCCATCTCTTCCATAATCATGAATCTCATACGGTGGAGTATTTTTCTAAAATCTATATCCAGGTGATGGAAAAGAGGCATGGTGTATAGATGTTGATTATATAGGATAGTGACATGTGGTTCATATCTTGTTTCTAGAAGTCCTTGAATTGATCCATTGGGAAAAAATTGATGATGAGAATTGAATATCATCCTCAGGCTGAAAGGAAATCCTATAGAACAATAAAAATGTTAATTTTTTGGGGGCTTGTGTTATGGATTTCAGAGGCTCATGGGAGTAGAAGATGACTTTGGTGGAGTTATTCTACAATAAATGTTATCTAGCCTCTATATATATGAACCCATTTAAAGAATTATATGGGTGTGGTTATCAATAATGTTTGTTGGAAACAAGTGAGAATTCAATTGTTGTGACGATCATTGTCTGAGATATGATTGATAAGATTCAGTTGATCAGGATGAGAATGGATACAGCTCAGAGTCATAAAAAATCATATGTGGACCATTGTCGACGGACATGGATGTTTGAGGTGGTTAATAATGAGTTCCTAAGATTCTATTAGATGTTAGGACACCGTCAGTTTGGTATGTAAGGTATGTTATCTCTGCGGTATATTTGTACTTTTTATATACTCAAGATGGTTGGATAGGTGGATTATCGATTTTTCATTTCCTATATAGCTCATTGTGGTTCATAATGTGTTTCATTTTCCCAGTTGAAAAAGTATCATTCAGATTGTTACCTTGTGATTCTTGGGGATTATTTGGAGCTAGAGAGGAATGATTCCTAGGTCCACAATCCAATGACGATTTTGGATAGGTAAGATAAATTCTTTTGTATTAAAGGAATCAACCATGTTCATCTTTTGTGGAAACATGGTCAGATTCTTGAGTAGACATGGTAGTGAGAGAAAGGGATTATTGAGTAATGACCTGAGATCTTTTGAAAAAGTTATGGTTCTCTACTTTCCTGGGAAGGAATTCCTAATGTTGAGATGAATTTAATACCCTGGTTTGAGGTATGTTATAAGTGTTTTTCCTTATTAACAGTGTAATGTTGTGGGTTAATGTTGAGGATATTTTGGAAAGGTTCCTAGATTTTTTGGAATCTTATATTTGGGTTCATGGTTTGAGAACGGTAGTTGAAATTGCGAAACAAAACCTCAGTAACCGTGATTAGTGGTTCTTATGCAATGGGGTGTGTTCATAGTTTAGATGAACGATTTCTAAACCCTGGAGTGGGCCTAGGTAAATAGTGCTACATGAGTCTATGAGATCCTACAATGATGGAACATTATTTGTCTAATTGTATGATACAACCATGCGGTGAACTATTTGGGAGAGTAACTATTATACTGTTAGCACAATGATTTTATAACCTCATGGGAAAACTATGTGAAGTATTAAAAAAATGGGGATTTTTGAAAATTGGGTAACTCATAATTTACCCTAAAGCACTCATTTCCTCTCCCACTCAAACAACACTAATAATTATCTCTTCTTATTGATTAGGGCACCTCTTTCACTCATCTTGAAAGCATTTTTATGCAGTTTCTTGGTGCGGTAAGGATGATTATCCTATGTTAAGTCTCCTCTCTTTCTTATTTCTTACTTTTCATTATCTCTATTTCCCTCTCTCTTTGTTTTCTAGATCTACATATATTTCATGTAGATATAAGTTTTTTTCCTAAAATGGTGATATTTGTGATTTTTTATGTTTCATAAATAGATATAATGCAATTTTGTGGATGTTCCACCCAGTTTTGTTATGCGGTAGTGAAGGGGTCGATTTCAGCAAACACTAATATAGGTGGATTCACTCACATATCCATTTTCCTAGAATTAGAAATCTTAATTTAAAATTTAATGTTGTTGTTGGGAATGGATTTTAATTTTGATATGAAATGATGGACAAAACCCATTATTTGATTATTTCTGTATTTTTGGGGGAAATGGGTTATTATTGTGAAATGTGCTCTGTTTTTGGATTTTAAAATTAATGGAATTGGTGATTTGTGGAATATTGTTTGTGAAAATTTGGTTTAAATAAAAAATTTATTTCATTGATGTTTGTTTGGCAGGAATAATATCTTAAAGAGGATTTCCATAAATAGTTTTTTATTGATGTTGTTTAGAATGTTATGTTGAAATATTGTTGGCCATAATTGGTTTTATTTGGTTATGAAAATTGTAGGGTGATATGATTTTGGTAATTTAGGATTTAAATGATGTTTTCATTTTCATAAATGTCAATTGGAATGATTTTGATGGATTGTGGTCATGAATGTAACAGCATGAACATGATAGACATGAAGTGCCATCCCTAAAGGGGCGACTGATGGATGTGAATGTGCCACACCATAAAAAATATAGGTCTGGGAATGAATGTCCCACTTTCATTGGTCACACTGATCTAGAGTGTGTGTCTTGGTGGAACATGTGTGTATGGTTTCATGGTTTTGGGTTTATATCCTTGGAATTTTGTTGATTTTGATGAATTGATTTGGGTAAGGATGTTTTTACCTCGTTGTTAATCGGGATAAATATTTTTTTATTATATAATTTTTTATATAATTTGTGCTAACAGTTCTATAAGAACCTATGATTCCAAGGTTTGTTTTCCTCAGAATAATGCAATAGCTTGCGAAGTATGCAACTTGGAGTTTTAGTACACAACAACAAATCAAACAAGCCCTTATGAATCGTAATACCCAATTTTTGAAACATTATAAATTTTATTTTTACAAATGAACTTCATTTTTCTATTCAGAATATAAAATTAGCTTAGGGTGAATTTTTGGTATTTTTCTGAAAACTTTCAATTTTTGATTAATAGTGAAAAACACTACGTTATTATTTAAAACCAAATTTTTATTTATATTATTATTTATTTTAAGTCAAAATAGATACATAATACCTATACAAGTTCAATATAATTCGTTGGGTTCATTTTATAATAAGATTAGATGTATAGATATTTATTAAACATTTTACACTCTTTTAACCACCTTCTAGAAACATTTTCAAATTTACATAAAACGTAATTTTACCGCTTCTATGAATTGATTTTAAAAAATAAAAGAGACAAGTTTGACATAAGTAAGTAAAATGTGGTACAATAAGTTGAAAATAAGTTTTGGTGAATAGTAACTTTTGACTTTTATTTACGATGATTAAAAGTAAAAAGGGTAATTAAAGGTAAAAATGATATTATAATTACCCTAACACATTTTTTAATTATATTAGATAAGTGTATTTCTACCAAAATTAACCTTAGGAATAAAATATGATCCTTTTTATCCAATTGGATTAGATTATGACATTTATTATTATTTTATTTAATGAATAGTTTGAAGTGTTCAATTCAATGTTTAATAACTAACTCATTTTTAATAAAGGGTATACATAAGATAAATTGGACTATAAATATTCATTAAAAATCTAAAAATATTTCCTATATAATTTAATTTTATTTACAATTTTTGGAAAATATATAATTATATTTATATATGACAAAATGATGATGCAGTAATTACCTTATTATTGAATGACTAAAAATTAATATTAAAAATATCCAAATAATTGTAAATTGATACATTGATGAATTCCAATAATTTTATAGGATAATATGAAATTTTAGGGTATATTAAATATTTTTTATTTTAATTCATAATGTATTTATGATTTTCACAAAAACAAAATACCAAATAGTGTCAAAATTGACATCATTGCATTTTTAAAACAAATACTCTATTATTAATTGATATAATATTCCAAAAAATATAAGGATCAGCCAAAGGACATATATAAGGTTTGATATATCAATAATGAAACACTTTTGGTTCTTTTGGATTTTTATAGTATGTTTATTAACCATTTATTATAATAATACAAGATTACATGGTAAAAGTTAAACTATATAATTAAGAGTTAAATCTAAATGATAAGGTTATTATAGAGACATAAACCTGTCTACAACCAATAGGTTGACAGGGTTTCAACCCAGCCCCACCTTAGCCTCTAAATAAATCCTTTTTAATCCATTATAAATCGAATGTGATTGTATAATAAAATAATATTTCATGTTTTTATTAAATTGACCCTCACCTCTCTTATAAAAGTGTACTTTACCTTATCACAAAATAAAACCTCCATATACATTTGGCTCAGCCAAACACTGCTCAAAAATCTTCCCAGCTACCCTCCCTTAAAAATAGAGTCATTACAATGATTAGAATCCTACCTAGGGAGACCTTTTGATCAAATCAAAAGGAAACACTTGAACAAGAGGTAATAATTTCATAGCCTATTTCAATGTTCTTTCCTTATTCCACTTCATCTCTATTTGTGGTTTCCATATAAATATAATAAATCCAATACCATATACATATTATGATATAATTATTAATATGGTATAACCATATTCATTATTCTATCCATCCTATGAATGACAAAGAAACCATATGTGAGTGAGTATGACTTACCATATCCACATCGTGGTGTAGTTGTTATTCAACACATAATTATTTGGATGCGTATAATGATGATTATAATTGATGTAAATAATAAATATAAAATTTAAATGATTATTTATATATGATATCACATCCAATTACAAAATATTTCACCATCAAAATAATTATATTTTCGCTCGTTTGTTTGTTCGAATTACCATCTCTAAGAACGCGATGAGATTCATTCCCCTTCGTAACCATTCTAGAATAATTTTCATTTGATGAATAAAAATATTTTTTTTGAACATAATATAATTCAGGATATGAATCACATACATTCTATCCAAAACAAACATGGCTTACGTAACAAAACTTATAAAAGAAAAATGAATCAGTAAACAACTAAAATAATGATACTATTGAAATTTTTTTAACAAAACAACACTTAAAGATCATATACAATAACATATTTATGTATATGGTTCTTGTATAATTTCATTAAAATGATTTAAAAACTATACAGGTGGTTAACGTTACCTCAACCGAGGAAAATTACAAGGTATAGGTTAATTTTACAATCTCTTTATTATCAGAGGTTGTTTATTCGTGAGTATCTACTGGGACCTCTTTCTCATATGCTTCCATGTATTTTAAAAATTTATTTCAAAACCTTTTTACTATTTTATATATAGTGAGTTAGTGTCATTTATAACATTTTTTGACTTTTCATAAAATGGTTTGAAGGGGATCTTTCCATTGCTTTCCAAACATGGTACATTATGACATTTTTGACAAATTAATGTAACAATGTTTTTTTAACTTATACGGTGGGTGTGGCTATTTTCCACCATTATAACACCTTCTAAGCATACCTTACCAGCTTATAAGATTATTTTCAAAATAAATATTTTATTTTATAATTATGTGACTTTTAAATAATTTCAAAATAGAATGAGATATTTCTCTTAAATAGTATTGATTTCATCTATGTTAATATCCTTTGATGTGTTATACACTTGTTTGATGTTGATTTATTTTGATAAAAGCTTCCATATTATATTGAATGTTTTCTGATATGTATGAATGTGGATGTTTTATTTTTATACCAATATCGGTTTGTGGTTAAAGTATTAAAATTTTGGAAGCTACTTTTATTATGGTTGATTATGTTATGTTTCAACCTTTTCATATGAGGAATGAATTGGACTTAGTAAGTGACGGGTGGATCCCGCTATTTCTCCTCAATGCATCGGTAGCTCTAATGAGACAAAATATTGTCTTAGAACAATGCTTTGATAGAACCTTATTTTTATTCTTGGCACGAGGCCTTGACTAAGTGGTTATGATGTCCAAAATTTTTCATTCCCTTATTATGAAATAGGCTATTAATATCACATGTGATTATTCGACTATTAAAATATCCATATAAATATGTAAATGTATTATTTGATTTATCTTTCCCATATTATGCTGAATATTACATTTAAAAGGATTGTGTTTTAGTCTTATACATTGCCTTAAAAGTTTATACTAGTTTATGATAGTTTCTGCAATATTGTTATCCTTACTAATCATTTAAGATTAACCCTTTATTATTTTTTATTTTTCTCAGGATGCGAAGAAATATATTATGACTAACCTTTAGGTATAGTATAAGGGAGATTAATGTGTTAAAATGAGACAAAATTTTGTTTTATTTTAATTTCATAATGTAATGTAAAACTAATGTTTCTATCTTGTATATCCAATACCACTAAACTGATCAGTCATTTGGGATTTTATCCATTCTGATCATGAAAATATTATATAATGATGCACTGACTATAGGTAACTAGGGTTGGGGCATTACAGTTATTATTAGAGTAATTTTAATAAAAAACCTAGAATCTAGATTTAGAAAAACTCAGATTACAGAACAATACCATAAGATAGTATTTGAGGAATAATATATATGAAGTTCCCAGAATTTTGGTAATGTAGTGATGTTCTAGATTTTCCCAGAAATACATCACTTTCTGGATACAAGTAGGAAGATACAGCTCTGACAGAGATGTACCAAGGAGTGACAATTTAGACAAAGAGTTTTGGGCATGACCCGGGGTATCCTGATAAATGACAACAGGCCTTTTTGGGCTCTTAGTTACGACAGTGCCTGAGATATTCTTAGGATAATTCAAATTTTCATTAAAAACCATTATAAAGGATTTATGAGTAAATGATTCCTCAAAGAAAAACTTTTTTATGATTATGGATTAGATGTATAAACTGTTCAACTTATGTTAGTATTTTACTAGTATTGGATTATGTATTGCGATTCATAAACTAATCTTGGGTATGCCAATGTATAGAAATGGCTCCTAGTGGAAGAAATGGAAACTATATCAATGAACATAATTTATGTAGGGATATACCTCCTACTCAAGATAATTATATTGGATTTAGTGATGCAATTGTTGATGGAAAACTTAAAACCATACCAGGACAACTCTTTTAGGTTATATATAATAACCTAACCCATATGGAGCACCCTTATCCACAACGTAGAGGATCAATGTTAGACCACATAATGAGGAAACATCCACCAACATTCAATGGGACTATAAAACCATTTTTATCTGAGTGATGAATAAGTTCCTTAGAGAAAATATTTCAGGCTTTGTGGAGTAAAGAAAGATAAAAATGTATTCATGGCAGTTTATCGCCTCACAGGAGATGAAGATCAATGGTGGTCATTAATTTAAAACATGATGGAGGATGAAGAAGTATAAAATATGGAATAGAGGGATCTAAAATTTGTTTTCTTAGAAAAATACATTCATCATGACCATCGATCGGGTATGGAAAGAAAATTTATGAGTCTGTGGAAAAAGGAGGATGAGAATGTTGCAAAGTATGATGCTAACTTTACAAGGATAACAAGACTTGAAACTGATTATATATGTAACCCAAGGAGTAAGATTGATAGATTATTTGATGGGTTAAAACTATTTCTCTATCGAGCATTAGTCTCACAATACTTCTCATCATACGAGTATATTGTCTCATGTTCTATCAAGATGAAATGGGAATTCTCTAAGTCCTACGACATTAATGAAAAAAAGAGAATAACAGAGCTCCTAAACACTATAGTAATGGAAATATGGGTAAGAAGGTAAGAGTTAAATTATCTTCCTGTAGTAAATGTGGGAAGAAACACCCCGATACATTCTTAAAGGGAATGTGAGTCTATTACATGTGTGGTGAAAAAGGCCACCAATCTCATGATTAAAAGGGAATGAAAGAGGTGGTCAATGTTGATTGCTACAATTTTAAAAAAATGGGGCATTATTCAAATGAATTTTTTATGATCCAAATAAACATACCTCAGAAATGTCCAAGGTAGAAAGGCCATGCTTATGTGATTACTACTGCTAAGGTTGAAGCTCTGAATGACGTGGTGGCAGGTAATTTAATGGTTTCATCAAATTTAGACAATGATTTATTTTATTCAGGATCATCACATTGCTTCATATTTTCCTAGTTTTCTATGAAAATTAGATATTTCTAATTTGAATTAAAAAATTATTTGTTAGTCAAAACTCCCAAGGGAAGTATCATTGCAACAAAGTATTTTCAATCAGTTCCCATTAGGGAATATAAATGTACTTTATCTGTAGATCTCATCATCATAACCATTATGGAATTTGATATAATCCTCAGTATGGATTGGTTTTCAAACCACAATGCGATAATTTTTTATAAGAATAAGGAGGTTACAATTTTATATGATGCTAATCAGTGCCTTATCTTTAGAGCAGAAACACCACCATCTGATTCTCATCTAGATCCAACCCCAATAGGTCTATTGAATTCAATTATTGTAGAGGAAGAGAACTAAATAACAATATTTGAGGGGAAAAATGTTCAAATAGATGATGTACCTATTGTGCAAGAATATGTCGATGTGTTTCTAGAGGATTTACCTAGACATCATCCAGTACTAGAAATTCAGTTTTCCGTTGATTTAATTCCTGGTTCAAGTCCCATATCAAATACCCCATTTAGAATTTCCACTCTGGAATTTGTGGAACTAACGAAAATAAAATAATAATTGATTAATAAAGGATTTATTCACCCTAGTGTTTCTCTATGGGGAGCCCTGGTTGTTTGTTAAGAAAAATGATGTCTCTATATGGCTATGCATTGACTATAGAGAGAACAATGCTATAAAAATAATGAAAATGTATCCCCTACCTTGAATTGATGATTTTTTACTTCAAAATAATAGAGCTCAATATTTTTCAATGATTGACCTTCGATTTGTATATTATCAGTTGTGTGTGAAGAAAGAATGCATTCCAAAGACAACAATCCATACCTGGTATAAGCATTAAGAATTTACAATAAATCCTTTTGGACTGACTAATGCACCCTCTTTCTTAATTGATATAATGAATAGTGTTTTCAAGGAATATTTTGATGACTTTGAAGTAGAATTAATTGATGATATCTACATATACTCAAATAGCTACGAAGATCATGAAAATCACTTGTGCACTATTCTAAAGACTCTTAGAAGAAATGAATTATATGGGATGTTTAGAATGGTTGAAATCTAGTTTCAAGAGATCTCTTTTCTTGTATATATTTTCTCTAAATATGGAATCTCTATCGTTCCATCAAATAAAAAGGAAATTCAAGAATGTCCAGCACCGATGAGTATAACTGAGGTACGTAGCATTATTGGTATGGAAGGTTATTATTGGTGTTTTTTCCAGAATTTTTCCTGAATGGCTAACCCATTAACCAAACTCACACACAGAGGGGTAAATTATTTTTGGACAAAATAGTGTGAAGAATTTTTTGACAAAATGAAGAGAATATTAGTCAATGCTCCTATCTTGACTCTACCAATTAGGAATGCTGTGTTTTTTATTTATAGTGATGATTTGAAGAATGGACATGGTTGTGTCCTTATGTAGAATGACAATCTTATTTCATATTCATCACGGAAATAAATAATTCATGAACAAAAATATCCACTCATGATCTTGAGTTAGAAGCTTTAATATTTTCGTTGAAGATATGGACAAACTATGCCTATGATGCGAAATGTGATATATATACTGATCACAAGAGTTTAAAGTATATTTTTCTCTCCCAAAAATGAACTCAACATGAGGAAATGTATATGTCTCAAACTACTCAGGGATTATGATTTCACTATAAACTACCAACTGGGGAAGGAAACTAAGGTGGAAGATTCTTTTAGGAGATAGGATCAGGGAGTGTTGAACTAGATTAGAGTTAAATGGGATCCTATGTTCATGGATACTATAAAAATAGATATAGAAATAATAATGGAAGGTGAAACATCAATTAATTTCAAATGGTTTCCAAACCATATTTACTGGAAAGGAAAAAAAGTTCTTAGAATAGTGATGAGGAGTTTAAAAAGATAATTAAGGCTATTAATGATGGGGTATTGATTGACATCGTATGTGATTATGGAATTTTCTAATATGGGAAAATAAATCGTCTTCGTGTTATATATGATCTAAAATGGGAATTATTGGATGATGCTCATATCCTTAATTTCCCTATACACCCTAGTAGCACTAAGATGTGTAGATATTTGAAGGAACATTTTTGGTGGGACAACATGAAGAGGGAGATTGCTAATTTTGTGTCAATCTATATGGTCTGTCAATTGTTTAAGGTTAGAAGACAATATCCTAGAGGAGTCATTCAACCTCTTTCCATACCTGAGTGGAAATGGGATGATATTGCAATGGACTATGTCATGGGGATACCAAAGACTCCTTAATGTAATGATGTAATATGGGTCATTATTGATCGTCTGAACAAGACCGTACATTTTCATGCTATAAGAGAAGATTTACCACTTTAACGTTTAGCAAGACTATATATTAATGAAGTTGTAAGACTTCATGGTGTACCAATATCAATTGTTTCTGATCATGATCCCCATTTTACATTAATATTCTGGAAAAGTCATTAAAAATCCATGTATTCTAAACTTTATTGGAGCACTCCCTACCACCCTCAAACTGACAGACAATCAGAATGGACTATTAAAACCATAGAAGGCATGCTGAGATCTTTCTCACTTTACTTTCAAGGTATAGGGGATCAATATTAACCATTGGTAGAATTTTCCTATAACAATACCTTCGATTCAAGTATTGAGATGGAACCATATTAAACATTATATGGAAAGAGAATTCTCACACCAACTTGGGGGGATGATATTGGTGGAAGAAAACTCATATCCCCAAAACTTTTTGATAAAACAAAAGAAAAGGTGAAGATTATCCAAACCCACATTAAAGCAGCTCAAATTAGGCAAAAGAGCCATGCTGATAATCGAAGGATGGATTTGGAATTTCAAGTAGGTGATCATGTTTACTTGAAGGTATCTCTATGGAATGGTGTTATACAATTTGGTAAAAAGGGAAAATTAAGTCCCAAGTACTCCATACAATTCAAAATTCTAAAACAAATTAGAGTTGTAGCTTACCATTTGGAAATGCCTCCAAGTCTCTCTAATGTTCATGATGTGTTCCACCTATCACTATTAAGAATATACATGCCATACCCGACACATGTAATCACATATAATGAAATTCATATGGAACCTGATCTATCTTATTTTGAAGAGCCTGTCTAGATTCTTAATACTAGAGAACAACTGTTGGAAACTGGGTGACTCATCTGGCAAAATTTCTATGGAGAAATAATAAGATGGAAGAGGTAACATGGGAACTCGATGATCATATGATGAAGAACCACCCAAATCTTTTTAATGATTAATATTTCTGAAATTTTGAGGATGAAATTGTTTAAAGGAGGGTAGAATGTAAAACCCCAAGCTTCCAGAGTACGTTTCCATTTAAAAAATGCAATAGTTGGCTCTATATGCATCTTGGAGTTTTAGCACACCACGACAAATCCAACTAGCCATTATGAAAGAAGTACCCACTTTTTGAAATTTGATAAATTTTCTTTTTCAAAATGTACTACATTTTTGGCTTTAAAATATCAATATTACCTTTGGATGATTTTTTTAATTTTTCTGAAAACTTTCAATTTTTGATGAATAGTAAAAAACAATATTATTGTTTAAAACCGACTTTTTATTTAAATAATTATTTATTTTATTTAAATTTTTTTAGTAAAATTATATAAATAATAGTTATATCCATTAAATATAATTTATTGGATACATGTTATAATAATTTTAGATGTACGATAATTTATGGAACTTTTTACCGTCTTTTACCCACTTTCTAGGCACATTTGAAAATTTGCATAAAACGCAATTTTACCACTTCTGTGAATCGAATTTCAATTATCTGAGAGACACAGTTGACATGAGTTTGTAAAATTTTATTCAATTAGATTAATGTAATTTTTGGTGAATAGTAATTGTTGACTTTTATTTCCCACGGTTAAAAGTAAATAGTGTAATTAAAGGTAAACATGATATTATAATTACCATAAAACGTGTCCTAATTCTATTAGATAAGTGTATTTCTACAAAAATAAACCATAGGAATAAAATATAATCCTTTTCATTGAATTATATTAGATTAAGACATTTATTATTATTTTATTTAAAAAAGAGGAAAAAGTGTTAAATTCAAATTTTAATAACTAATTTTTTTAATATTGGGCTATACATAAGTAAAATTAAACTATAAATATTCATTAAAATGTTAAAATGAATTCCAATATAATATTATTTTAATTATAATTTTTAGACATTAAATAATTAAATTTATTTATGAGACCATGATGATGGAGTAATTATCTTATTATTTAATGATTAAAAAATTGATAATATAAATAAAAAAATAAATAAAAATTGAGACTTTTGATGAATTCCACTAATTATATATGTTAATATGACATGTTATTATAGGTTAAATAATTTTTTTTCTAAGTTATGAAGTTGATATGGCTTTCAATGGAACAAAATAACAAATAGTGTCAAAATTGATATAATTGGGTTTTTAAAACATACACTATATTATTAATTGTAATTTTATTCCTAAAAATCTAAGGATCAGTCAAAGAACTTATATAAAGTTATATATATCAATAATTAACCACATGGGGTTCTCTTTTATTTTTATAGTATGTTTATTATCAATTTATTATAATAAAAGAGAATACATTGTAAAAGATATACTATTTAACTAAGAGTTAAATCTAAAAGATAACGTTAATATGCTGACCTAAACCTGTATAAAACCTATTTATTGAAATGGCTGAATCCCAGCCCCACATTAGAATCTAAATAGATCCTTTTGGAGCCATTATAAACTGAATGTTATTGTATAATAAAATAATATTTATAGTTTATCCGAAGTGACCCCCACCTCTCTTATAAAAGGGTACTTCCCCTTCACTCAAAATCACACCTCCAAATCCATTTGGATCAACCAAAACCTACATAATTATCCTCAAAACTTCCCTCAAATAAACCTAGAGGCATTTCATTAATCATAATCAAATCTAAGGATCCTTTTTTTCCAAATCAAAAAGAAACACCTGAAGAAGAGGTAATACTTTCACAACTTGTTTCAAAGTTCTTTTCTTCTTCAACTTACACATTCATTGTTTGTTCTATAACAAAATAATATCTCCATTACCATCTACATAATATGATGTTATTATACATATAGTACAACCATATTAATTATTCTACCAATCCTATTAATGAAGAAGTCACCATATGTGAGTACATATGACTTACCGTCTCCACGTCGTGGTGTAGTAGTTATTCAACAATTCATTATTTGGATGGGTATAATAATGATTATAATTAATTTAAATAATAAATATAACATGTAAATGATTCTTCATATGTGATATAAAATCCAATTAAATACTATTTCACAATCAATATAATTATATTGTCGCTCATGCATACGTAAGGATATTTGTCTCCACAAACGTGATGAGATTCATTCGCCATCATAACCATTCAAGAATAATTACATTTTATTATTAAAAATAAGTTTTATGAACACAATATAATTATTGACATGAATAAAATATATCCTTTCCCAAAAAAACATAGCTTATTTAAAAAAACATATAAAGGAAAATAAATCAGTTAACACCCAAAACAATGATACTATTGAAATTTTATTAACAAAAAAATATTATAAGATCATATATAATATCACATTTATGTAAAAGGTAATTTTATAATTTAATAAAAATTATTTAGCTATTATACGTGATGTTAGTGTACCCTTGACCAAGGAAAAGAACAAGGTAAGGGTTAATTTTACAATCTCTATATTATCTGATGTTTTTTATACGTGTGTATCTACTGGGACCTCTTTATCATCCACATCAATGTTTCTTAAAATTTTATTTCAAGAAATTTTTTATATTTCCTAGATTATTGGCTAAAGTAAATTTTTCCGTTATTTACATTTTATATAATTTTTTAAAATAATCTTTATGTGGCTTTCGAAACAAGGTACTTTATGACCTTTTTGAAAAATTGAGGGAAGAATGTTTTTTTAACTTATACGGTGGGTGTAGATATTTTCTACTATTATAACACTTTCAAAGATTAACTTACAATATAATAAGACTATTTTCAAAATAAAACTTTTCTTTTATAATTTTATGACTTTTACATGATTTAAAAATAGAATGAGATATTTATCTCAAATAGTTTTGATTTCATCTATTTCAACATCCTTTGATGGATTTTACACTAGTTTGAAGTTGATATGTTATAATACAACCTTCCATATTTTATTGAAGGTTATTTGATATGTATGACTGTGGATGTGTTATTTTTATGCCATTCAAGGTTTATGGTCAATGTATTTCCATTTCACATGCTAGTTTTAATATGAATGTTTCTGTTTTGTTTCAAACTTTTAATATGAGGAATGCATTGGAATTAGTAATTGACGGGTGGAGCCCGCTATAGCTCTTCGATGAATCGGTATGTCTCAAGATACAAACTAGTTTCTTGGCACAAGGCCTTGAAAAAATAATATTTTTAGTCTGGGCATGAGGTCTTGACTATGTGGTTATGATTTCTAGAATTTTTCATTCCATCATTATAAAATTGGATATCGATATCACATGGGTTTATTAGACTAGTAGAATATCATTGTGTATAAGTAATTGGAATTATTTGATTTATCATTCCCATATTATGAGGATGTTGAGGTTCAAAATTTGCGTCTTTTATTTTTATAAATTGTCTTAAATGTTTATGATTATTTATAATTTATTATGCTATATTGTTATCCTTACTGTGCATATGAGCTCAACCCTTTATTATGTTTTATTTTTCCCAGGATGTGAAGAATTATATTATAACTGATTTGAAGGGATAGTCTAAGGGAGATGAATGTGTTTAAATGATATATAATGTTTTTGTTTTTCCTTTCATAATGTAATGTAATACTTATGTTTGTATCTAGTACTTCCAGAGCTACTAAACTGATCGATATTTCAGGATTTGATCCTTTGTGATCATGACAATGTTATGTAATAATGCTACGACTCTTGTTAACAAGAGTTGGGGTGTTACATGTTCTATACTAGTGGAATTTTTAAGTAATTAGTTTTCAAAAAAAAAACTACTGAGTATTATTAATCTCATAGCATTGTAACTTTAGATATTTTTCCATTTTTTTACTTTGAGGCACATGTCCGGGTAATGAATATCATTTCTTTAGTGGTTCATCTTGATGCTTTGCGGTATTGTGGTTCTTGGAACTAGGAGATTTTTGTGGAGCTATGGAGTTGTATATGGTCCACATTGGTTTTTTATTTACTCTTCTACATGGTTCGAATTCTGGACTATTGTGGTTATTTGTATTGGTATTTTTGAATTGTAATGATTTTTTGTTGCATTGTTGTCTCTTGGTGATGTGTTGTATTGGTTTATGTAGTTGACATTTATCCAGTAGTTTTTATTGTTTTGGCCTACTGGTTAGTTTAATTTATTCAAATGTGAAAACCATCCCTGGTTTTCATGAAGCCCTCAACATTTATTACCTACCTTTTGTGCGTTAAGATGTCTCCTAATGCAGAGTAGGACTTCTGCCTCAACCCAAGCCAATAAGGAGGGGTAGGATGTTACAAGACCAACATGAAAAATTATAATTACCCAATGCATTTGAGATATATACCATGGGGATCACCCATCATATAATATATAATAGGTTCACCTATATTCTATGATCTATAATGGGGTTTAACCCACCGTTTAAGCTATATCTGGGTTAATAGTAAGCTATAATGGGGATCTAACCTTCAATAAAGTTGTATCAGGATCTCTAATTTCATATAATGAAAAGTACTATGATTTAAATAAGTTCATAAAAAATCTCAAAAAAACATTTAGTATTTTTTTATAAACAGATAAAATCATGGAAAAGAAAAAGGTTTAATGTCAATATCTTTAGAAGACGATTAACCTATGGAAAAGAAACAGTTTCCATTACTATCTCTATAAAACATTATTAACTCATGTAAAATTGAGGGGTTCCAAAAAAAACTATTTGAAACATGATTAACAAATATAAAAAAAAGAACATCCATAAAAATCTATTTGAAACATGATTAACTCCTAGAAAAGAAATGGGTTCCAATATAATCTCTTTGAAACATGATTAACCTGAAAAACAATGGATTCCAAAAAAATCTCTTATAACATGGATATCCCATTGAAATTATATGGGTTCGATAATAGTCTCATTGATACATGGCTAACCCATTGAAAATAAATGTTCCCCCAAACAATCTATTTGAAACAATATTAACTCGTGGAAAAGAAATTAGATCCATAATAATATCTTTGAAACAATCATAATTCATCTAGAAACCAATGTGTATGGAATCAATTCCAAATATCCCCTGTGGAGGAGAAGAAACAACAAGGGATTATAGAATTTTTGAATTAAAATTCCCATAAAAGCTCACTAAAATCATTCTGGAGGAAAATAATATTTAAACATTTAATGTTTCCTATAACTCTATGAAGTATTTGAAACATAAACTCTATGAAATAAAAAAAATTAAAAAATTATATAACATAAGAATATATTAAATTCCTGATATAACATGTCATTGGTTAGTATATACATCACTCAAAAGAAAAAAGTGGTCAATATTACTTTTTTCTCACTAATGTAAAAAATTAAGCATAAAATCCCTTCTAGTGACCATATCATTCGAGTGAGAATAAATCAATATAATAATTATTTAATGAAAATGTTGATACACACAATAAAATTAGAAATGAAGTATAATACAATCAAATTTCATTTCACACATATTCTTAGAAAAACATTACCAATGAAATATACGTATAACCCAATAATAGAAACTATGTTTAAAAAACCTAATAATTATGGTAACATATAAATCGGAATCCCCATAAGTAATAATATTCAAATGAATCATTTAAATATTATTAAGATAATATAATTCATGAAATTATATACCTAAATGGATGTAGATACTCCACAGAAATGATGAAAATGATAAATATAAAATTTATCTCATTGATGAAAAAAGTGCGATTAAAAAATATCTTACATAGAGTAAAATTTGTCATTCTTGTCCTCCAAATTCAATAATAATAAACTTCTTTTTATATTTTTCTTGATTCATAACATTTTAACAGTTTTTTATTAATGTATTTTCACTTATAAACAAGTTATATGTAATTTCATAGTCAATAATGTTTGATATAGAAGTATTGACCATATTTGAATTATGTGTCAAAATTGAATTTGATCGGTCAATTATGGTATAAGATATTAACATTGAACAGTAAAAAATCTGGAGCTAAGTAAATATTTTTTAACATTTTTTGACATTTATGATATTTTAATGTTTATAAATTCAGATGATTTGACCATAACTCAGATATAACAGAACTATAAATTTATAAACTGGAAACATACTAAAAGTATCAATTTATTCCATTATATAAAACATTTAAAATAAAGCATGATCACTCTTATTCAAACTCATTATGAAATTCTTCATGAAATATCCTAATCCATACTCATCTTTAATTCCTACCAAAAACATTAATAAAGTTGGTATGAGAATAAAATGCTCCTTAAGGGATAAAAAATTGAAACCATTAGTTCAGTAAAAAAGATAAATATCATATAATGTTACCTTTATCTCTAATGTTCTTTGAGTATATGAAATAAAACATTTTATAATGAAAAACACACACATTTTTATCCAAGAAAATCATTAAAATCCATAAGATGCATTTAAAAATTCATTATGCGAAATGGATCTTCCATTTTTATAACCCATAAAAAACCCTTTTAATTTGAATAACAATATGAATGAATTCCATTTATTCAATTACAGGAATATCCAACGTTATCTAGGACACCACATGTTATGTTATAATGGGTATTCTTAGCACTATATGGTCCACCTCATGTTAAACTATTACCGGCATTACATGCACCATCAAGGACACCACATGTATAATATGTATTTGGATCAAACGTTTATTATAATGATAGAGTATAATATTATTAATAATACACTTTCATCGTAAACACCATTAAAAAACTCTTTTCATCCCATATTAAAAACACTTTTATATAAAAATAACATTATCATTTAAGACCCCATTTTCAATACAAAAACACCATTTTCATTGAAAACCCATTTTTAATAACAATATACCCAAATCGATGAATGGTTTTTTAATTTAAAAAATCAGGAAAAATAAAAAGTAAGATGAATATAAAATAATTTGAACTACGATGACAAATTAAGTTTTCGTTGTATACGATAAGAGTAGAACATTTTTTTTTCTTCATTGAAAAAGGACCATATGAAACATGTAAATAGATTCCTTTTGAAAACCATTGAATGAGATTAAAAATATAATGAAATTTTATTTATATTACTTTTTTATATCCATAAACATAAATATTTAAAATAATATCATGTATATTGACATAGTAAAAAATATGTAAAGATGAAATATTTAAACATTCAATGAGCTATTTACCAATTTGAAAATTTAAATATTAATCTCCAAAAATTAATTAAATTTAAACAGACATTAAATAACATGATAATAAATAAACTAATGATATGATAAGTAAAAGGGTATGTATATACACCTAATAAAAGAAGGTGAGTGTATAACATCAAACTATGACACAATGAAAAAATATTACAATGAAGTCCCTTACATCGAGTATGATTCATCACACATGTTATTTATCTTCATAAACAATAAAATTAAGAAAATTAATTACATTATTTATAATCTTTTTCAATTTTATTATTTGTTTTTATGAATTTATAACATTTACATTATTATTTATGTCCGCGTTAGAGGTTTTGATGATATTTGGTATATGAGTTAAAAATGAATTTGGTGTGATGTATATAGTCAATGTGATCTTTATTATATCATATCCAGAATAATATTCATGAAATAATATTCACTTTAATACATAATAATATATTTTAATATCAAACCATTTATGTATGCTTTTTACAAATTAACTATATAATTATCATGAAGACAGTAAGTCTTACGTAGACATCAGTAGGGATTTCATTTTTCAACAAAAATTATGGAAATAAGGTATGAATTTTTTACCTTTCAGAAATATCATAATATAATTAATTTGATATTAATCATTTATACATACTTATATGTATCATCTATGTGATTTAGTGACGAAAAATGATTCACTTCGCTTTGTGAAGGTGATATTTCACACGTACACACAAATAACGTTATCATTTTCATGTTCATGGAAGTAAAAATAAGAGTTGATATATTATTCAATTATATTGAAAAATATTTCATAAATATCATATATAAACATTAATTCCATAATTATAACCGGTCTTGCGGGATTGTAATGGAAAAAAATTATATTGGTTCGTGGAGGAGATAGTTCACACGTACGCCAAAACCATTAATTAATTTACCATTAAATGGAATAAAATATGCATTTAGGTGATGATATTAACATAATAACATCTTATTATTTATAGGATAATAAATTAATTATCTCAAAATGGATGGAAAATATTTTAAGGGAGTTGAAGAAGAAAGAAAATAGAAATACATGATTAAAACAACGCCTCTCCATTAAATGGTCGTTCATTTTTTTGAAGGTAGTGCCTCAGTCAAAGGCCGAGACACAATTTATTAAATTAAAAGGAAGGATAAACTACATGTGTCTGATGTAAGGAATAATATTAAATTTATTATCATAAAAAGTGAGACGATCAACAAGAATGTTATCCGTCCATGTCATACACAGGTCGATTCCCTTGTTGGAAAGAACATCTGCAACCAGGTTCACTTAATGAAAGGCATGAGTGAAATTGTAATTGGTCTCCAGAAGCAAAGTATGGAATCTCATCCAATGGGTAGTTAGTGGCCTGACATGATGCACCACCCCTCCCAAATGTCATGGATGACAGTGGTTGAATCACTTTCAATCCAAATATTTTTGTAGCCCTTTTTCTTGGAAAAATCAATGGCAGGGATCATACCCTACATTTATTCCTCCAGAGACATAGAAATACCATAGCTACCAAAGAATAAACCTTGACACTAACCAATGTAGTCTTTGAAAAAATCTCCACAACCTGCGGTACCCGAGTTTCCTTTAGAAGCATCATCAAAATTCACTTTGATCCATCTTGGGAGTAAGTCTTTCCAGAACTCCTCAAAAGTGTGTTATGGTTGTTTGTAGATCTCATCAATCCGAATCCAATATAGAATCTAAAAGTCTCCAACAGAGTTATGAAAATGAGATTTTTTAGTCGAAGCAGCATCCCTAATGGCATTGAGAATTCATATCCGACCTACATTAAGATTGAATGAGAAATGTTTGGGGGATAATATCATTTCTATCATACAAAATCACATGGAGGAGCACAACAACAACAGTTAGGAAGATTTTATTGATTTGTTGAGAGGTACCAAGGTCCACATTACATTTTAATTGAGAGATGATAGCATCAAGGATAACAATCTGCAGTTAATATGTTATAAATATAATCCCAAAGGGAATAAGCTATAGCAAAAGACAAGAACATATGGTTATTATCTTATCTATGGTGGTGACAAAAAGGACACATAGATCAATGATTGTCCCAAAAATACTGAAGAAAAGCCTTAGTGGGGACATGATTGTGAGTAAGCCGCCAAACAAGAGTACATCCCAAGGATTTAATCCAGGGTTTATCAAAATATTTCTACCATCAAAAATTTATTTCAATGATTGAGAAATTGTGATTGAAAAATCTTGTGGAATTATGGACACCATTATGAGAAGGATCCCAAATATGAAATTAATCGAAATTAGAGAAGGAATAATTATCAATAACATGAATGATGTAATCAGAAAAGTTAAGTTTGTGAGATTGCATAACATCTTTTATATAGGAGTTGGTATTATCCAAAAGAGAATTAAGAGACACCATAGAGATAAGGGGGGAACCATACTATTTATCTAGCCAAGAATTCAAGGAATAAATCTTGATTACCATACATCTAGAATTATTCATAATATTGGCATAGGATTTTATAATCGATGTCCAAATTGAAGAGTTCATGTAGTTCAAATTTCCCTTCTTTATATTTGTTAGGAATCTTTTTTAAGGAAATAAATGGACACCCATATGTTATGAATCAACCTCCTGGTGAGTCATTCTTGAAGAGAGTCATTAAAAAGTTTAATATTTTTGATGCCAATACCACCTTTCTCTAAAGGATTGAAATAGGTGGCCCAGGGAATGGTTATAAGACTCCTTTCCCGAATGTTTCCAGTCCCAAAAAAATTCTTGATGTAAACATTAATTTTATTTAGATGACTAGAAGGCCATATTTAGACCATTATCGAGTAGACTATTTTGGAGACAATGGTAGATTTCACCAGATAGAACCTTCCACCCATGGAATGGAATTTACACTTCCAGGAGGATAGTTTATTTATGATCTGGTCAACAATGTTAGAAACGTAGATGGATTTAGGCTATCCCCAATTGATTGGAACTCTATGGTAGGTGAAGGGGAAAGACCCTTCTTTTAAGTCAAAATTATTTATGATAGAAATCATTCTAGGAGAGGAGAATTTTTTTCCAGATAAAACATAGTATTGGTTCCAACATAGAGATTACCCATAGATTTCTCTATATTGATACAATAACTTTTTTTAAATTTTGAATATTATTTTTATCATTTTTTATGAATAAGAAAATATCATCAGCATAATGAACATGTGTACGAACATTTACGTTTACAGTAGCCTGAGTAGGTTTAATATTATTTTGAACCACAAGTAGAGTGACCAATATGCATTGGTAATCCTCTGGATTTGAAATGAGGATCTCAATAAGAAATGATCATCTTTGGGAATACATTAAGTCTCATCACTTCCTACAGATACAGCCACTATAAAATTGCCACTGAGCATGACTCCTTGATAGCAATGAAGTGGGATGATTTTGTTAAATGACCCACTACCACCCAAATTGCAGCTTGTACTCCCTGAGCTCAAGGTAAACCAGTAACAATGTCCATTAAGATGTCCACCCACTAAAATTAGGGAACATCTAATAGCTGGAGCAGACCAGCTGGAACATGGTGTTTGGCCATCACCTTATAGTAGACCAAACTTCGAGCCACAAACTCTGCAACTTTACGCTTCTACCCAGGCCACCAAAACTGACACCTCAAGACTCATTATATCTATGTCACACCCAGATGCACCGCTGAAGGAGAACTATAGAACTCCTTGAGAACCGTCTCGCGCATGGCCAAAGGAACAAATATCCTTCTATGACACAACACTGGATGTTGTTCATCCTTAGACCAAAAATTAGGGGCCTCGCCACAAACAACTCAGTCTCTCTAGACTTCCACCTCAAGATCCCCAAACTTGGACTCTTCCACCTTCTACACCAGAGATGACTGCACTATTATCAGAAAAAGACATTTTCTACCCCGAACTTCTCCAATATAGATATGTAATGCTGAAAATTCTTCGATTACTATCTAGGAATCACCAGAGTCACGCACTACATTAGTACGTGATTTTTAACTCAACACATCATCTACCACATTCCCTTTTCCAGGTGTATACAATATTTTGAATTCCTATTCCTATAAGAACTCCATCCACCCATGATGTTATAAGATCATGTAGCCCTGGGAGAAAACATACCTGACCGTAGAGACTCGAAGCTTGACATACAAATATATTACATTACTTTTGCGGAATACATAATACATAACAAAAAGACATACAAGGACCATAATAGTTTAGTGTCCTTGGAAACATTGAACGTAATATTCTAATCGTGGTGAAAGATCTTCAACATCTCCCATAAAGTTCTTCCACTTTTTGTTTACTTACCTAAAACCTTTATTTTGATCCTGGGGGAAAATAAAACATAAAACGAGTGAGCTCAAATTCTCAGTAAGGGTAAGCATTGATAAAATAAAACATACCATATACATTTGAACTTAAAAACATGAACATAATGTTTAAACATCAAAATCTTGAGCAACGACTTAAAACATGGAAGTACATAAGGCACAAATCATAATGGAACATAAACCATGATAACATAGAATGGGAATAAAACATGTAATTGTGGAATTCGTAAAGCACATGTAATGATTTCCATAATAGCCAAGGCATTGCTGCCAAGACCATCTTACTGGACAAAGTCCCTTTCTGAATCGAGTTCACTCCTCATTCTAGTCCTGTAATACTGAACCAGATTAACTTACCATTCCAGCCATGTCTATCTCATGAGATATAAATCTTTACCCAATGCATTGGAGGGAGATATAGGTCCCACCCATCTCATAATGAAATCATTCTTACTTGTGGCATAAAATAAACATACCTCATTCATAATAACCCAATAAATAAAATGGGTTTTATAAACATCATCCCATCATAAAATAATCCATATAAAAGAAATGGATATCATTTCATAATATGAAAAGTGAAACCATGTAAATCATAGATACATGATACTTGAAACATACACATATGAAATAATTTCATCTTAGATGAAAAATGGTTTTGATAAAACACTTGAAATGAATTCTTGAGGAAAATATCCTTTCTTCTTCAAAATCATTCTCTTTTCACAAAATGTCATGCAATTTTGAAAGAAAAAGATTTTGTTGAAAATAGTTATGAAATATTTTAGAGTAAGCTTCATGAAAATAAGGCTTTATAAAACCGTAAAAATCTATTCGTTCCGTATAAGTTAAAAAACAGTCTTCTCATACTTTTGCCGGAAAAGTCAAAAAAGTACCTCGTAATGTAAAACAAAAGAAAGATTCCTTACATACCATGTAGTAAAATTCCAAAATGGGTAAAAAGCACTTTAAACATACATGAATACATTTTTATAAAACATGTACATGGATAATAACAATAACCCCAGAAAATATTTACGAATAAACAATCTCTGATAAGAATGATATTGGAATATTTATCCCTTACCTTAGGTCCGATATGCTTCGTACATATCCGAACCTCCTCTTCTTTAAAATGCCTCTTTGAGACCACCTTTTAGGGAACTAAAATTTGTCTTTGAAGAATACCATAACCGCTAGGACGTTTCTAGGGAGGTGGAGAAGAGAATTTGGCATGGTTTGGTCGAGCATGAAGGCTCAAAGTGGTGTGAGGAAGAGAGGGAGGAGGTGCCCTTTTATAAGGGAGGAGAGGGGCACCTTTGGAATAACTAGAAATATTATTTTATTATAAAGTCATATTCGGTTTTTAATAGCTCCAAATTGATTTATTTCAAAGATAATGTGGTGATGGGTCGAAATCCTCTCATCAAATAGAATTTAGACAAGTTTAGGTCAATATATTAACCTTAAATTTTAGTTTTAACTCTTTGTTAATTAGATTGACATTTACCATGTCACTTTGTATTTTTATATTATATAGTTAATAAACCTACAATATACATCCCCACGACCCCCAAGTGGTCCATTAATGATAAACCTATCATGATATAAGTGTCTTGGACGAACCTTAGATTTTTAGGAATATAATAACAATTAATAATATAATATTTGTTTTAAAAACTATTTTATGTCAATTTTGACACTATTTGGTAATTTATTTTTGTGAAATTTATAACAGAATGATTAGTTCTAAAAAAGTTAATAAAATCAATAATAACATGTCATATTAACATATAAAATTATTGTAATTCATAAAAAGTCTCAAATTACATTTATTTTGGTATTTATAACATCAATTATGTCAATATTTCATTAATAAGAAAATTAATACATCACCATTGTGTCATAAATTAATTAAATTATTTTAAGTCTAAAAATTACAAATAAAATACCATTATGTAGGACATATTTTTTTATCTTTCTAATTCATATTTATAGTCAAATTTATCTTATGTATAACCCTATATTTAAAATGATTTAATTATTAAACTTTGTTTTTAACTATTTTAACCCCTCTTTAAATAAATTAATTATAAGTGTCCTAATCTAATCCAAGTGGGCCTAAATGATCATATTTTATTACTAAGGTTGTTTTTGACCGAATTACACTTTTCCAATAGAATTAGGGCATGTTTTAGGGTAATAATAATATCATTTTTACCCTTAATTACCCTATTTATTTTTAACTGTGGTAAAAAAGTAAAAAGTTACTATTCAGCAAAAATTATTTTCATCTCAGTGACCAACATTTTAGTCCTTGATATTAACTGTGTCTCTCGAATTTTAGAAATTCGACTCACATAAGCGGTAAAATTATGTTTTATGAAGAATTCATTTTTTTAACTACCACTTAGTGGTTTCACTATTCATCAAAAAATGAAAGTTTCCAGAAAAATATCAAAAATTAGGCCTAAGATATATTTGATATTATGAACTCAAAAATGATGTCTATTTTACCAAATTCAAAACATATCAGTTTCATTAATTAATTTAAAAATTAATTCTCGTCGTCAAAACAAATAGCGTGTTCTTAAGAGATAATAACTATCAAAAGATTGACACTTGTTTATGTCTGGTTTAAATGTGAAATTACATCTAATGACCAACATTGTATTAAATTGTAAAAATATATTCTAAATATACTTTAAAACCACTCAAATTAATAATTTATCACTATTAATTATTTCGATTAAAAAGGTTGTTTTTAATTAAAATTTAGTAATTTTCACTATTCATCAGAAAATGAAAGTTATCCGAAAAGTACCAAAATTTCACCCTAAGCTAATTTCGATATTACGAATCCAAAAATGAAGTCAATTTTGAAAGATAAAATTTATAAAATTTCAAAAAGTGGGTATTACTATTCATAATGGCTAGTTCATAATAATATTATAATAATATCTCTTTTAGTGAAACTCGGTATTACGTACTACACACGCTATCGAGGAAGGTCGCGATTGCGTGTAATGAAAGGAAAGTCAAGGATTAGTGTTGTGCAATATCCTTTTGGTGTAGCGTACAACACAAGACATTAATGAAATTTAAAGAATGTTTTTCATAAAATATCGGGGTGTTACATTTTACCCCCCTTAAAATGAATTTCTCCCTCAAAATTCGTCGGGGTTATAAATGGTTTACTACTCGAAAGTTTCTTTAATAGAACCCCACATATTAAAAAGGAATACCAAAACTTGGATTTAAAAACTAAAGTATGAAATGTAATGGTTACCCAAATTAACTCATCATTGGGTTTCCATGTAGGAGAATATATGTGAAAATATGGATATGGAAGAAAAATATAACCATCAAGTTATGATGGAGAGTGGTAGAGAACATGGATATGAAAAATTGAACAATCACAAAGCCATAAATTTGTGACGATCTAAGGTACCATCTGATTCATCTGATATAAGAGCACTAGGACAACATTTTTGGTTTTCAAGATCATTTCCCTAATGTTGATGAAATTGGAATTAGAAGAAATAATTTCATGATTTTGGTACAGTCTCACCATTGGTCGTTCTTTGGACAATTTCCCCTTAATCTCTTAAAGAAATGAAGTTGAATTTGTCATTCGTGATGTGTTAGCAGATCATGTGATAGAATGATGGGTCATTCCATCTGTCTCAAAAAAAAGGTTAGAAAAGTTATCAAAAATTAAATAAGTCCATCTATAGTGAGATTAATCATATATGGTTCCTAAAATGGACATATACTTCATATATCATACTTCTTAATATAATAAAACTAGTTTCTACTAAACAGGGACTTCTTGTAGGCTAGTGGTAGGCGATAAAGGCCAGTCACACTTCGGTTGTGGGTTCTATTCCCACAGCCTTGTCCGACGCGATGGGCTGTCGCCCATCCTGCAGGTTTTCCTTTTTCTAAAACTACATCCCATAAATAATATCGAAAAAAAATCTATCCTTAAAAAATACTAACTTATGTCCAACATAATCGATTCCAATCTTTAGGCTTATCCAAAATACTACTGTCCAATCTCAAATTATAGTGATAACAATTACCAAAGAGTTCATACAACTAGCATGTTAATACCATCGTTGATCCCCATATATCATTAGATATGTCTTGTTGGTCACATTCCAATCATTTGAAGGCCTTAATCATGTATTCTCTTGAAAAATGAATACCCATTGAATCTTAGTGAACACATGAGTGCCGTCAAAAGTCAACTCTTTTCACATACCAAAATTTCAAACCATGATATAACTATTTCCTTATATCAGTCATGAGCTCATGAATACTGTAAAACATTTCATTTTCTCGTTTTCCCTTCATTATGCGCATATCATCTTTTTTTCCAAAAATATATCAATCACTTTCCATGGTTACCGGTACCATAAAATTATTGAAAACCACAATTGACCAATACATAAATATTCCAATATTCCACGATACTATATAAAACATTATTTTGGAATCCCATTACATAAACACTTAATCATTCCACCACATTGTTGTCAAATTCAACATCGCCAATAGTGATCGCATGTGACTTCCCTTTTTTCCTTTACCATAAGTGGTTTCTCATGTCGATCATCACTAACCCTTGGATTAGGGCATTTATTAGCATAATGCCCCATTTCCTTGCACTTGAATCATTGAAGTGTTGGTGGTGCATTCTCTGCAGTCTTTTCTTTATTCACATCATTAGAAACCCTTTTTCCATTACTTCGACACTCAGCTGATCAATGACCTTCTTTTCCACACTTAAAACATTTTCTAGTCCCTTTAAGACAATCTCCACCATGCTTCTTTCCACACTTTGAGCATAAGGAAACATTCATCTTCTTTTCACCATTATTCTGAGATTTCTCCTTGAACCCTATCTTTCGTTTCTTGTCAAAACTATGAGATGGATAAGTAACACAAACTTCCATTTCTACCATGATAGCACAACACACAATTTCTTCATAGCTACTGATGTCTCTTATAGCTAATTCCCTTCGAAGATTTGGTTTTAAGCCACTGAAGAATCGATCAACTTTACTTTCAGGTTGGATGATAAAGCCAGATGCGTACCTTGCAATCCTTGTAAAATTCGCTTCGTATAAACCTACAGATTCATCATACTTTTGATTTAGTTCAAGAAACTATTTCTCCATCTTTGTTCGAAGAATACGAGGGAAGTACTTATTAAAAAATAAGTTCTTGAACTCCTCCCATTCCATGGACTCAATTTCATCTCTTGGCCTTGTATTCTTGATAAGATTCCACCATTGACCAGCTTCACCTTCCAAACGATATACTACTAAGATGAATTTATCATGTTCAGAACATTGAAGAACTAAAAATATCTTTTCAGTGGTACTAATCTGTTGTTCAGCAACAAGTGGATCAAAAGACCCACTAAAAGATGGTGGACGTTTCCTCATGAAGGACTCAATAGAATATTGTTCCCTTCTCTGCTCATTTGGAAGTCCATAATGATTCATAGATTGTGTAAGTATAGCAATAAGATTTTTCACTCCATCTCCCATAACATTTGTTTGTTTAAGAGGACAATCATTGCATTGTACATTGCATTTATCAACACGGTTCCTTCAGGTTCCGGCCATCGTCTAAAACCCAAAAAGAATAGTGTGAGAGGCAAAAATCATTCTAGGGAAAACAACATAATAAAGGGGGAGTACCTTCAGTATCTAACATCTTAGGTTTAATTCAAAGTTCGTTACCATAATTCTAGGACTATAACCTATAGTTATACATAACCTTAGGGACATCCCTAGACATACCTTAGAAATATCTCTAGGGATCTCACTAGAGTTCTCGCATCCTAGTTTCCAAAGGTAGACTAAACCTTTCCTCTGATACCAACTGTAGAGACCCGAAACATGACGTACATAGATATTACAATACTTTTTCGGAATAAAAAATACATAACAAAAACAGACACACAAGGACCATAATAGTTTAGTGTCTTTTGAAACTTGGATCGTAATCTTCTAATCGTGGTGAAAGATCTTCAACATCTCCCATAAAGATCTTCCACTTTTTGTTTCCTTACCTAAAACCGCTCCTTTAATCCTGGGGGAAAATAAAAAATAAAAAGGGTGAGCTCAAATTATCAGTAAGGGTAAGAATGGATAAAATAAAACATACCATATACATTTGAACTTAAAAACATGAACATAATGTTTAAACATCAAAATCCTGAGCAACGACTTAAAACATGGATGTACATAAGGCATAGATCATAATGGAACATAAATCATGATAACATAGCATGCGAATAAAACATGTAATTGTGGAATCCATTAAGCACATGTAATTATTTCCATAGTATCCAAGGAATTGCTTCCAAGACCATCTTAGTGGACAAAGTCCCTTTCTAAATCGAGTTCACTCCTCGTTCCAGTCCTGTAATACTGAACCGGATTAACTTACCGTTCCAGCCATGTCTTTCTCATGAGATATAAATCTTTACCCAATGCATTGGAGGGAGATATAGGTCCCACCCATCTAATAATGAAATCATTCTTACTTGTGCCACAAAATAAACATACATCATTCATAAAAACCCAATAAATAAAATGGGTTTCATAAACATCCTCCCATCATCAAATAATCCATATAAAAGAAATGGATATCATTTCATAATATGAAAAATGAAACCATGTAAATCATAGATACATGATACTTGAAACATACACATATGAAATAATGTCATCTTGGATGAAAAATGGTTTTGATAAAACACTTGAAATGAATTCTTAAGGAAAATATCCTTTCTTCTTCAAAATCATTCTCTTTTCACAAAATGTCATGCAATTTTAAAAGAAAAGAATTTTTTTGAAAATAGTCATGAAATATTTTGGAGGAAGCTTCATGAAAATACGGCTTTATAAAACCGTAAAAATATGTTTGTGACGTATAAGTTAAAAAAACATTCTTCTCGTACTTTTACCGGAAAAGTCAAAAAAGTACCTCGTAACGTAAAACAAAAGAAAGATTCCTTACATACCATGTAGTAAAATTCAAAAATGGGTAAAAGGGACTTTAAACATACAAGAAAACATTTTTATAAAAATATGTACATGGATAATAACAATAACCCTAGTAAATATTTACGAATAAAAAATCCCAGATAAGAATGATATTGGAATATTTATCCCTTACCTTAGGTCTGATATGCTTTGTACGTATCCAAACCTCCTCTTCTTTGAAGCGCCTCTTTGAGACATCCTTTTAGGGAACTACAATTGGTCTTTAGAGAAGACCAGGACCTCTACGATGTTTTTAGGGAAGTGTAGAAGAGAATTTGGCAGGGGTTGGCCGAGCTTGAAGGCTCAAAGTGGTGTGAGGAAGAGAGAGAGGAGGTGCCCTTTTATAAGGGAGGAGAGGGGAACCTTTGGAATAACTAAAAATAATATTTTATTATGAAGTCATATTTGGTTTTTAATTGCTCCAAATTGATTTATTTCAAATATAAGGTGGGTATAGGTCGAGATCCTCTCATCCAATAGAATTTAGACATGTTTAGGTCATTATATTAACCTTAACTTTTAGTTTTAACTCTTAGTTAATTAGATGGACATTTACCATGTCACTTTGTATTTTTAATTTATATAGTTAATAAAATTACCATATACATCCATGTGACCCCCAAGTGGTCCATTAATGATAAAAATATCATTATATAAGTATCATGTCCGGACCATTGATTTTTAGGAATATAATAACAATTAATAATATAATGTTTGTTTTAAAAACTATTTTATGTCAACTTTGACACTATTTGGTAATTGATTTTTGTGAAAATCATAACAGAATGATTAGTTCGAATAAAGTTAATTAATTCAATAATAACATGTCATATTAACATATAAAATTATTGGAATTCATAAAAACTCTCATATTACATTTATTTGGGTATTTATAACATCAATTATGTCAATATATCATTAATAAGATAATTACTGCATCATCATTGTGTCATTAATAAATTAAATTATTTTAAGTCTAAATATTACAAATAAAATACCATTATGTATTAAATCTTTTTATCTTTCTAATTCATATTTATAGTCGAATTTATCTTATGTATAACCCTATATTAAAAATGATTTAGTTATTAAACTTTGATTTTAACTATTTTAACCCTTCTTTAAATAAATTAATAATAAATGTCATAATCTATCCATGTGGGCATAAATGGTCATATGTTATTCCTAAGGTTGTTTTTGGCCAAATTAAACTTATCAAATAGAATTACGACATGTGTTAGGGTAATAATAATATCATTTTTACCCTCAATTACCCTATTTACTTTTAACCGTGGTAAAAAAGTAAAAGGTTACTATTCAGAAAAAATTATTTTCATCTCATTGAACAACATTTTATTCCTTGATATTAACCGTGTCTCTTAGGTTTTCGAAATTCCACTCACAGAAGCGGTAAAATTATGTTTTATGAAAAATTCATTTTTTAACTACCACTTAGTGGTTTCACTATTCATCAAAAAATGAATGTTTCTAGAAAAATACTAAAAATTAGGCCTAAGATATATTTGATATTATGAGCTCAAAAATGATGTCTATTTTACCAAATTAAAAACATATCAGTTTCATTAATTAATTTAAAAATTAATTCCCGTCGTCAAAACAAAGAGCGTGTTTTTAAGAGATAGTAACTATCAAAAGATTGACACTTGTTTATGTCTGGTTTAAATGTTAAATTATATCCAATGACCAACATTTTATTAAATTGTAAACATATATTCTAAATATACTTTAAAACCTCTGAAATTAATAATTTATCACTATTAATTATTTCGATTAAAAAGGTTGTTTTTAATTAAAATTTAGTAATTTTCACTATTCATCAGAAAATGAATGTTATCCGAAAAGTACTAAAATTTCACCCTAAGATAATTTCAATATTACGAATCCAAAAATGAAGTCCATTTTGAAAGATAAAATTTATAAAATTTCAAAAAGTGGGTATTACTATTCATAACAACTAGTTCATAATAATATTATAATAATATCTCATTTAGTGAAACTCGGTATTGCGTACTACACACACTATCGAGGAAGGTAGCGATTGCGTGTAATGCAAGGAATGTCAAGGATGCGTGTTGTGAAAGATCCTTTTGGTGTAGCGTACAACACAAGACATTAATGAAATAAAAAGAATATTTTTCATAAAATATCGGGGTGTTACACTAACACTCTTACGATCGTTGAAAACCACAAAGCGCTCACCAATGTGTTAATGTCTCTACAACTTCAAAATAAAAACCATTGCTGGCAACTCAAGATCATGGGTGAAACTGTTAATTTCAAGGGGATGCATCTGCCGAGACCCATAAGAAACAACTGATCTTTGCTGCATTAGAACACATCCTAACCCCGGATGTGAAGCATCCTTGAAAACATTAAACTGAACTCCCTCTACCGGAAGACAATGAACTGGGGAACTTATTAAATTTAAGTTTTGACACTCAAATGCTGCCTAGCACAGATCATACCATATGAACACCTGATCATTCATTGTCAAAGCTGTTAGAGGAGTTGGAAATCGAGAGAAATCCGCAACAAACCTCCTATATTAGCTTGTGAGACCAAGGAAACATCACACGTCTGACACTGTCTTGGAGGATACCCATGAAAAAACTACTTCATACTTTGATGTATCCATATCTACCCCCAACTAGGACACAACATATGCCATGAAATGGACTTCTCGAGCCCAAAAATCACACTTCAACAGCATCCGAAACAACTGAAGTAGGCGAAGAACTCCCAAAATGTCGTATAGATGCACCGAATGATCCTCCTAAAACATGGAGAACACAAGGATATCATCGATGAAAACCACCTAGAACTTATCTAGGAACTCATGGAACACATCGTTCATTAATCACATGAACAAATCTGGAGCTTTCATCACACTGAATGGCATTATAACAAACTCCTAATGCCTATGATGATAATAGAAAGTAGTATTTGGGATATTCTCATCCTTGACATGTATATGATGATATACTGACCGCAAATAGAACATTTAGAACCAAGTTTTACCCTTCAGTTGAACAAATCCACAGAATAGAATATCGATTATTCAATGTCACCTTGTTTAAGCGATGATAATCCGTACACAACTGCAACGTGCCATCATCCTTATTCACAAACAAAACTGGTGCACCTCATAGTGACACAATCATCCAAATAAAACTACACTATAACAGAACATAATGCTATATATATAGCTCTCGTAACTCAATAGGGGTCATCCTTTATGGACACATAGTGATATGAGATGCTCCTGGTTGTAGCTTGATCCTAAACTTGATCTCTCATCGAGTGGGTAATTCTACAACCTATTCTAGAGAGACCTCAGGGTACTCTTCTATGACCCTAGAAAATGCCAATTACCGAACTCTTGAAGAACTCAACATTAGATCATCCATCATTTATGATACGAATGGAAAACTCCTATGACTCATCCGAGGGACTTGAAACCCATAGAACACCTCATGCACTCCATCCGCATCGAAGAACACAACCTACCTCCTGAAGCAATCCAAGATTTCATACTCAGAATACAACAAATCCATGCAGAGGATGACATCTTATGGTTGGATTAAAAATCATAGGAAATTTCCCCAAGAGCAGTGCTACCTGAACACTAGATCATAGTCTCTACTTACTTTAAACTAGTCAGCGCGACCTCCAACTGGAAAAGTCCACACCTAGGTAACTAGAATAATCTCTACCTCAAGTCGCAAATCATGGAAAAGGGTAGGTGATATAGAGGAGTGTGTCTCTCGTGAATCAAACAAGGCATAAAGAAATGTAGAAATCAATAAAGGGTACCTCAAACAACATTTGGCTCGAATGGCCCTGGAAACGATAAAGCATGAAGCTGACCACGACCTCCTCCATGACCTATCTAACCCAGATGAATACCACCTCCATGGTCGCTCTTGACTCTCTAAGGAAGAGGAGAATTACGTGGATGTTCTCTGGCTGCCCCATCTACCCTCTACTGATCCACTTCTAGTACAACCTTCTACTTCATCCTCGACTGGAACTTCCAAAATGGAGGAACCAGGAGCAAAACACCTGGTGCACGATGACTACTCTGAAATTTCTGGCACACTCGATTCTAATGAAATCGACCACCTCAAGAAAAAAAAACCTTATCCCTTTGTATGGTTCTGAGAGCCGCTACCCCTATTGAAGCAAGATGCCGAGGGATGGGACCTACCCTAGTCGAACAGAAACTGTTCCACCCTAAAATCCAGGAACCATAGACCATAGCTCAACTTCTTGAGAAATCATGACGAATCCCCTCTTATGACGGTCCGGTTCTAGCCAATGTCCTCTCTATGACCTATGCCCCTGCTAGCACTGAAATATATTTATTTAGAATAAATGTTGTGACCCGGTGATGGATCACTGGATGCAAAGCATCTTCGAAATGCCTCACCCTGGCCTCCCCATTCGGAAACAGGTCTGAAGCGTATTATAAAAGGTTCCTGAAATAGATTCCAAAATCTTTCACACTGGAGCTCCCTTGTCAAATGGTTAGAAACTTAGGGTGACTAAATTCCTTCAAGGTCAATGAAAGAACTCAACTCTAAACTTGTCTCAAAACTCATAACATGAGATCGCCGACTCCTCATGATCACTCAGAAAAAAGAACCACCACCACCTCATGTCCCAACATTGCTTCGTCACAACCAAGGACACCAAGTGCTCCTTTAGAGCATTGATCGAACTGAAGACTATCTCGACCACCTCGAACCAGTCTTCTATGGCTACATATGAAACGAATCCCTTGCACTTCTTCATACATTGGCGCGGAAACTCTGGGAGTTCCATCATCCAATTGTCTTTATCATCAACCTCTACCTTGTGGCGATCAGCTAGCAGAAACTACTAGACATCATCTACGTGATCCGGATGAGGACGTCGACCTAGAGCTATACTTGTAAAATAACAAATAGTTAGAGCTCCTAGACGTGGAATATAGAAGACTCATAATTAAAAAATTAATTATTTTTTCATTAATTCATTTTATGTTATGCTATCCCACGATGTACCCTTTAAATAATTGTCACAAAGAATAATGATGCATGATCCTTTCATTGGTCTCTACCCTGCAACTATTATCACTTTATTTAGTATTCATTGTAAACGTAATGGTCTGTGCATTAGATCATAGGGGCCCCAAAACGCATATGTTTCCACTATTCTCTAGTTGTTACATCACATTCTAAACCTGAAACGACACTGTTTCCATACAAACACATGAAACCTCACCTACGCCTAATGCCAAACTCCATCCTATCCCTCAACCAGTCCTTTGATACCACTCTGTCAGAACCCCCTCCCCACAAGGTGTACCTTTCATGGGCTGACAATGTGAAATGGGAGATAATGACCCCCGAGCCCTGCCTCATGTATGACCCAAGTTTCCGACTAGCACCGAGAGTATAAAGACACACAAATGGGAGGAATTACCCTCAAGAAGAATAGTTACGAAAGAGAGATATATGATATACACCAACCCACTCCAACTCAGAATAAAATATAAAAGAAAACCGATGTTAACAAATGTAATGTCATGCCAAACTACTATCACAGAATGGGGGAAAACTGAAAATACACAAAAGAAAGTAAAAATAGCAGCAACCAGAAGCCCAAACAGCTCCTGCAACCCCAAGCTAGTAGAAACCATCTTCATCTCCAACATACTGCATGTGTTCTAAGAAACAGTTTATATATACATAGGGTGTGTATAATAGTATACTCAATAGGATCCTCCCCATAGCCTCTCGTGAAAATGTAAAGAAGTCATGCTAAAGCACAGTGAATAATAAGTGAAAATAACTAATCACCTAAATAGGTATACTATTTTCTCAGTCTCACCTTGGATACTATCATCATGTATCACCTAAAATATTATATAATATAACAATTAATTTCAAGGGTACCCCACTAACACCTCCGCACTAGTTTGGTGCATTTTCCCCATGTCGCACGTCCTAAGCATCTCTCTATAAAAAGGATTGCCTGCAGACACATTGGAGAAGCACCAAAAAATGCACCTCATGCAACAAAAACACCATGTCTATGTAAGAAAAGTATCCCAGTAGCTTCCGAGAGCCACTATAGCTCGCATAACATGTATCATACATAGGTTAATAAATATCAAGCCATTATCGCCCATACACCACGTAAGGATCCTCAAGACATCATAGCCTATACACGTTACACCTATTATAGTCCATAACAAACTATATCCAGAATATATGTGTGTGAATAACCACACGAAATTAGATCCCTCTATCCACACATATGGGGAAAACTAACTGTTGGGCCTACCGACATAAGTAACTACCAAGAGAAGAGAGTGAGGCCAAAAGGGTTAGTCACCCATCCAACCTCCCACCATAATGTTTGGGGAAAACACCCCCTAGGGCTCAAAATCCCTAGGGTGTCTATTTCCGTAACTGAAAGGTTGCATTAGCGTATAGAAACACAAAATTACATAATATTATATGGCTCAAAACCACACTATGGGCATAACATAGCCATAGACTCAACTTTAGCTAACGTCTCTCGGACTCCAGACTACCACATCTAAGACTAGGTATCTTATAAGCACTAAAACATTTAAAGAGTTTTATTACATTAATTCAGTCCCTTTTTATCAGTTCCACTTTTCTTTAATTAATACTTAAAACATTAATTAACCATTATCAATTCCACATTATATTTAATTAGAATCACACCCAATGTCCATTGTCACTTTAAATTCTAACCTCAGCATTGCATCACAGCAATCTCTAACCCATAGGGTAAACATCATTAATTCAATCATTTATTAAAAACATTATTACATTCCCATATTCCTTGTAACTCTAGAAAAAAAATTCTATGATATTAAACACAAGTGTCTCAACTCGGTGAGTAGATGAACTACTCATCATATCATTTCTACCTATAGAAAGAGCATAGAACCATCTTCCCTAGAGAATCTAAACAAAAAATCATGTGGTATACCCCACACATCTTCACCCATTTCGGAAGGAGGGTAAGAAAACCAACTACCTTGATCAGTGGGGAAAGTGAAGAAGATAAACAACCAACAAGAAACCGAAAGCATCCAAACACTCACATCTAACCCGCTTCATCATCCCCGATGTCCTCCCTGTCTCCCACATGCATAAACTGATGTATCTCGCCCCTCTAGAAACCAAATTCACCCACAACTAATAGACCTCCATGGTCCCACATATCAATACATCCTTCCAAGATCATATCACAATACAAGCTATAGGAAGACAAACATCATATCAATTGGGCTCTTTTCCCTTAAACTAGAAAGAGGCTAACTCAGAACCCTATAAAGAATTATCTTTTATCAAACAATAATTTATTTAATCCATCATTAATCAATTAATTTATTATTATTAGATTCAAAATTCGGGAAAACATAATAGTAATCTATCAAAAATTGATTAAACCTACTTACTGCATCAAATTGATTAACATACAATTAAAAAACAACAATCAGATTCATTCACATTCCTTTTTAACTTTAGCCAAATAATTATCAATAATTTTCTGCTTTATGATCTTTAATAAATTACATCATTAATGAAAATATAAACAAAGAAACCATATATATCACACTATCTAGAAAAACAATAGGCAATAACATACGATCAATGACAATTTATTTATCCAGTTCAAATATTTATTATGTCAATTCAATTTTGATCCAGTTGGATAAAACATGTTAACTATAAAATTGAATGTAAAAGAAAATAGATTCCAGAAATCTCCTACCTCAAATGGTTCTTAATTTTCTATATACGAGAATGATCCACACAACATGTTACGATCTCCTCCCACCATTACAACTGTCTTCACCTGAGGAAGCAGAGGCACCACCACACCAGACAACACCCAATAAAATAACATTATGAACATGGATATGTCATTCTATATAATGGAAAGGAGAAAAAGTTGGGATGAAACTAAATGAATTACGATAGATCATACATTATACTGAAGATTGACCGATACTACTTGGTTGTATCAAAAACTAAGGGGAACCAGTCTAAAGAGGAACATTTGACCACCCAACTCATATAGGAAGGAATGGAAGGTACGAGCATCTCACAACCGAAAATAAGGAGGAAGAACTAGGGTGGAATATATCTTGTTCCTTTTAAAAGATTTTACATAGTAGCATTTTAAGATACGCTAGATTTTCTATTAAATGTGGATCTCATTAAACCACATAGTTTGACCATGTAATATGATCCCAAGCCATAGGAAAAATTCATATGGGAGTTATGGCCTTTGAATCAGCCATAAATTCCTTAAAATGAGGCATTAAATGAATTTTACATCAAAGGAAATATAAAAGGCGTGAACTGTATGAAGCAAGAAACACCTTCCATGAACACAAACATTGGAAAAGGAAATAGAGGCTACCGTTGGACCTCACCATTCTAGAAATAGTGTTCATGAAATCAAATTTTGGCAATGGAAAAAGAGGCTACTGTAGGTCCTCACCATTCTGGAAACACTGTTCATTAACTCAAAATTTGGAAAAGGAAATAGAAGCTACCGTTGGACCTCACCATTCTCGAATGACTTTTCATTAACTCAAAATTTAGAAAAGGAAATAGAGGTTACCATTGGACCTAACCATTATGGGAAACACTTTTCATGAACTCAAAATTTAGAAAAGGAAATAAAGGATACCCTTGGACCTCACCATTCTGGAATAACTGTTCATGAATTCAAAATTTGGAAATGGAAATAGAGGCTACTGTTGAACCTCACCATTCTGGAATCACTATTCAGATAGGGTTACTATTGCACTGTTCACATAATGCTACTGATGAAATACTTCACATAAGGTTACCAATGAACTTTTCACATAATCCTACCAATGACACTATTCACATAAGGTTACAATTGCATTGTTCACATAAGGATACCGATGACTCTGTTCACATAAGATTACCATTGCATTGTTCACATAAGACTACCGATGACATTGTTCACATATGGTTACCATTTTGCTGTTCACCTAAGGTTACCGTTGCACTGTTCACTTATGGTTACCGTTGGAACTATTCAAAATGCTACTGTTGGAACTATTCATAAGGATAGCATTGGAACTATTCACAAGGCTATTATTAGAACTATTCCTACGGTCTACCGTTGGAACTGTTCACAAGGCTACCATTGAAACTGTTCACAGCTTGAAACTAAACACGGGGCTACTGTTGGAACTATTAACAATAGTATCCCATTGGAACTCTTCACAAGGATACCATTGGAACTGTCAACTGAATTGGAAATTTTGAAAATTGTTGGGGATAAGTCACCTTGACCACCAGAACGCCTCAAAAACTATATTTCTATCAAGGAATGGACCAGGGAGGTCCGGGCCATTACAGATATCCCATGTATAAGATGCATCGGGATCAAACATTTACTATAACACAAATTCCACCTATCATTAATAAATATCTATCAGAATAAAAGCCTTTTAAAAACTCTATTAATCCCAAAATTAAAACGCAATTATATAAAAGAATATCATTTTCATTTAAGAACCAATTTTCAATACCAAAAAACCATTTATTTTGGAAAATGATTTTCAAAAGAAAAACACAAAATGAAAATGGTGGGTTTTTATTTAACAAAACATTAAATCATACAATGGAATATGAAAATAAAATATTATCCACATTAGTGTAAAATTCAATGACACTTTATACGATGAAAATATAACATTATTTTTTTCATTTGTCAAAAAGTTATGTATAAAAAATATAAAAAGATTCCTTTTAATTTTTTTAATGAATATAAAAATAATAGAAAATTTACATTATATCACATTGATATCTATATATATAAATATGTAAAATAATATCATGAATAATTAAATGGAGAGACAAATAGATAATTAAATATTGAAACTTTCATTGTGTCACGTGCCACTTTGAACATTTCAAACATAATCTCCATAGTATAATAATACATTACCAAACATTAAATAAAATTTCAATAAATGAATAAATTACATGATATTTAAATGAATATATATATATATATATATATGCACATAATAAAATATGGTGGGTGTATAAAATCAAACTATGCTGTAATTTTTGGAAATTGAGACAAAGTCCCTTACCTCGACCCTGATTCCTCATTTATGTTGGATATATTTCTGATCAATCAAATTAGTTTAATTATTTAATTTACCTAGAACCTTTTTGTTTATTATTCCTTTATCACCAAGTCAATATGTTTACTTAATTATTTATGTTCATATTGGATTTTTTGATGATATTCAGTACATGAGTCCAAAATGACTTTGGTATAATGTCTATATTCAAAGTGGTCATTATTCCATCATATATAGAAAAATATTAATAACATAACAATAAAATTTATTTATAAATTATACATTCAAATGAGTCTATTTATTTATGGTTATGAAAAAATGGACTACATTATAATCATAAAGAAGTAAGCCTTACGTACGCACGAGTAACATTTTCATTTTTCAATGATCATTATAAAAAGAAGGTAAGTACTATTTTATCTTTTTAGAAATTTCATAATATCATTAATTGCATATTAATAGTTTCAATATACTTATATATATCATCCATGTGATGTGGTGATGAAAAATGAATCACATTTCTTTGGGCAGGTGATAGATCATACATATGCATGAATGGTGTTATGAATTTCACATGCATAGAAAGTAAGAAACTAACTGATATATTATTATATTATAAATATAAATGTGTCATTAATATAATATATTATCATTAATTCAATCATTATAATATGTCTTTAGAGAAATTAATGAAAACAAATTATATCGGTTTGTGGTGGTGATAGTTCACATGTACCCACAAATGATGAATTCATTACCCATTTGATGGAATTAGATAAGGATTTATGTGATTATATTGACATAAAACATATATTTATTTTTTTAGGATTCTTGAGTAATTATCTCATCTTGGTTGGATAACATTTTAAGGATGTGGAAGAAGAAATAAAATAGAAATACATAAGTAAAACAACACATCTTCTTCAGACACTCTTCCTAGATGAACAAATAAAAACCACTAAGGAGAGTTTTATGAATAAAATGAGGCATCTAGAATATGGTTAGGGATTCTAGGGATTTATTTGGGAATATCTTTCCCATTAAAAATAGTTTTTGAAGTGAGAATAATAGAAAATCAGTACATTCATTTTATAATAGAGGGGAGGGGCACTCTGGGAATTCTTCAAAGTATTGAATTAATATAAATTAATTTTATTCTAAAAAAGGTTCATAACATATTAATTTATATGTTATAAAAAGTATGGGATTAAATAAAATCATCCAACGAGTTGTACATTGGTTTTGAAGGAAAATTAATCCATATCTTTTGGTTTTAACACATATTATACCCTTTTTACTCATACCATGTTTTCATGTAATTTTCACATTTTGGGATAATAAAATTTCTATAACATTATAAATGACCAATAAATGGGTCATTTATGAAATATAACGACATTACACAATTAATTTTTTGAATCATTGTACTTTTAAAATTTATAACATTAAATAATATATTTTATATTTTAAAGTACAATTAGTGTGAATTTGGACACTATGCATTTCATTATTTTTTAAAACATTATAAATGATTTATATCTTAGAAAAAACTCAAATTAATCATCCCTAAATTTTCAATGTCATCCATTAAATTAGTGGATTGTAAGAAATTATATTTATTTTAATAAATTTAATATCATTGATTAATTTATGATATTTTAGAATTGATTCAAGAGCGGAATTATTTGGATTTCAATTTTCCAACAATGATGATATGTGAATCTAGTTTGGCTTCTAATCATGGGTTGTTATAAATGGATTGGGAATTCATGTTGAAGGTAAAATATCTTTAGAATTCTCAAAATCAATAATGCATATGATGTATCTCGTCTAATAAATGAATGAGTCTCCTTCATGGAATCTCTATTTGGTTTTTTTTATTTTATAAAAGAGGATTTTTATCAGTACTCTAACATCAAGAGAATAGATAATGGGGTTTTTTCCATTTTGTAGGATCCCAAAGCTCTCCAGTTATGGATTAATCTTTTAAAAATTTGTCTTCTTGTCAATTTCATTTATTTAATGAAAGATATGCTGAGGCCTTATTCTGATCTAAAAAACAAAATTTATCATTGTTGGACTAATAATTCCTGTAAAATAATTTCTATTGGAAGGGGTTACTTGATCTTATTATTCAGAATTGTGATGACATGAATGAATATCGGAACCTTGGTAACATGCCTCTAAGACCTATAATTTTCAAAATCATCAAATAGAATTATAATTTTAATCCTTTAATCAAAAAGTAATTGAATTCCAAAATCTGTATCATATTACATTATTTGAATTGGGTCTATTGGAAACCAAAAATTCTCAATGACCATGCTTCTTATATTGGAAACCCTATCATTTTGGATTTTCATACAACTGCGGGGGTACATGTTGTATTTTCTCTGATTCTAGTGGTTGTGAATTTTACATCTCAGTGTCATGACTCTTTTATCTTACATTACAAGGAAAGAAAAATAAAATTCAAAATTGAATATAAACATATTTTTTTGTTGTGTTATTTCTATAATGTTGGTGGGGAAATCAGTTTGAAATTGTAGAGTTGGTTAGATGAAATTTAATGTGGATCCTAAAGCAATGTACTAGAAAGAAATCAATAAGACCAGGAAGAACAATTGTTGTTTCATTAATAAAGAGGCCATTCCACACCATTTATGGATAACCAAATAGTTGAGAATTCCATTAAAATGACACAATTGAATAAATGTTGGGCCATCATTGAAAATGAGGTTAATACTCTTCCTTATATCCCATGTTATACCAAGTTGTTTGAGAATAGATTATCTTTTAGAAATGATACCTCTTTGAATGGGGACCCCATTGACATGAAAATTTCTCATGAGATTAATGAACAAGTTTAAAACATGGAACTTTATCTTGAGTATGAGGTATTGTAAAATGAAATTTAACAAGAAATTAATTATTTATTGTTGTTGTCACACAAGGGATCTTATTACCCATTTCTAAATAAAGAGGTTTCCTTGGAGTTTAACTTGTACTACACCACTATTACATATACTTTTAAAAGTCTATATTTCTTCCTGATTATGTTGTTAGGGTTCCATCTTCATGTGATCAGGCAATTTAGGGTGTTTCTCCTAATTACATTGATTCCCTAAAGATAGAATAGACTTTTTAGCGGCATCTTTGGATTCATCTAAGGCTATTATTCCTCAAAAAATTGAAATTCTAAATATCTATCTGAAAGAGGGGTATAAGAGTATTCTGATTAAAATATGTGATATTACTTCTTTACTTCATTCTACTCCAATCCCAAAAATTAAAGTAGGAAAACTCCCTAATATCATGGTTATTTGATGAATTTAATGGGGATAAACCCCAGTTCTAAATAAAAATTATGAAACTTTTCTGGAATTGATAAGGATATCCAAAAATGAGATAGCTAGTTTCCTTAGGTTTCACAATTGGAATCATAAATATATCCTTATTGGTTTCGCCTAAACATGATTTTGATTCTCTTCTAGGGTTGCATGTCTTAAAAAAATGGACTTTCATTTATTCGAAAAAAATAAATGCATGTGCGTTGTGAATATTTTGTTTGTTCAGGTTTATTCTCCTCTGGTTGATCCCTCCTTAGTTTCCTCTATTGATAATTATGTCACCTGCTCGTTGGAATTTAATGTAATTCAGTATTATTTCCCCATTATTTATACTGTTAATGGGTTTCATGATTGAATGATATTATTCATTGATATTGAATCTCTTAAAAAAATCATCTCAGGACCTTGGTTTAATTTTGGTGACTTTATTTCAATTCTGAATCCAAATTAGAAATTTAGTGTTGTCACCTACTCAATTTCATCGAGGGAGTTCTAAGATTTCATTTATTAGAATGGATAGATTGAGATAAACATTGTTAAAGCTATGTACACTTGATATAGAAAATGAATCTATGGTATGGTTTCAAGTAAGCGTGATAGGGATTTTGTTAATTTGGAAATTCTTGATGTCATGGAATCCATCTCTTGTACTACCTTATAAAGGATTAACTATGATCACAATCTGATTTTGTATGACTTTTTTATCATGTATTTCAAAAGAATATTTCCATTTAGGTTCATTGATTCTTAGGGGACTAATTTGGAATGTTATAAAATTGTTCAAGATGTGTGTAATTCTATCAATTGTGCTAATGATGTTATTTCTTGTATTGTGAAATTGAAATTTGTTTAGATAAAGCTTAATTTTTTTGAGAAAAGATTATATTATATAACATGAGGTTGAAATCTTCTCTCTTACAGCCTCCCATAAAATTAATCAAGATTAGAACACATGAAATATATTACTTTATGAAGTTATGAATAAAAAAATATCAAATAAGCCCAAAAATATTCTTCACATTAGTGATTCTATTCAAAGATATTATTTTAAAGCCAAATGGATCAAGATATATAACAGAAACTCTGTGTTATTTAACTCCCTTAAAATAGATAGTATTATCTCCAGGATATTATCTCTTAATATAAATGGTGATACAGTTTCGGAGAATAGGAATGATCTATTTGATCACAAGCACTCATATTATAAGGATCTCTATGATGGTTCCTCTGTAATCACATTGCCTATGGATGTAATCATTCCAAATTTTGTTAATCACTTTATTAATTCTAGGATCACCTCTATCTCCTTGTACTTGTATATTAATGATATTTTTTTTCCTTAATTCATAATGGTCTTGTTGCCCAAACATATTTGGTAATTTTTCATTTAAAAATTATTTGGATATCATTATAGTTGATGTTTTCATGCTTGTAATTAATTTACATAAAGGGGTTTATCTTCCTTATGGATTCAATTATCAATTCCTTGACCATATATCCAATGTGGACAATTCCAATGAAATTAACATTTTAAGTCGGATTCTCTACTCAACACCATTAATAAAATCATCAGTAGGGTTATTAAAAATATGTTGGCCTCTCTTTAAAAACAATTATTTCTCCAAATAATTTTTGTTTTATTAGCGATAGTACTATTTAGGATGTTCGTCTCTCGATCTCAAAAATTGTCCATATTCATAAGAAGTCTACTAGATATGATAAAATTATGTATAAAATTGATATTAAAATATTTTTTTGGTAATATTGATAGGAATTGTATTGGTATGATAATTTCTTATTTTGGATTTGGTGGTGTTTTCTTCAACTAGGGATAAAATATTTAAGACTCAGCTCAAATTTTAGTTCTTATTAATGGTTTTTATAAGGATTATTTTGTTTATTATAGATGTTTCAGGAAAGCGGATACCCTTTATACATCTTTTTATTCCTTTTCTGAAGATTATCTCAGAAGAAATTTTCCCACAATGTCTAGTCATTCGATTTAGAAAACAAGCAGTGATGGAAGGGTTAATTGTTCCACTTCTAATCTCATTTTTTCAGATTAAATAATTATATTTATGTTAGGGGGTAATAAAACAAAACAATTACCAATAATGTTGATTTTAATTATGAAGAGGTCTCTAGATAGGAGGTTACCTGAAATTAATGCATTATCTAGTTTTTTTGGGGTATTCCTGATATCAATAAAATTGACATTATCAGGTATTTTTTCATTTGAGAGTGGGTTTTTCATTTATCTATCTAGGTGTCCCTATGTTATGGGTAAGATGAAATCCATGTTATTTTATGGATTATCAATCATATCAGAATACAACTAGTCTCCTAGAAGGGTAAATCTATTTCCATGGCTGGTTGTATTTTTTGGTGATATTTGTTAACACTTCTATGTTTGTTTCTTCTTTTAGGGTTTATTAATTTCAAGTTTATCTTATTAATATTATTTGTACCTCAATTAATAATTTAAATTTAGTTGGAATGTTATGAAATGTATGTTTCCCAATGTTTTATTGAGTACTTGTTTCATGCCTTATGATATTGGAGGTTTGGGTACTATAAATATTGAGTTATCTAATCAATCTTTCATGAACATTTTATCTGGATACTTGTTTATGGAATATCATATTTCCTTGATTTTCTTCATGCTTAATTTTGACATAAACTATATAATGGGAATAATCATCATATGAAATAATTATTTTTTCCTATCAATATATATATCTATTCCATTATTGATTTTTAATCAAGATGGTTGGTTTATAAGAAATCATCCCTTATCATTTGGATTGAAAATTGGACTCACACCCCTTTAGTGTATTCATTCTTGGATGAAAATTTTAATCATAATCATTCTATATATATTTTTGAGAAAGTGTGTGATCTTTATATCATACCTATATGTATATGTTCCATTATAGACAATTACTTTTTCAATCTCGGAGAAGAATTTTTGGCGTGGGATCTTTCGGAATGTGGTGTTCTTACATCCAAGCTGTTTTATTCCCATTAAACTCAATTGAATTTTGACTAATAGTGTCTTAGAAAAATGAATTGGAAATTCATTCAGCTTTATCGATCTATCCATGTATGAATATTTCAATGTGGGAAAATTACTGAATGATTAATTTATGTGGGTTTTTGAAATATCTATTTGATCTTCCTGAATTATCTTCCATCAGCATAAAGACGATATCAAACATCACTTCTTGAGTTGTTCTATAACATTAGTGATGTAGCACACATTTTTTTGAGATTCGAATTCCTTGGATTTATTCCATATAAGATTATATCAATTGTTGGTTGGATTGTTTCTATCCCTTAAAGTGATAATTATCTTCCAGGTTGCTGCTGCGGAATTAATTTTCATTATTTGGAATGCTCACAATAAATTGATTCGTAATCAGGATAAGTTTGTCCCTGAAACCACATTGGACCAAAATTTAGTTGTTGTTAGAGATGTCAATTCCCATAAAAAGTGGTTTTTCCACAATTTTGTTCATGATTATTCAGTATTTTGGTGTCTTGAAATTTGAGGTAACTTTCATCCTCTTTATAGTATGATTGATATTTTTTTGGAAATCAACTTTTTCGGGATGTGTTGACTTCAACACTAATGGTCCATCAAGAGGTGATATAGGTACTAAAGGATATGAAACATCTCTATAAAAAACCATGGTGATGTTTTTTTTATTTCTATATGGTTCAAGTGTATTTCATTTTTCTCCTAAGTCTGAATTTTTTGTTTCATCTTTCCCATTGAGTGAGCTATAAGCCTTCGCTAATACAATATTTTTCTTGAATTTGAATCTTTTATCATTTTTCATTAAACTTGAGCTATCTTGGTGCATCTCTTGTTAATGTTATATTCTTGATGTATTATATTCTTTTATTATCTCTCATCTATTAATTATGTAGTTACACATGTTAATAGAGAGGCCAACTAGTTTGGAGATGTTTTTTCCATAATGGGAGATAATAATAATGATCTGGTGCATTCTAATCAGATTCCTGATGATCATTTACCTCATTTATAGTGGGATAAGTGTAAATTTTTATCTTTCAATGATTGGAATATAGAACATTTTTTCGAATTTTTTTATATCATTTATTTGATTCTTCCATTAATGTAGAAATTACATTATTATCATCATGTCACAATTTAATTTTATTAGTTTTTTCTTAAAATTTATAAATAAATTACTATGATTTAGGAAAAAAAATTACATTTAAAAAGTCTATTTTTATTCAAACATATCCCTTTTATAACCCAGTATTAAACATATTTTACATGTTAGAAACAATAGTGTGGGAAAATTGTATTTTCGTTGAATATAAAAATATTAATGGTATATGTTCTTTCATGTGGATTAAATTAGACATAAAACCATCCTATAATAGATTTAGATCTATAATAATCCATTCAATTAAAATAATATAAGTGTTTGTGTAATTTTATAATATTATATAATATTATTTTTATTATTTATTACCAAATTTACCCTAAATAGTTGTAATAAAATAATTACAAATGTCATTATTCATAATGTAAAAAAATAAAAAAAACCTATTTAAATAATTTTTAACATATTATTCAAAATATTTAATCCATTTCTCAATAATAAAAATATATAAATAGAAAAAATAATATAAAATTAATCTCATTTACAGAATGATAAAATTTGTATGTTAGGTATAAACGTTCAAAAGTTCATCAAATTTTTATATCCCGTTTAAATGGGAAATTGATTCTAATGAAAGAAATTGTATTTAGTGATAATAAATTATATAAGTATACTATAAACCATTAAAATAAATAATTTTATAGTAAAAATGTATTCGATGAAAAAGTAATTTTTAATTAAAATTCATTATATAACACCCTGACACCTCTAGACCGGAGCCGATGCATTAAAAGATATATTGGAATGTTTATAAGGAATAAAAATCCTAAAGGAATGATCAGTTATGTATTCTTGAAGAAACTAGATACATAAATTTAACACAAACTACAATGGAAAAGGTTACAAAATACAATACAGAACAAAAACTAAAAACTGCATCCACATGAACTCAATAAATGATCTCATCATCATCACCAGTTAAAGGTAGACAATGTAATGGGTGATCTTAAATTCTCAATAATGGTTACAAAAAGAGGAAGAATTAATATATAATAACTGAATCAAAAACAATTCGACATAATCAATATGACATGGTGAATAAATGAATTAGTCACGCCATTAATAAACTGATATTGAAACTGCATCCATAGATTTTGTCATACTGAAAATTTTATGGATACTAATAACTGATAATGAATAAAGAGAATTAATATTTTTTGTAAATCATGTAGCAGGCTCATGATACCATAATACCATTAAAACTGTTTAGTTTTTTTGGTATAAACCCATATGATTTTTGGAAATAAACTCAAAGTGTTTGTCGCCAACTGATTTGTCTCATGGGTCCTATCGATGCATCGAGGATCTATAGCAGGCCCCACCCACCACTGCAAGTCCTAATCATTATTTATACATTTATTCAGTACAATAGTTTTATGAATTTTAAATATCCGTAGAGAGTGGAGTATATGAATTCATCAATATTTACACAGTTAAAATAACTTTCCAAATAAACACCATATATATAATGTCATGTAGTTTAAAAAACATATACATGATATAATATAGTGTATATTTAATATAAACATAATTTAAAATTAAAAATATTCTCAAATGGGCAGTAGGTACACCACATAATGATTATTAGGTGCACAATACGAACTTAGTTACAACAAAATAGTAGTTGAGGTAATGTATCTTACCACAATGTAAATGGTCGAATAATACGACCAGAACATAATAAAATAAAATAAATCATTGAAAACCATGAATATAAAGTTAATTATGTTATTATATATCAAATGGATTTACACAAATACCAAATACAAGAAATAAATGGCGAACAATGAAAATATCACAGAAAGGAAAGTGAGATGAGAAACCCCATACCTTATGCTCGAGTGTATTCTTAATGTGTTTTAATAACCGGAATAAAATAATTTATATTATTTAATTAATAACTCCATAACCTATTATACATGTAATTGGTTTATTATAACCTTATTAAATTCATTCATGGCCCTTTTTGGGTTTAAGAGGTTCAATTTTATTATTTGGAAGCATTTTCATCCTTGGATTTCATGATTCGTTTACATACATTCATGAATGGAAGTTCATTTGAAATGTGGTTAAACATCCAAAATTGTTATTATATATTATTAGTAACATTAAAGAGATATAAATTATCTTATAATTATTTTGTGTTATATACATGAGGATGAATCATTAGTTAAATGTTATTGATAAATGCTTGGTTTTAGCTTGGCAGTTTTGTGTACAATGAACTTGTTTTGTATTATTATTACATATTATGAGTGTGTAGAGATTACATAACATTAATGAGAAGAAATAAATATATTCTTATCTAGTTCAACCATAAAAATGTTTTCATGAACACAATAGAAGATGGTAATGAAAATTAAGAACCTGTCGTCCTTGAATGTGATAAATTAACACATCTCGGACGATGTTTTCATTTTTAGTGTAAGAGGAGCGTGAAAGGGAGATGATGATGAAACATTAAACTTGAATAATATAATTCACATTCATGTAATATAATGTAATTATCATAGAGTTTGTATGAATGGATTTGATGAATGAAATATAAAAGAAATGAACTCAAAATAAGAGAAAAATTGAGAAATCCCTTACGAATATTTGGTAGCCTAACGACATCACTAAAAATTTCATCAAATTGTTTGATGAGAGAAAGGGGTATCTCATATCTCATAAATAATATGGGATGTAAGAGGAATATGGAATTACATATCCCATCATAATCCAATTTAAGATAAAAGATAAAACATAATTGAAAGCTTTAAGAAAATATAAGGGTTGTTGATTCTCTTACCTTGTAGTGTAGCTCCCAAAACAAGAAGGTTGGGACAATAGGGGTTTGAGAACACCTTTTAAGGAATCCTAGGGAGGTAATACATCCATATATTCTAGGATAATGAGTTTAGAATGAATGAAAACGAACGGGGGGTGAGTGGGTATTTATAGTAATTAAGAGGGATTTTTTTATTATTTAAAAGGGACACCTCATTAGTGGTTTTTGAAAAACTAGGGTCTTGCCCATGGTATTTAACCGCAGTTTTAGCCACATGTGACACCTCATGCCATAAGATACTATAAAAAGTATACCAGCCTTTTTTATTTAATTATTAAAACATTTTTATGTCATTTAACAATAGAAAACTCAAAACTGTATTTTTACTGTTCATGAAAAAATAATGTATTTTAGAAAAATCCCAAAAATTCCCCCTAACCATTTTTTGATATGCAGAATTCAAAAATGAATAAAATTTTTTGAAAATAATTTTCTATGTATTTTCATTTAATTTTGAAATAAAATCATAGTTAATTTGAAAAATAACAATTTTAAATGAATAATTAGTTCTATATCACATTGAAAAATTAATTAATATATCAATATCTTATTACCATATGAAAATAAAATATTATCATTATTTACTATTTATAAGGATCAAATAACTATTCATATTACTATTCATAAGGGAATGTTTTTATTTATCAAAATATCAAGTAGGTTCAATCTGACTTCAAATGACTTACTGGTCACAACTCTAAATGACCGTTTTTTGAAATTCAAAACATAGAAGTGAAAAATATATGTTCAATGAATAGCTTAAAACATTCTCCTATATTGTTTTTACTCACAAAAGACATAGTGCTTCATGTAATATAGGCTATCTAATTAATATAATGTATTTAAGAGGAACATACAATAAAATATTTAGGGTGTTATATTATTCCCTCGTTCGGAAATTTTTTCCACGAAATTTTATGTATAAATACCACAAAAAATATGTGTGTTCTTCTTCTTCATAACATCCTTATGTTTCCAGGTTGTTTCCTCCATATTCAAGTTTTTACAAAGATCCTTTACAAGATGAGTTTTCCAATTTCTCAATACCTTCTCCCTTATGTCAAGAATCCCAATAGGCTCTTCACAGTATGATAAATTATGTTCATGTACTATTTCAACATTGGTGGTAACAAACATTGAGTCTAGCATGTATTTCTTCAACAGTGACATATGAAACACATCATGAAAATTAGAGAGACTTGGCGGCATTTCTAAACGGTAATCTAAAACTCTGATTCTTTCCAGAATTTGAAGTTTTCTGATGTACCTATAACCCAGTTTCCCTTTCTTATCTAACCTTAAGACACCCTTCAATGGAGATACTTTTAGAAAGACACGATCTCTCACTAGGAATTACAAATCCTTTATCTGGTTGTCAGTATAACTCTTCTACCTTCTTTAGGCTACATTAATATGGGCTTGGATATTCTTCACCTTGGCCATGGTCTCTTCAATAATTTCTCAGCCTATAAGTTTCCTCTCACCAACTTCATCCAAACAAGTTGGAGTTTGACATCTTTTTTCATATAATGGTTCATATGGATTCATTTGAATTCTAGAATGAAAACAATTTTTGTATGAAAATTCCACCAAATTCTAGTATTGATCCCATATACCTTGGAAGTCATGAGAGCATGACCTCAACACATCTTCTAGAGTTTGAATAGTCCTTCCAGACTATTTTTCAGTTTCAGGTTGATAAGAAGTACTCATATGAAGATCAGTATTCAAAACCATCGGGATACATTTCCATAATTTTGACATAAACTGGGGATCTCGATCAGAAACAATAGATAGAGGTGTACCATGAAGTCTTATATCTTTATTAATAAAAAGTCTTGCGAGGCGCTTGAGTGGTAAATCCTCTCTTATAGGAACGAAATGTGATGATTTTGGAGATGATAAACAATTACCCATATTGCATCATTACGTATAGGTGTCCTCTATAGTCCGAGGACAAAATCAATCGTAATTTTGTCCCATTTCTACATAGGATTTCTTAAATGATGCATCAATACTCTAGGATTTTTTCTCTCCGACTTCACTTGTTGGCAAACTAGACGCCCTGAATTGTAGTCAGCAATTTCCCACTTCATATTATCCCACCAGAAATATTCCTTCAGATATCTATATATATTTGTGTCACCGAGGTTTATAGAGAAATTTGAGCTATGAGCATCATCTAATAGTACCCTTTTGAGCTTAGGTACTGATCGAACACATAACCACTTCCCAAACATCAGAATTCCTTCCTTAAACATGAAGATGTTCTATATACCATACTTAACAACAACAATTTTCGCCTACATATTTTCATCATCAAATTGAGAGATTTTTATATTCTATTATAAATATTTTTCAATAATCATTTGAAATAGGAAATATGTTTATCCTTACTTAACAATTCACATATCTATATTTAGTGGATCCAGAAAGATAGGATCTCTGTCATTCCTCATTTGAGTGACAATCCCATGATCATTTCTGCTTAATGCATCTGCCACCATGTATTCCTTTCCTGGGTGGTAGTGTATTGAACAATTTTATTCCTTGAGTAACTCGAGGCATCTTTTTTACCTCATGTTGAGTTCTTTTTTATTGTGAAAATGTATTTGAAACTCTTGTGATCTATGTATATCTCACATTTTTTTACCATAAAGATAATGTCTCCATATCGTAAGAGAAAATATTACAGCTTCTATCTCAGGATCATATATTGGATAATTTTTCTCATGAGTCTTCAACTATCTTGATGCATAAGATATAACATTTCCATTTTCCATAAGGACACAACCTAGACTCTTCTTTGATGCATCACTTTATATTACAAATCAGTCACTTCTAGATGGAAGATTCAAAATTGGAGCTTGAACAATCTTCTTTTCAACTCTTTAAAGAATTATGTACCTTATTTTTTCCACACGATCTTAACTCATTTACGTTTGATCTTTGTTATTGGGTTAGCCAATCGGGTGAAATTCTGAATGAAAGGTCGATTTTAACCTGCTAAGCCAATGAAACTACGTACCTCAGTTATGTTTGTTGGTGTGGTCCAATCTTGGATTTCCTTTGTCTTCGCAATATCAACTATGATTCCATCCTTGGAGACAACATGAACTTGGAACGAAACTGATTGAAGCCAGATTTTTCACATGCTAAACATCCCATATAATTAATTTCTTATAAGAGTTTTTAGAATAATCCCCATATGAGCCTCATGGACTTCATAGCTTATTGAGTGTACCAGGATATCATCGATGAATACCAAAATAAAGTTTGAAAGATATTATTTGAAAACTCTATTCCAAAAATCCATGAAAAAAGATGGTGCATTCATCAGTCCAAAAGGAATCACTGTAAACTCATAATTCCCATACCAGGTTTGAATTGTTTTGTTCGGAATATCTTCCTTCCCCACACGCAGTTGATGATATCTACATCTAAGATCAATCTTTGAAAATTATTGAGCTCCATGATGTTGATCAAATAAATCATCAATCCGAGGAAGAGGATACTTATTCATTATGGAAATAGTATTGATTTCTCCATAATCAATGCATTGCCTTATTGATTCATCTTTATTTTTGACAAACAAGACCGAGGATCTCCCTGGAGAAACACTAGGTTGAATAAAATTTTTTTCATTCAACTCCTCTAATGGTTTCTATATCTATACTAACTCCACAGTAGCAATTCTATAGGGGCCATTAATATAGGTCTTGCACCTAGAATTTTCTCAATGGAAAAATCAATTTCCTTCTATAGAGGATGTCCAGGTAAATCCTCTGGAATCACAACAATTTATTCTTGCACTATATGCACATATTCAATTTAAATATTTCTTTCCTTTCCCATAGATATTGGTTTCACTTACTCTCCATGAATTTCATTCAATAGAGCTATTGTTGGTGGGTCAAGATAAGAATTAGATAGTGAGGTCTCTTCTCTAAAGATAAGATATTATACACCATTTTCAAAAATTTTAACTTCCTTTTTCTTACAATAAATCTTCACTTCATAGTTTGACAACCAATTTATACTCAGAATTATATCAATGTCAGTCATTGGTATGATGATAAAGTTAGACACTAAAGCATGATTATTTCTCATGAGGGGGACTAGTTGACATGCCTTTGTTGCAATGATGCATCCCCTATGAGTTTTTACTGATAAATATTTTATTAATTCAAATTGGACATGTCTAATTTTCATGGAAAACAGGGAAGATATAAATGAATGCGATGATCAAGAATCAAATAAAATGTCGGCATTGTTTGAGGAAACAAATAAAGTACCTTCCACTACACTATTATGAACTTCAACTTCTGCAGTTGTAATTGCATAAGCTCTCTATTGATCTCTTCACTTTTTCTAAGGAATGTTTTCTTATCTCTTAGGACACTCATTTTTAGAGTGTCCCATATCTCTATAATTATAGCATTTAACATCATCAAATGTTTTCCTCCCCATGCATTCATGATATAGAAGACCCTTTTATCTATACTTATAGAAGAATCCCATGCCTTTTACGCATTTCCCGAGATGATTCATTCCATAGTTTCCTCAAAACGGGAATTTCATATTTCCCTTATTCTTCTTGGCACTTCAAATTTCCCTTGGTTATCAGAGTATCACTTCTTATCATGGTTTTCCTTGAAAAAAATTGATCTAGAAAATTATTTCTCTATTTTGATGGAACTTGATAAAATTTCATCTTATGATGAAAATGTTTGAGAAGCCATTTCCCTTCAAAGACTTGGATTAAGTAATTCAAAGAAATGAAAAATCTTGTCTACCATGTCATGTATGTAATCAATGGCATACATGGAAAGCCTAATGAAGCTACCCTCATACTCTACAACACTATATTCTTCCCGTTGCATTATGCTAAGGAATTTCCTCTTAATTTCGGTTCATTTCACACAAGGGAAATATTTTTTGATGAATATTTCCTTAAATGTACTCTATTATATATATTCTATTTCTTATTCCTCTGTGGTATCCAGAATTAAGGGCCACTATTGATCTACATCACTCTTGAGAAAATATACTGCCAGCGCTACCTTTTCATTTTCATTGCATCTTAATGCCCTAAATATCATTTCAAGGGACATGATCCATTTCTTAGGAACCACTAGATTAGTAGTCCCACTAAAATATGGGAGATTTTTCCCCATGAAGCGATCCAACACTAGTGTGGAATGATTAATCGTTACAACCCGAGTATGTTTTCCCAATATGGTCATGATCTGATCTTCTCTAACATTGACTGTGTTGACTTGATAAGTGGGGAGATCCCTACACTTACCATGAGAATTGATTCCCCTTCTTCCATTAGACTCCATTTATAAGTAATTACCCACACTAGATTAGGGTATTAATCATAATGTATAATTTTATATTAACAAAATACATAACATTCATTGAGAAAATACACATGGATAATCCCATAATCAGAAAAATGGTTTCTTTTAGGTATAATTTACATTTCAATCCTTCATAATGGCATGTAAAAAAATATGAATTATTATAATCATACCCCTCAAAAGTTTCATTACCAAGAGTGCCGCAAGGCCCATTGTCATGTACCGTGATACACCAGGTCATGCCCGAAACTCATTGTCGAACATTTAATCTAAGTTAAATCTATGTCAGTTCCACCTCTACCTACTCGTATCCATACAGGGATTTTTTTCTAGAAATATTCACATAATCTATTCCTTACAATAGTACCAAGACTTTCATGTATGTTTATACTCAAATAATACCTTAGGGATTTGTTCCCTACTATACATATCCTACTCTAGTTTCCATGTTTTCTACTGAACTTCATCTGATACCAACATTAACACCCCAAACCCTCTAGACTGGAGCTGGTGCATTACTAGTTATATTGGAATGGTTATTAGGAATGAAAGTCTTGAAGGAAATATCAATTAAGTAGTCTTTAAGAAACTAAATACATAATTGTAACTCAAATTACACTGTAAAAGGTTAGAAAATACAATACATAAAAAAACTAAAAACCGCATCCACATGATCTCAATAAATGACCTCATCTTCATCACATGTTGAAGGTAGAAAATGAAAGGGGTGAGCTCGAATTATCAGTTAGGGTTACAAATATCAGATGAATGAATCAATAGTAATTGAACCATAAACAATTTCACATTGTCAATATGGCATGGTGAATAAATGAATGACTCACAATATTAAGAAACTGAGATTGAAACTACTTCCACAGATTTTTTCATGGTGAGAACCTCATGGATAGTAATATTTAATAATAAATAAAAATAGTTATTATTAATTGGATGTCATGAATCTCACAAATGATACCATAATATCGTTAAAACAGTCCAGTTTTGTTGGTAGAAACCCTCTAGTTTCTTGAAATAAACTCAAAGGGTTTTTCGCCAACAGATTTGTCTCATGAGACCCGTCGATGCATCGAGGGAATATAGTGGTCCCCACCAACCACTACATGTCCAAATAATTAATTATACATTTAATCAATAAAAGTGAAATATACATTTTCAATATCTTTATAGATTAGAGTATACAGATTCATCAATATTTTCATAGTTAAAATAACTTTCCAAATAAACACCATATATAAAATGGTATATGGTTTAGACAACAGACATATCCCCGATATGAGATTATGGATATTTAATATTAAGATAATTTCAAATTAAAATTGTTCTCAAATATTCAGTATGTTCACCATATAAATATTATTAGGTGCACATTACGATGTTAGTCAAAACAAAATATTAGGTGAGACAATGTCTCTTACCAAAATGTAAACAGTCGAATCATATTACCATAACTTAATAAATCTCAAATGAGTCATTTAACACCATGAATATAAAAAGAACAATGTTATTATATATCAAATGGATGTACTCATATACCCCATACAAGAAATAATTGGCGAACAATGGAAATCTCCCAGAAATGAAAGTGAGATGAGAAACCCCAAACCTTATGCTTGAGTGTGTTCATCATTTGTTTCGATGACCTGAATAATAAAATTTATCTTAATTAATTAAGAAATACAGAACATCTTATACATGTAATTGGTTTATTATAATTTTATTAGTTCAATTCATGGACCTTTTATTGTTTTAATAGGTTCAATTTTATTGTTTGGAAGCATTTTTTTCCTTGGTTTTCATGATTCGTTTACTTGCATACATGAATGGAAGTTCATTTGAAATGTGGTTAAACATACAAAATTGTTAATATAAATTATTAATGACATTAAAGAGATATAAATTATCTTATATTAATTCTGGGTTATATACTTGAGGTTGAATCAATAGTTAAAAGGTATTAATAAACGATTGGATTTAGCTTGGCAGTTTTGTGTACAATGAACTTATTTTGTACTATTATTAAATATTATGAGAGTATAGGGATTATAGAACATTAATGAGATGAAGAAAATATATTCTTATCTGGTTCGACCATAATTTTTTTTTCATGACTAGAATTGAAGATGGTAATGAAAATTAAGAACCCATCATCCTTAAATGTAATAAATTAATAGATCCCGGACGATGTTTTCATTTTTAGTATAAGAGGAGGGGAAAGTGAGATGATGATGAAATATTCCATTAGAAAAATATAATTCCCATTAATTTAAGGTACTGGAATTATCAAAGAATTTTTATTAAGTGAGGTTATGAAAGAAGTATAAAAGAAAGGAACTCAAAATAAGAGAAAATTTGAGAAATATCTTACGAAAATTCAGCAGCTTAACTACATCACATAAAATTTCATAAAATATTTTGATGAGGTAAAGGGGTTATCTCATCACTCATAAATAATATGGGAATTAAGGGGAAATGGAATGACATATCCCAACATAATACAATTGAATATAAAATTGAAAACATAAATGAATGCTTTAAGAAAAGAGAAGGATGGTTTATTCTCTTACCTTGTAGAGTAACTCCCAAAACATAAAGGTTGGGACATTGGGGGATTGAGTACAACTTAGGAAGAATCCTAGGAATGTAATACCAAAATATCGTAGAAGATAATGAGTTTTAAATGAATTCAAATGATGGGGGTGAGTGGGTATTTATAGTAATTAAGAGTGATTTTTTTATTAATTAAAAGGGAGACCTCATTAGGTATTTTTTGAAATCCATGGGCTAGCCAGTGTATTTTCCCATTATTTTAGCCACATGGGACACCACATGTCAGAGGATACTATAAAATATTCAACCAGACATGTTTATTTAATTATTACCTCATTATAATTCCATTAAATTATGGAAAACTTAAAATTGTATTTTTACTATTCACGAAAAATTCAAGCATTTTAGATAAATCCCAAAAATCCACCCAAAAAAGTTTTTGACAAGAAAAATTCAAATTTGAACTCCATTTTTTGAAAATATTTTCTTAAGTATTTATAATTTAATTTTTAAATAAATTCATAGTTTATTTGAAAAATAACAATTTTAAAAGTATAATTAGTTCCATATCACATTGAAAAACTAATTAAGAAATCATTATCTTACTATCTGGAGAGAGCGTTGGTGTCTTTCCTTATTCTTCTGTGGTTGAATCTTCGGCGGCGATGGGTTTCCTTGATTTGGGTCTCTTTTACTAGTTTTTTATTGGTTGTCTCTGTCTTTCTTGAGAAGCTTTGGTTTTGTGAATCGTGGGATCTGGTGTTGGTTTCTCTAGATCTGAAGTTGTAGGTTCTGGTTTCCTTGTTTTTTATATCGTTGATCGATTTCAATTCCTGGTTTGGATATAGTTTCATTTTACTGAGTTTTGGAGACAGGGTTCGTAGCCCCTATTTTCTCTAATGGTCTGGTGCCGGGGGTCGGCTCAATTTGTGGGACGGTGGGAAGTTTCGTGCTCTGCTTTCAGTCATGAAGGTGTTTTCCTTCAATGGCGATGGTATGATGGTCATTGGTGATGGCGGTTGGAATCTTCAGTGGGACGTGATGAAGGTGGTGTACCAATCGGATGAGGATGCTCCGGCGACGGCGAGATCCGCTGCTCTCACCGGCGACCTGCAATGATGGGGAAATTTTTTGATGAGCTCTCAGATCAATGCTGAGGCACGTGGACAATGAATTGGTTTTTGGATTTTGAAATTTGAAATTTTATTTCGGATGAATAGCTGTGCAGGGCGATGGCAGGTGCACGACGAGGGTAGCTATCTCATTGTTTTTTGTTCTTGAAATTTGAATTTTGAATGTGCTCTTGTAGTTATGAATTGGTGAGGTAGAAATGGTGAATTCTATATTGGGTAACGACAACCCTTAATCTGGCCATTTGAAAATGAAAAAAAATGATTAGCAGAAAAATATAGTAGTGGAAAATTTATGTTTAATGGATAACTTATAACATTCTCCTATAATGTTTTGATTCACAAAAGACATAGTGAATCATGAAATATAGGATATATAATTAATAGAATGTATTTAAGAGGAACATACCATAATTTTTTTTTGTTGTTATACATTTTTTTGTTAACTAATTATCAAAGGTGAATTATATAAACCATATAAAATTGAATTGGTTCATAATAATGAATAAGTCTCAATGGAATATAAAATGAGACGAAATCCCATAACATAAGCTTTATTTTGGTTGAACACTAATTAAACTCATTTATACTGTTATAAAAAATGTAATTAAACTATTTAAGAAACACATTAATATTTTTTATATCATATATGATTCTTTTGTAACATATTTTTATTCGTTCATTAATAATCTTTCATTATTTTCAGCATTTTGGGTTATAACCGGTTTGTTTTTCGAGTATGTTTGGTCTTTTTATTTTGGTTTCTATTATGTAGATCAGTATTTAATAATATAAAAAATTTAACTGGTGATTTAAATATAATATATATCAACTATATTTGTATTTATATAAATCTATAAAATTTGGTTATATAAAATGAAATTCATTGTTCATGGAGACAATAGGCCTTATGTATGGATAAACACTGCTTCAATTTCCAACATTTTTAAGGAAAGAAAAGTAAATTATAAATATATGTTGTCATTAATGTTTCATTATTAGGTTATATATATCACATATTTTTTTGAACCACTATAATTACATTCAATGTAATTTGTGAATGAATCACATTGCTTCATGAAACGGTAGTCCGTCGCACAGACGAACAACATTAATGTGTTCCCACAAAATAGAAATCATGAATATATGTGTTATCTAAAAAATCCATAATCCTACATAAATTATAAATATAATATATATCATTTATATCATATATAAACAATAAATCCATCATTATTACCAATCTTGAATGGGGATAATGCAAGAAGGAATGACTTCTGTTTGCGAGGCTATAATCTGTCGTATAAATGAACAATTAGTGTGTATCCCATTTGCTGTATGTGTGTGAAATTGTAGGTCATAAAATTAACTTTAAAAAGCTATGTGTATTTATGAAACTTATTTTTTAATATATACATGATATACAAATAATTTAATGGGTGGAGAAGTTAATGAAACAAAATTTCTCGTTGAAAAATGATTCATCTTCATCAGGTTCCTCCTTTTAGTTTTTTCCTAAAGCCTTTATTGGTTAGCTTTCTTGCAAAAAAAAATAATCTAGGATGAGGGGAGGTATTTCATGATTTTATCTGGTTATAGGTTTCATGATATAAATTGACTAAGTGGTATGATGAAGGTAGGGGTGGTTCCCTTTTATAATGCAGGAGGGGTGACATTCTTCTAAATATCCAAGAGAAAATACTACTATGAGGTATCCCTTACAACATGTTCCTCAAATAATGATACATTTTCAATAAAATAGGATATCTAGTTGAAAAATATCCTTAAAATGGTTTTTGGGATATTTTATAGGTTATTTTAACAGTTATGATGAATGTTTAGACACTATCTAAACTAATTTTGTCCTAAATCGCTATAAATAATATTAATTTCCTTCACTAATATATTTAGCCAAACTAAGTTGATATTACAATAAAATATACATTATTTAGATTCCAAATATTTTATCCATTTATCCAAGTTCGACTCATAGAAGTTGGATAAACAAATTTAATGTTAATCAAATAGATAGAACTTGAAAGAAGGTTTTAAATTGAAAATGTTCAACAGTTTACATAGTTGTTATAATAATGTTCAATATAAAAATGATTCTTGTAAGATACAAAACCACATATTGGCAAAATATGGATCAATTTTCTAGTTTAATTACCTTTAATATTGTGAATTAAATTTTTACCAAATTTATGAGGCGGCTGGGGGGTGTTTCAGGGTTTGGGACCCAAATAAAGGGATAATACGGCCATACAGTGCATGTTTCATGGTTTTTTATGGTTAGTAGTAACCATGAATGTCTAGATTAAGCACACATGGTTTCACAAAACTATGTAGGGGGGGAGAAACCCTGTGTGATTGGACATAAAAATCCCTTATGGTCATCGCATAGTTTTTTCTAACCATTTCGGGTTCCCAATTAACCATACAATATGCACACCTCTTGGATTGAGGGTTTTTCATGGTTGGGAAATGGTTTGGCCAACCATGTGGCTATACCAAGTGCTGATTAAAAATTTGTATTTTACCATTTTTCCACTTTAGGAGTAAATAACCCTTTCCCAATTTTCATCCATATTTCTACTCCAACCACTATTGTGATAGGACAAAATGTGAAAAGATTTTAAAGGATTGATCTCTCTCATTTCTATGCTATTTATAGATCCATTGGAGTTGAAAAGATACTTTGGGTGAGTTTAAAACTCTACTCCATTATCATTATAGGATTTCATATAGGGTGGTTGTTCTTATTATTCTTAATCCCTCAAAATATGTTCTTCCAAAAAAATATTTGGTTTGGGATTTGAGGAGTGTTTGAATCCAAATCACAGGATACAGTTAATCGAGTGTTTGTCTTTGGAATCGATGTAGGTGGTCTAAAAGTTATATCCCAAATTACTTGTGTTGGTTTATCAAATGTTTTTTGTGAAATATCTATCTTATTTATTTTCTAACACTGGTAGTGAAAAATGATAGATAAATTGTTTAAATGATGAATTCAACCACTTATGATCCCTATGGGAAGCATTGAATATGATTATACCCGTACAGAGGCTACCCAGGGGGTTCTATATTCTTAAAAATGATTTGGATTATTAAATATTAAATATAAATATTTAATAGGTTAATCATATTATTGTTTTTATCATGTCAATTTGTGTAATAAAAGTATATTTATGAGGCTTCTTATTAGTAGGTTAACATGGATCATAAGTGAAATGGATGTAAATTAAGATTAATTGATAACATGGAATTAGGTGTCATTTGGAATATTGTGATTAAGGTAAATGCATTAAATTGATGTGTTAAATTTCTTATGGGATGAAATGTAAATATTAAAATGTGTTAAAGAAGGTGTATCAGAATGTGATGATGGGTTGAGAAATATATATGCATCATATATTGAACAACAAGAAATTCAAAATTTTATGTCAATTAATTTGAGATTCGATTTTGATATGGTAAATGAAGTAAATGAATAAAGAATAATGTGAACATGACATGGAGGTATTTTGGGAATTGATATGAGGTTATACACTCATGGTTTTGGTTGGACTATGTTTGTAAACCCCACCCCTATAATGCATAGGTCAGGTAGTTAAGCATAGGCTTTCTCCCCCAAATGGTTTCATTAGATGAGAAAACTTTGAATAAGGTTTCATGGAATGTGTGATGTAATTGGTTATAAATTTTTTCCCTATTGATATAGGTAACATGGCCTATTCCATTAATCCAAATAGTTGACTGGCATAGGCTATAGTGTAAATGATGACAATGCCTAACCAATTGGAAAAATAATAAAATGGTTCAAATGAATATTTTTACCTAATGTCACCCAATATAAGTATTGTTTACTTTATTATTCATATAGAACATGTAAAAAATCTCATTTTTATATTGGTTTTTTATTAGTCACTGAATGTAGTAGTCTACTATCATATAATCTCACCCTTATTAGATCTCCATTGGATACCTGAGTAGAGTTCATGGTTTCAGGCTAGGTAAAGTCAAAGAGCCCTATGCTAGAGGGTTGATTTGGGCATGGTTTGTGCATAAGTTATGGATCCAGACTAGGATTCTAGACCAATTTTTAGGATTCTTATATTTAACTTTACTTTTGGATTTCCAGGCACATAAAACTATATGACATGACTTTTCATATTTACATTTTGGGTTGGGGAATGTACCTATTTTTGAGAAATGGTTCTTAACGTGTTTTTATTGTTTATGTTCTATTTATATTTCATTTATTTCAAACTCTATCTACTCTCGATTACTATGATGAGTATGTTATAGTCTTCCCATGTGATTTATTAGACCCTCACTACTATTTGGTATCCTCTAGCATAAATGGAGGCATGCAAGAGGTCACATAGCGATCCGACTCCAGGAACCTATTTTTTGGAATCTGACTTAAGAATTTTACAATGTTGTAAAATTATGTTTTCATTGGTATTTTAATATAATTTGGGGATTTTGTACTGGATACTAGGATGTGTTAGGCCTTGTAAATGAGATCATTCTTGGGAGTATCTAACCCATGTGTGGGGGAAAAACCATCTACCATGGGTTGTAATGTTTTTTTGGATGTGAATTGGTATGATTGGATGATATTTCACCAATACATGTTTCACTCATTGTGTTATGCGGCATTTTATTGATACTTTCTCAAGGTTTTAATGAAATGGGGATTTTTAGGAATGCATCATTTTATAAAACTTAGGATACATGTGGCATGCATCATGGTTGGAAGATATTATGAAAAAGTGTGAGACATGAGGGATAAATGAATTTCTTTTTCAATTAAAATTTAGAAGAATTGGTGTTTAACAAACATAAATAATGTTGATAAATTAAAGGAATGTGAAACAATGGTTAATGATAGGTTACTAAAAAAGTGTTAATGTTGATTAAAATTTTACTGGTAATATGTTGTAAAGATGGAATGGTACCTAAAATTGAAAAAAATGGAAGTTAAAATTGAAAAATGGGTGTTTAAAGAAAATATTTTTGACTGTGTAGGTTGGTTTAACCATTGCTGATGATAGATTAGGGGATATATGGATAAGGGTAGTGATAGAGACATAGTAATTCCATTTTGAGAATAATGTTAGTAGAATGGGGTTTTTATGTCTAGTAAAGTGACTTATTTTGTGTAAAATGTTGTTGTTTTATGTTATATGTTATGAGATCTGTTAATGGAGTTATAGATAATTTCAACCAATACGTCACGTTTTTATTGGGAGACTAAAGGATATCCCCATGAATGATCCTCGAAAAGTGGAGTGATAAACTCTAGTTATCGTGGGTAACATATGAGAGGATATTTTTTGTTAGAACATTTTTTATTTTCTAAAGACGATGGAATGGGTCCCAGGGTGGTTATTGATGATTATGCTTAATCTAACCAGGGAGTTTCAACAGAAACACCTTCTAACTTTTTATAGAGAGGGTGGACTAGAGGATTCTTAGTTTTTGATAGAGACCAAAAAAATATTTCTAGTTCACTTAGAGACTCCTCTCTATGTAATGGATAATATATACTCTTACATGTGGGGTGTACATGCAAGGCACTAGTTTATGATCATTGTTTAGACTGAGGTGTCTAAGGGTATGTTGTGGAAGGGTTTCATGGAATATTTTCTTGAATATTTCTTCCTGGAGGCCTTGAGGTAGCATAAGGATAAATAATATATGTGTTTTACTCCTAGGACTATGATAGTTATAGTTTATGCTTTCGGTTTCAATGAGTAGTGATGATTCATTCTAGTATAGGAGGGAGATAAGGTAGATACAGTGGTACATTTATATGATGGTAATAAAGATGAAATTAACTCTCATTTGAATATTTTCAATTTAAATTTGTTTTTTGATATTTTATATTGGGACCTTATTTCAGTCGGTAATCTTAAAGAGGCTTCTAGTGGTGGACATGCAGTTCTAGTTAGGTGATCTAGTGGTGCATGTTCTGAAAGTATGAAGCACATCCTTGATTTTCTTCACCAAGGAAGTGGTGTATAGATTATTAATAAAAGAGAAACATCTTCTCAGGATATTGACCAAGTTTTTTTCTCCCATTGTTTTAGGTTGGAACACATTCAGGGTCAGCTTCCCAAAAAACTAGTTGAGTGTCGAGTGTGTAAAATGATTGAGAATATGTAGTGGTTCTGTTCGTATCCTTGACTGTTGGGGGATGATGGAGGCCCAAGGCTAGTGAAGAGTTCCGGTATGGGATTTATTACCCCATATCAGGGAGGTAGTGGGAGATCTACTGACCATGATTGTTTTATTAGTGGATTTGGTGGTCCATGGTACGTGCAACCTCACAAATATGATAGTGAAGTAATAGAAACATAGGCTAGATCCCAGTGTAGTGGGAAATGTTATATTTATATGGTACATCTTATATCTAGAGGTGGTGAGGGTAGACCATTGACATTTCAAGTTACAACCCTTTCATTATCCCTGATTTCTAGAGTTTTATTTTTACTGGTGCCTCACATTTTATCATAACTGCCATATTTTTTAGGGTGTTTTACCAACTAGTGAATCATTTGTCTGGAGTTATGTCTATTGATTCAATGTTTGTGATATGATTAGAAAATATAAGGCAATTTAGGAATTGTTCTCTTGAGTTTGGCGATTACTGTTTCATATGGGACATCTTTTTGTGGGAGATGTAAGGTTTTGATGTAATTTTATTAATGGATTGTATAGTCTGGTTCCAACCACATTTTGAATTTAATCATCATTGGGTAACATTAAAATCTGTGGATGTAAATACCTATGTTTACTATGGAGAATGGAATATACGAGAAGGCTATACAAGGCTAGTTATTCAGCAATTGGGTGAAGTCACATCCCAAGTGGCTTTTACTATGCTTGAAAATTTTGGAGGAGAGAATATTTCCTTTCTTCTTATGGTGAATTAGTGTCAGGTTGTGTTTTCTGATGACTAATCAAGACCTCTACCAAAAAGATATGTATATTTCAGTATTTAATTACAGATAGGAGTAGAAATATTTTATATTCCACGTTATACAATGGTACTAGAATAACTCTAGGTACATAAATCTTAGTTGGAGGAATTAGAGAACATGGAGATTATTTTTTTGTATACACCACCATGGGGGTCACTAGTTCTATTTTTTATGAAGGATGGTGAATCATTGAGTTCATGCATCAATTAATAGAGGTTAAAAAGTATGATGGTTATGAATCAATTGACTCGTTTGAGAATTGATTATCTTTTTGACGTGATTATAATAGATTCGGTATTCCACAAAAATGATTTGAGATAACAGAATCATCAGATGAGGGTGAGACCTTATGATATAATGTGGAATCCTTTCTGGGTTCGGTATCAGTTCAATGAGTTTTTTCGGATATCTGTTGGTTTTAACAATGATAAACCAGTACTTATGGAATATCTTAACTAGTTTTTTATCCCATACCATGAAAAGTTTTTAATTGACTTTATGGATGATATGTTAGTGTACTCTAAAACTCCTTAAAATCATTCCAAACATCTTGACATCATCTTGAATATGATTAGAGGGTATTGAATATAAACTAAGAAAACCAAACATCCTTTCTAGATTAATAATGTGTATTTCATGGGTCACATCATATATAAATAATGTGTGCTGGTGGACCCAGAGAAAGTGGTGGTTATTGTTCATAGGGAATAACCCATGAAAGATTATGATATCTTGAGTTCTAAGGGTTTAGAGGATAGTATAGAAGGTACAAAAAATATTTCTCCCATATGGAAGAAACACTTTTGGTTTTAACTATGAAGGGTATCATGTTTTAATGGTCTGGGGAATATGAAAATTCCTTCTATGAGATGAATAAGCGACTGACTACTACACTGATTGTGATCATACATGAACTGTGTAAGAATTATACCTTATTTTATTAATTCATCTGATGATGGGATTGGTTTTGTGTCGATTTTGAATGATTGTGTCATGGAATATTCATCACGATAGTTGAGGCCCCACGATGAAACTACCCAATGTATGATCTTGAGTTTTTTGTGTTGGTTTATTCCTTAACCAGATGGAGGAATTATTTTTTGGGTGAATAATTTACTATGTATAGAGATCTTAAATTCCTTAATCATATATTCTCACAACATGATTGGAATTATCAATAGTCAATATAGCTTGAGTATATGCATTCATTTGATTTTGAGTTGGCTTATACGATGGGAAATGAAATAATGGTGTGGGTTCATTGAGTCGGGAGACTCATAACAAGGTATTTTTGGATTATATTATTGGGTGGGGGATTATGGTGTTGTTTGTTGAGATTCAACTACATGTTTAGGATGAAAAATGTCATGTGACACTTGCCTCCATGGAAAATGAGTCCATGATTTTGAGCCAGATCAAAGAGATGTGGTGTGAGTATCCTAAGTGCTTGTCCCTGATAGATAGTCATGAATTTTTTGAGTCACCTTCTAGATGAACTATTGGCGTTTATTTGATCTTTTATTTTTCCCCCATTTTCATGCAACATGTATATTTGAAGAGTTTATGTATGTGTTTAATGAATCAACGTAGGGGTTTCATACTGGTTGGATGAATATGTATCGTGATTATAATAGATATTATTTGTGTCCATGTATAGTGATGATGTTTCATGTTTTGTGACAAAATCATATACATGTACGCAGGTTAAGATTGAGCATCAACATCCTAGTGTTATCTTACATCACTTTCCCATTTTTGAATATATATGGGTTGATATACCAATGGATTTTATAGTGGGTCATTTGAGGATTTCTATGAATAATGATTAATTTTTTTATTCTTGGATAGAATGGACATTGTGGAAAATTTCTTACCAATTTGAAATACCTTCACCATATACTAGTTGGATGATATTTATGTTTTGGAGATTTTATGGATTCATGGGGTACCACAAACTATTTTTTCAAATCCTGACTGGCATTTAATGTCATGCTTCTTATAGGGGTTGCAGAAGCCACATCGTACTGAAGAATTTTTTAGTATGGATTTTCACCCGCATATGGAAGGGAAATTAGAAGTTACTATTCAGGTGTTAGATGTCATGTTGATGGAATGTGTACTCAATTTTTGTGGGTATTGGAGAATTTTTGTGGAAATTTTTTATTTTTCTTATAACTATAATTACAAGATGAAAGTTTAGATTGCGCGGATTGATGCACTCGTTAAGAGGCCATGTAGAACACCATTTTACAGGATAGAGGATAGAGAGTCAATGTTATTACGGGAAAGTAACATTTATGAGACATAAGAATATGTTCAATTGATTTAAAAACATATATACATAGATCATAGTAGGAATAAGACATATGTGGATCGGCGTTATAGACCCCTAGAGTTTTTTTGTTGATCGTGTGTTTTATTGAGTCTCGCCAAGGTTGTGTCAGCATCATATTCAGAAATAGGGTATGTCGGTGTCTATATACATGGGTCTTATTGATATTTTGTACAGGATCAGACTGTTTTCATAAATATTACCTCTTCTTCAATGTAATAGTTTGATACAAGATGTTTTTCACGTGTCGCAACTTATATAGTATCACATTGAACCATCTTATGTGATTGATTTTGATGATGTAGATCATGGGGATGATGAATCCTTTTGGGAGTATTTCTATTTCACATTTTGGATCATAGGGAAAATTTCATGTGGGGAAAGAATTTTCCCTTGTATTGAGTTTTATTGTAGAATGGTGGCATTCTAGAAGATACAAGAGAAATGGAGATGGACACGTGGGCCCATTTGTCTGATCATTTATCATTAGGAGCTCACTAATGATTTTTAGTGAGGCATGAGGATGATATATTATTATATGGAGATATTGTAAGATCAATGAATTCTTATAGGTATGTTATTGATCATGATTAAATATGAAATACCATTATTGTTTTTAATTAATGGTTTAGCGAGTATATGAGGTTGTTCATGGGTGTTTTGGTGGTTTGATATAGGAAGAAAGTTAGAATTGGTCCATCCAGTGCATGTTTCCTGACTGTCCCGTGGTTAGTATTAACTGTGCACCCAAACCATGAATGCTTGGGTGAGGGGTTCATGATTTAAAGAAACCATGAACGTGGTAAGAAGATACCATGTGGGTTTGGATAAAACTATCCCACATATCCATCGCATAGTTTTTCAAACCATACATGATCCCCTAGTAATCGTTCTACATATCTCCCTCTTAGAAAGAGTGTTTAGCATGGTTGTCACATGGTTGGTGCATTGATTGACCAACAATATGAAAAAACCATGAACCCCTTAAAAGGATGGATTTTAACATCCCCCACCCTAATATATACGATCCATGACAATATTTTCTTCCCCATTTATTATCCAGTAACTAGTGTGACCGAAAAAAACTCCCAAATAATTCTGAGGATCGATCCCCCTCATTTTTAATTAAATTTAGAGAGCTGTTATTTATGAACCAAAGCTTTGGGTGAGTATGACACTCCACTTATTTATCTTTCTACGATTAGGGCATGTGTAGTTTTTACTCTTCCTTTAAAGACCAAAAACCCTCATTTTTAGGAAGATCGTATGTTGGGGCATTAAATGGTGTTTGAGTCCAATTCACTTGCTATGAATAAGTGAGAATTTGTCCCCAAAATCTCGATACATGTTCTATATGGTATATCCCATTATCATTTTGTTGGTTTATGAACATGTGGCTATCTAATTGTCTCTCTATAAAAAATTACCCGATTATAGGGGGTTATTTTTGAGTTTGAAATTTATTATAACCAATTCTAAACCCAATCGTTCTGATAATTATGCGACACCGGTAATGTTCCCACTACTATTAGTAGGGTCAATTTCGAGGAACCACTGGTGAATTATTTTCGATTTTAGAGATGGTTAATTTGTATAGGTTTAAACCCCCTTTAAATATTTCTTTGATTTTCCAAACTATATAAATTAGGAACAGATGTAACAAACTCTAATGTATCTATAAATTTTAAAGGGCTTCCAGACCACCTCAAATTAGAGATTAATCACCATTATAAGGGTGGTTGACACCACACCTAAATTGTTCAAAATTTTCTTTTTTATCTTACCTTTTTTCATACCTCCCCTCCCTTTTCTAGTTCACCCATGCCTTATCAACTAATAAAATTCACATCCAACTCGAGTCCATCACATAATCCATGTGCCTTCTCTCATGCAACCCCCAATGACTATGTCATCCCTCGATGCATGTGCACCTAGTTCTGTGCCTTCCACTAATTCTCCAGTGTTCATTTTCCTTTTATTGTACCATCATTTCCAAGGGGCCTGCTTCCTATCCCTCCCGTATCCACACCGAATAATTATTAATGAAGAATTTGATTCTCGTAAGATTTGAAGCAGCATTAGTTGGTTCTTCTCCTGCCTCATAAACCACAAAGCCACACATTTTTCAATTTATTTGTTTCATATTTTCAAATTTATATATATGTATATGTTTGTTAAAACTAATATTATTTCTATAAAAAATTTAAATATATTAAATATATAACCTATATATACATTTATATAAATTATATGTGTAAATATTAATTAATACATATATTTGAATATAGATAATAATAATAATAATAATATAAATATATATGTATATTTATATATTCATATTTATTCTTTCTTCACACCTCTATAATTTATATGCTTACATATATTAAAATTAAAATATGTGTGCATGTATTTATATATAAATTTATATCAAACACATAAAGAAACCCAAATGTGTATTTAGATGTTTATTTTTAAATATGTATACTTATTTGCATAAATTTATATATTATGAAAATATTTTTTCTTATTCATACCCAATTTAAAGTATATATATAAATATTTTTCATTTTTATATAAATACAATATATATTATATTTTATAAAAAACATTTATATGTATAAAAAAAATTATATATATATAATATTTATTATCTACATATAAAAATAATATAATATAATAATTATATATATATATAGAAAACATTTTACGAATATTTATACATCTATACATATATTTATAATTATACTTATATATTTATATCATGTATACACATATATACTTAAAATGTCAATTTGAATAGTTATTTTTATATTAATATAAATTTATTTATTTGTGTGTGTATATATAATTTTATTTGAATAAATTGATACATTTATATATCTAAATTATTATATATAAATGAATTTGTTTATTTATATATATAACTATATTTATATTTATATATCATGTATACTCATATATATATATATAATATCAATATGAATACGTATTAGTATATGAATATAAATTTCGTTATTTAAAGTTATTTATATAATAAAAAATGTGTATATATACAATATATATAGAATTTAATACAATAAATATGAATGTTATGTGTATTAATTTGAGATTGGTTTGTGATATGATAATTCTGGTATATGAAAAAAGATGAATCTGCACATGGATTAGTGGTTTTGGGGTATTTACATGGGGTTTTATTCCTATTGGTCAGGGTAAGATGATGCTCTAAACCCCACCGCTAGAATGCATGGGTTAAGGAGTTAGACTAAGGCACTACTCCCTTACCAATTTCATTTTGTGAGACTACCTGGACTAGGGCTCCAAGAAATGTGGGAGGTAATTGGTTGTGAAATGTTTTCCAATATGAGATTGGGAACTTGAGTCATTCTATTATTAATAATTTTTGATCATTATAAAACATAGAGTAAATGATGAAAATGCATAACCCATGGATCAATTGATGAAATAGTTCAAATTAATGTTGTTACCTGGTGGAAAATGATTTATTTATTATACACATTATTCACCATTTAGTAAATGGATACAAAATCTATTTTAAATTCAATATTTTGTAGACACGACTGGTGGTGGCCAAATATGTTATACTCAGTCTCTGTCCGGGCCGCCACTAGGTACCCAATACTTTTTTATTGTTTTATGTTAGGATAGGGGAAAGAGCCCTACGATAGAGTGTTGTTTTGAGCATGGGATGTGCATAGATGATAGATCTAGACCCAGAATAAAGATATTTTTGATGAATTTTCTAGTTAACATTATTTTTGGGTTTCCATATACATATAATTGTATTACATGACATAACATATGACCTATTTAGTTTTGGTCTTGTACCCAGATTTGGGGAATGGTTGGTAAAACATGTTTATTGTTTATGGATTATTTATGTTTCAATTATTTCATATCATATCTGATGTGTCTTAAAATGTAAATTAAGGTTTAGTCTCCCCATATTATTTATTATAACTTCAATACTACTTGGCAGCAGCTGACGTTTGGGGAGGTGCGTCAATGGTCACGTAGCGACCCGACTCGAGGCACCTATTTTGTGGCACCGAGGTTGAAGACATTACAATTAAAATAACCTAAATTGTATGAAGAGATATATAATTTACATAATGAAACTTTAAAATAATCTAATATATCATTTAACATTATAAATTAATTATATGTAAAGTCTGTTTTTATTAAAATATAGGGTTTTTACTCTTCATCAAAAAATGTATCTTCCTAGAAAAAAAATCAAATAATCACCCTAAGATCATTCATGAAATTATTATTTAAAATATGATGTTTATTTTTTAAAATAAAATTTCTTAAAGTTTCAAAATTTAGTTTTAAAACATATATTCTATTAATAGGACACAAAAATACCCTTCAAAAAAATTTAGTATTTATGCATAAATTTGGATTTGTTCTTATCATACACCTATACAACCTTTTAATTAATGTCAAAATATTTTTATTGAATTTATAATTTATAATTTTTATAATTTTAATTCTATAAAACTAATTAAATCAATCTATTAAGATAAAATTCATTTGGTACATAATAATATAATTTTTTTATAAACATTTCTTTGACCTTCAATTATTTTTTCGATTCGTTTATAATTAAAGGGTAACCAATGGATTAAACCATATAGTTTCATATGTTATTTAATTCTATTATTAAAATCAAATATTTGGACTATGAGATAATTGTGATTTTAAATAATAATATTAATGTTATTTGGAAAAAATCATTCTTTCGCATAATGTTAGATATTGAAGAAACTCATTATTTCATTTTACACAAGTTAAAAATGGCATTGTGTGAATTCTATGATCTAGGATAGATTGAATTAATTTTAAATATAAAAATATATCTTAACGTCTGAGGATTTTAGATTCCTTTCTACGCTTGGTGTTTCATGTCACAAACCACAATGAATATAATGTTATTAATTTAGAATTTTAGGGTGTTACAATCTCTGCACCTTATTTAAATTGCATACATGGAAATTAAACTTGATCTTGGTAATGAGGGTTTTGATATTTGAAAATTAATTTTTTGGAAAACCCACATTGTAATAGGGTTAATAAATTATTCTCTAAATAACAGAGAAAAGTAAGTACAATATCATCTAGAATAATCGCATAACTAGGTTCCAATATAAGAGATCGTATATGGGAAATGAAAAAATTGACATGGAAATTAATACTAACACTTAAATACTGAGTGAGAGAGTTATAGGTCATGTTCAATAGAAATTTAACAACCCTAAATCCATAAAACAAATATGTAAAAAAGGTCATTAATATCATCATAAATAATGATAATTTTCTAATATTTAATTTAAATACCATTTTCATAGTTTTGAGGAATTATTTCACACTCTTAGAATTTGAGGATAAATACATACTTGATATGTTTTCATAGGAACACGATTATCACTTTTATGTTCTTTGAACTACTTATAATTCATCTCTTATAACAGATTGTAGAGACCTGAGTTTTGACCTATAGGACATTGGAAAATTTCGATGAATATTTCTGAAGGAAGGCACTAAGTTAGCTCATGAATACATGTCCTATAGAGCCTAGACAGGGATAATATAAAAATATTAAATATATTTTGTCACGCATGTGAATTTCATTTGAAAAGATAAATAACACACAGGGAGTCTCAGATTAGTTTTTTGAGGTTTCATTTGAGTCAATAACATTGTATTTTCCTTAGTCATGACATAACCGTATCCACTCTATGAGTTTTTATGGGGTGCTAAATGGGGTTTTAATTAATTAAATGAGAATTTAATTAATTAATTCCAAAGTTAAACTAACCTAAATCTTCACATCCCTCATGATGGGTGTGAATTAAAACAATAGTAGAGTCACCCATTATATTTTTCCTTTTTGGAGATGAATGGAAATGAAACCAAATCCATCCAATTGGGTGCCACAGATCACCATTTATAAAGTAAGTCATCATCAGATCGAGAAGAAAAATGATATGGGATCCATTCCTCAAATGATGTTTAGTTTTTTCTCCCTCAATGTAGGATATTTTTATTTTTAGTCTCATTCCCATTCCAATTTGGTTATTTTAATGTTATACAGGCCTATTTTAATCTTTTGTGGTTCCTACTAGGTAGATCTATGGGTTTTGGGTTGAATCGAGGTGAATAAGGCATTCTTACACGTGATTCCCAACATGAATTAATGTCTACAGAGTGTATAGGCTTGTAACACATGTTATTTAACCCTTTCTGTTTGTGTAAGATGATCATTTGGGACTACACTCCTTGTATCGTATTTACACTCCATGTAGTACCTCAATAAATGTAGTTAGGGGAAATTTCATGGGATGACATGTGAAAACACATGGTTGTGTACTTATAAGAGGCCAAAATACATTGTTACAGGGTCTGGTACCTAGGGTCATGTTTAACTACATGGCTAGGGTCCAGTTGAAGAGGGAAACAAATTATACATCATGTACACGCTATCTATTAATACATGGGTTAGAAACTGTGTTGGTCGGATACACGACCTGATTTTCGGTCATGCTCACACACCATGTGTTCCCTAGTGCATGTTGTGTACTCTAATATGATCTCCTAGTTGTCTTTTTCATTTCAAATATCCTTTTTTTGTTCATGTATTCTGCCTTATGTGTAGCCTATCCTGAGTGTTTTTACGTATATATCAAGATTATGGACTCTATTTTTGAATATAATTTATGAGGTGGAACATTTCGTTAAAGAAGATTGTGTAGTGGTGAAAATATTGGGAATTGATCTGGGTTAATCCCTAGGTTGATGTCGGGGTCAACACCCTTCACCTTCAATTTAGGATTCGAGTCCCTTGGACCCTTTGGATAGGTGTATTGGTTCTCCCCTATTCGAAACATGTGTATGTTCCATACCGGCGGTATTTTTACTGAACTGTGTATGAAAATCATGGCACTCCTCTTTTCGTTACATTATTAATGATTGATATTTTTTTATTCAAGAAGAGAGAGAATATGACTATTAATCCCATTTGGCATCATTGTTTTTGATTCCCAGACCTATTTTCTTTAGTAAAGATAAAATTCCACACATCATGGGAGCATGTTTTTTTACCTCTCAGTATTACATTGGGATGATACAAGGTTTTTCATAATCTTGTAATCACAAGTAATAGAAACACTTTTCCCACTAAGACAAATCCATTGTGATGTGTCATAAAACTATTTAGGCAAGTCATTACTGCCTATAATAGATACTATAATGATGTGAGGATTGATTTCATTATAATTTTGTGTCCATGGTACTCATGTGAGATACTGGGCATCATCGATGGACTATAGGAACTGTTGGTACACCCTTAACAGTTTAGGTTTTGGGTTCCCCATATCATTCATAAAGTTGGATAGTGCCCCATACCATGATAGGGTGAGGGCCCTCCATATTTGTTGGATAGATAGTGAAATAACTCCCCTATTATACTAGAGAGTGGGTCTATTATCTATGGATTTGGTACTCCCCTGACGTACCAGGGTTCAGATACTCCATATGAGACGGATATGTAGTGAGGGTACTCCCCTATCATATAGGGGTGTGGGTCCTCAATCAATGGAGATAGAACTCCCCAATCACTCTAGGGTGAGAGTACTATAAATGTGATGTACTTGTGGATTTGGATCTCCCTGATCGTGCCAATGAGTGGTTCTTCTAGAAAGGGGTTAGTACTACCCTATCATACCTAGGTGGGGGTACCCCATAGTAAACAAGTCAGTAGAGTCAATACACAGCTTCCTTCTGGGGACTGGGTCTTCTATCCTGGGGTTGGTACTCCCCAGTCATATCAAGGTGTGGTTACACATCATAAACATGCTGGTAGAGTCTCTAATCCAATATTGTACTAGGGTGTGAGACCTCTATCCACAAAGTGGTGATACCCTACCAGGTTAGGGTGTGGGTCCTCAATCTAAGGAGTAGTACTCCCCTTTCATGATAGGGTTTGGGTCCTCCATTCCCTGATTAGTACTCCCCCATAAATATTGAGTGTAGGTACTCATATATTGAGTATCACTCCCCCATATCTATGATGCATCACGGTGTGGGTCATCCATTAGATTTGGAACTCCCTCATCCATTGTGTTTTGAAACAAGGAGTTGGCCCCTATACATGATATGTTGGATACAAGGTTGGGAGATATTACCCCCTTGACTGTGGTGTAGGGAGTGGTATCTGTCCATCCATTACCTCTCGTTAGAGATGATTCTAGTGGTCTATTACTTGTAGTAATTCTATCTTAGAAGAAGGGTTGTGGAGACGATCATACCTCTCAACATGGGTTCTTTTTCCTTGCACATGGTGAAGGTCAGTGATGGAACAACGTATGGTGGTGTGAACTAGAGATGGATCATATATGTTGTTCTTGATGGAATACATTCTCTCATATTTTCCATTGATAATGGATGAGAAGGTCCCGATGGACTGTATATCACATATAAGATCCATCAGGATGGAAAAAATCATGGAGTGCGTTCTTCTATTTTTGTGTTCACCTATAGAGAATCGAATATAATCTTATTACTATCAATGACGAAAAAACCTCCTTAGAATTAGTGCTTATTACTAGCATATATGACTTAATTATGGGATCTCTTACAGTGTTGTTATATCCTAGGATGACACCCATTGAGGACTGTGCATTCTTACCACTTTTGTTCCCATACCATACATTTGGTTACACTCCTTCCATGGTAGGTGAATACGCGCAGGGTATGCCACATGATTTCAGTTTTTGTACTCTCATTTATGGATGAGTATACTCGCCTTCTATAGGTAGTGAAGGATTGATGAGAATATCATCTTCTTACATTTTATATATCCTTATGTTTGGATGAGTTTACTTTCACTATCTTATTGGGTTGAGATGTGGGATTAATTTTTTTACTTAATCTCTTTTTTGGGCTTCTTCTGTGACTTAGCTGACATGTAATTTTCCTTCGAGGATGATTCTAGATGATGTTTCTCTCTTAATGGGGTTCCCTATTATTAGGTTTAGGAAAATTTTGCATTTCAGTTCCCCCTCTTATTTGGTTTTATGTGGCTCCTATTTAGAATTAATATACTCACCACAGTAATGGATTTTCCCACATATGTTTTATATCTTGTTTAGACCACATGCCTATAAAAGGAATCCTTGGAGGACCCAAGGTATGTGGAGCTTAGTGAGATATATAGACCGAGATGTTGACTAGAGCTAAGCTGAAGATCTTTCTAGATTTTACATTGGGTAACATTCCCCTCCTTCGAAGAAGGTCGAATGCTTTTACACTTTTATTTCTGTGGGCACTTGTTTTTACATTTCTATTTCAATACTTCTATAGTACTAAAAATTAGGATATACGTATGCATGAATTTATGTTTAATCTATTTATTTATCTACACTATTTCCTTATGGTGTTTTTGGGTGTGATCATAAGGTCAATTTAGAAAAATTCCTCTTTAATGTTAGATAATCCTTCGATGCTTGTCGCCTAACGTTAACCCATAGTGGTGGGCTAGGGGAGTTTCATCTTGATCCCTACCATGTGTCGAGTAATGATAGAGTAGTGTCCTAGAATATTCATTCATTGGGGATTATTGTAGACACTTCCCCTTATTAGTTTTTTTGTGGTGCATAGAAATAGTGTTCGGGTGTTTTGAGTTCGGCTACTCAACTAGAGGTTTTAGTGTTTGTGTGGCAGCTGACCTATCTATTCACTACAACTTTGATACCAATATTTTCTACTAATTAAAATAGAAAACTAGTCATATGGGAAATAAATGCTACATGATTTATATAAGAATGGTTTTTGGGTTTTTCTTGACCTTCATGAGTCATCTCCCCATATATACTCTTTGACCATGGTGCATGCTAATTTAATTTTAGGATGCATCCACGATGATAGGCAGATATGAATCTACAACATGATAGTAATGGAGACATTCCTTGTGATGAGGCTTTAGTGTAGGCCACTAGTTCAAAGGCATTACCACCAGGTGGTCAGCAAGATAACCCACCACCAATTGAGTATATTATTTTATAATAAGTTTGGGCTGGGGAAGCGTGAATTTTGAGTTGGTGTAAATAGTTCTAGAGGCAATGACACCTGAGGTACCTCGTTGATCCAAACCCCCATGTACCGGATTACAAGCTCAATGTAGTAACATGATTGTTTCTATTAGTAAGAAAACCTTCCGATCAAATGGTGGTCATAGCGGCAAGCCTTCTCCTGGGTGCAGCTAAGTATTGGTGGATTTTAGTGGCCAAGTTACACAATGAGGTGATTCTCACATGGGTAGAGATTGATAGACTCTTTATGTAAGAGTTATACCTAGCAACATTACGTTCCACATGGATCCAAAATAATTTGAAACATTGGTAGGGAAAAAATATCATGGAAAAGTTTTTAGCAATGTTCAAAAACACGTCATGACAGTTCCTTGATATAGTTCATGATCCATTTTATTAGAGAACCAAAATTCGAGCAGGGCTTGTGTTAAGAGATCAGGGATTCCGTGATTTCACTATGATTTCCCACCATTGATGGAGTGCTGGAGTGAACTCTTCTAGTGGATAAATTCATTTCGGATGTCTAGGTGGATATGACCCAAGGTGGTAGACACGAGGGGGAGGCATCTGGAATAGTTGGGTTACGACAGGTGAAAGGATCATGTAATAGGAGGAATAACCATGAATATACACATTCAGGTGTCCATGTAGCACATGAGAAGTTCTTAAGATCAATTCAACTATTGTAGAGGTGGTATTATTCTTGTGATAATCAGGGACATCTAGTTGGTTATTATTCAATCCACTATGCTAGTGAGAGGGGGAGGGAGGAGGAGTCTCATTAGAAGAGGAAAAACATGGATGTGGTATTTCTATGAGATGGAAGGATAGTGTAGAGGAGATGGGATGGCCGAAAGATGTGGTCAATTCCAGGTTTAAAGAGCTAGAGGATTATAGAAAGGATAGGTGCATGCCTTATCGGCCTTCGACCCATAATCTCTGATGATGAATAGGGGTGTGTGTTGTATCCTTTCTACTATATGTAGTTGAATTTATTAGGAATTTTTGTGGGTACTCATTTAATTATGAACCTTTCCCAATGTTTAATCTATGGTGACACTAGGTGTTGGTAGAACACTTCTTTAGTGTTGAACAATATAGATTCTAATTCACAAGATATATTGGTCCACCCACCACCAAAACATTTTTCTATGATTCAAATAAAACCATGAATGTGAGTCAGGGCCACCAAAAGTGTATAGTATTACGGTGTTGGTGATGATTCACTATGACTTCTATGTCCATGAAATAGTTGACTAGTGGTCAGATTTTACTAGAATCATTCCATAGAATAAGAGTTAGACCTTATGATATTTCTGTAGTATAGATTGATGACATACTATATGTACGTTTTTGGGATTCAACTAGTGGGTGTGTTGGTGATTCTTGTTCGTGTTACTCTCTTTAATGTAGTGGAAAAGACATACATGGTATGCCATGTTCGTTATGTGTCAAGATCATCATGAATGGATAAGTAAATGTGCCTATATTGTTAGTTGGTACCCTTATGTGCTTAATTTCATCCAAGAATTCAAGATGCCTGATGGGGGTTATGATATAGTTGATATGTGGGTGGATGTAACTGTGGGGATTTTCTAACATATTCTTCCGGTTAGCCATGTTGTGTACCGCTATACCCCATTACTACAGATAGACCATGGTCTTGATGTTGTCCCATCAATCATAGATGAGAATACATTTGCTAATTTTTTCATGATGTTGTCCTAGTTGAATCTATATGTACGAGTTGTTTAGCCTTAGTGTTTTACCATAAGCGTGTGCCAGAAAGCAGTACAAGAACCCTTGGAGAGCTTGCCGACATGGGTGTCTGAGTAGTAGAGCTCAGTTTATTTTCCCTTTTATGTTCCTTTTTCTTTTTGAGGATAAAAAAATGGAAGGTTATTGTGATTTAGAAACTTTCGTTTTTACAAATAGGACTTAGGAAAATTTCCAAGAATATCTCAGAAGCCAATTGTTGAGTCAGTATAGTGATCAGAGAATTAAAAAGTCTTGGTGTGTTGATTTTAAAAATCATAATTATATTTTGTCACACACACAAAATTTAATTTTCAAATATAAATAACTCCCAATTGGAGTCTAGGATAGGACTTTTGAGGTTACAATTGAGTCCAAAATTTTGTTTTTACCCTAGTAATGACATAATATTGTTTACACTAAGATTTTTGGATGGGATGTTAAATAGTGGTATACTTAATTAAAGTAGAATTGAATTAATAATTTGAGACATAAATCTAACCTAAACCGTCTCCCTTATATTTGGTGCACAAAAACCAATTAAGAGATATGCCTATCATATTCTCCCTTTCGGTGATGAATTGAAATAAAACCAAATCATCACAATAAGGCACTACAAATCTCTGTTTCTAAATTAGATCATAAATGGATCAAGTAGAAAAACATTCAAGGAATAGTTTTTAACCGAATCATTTGAGTTTCTCCCTTGTGGTAGGTTATTTTTTATTTTTTATTCTTATCCCATTAATTTTGTGTAATTCTAATGATCATGCTACATTTTCTAATTGTTTATGATCCATGTTTGGTAGATTTGTGGGTTTAGGGTTGAATTGGGGAATATATATCCTCCTTGAAGGTGATTCCCTACTGGAAGAATCATCTACACGGTGTGTAATCTAGTGACACACAACATGTAGCCCTTCTTATTCCGAGAACATGATCATTAGGGACAACATGTTGTGTGCCAGAGTTACACGCTGCATAGTACACAAATCTGTATGGATATGGGACATGGTATGGGATTTCATGTAAAAACACATTGTCGTGTTCAACCACATGACCATTGTACATAGAAAAATAGTCTGGTACACAAGAAGTGGATAAACTACACAGATGGGGTCCAGTTGAATAGGAACATGACATGTGCCTCATGTACACATAGTGTATCCATAATTGGGTGGGAAAATGTGTTGAATAAGATGCATGGTCAGGTGTCTGAGTAGGATCACACACCATGTGTTCTCTAGTGCATGTCGTGTAATCCTAGGTGATATCCATTAAATCTTCCTCCTTTCATATATAATTTTATGGGAATCTGATTCAGGTTTATGAGTAGCCTATCTTGAGTATTTTCCAATGTATAATGGGACATTGGACTCTGTTTTTCCCTAAAATGTTTGTGGTGGTGCATTTCAATAAATACTATTGTGTAGTTGTGTAAATCTTGGGCAGTGATTATGGTGATTTAATAAGTTGATGTCTGGGTTTGTACCCTCCCCTTTCTATTTAGGATGTAGGTCCCCTAGACTATTTAGACTGATATAGTGGTTCTTCACTATTGGAAAATGGAACGGGTTACACACTTTCTATAGTGTTACTAAAAAAATGTATGCTAATGGTCGCACTCCTTTTTGAGGCGCATAACCAATACAGAAAATTAGTGTGGTTCTTGAAGAGAGAAGTTGGGACTGTTACTCCCTTGTGGAATCTGGGCAGGGTTTTCCTTTACATATTTTCATTAGTAGAGATGGGACTCCTCACTTCGTGGTCACATTTTCTTTTACCTCTAGGTTGTTCTATTGGACGATACATGGTTTGGAAAAGCCTTTGACTTACTAGGATGATGAATGATTTCCCCATAAAGAAGTGTCCTTGTGACGTGACCTACAACTATGTGTGGGAGTTAGTTCTTCCAAAATCATATAGTATCAAGGTTTTGTAATTTATCTCCATGTATTTCTATGTTTTGGGTAGATACATGATATCTTGGGAAGTATCGATGGACATTCAGAACTTCTAGTACTCCTCAAATGATTTAGGGACCATGTTCTCAATATCATTCATTAATTTGGATAGTTCACCCCTATAGTGAATGGGTGAAGGGCCTCCATACATGTCATCTAGATAGAGTAGTAACTACCTTGTTAGACTATGGTGTGGTTCCTTTTCCATGGAGTTGGTACTCCCCTAACGTACCAAGGTGTGGGTCCATTATATGTGACCTATAAGTTGAGCGGGTGACCCCCTACCATGCAAGGGTGTGGGTCCTCAATCCTAGGAGTTAGAAATCCCATGTCATTACATGGTGTGAGTCCTCCATATGTGATGTTACGGTAAAGTCAGTACCCCCTAAAGTTCCAGGGAAGGGTTTCTCTAGCCTAGGCTCGGTACTCCCCTATCATACCAGGGTATGAGTCCCCCATAGTAAATGATCCAGCATATTTGGTACTCAGCTGTTGTGCCAGGGAGTGGGTCCTTTAGCCATGAGTCGGTACTCCACTATAATATCAGAGAGTAGAGCCCCATCGTAATCTAGCTTGTTGAGTCAGTACTCTCCTGTCGTTATAGGGTGCATGTCCTCTAGCCATAGAATAGTAATCCCCTCTATGATTAGAGTGTGAGTCCTCGATCGATGGAGTAGTACGTCATTATTAGGCCAGGGTACAGGTACTCTATTCCATTAGTAGTACTCCCCATCATTCCAGGTTCATGTTCTCAATATATTATGTATCACCCCCTCAACTTTTAGTTTTTGCAAGGAGGAGGTCCTACATTGGAGTTGTAGTTCCCTCAGACATTAGGTATATATTCTAGTAGTGTGAACCATTACATGATATACATAATTTCTATTTTGGAGATAGTAATCCGTCAACTATAGGGCATTGGTGAGGTGAGGGTCCCATTGCTCCATCCTAGAAGAGAAGACGCATGTGCTGTATAAAATGGAGTAGTACATTCTCAACTATAGGGTAATAGAAAGATTAGGACTCTCTACATGGTTTATTTAGCCTTCTGTAGGGAATAGTTTTGCGATGGAATGACCTATGCTACAAGGAACATGATCTGGACCCTATAGGTAGTTTCTAATGTAGCATATTCTCTTGAACATACCATTTAGAATGGTAGAGTTTTTCTCAATGAAGTGTGTCTCTTGTACATGTTCCTTTCATGATGTAAAATCTTAGGGAGTGTGTTCTTCTTGAATAATATTTACTTATAGAGCGTCAATTATAATCCAATTGTTGTCTATGAGTTTGTAACCTGAAGAGGCATGGATTATATTATGAGTATATTTTAGTGATGTGCAGGATCCCTTCGAGTTGTTTCACATCCTGGGTTGACACTCATTGAGGAATGAGTATACATACCACTTTCGTGGCCATACATTACATTGGTTACTATCAATCCATGGAAGGCAATGAAAAATGGGCTATTCCATGTGATTTTTGTGTTTTGATTATTATGGATATATGGGTCCACTCTCCTATTATAGGCAACAAATAATCAAATATATGTTTATCTTCTCATAGTGTATAGATATTTTTATTTTTAATATCATACTTTCACTCTCTTATTGGGATGACATGTAAGAAATAGTCATTTACTTACTCTCTTACAAGGGATTCACCATTGAATAAGATGACTAGTAATGTAATACAAAATATGATACAAGACGAACTCTCTCTCTCTCTCTATGGGGTTCAATTTATCTAGGTCGAGCAGACAGTCTCCTTTCAGTTATTCCCATTCTTTTTGGACTTTTTGATGTGTTTTCATAGTATTTTGAAATTCACCCCTACATTGGATTTTCCCACACATGTTTTGTGTCTTCTGAAGACCACAAATCAATCAGCAGAGTCCATAGAGGACCTGAGGTAGGAAAAGCATAGAAAGCTAGATCAACTATGGTGTTTACTAGAGCAGACCCGAGGAGCTTTCATTCTATTAGTTTTGGAACTCTTTGTCTCCTTTCGAATGTTTTCTAGGATTTATAGTTTTCTGTAAAGATGGTTTTCCATTTTTTACTTCAATACTTCTTCTATACTTTGTTTTGGTATATATGTAGTAATTTATTTCAGATTAATTTTTTTATATCTCTAATATATTGTATTGAGGATTGTGTGGTTGCGTGTGCATGGTTACTATTGGGAAATTCCTGCCTGAGTATAGTTAGGCCTTTTGCTCTTGTTGTCGACCCCTAGCCTTTGAAGATGGGATGGGGGGAGTTGAAACTCAAGCATTGACATGGGTAGGTTCATGACATAGGCTAACTTATATAGTGAAGTAATACATTAATCATTAAAAACATTTCATAAGATCTACTTGAACAAATTAATCAATGCATAACCTTATGTACATTCCAAAATATCGAGATCAAAATCACTATAAGGTCACTGAATTTTGAAAAACGGGATTCTTATTAATCCAAACTATATAATGTATCTCTAATTCCTCAGATTATAAACACGAGAATACAATAATCTTGAATTATATTCAAACCTAGTATTAACCTGAATTACCGTAAAACCTTACGTAAAACAAGAATTATTCCTTATTACATATGTGAAATACAGATCATATGAAATATTAATTAAATATAATAATTCTGTACACACAACCATGGATGTAAGAAAATAGTTTTCAACAAATGAATCATCAATTCAAGCATTGTTTATATTATCCTAATAGGGTTTTCTATATCAATCATTTCCTTAACCCACCATCATTATCTCAGAATCCAGAACATAAAAAAGGTTATATTTCCCTCATTTATGTGTTTCTATAACATTTTAAACCTGCTAATGAATCACATTTCTTTGTACCATTCAAAAAATGTCCTCAATTAATTTAATAGACAATATCATTTTAAATTTCTTATATATTTCATATTTATACGGATGAGAATGTTACTAATAAATTATTTTTACAACATTATTATTGGATCCAAATATATAATTAAATTAATAATTTCACTTTTGTTGTTTCATTATCATAATCATGAGAATGATCTAGTTGATTCTTCTACAGAAAATTCCCTTGACCATTAAGAAATTCATTTGTACAGTTCCCAATATCATTATAGCTGAATAACTGAACAGAAGGGTTTTCCATCCACACAAAGAATTCATTAACCTGACTACCCTTTTATCCACACATATAATAGACTACTGATACCTTCAATCATTTAACAGGGCGATTCTTCCTATAGTTTTCAAAAAGATGGAAACTGTTGTGTTCACCTCTTATTCATTGATGTATCAACTTTTTCATTGATTTCATATCACCTCATATTCTCTAGATTTCCCTTTAATATATATGGTCTGTGTAATTAATTATCTCTATTAAAGTAATTGAAAACTATTTCATCGTATGAAAAAACAATTAGGGACATGTTCCCATTAGAGACTTGGCTTAAGCCCATAAAATATATGTTCAATCATGCATTTTGTATTACATATAAATATGTAGTATACCTCACCGAAATTTTAATGGAAACTTCATAATCTATGACACATTCTTCATCCATTTTCTTTATACTATGTAAATTTATAATCATATTAGTTTTTCCCATGAGGTAAAAATTAAGCCAAAATTTTTTGATTAACATATTTCCATTCCATTATCTTTATTTCATCTTCCTTGCTAGTATTTTAGATTAATGACCACATTTGATTAACATCACCTTTTAGATAATACATTGAAAGTCTATGATTTTCCTTTCCCCCAATTCAAAAGTCCAAAGATAACTTCTTGCAGAGTCTAAATCCATTTCTCACCCATAATCAGATAAGCATTACCACTAAATAATGGGGACCAACTTTTCATAAAGTGATCCAGTATTTGAGAATCTCGTTGTGGAATAGTTTTCTCCATCAAGGAATGGTTATTTTTTCATAACATGATTAATATTCCCTAATATATCAACACTTTGATTAGTTTTAATACCTATAATGTTAGATTCATTAGTAGTGAAACCTCTATAATGGCCATGATTAGTTATACCCTTATGCCTTATAGGTTCCATTTCTAAAAATGGAAGACACTATATTATATCATAAATTTATGTGAAAAAATTTCTAATCCAAAATATCATGATATATATATAATAGATTGAATATTATTCCCATAACTAATCTCATAATCACATTCATGGTTTCTTTAGATACATATTTACATTCAAATCATTCATAATAGATTTAATTAAAATGGGAAGCATCCAAAAAATATACTTAGAGAATTTAAAATTAGGAGGGTCTTAATGCTCATCATTATGTACCTAGTTAAGCTAATGTCAAGCCTGACGTACCCTTTTCAGAGTTAATACCCCTAGGTAATTCTATGCTGAAACCTTATCCACATTTAGTATTTAGAGAAGGATGTATTGATAATAAGACCAAAAAAATTACTTCTTGACCAAAACATTAGCGTGTTCTTCTATATTTATTCTAAAATTCAGCATTGGGTATGTTCCCTAATATATGTTTAGTCAAATTTAGTTTAAAAAGATTCAATTAAACATGATCGGATACAAAATGTAGAGACCATAACTCTAGAATCATAGAGCTTGTTCCCACTACCATACATTTGGAATAAGATACAATGAAATAATATTCCCAAATACCAAATAGTTTAGTAATCTTGGTTAATAAGATAACTACATGAGTTTTATAATATAATTGAATTAAAAAATTACCAGATAATATTTTTACAGAATTTTTTTTCCATATATCTTGAACCCAATTATTAGTCATAGTAAATATCATTGAATCATAGGGATTGAAAAAATCATAATGGTGAGTTGAAATTCTAGGTTATGGATATATACGTTAGATGAACTAATGAATCAATGAGAATAATCAATATGGATTGATAAATAACTGAAAACATATTAAATAAAATAAATCCAATGTGAAGGATGTGCCTAAATAATATGAAATGGTAATAAACTAAATAAAATTCCATTTTATCATTAAAATGTGAATGAAATCATTCCACATATTTTTTCATAGTGAAAATATAATGGATAACAATACTAGAAATAATGAATGATGACAATGCTTAACTATCACATTTATTGTTTACTATGTACCCGAAAGCAATATTTCGAATACATTTCATAATATTGTTTAAAATATACCATGTACAAACCATTTATGGTTTTTCAAACTTATCTTTAATGTCAATACCATTAACATGATTTTTTAAAACATACTTGTGAAAAAATGAATAGGGTTTTTCCTACTAATTTAATATTATGAGACAACTGATACATCAAGGGCCTTACTTTAAATTGTCCCTTAATTGTGTCATACCAATCCAAGGAATTCCTTATATATTTAATAATTAATTAAATTCATAAATAATGTTCCGTATTAGAAAACATTATTAAGTGAAGGATTAAAGATTGTCAACATATCCCCATTCAATATAATAACTTTCAATGTAAACAACATATTTAAATATATTATATAGATTTGGAAATCGACATATCCATCACAAAAGAATATGGATATTTGAGATGAATTTAATTACAATTATAAATTATTAAAATAATTTTATTGTTTTAGGATAAATTTGGATATCACAAAAGATTGTGAGGTTGCACAATTTCTTTTACCACCTGGGAATTATCAAGTCAGTGCCCCTTGGATAAAATAATTTAAATTAAAAGTTGAAATAACATGAGGAATGAATTATTCAGGATATTAAACGTCAATATGGACGTATATACAACACATTAATGTGCATTGGTTTATAATAACCAATAATTCTCAAAATAATGTAAATTATGATGAAATCGCATACATTATGCTTCCTTTAAATTGAAATCTCATTATCCAATGATATAATGGATTGAAATATTGTGAGGAAATTATTAAATAACAATATTAATATTTATTTTATCATATTTGATCCTTTTAACCGTAATATTAGCTATTTATTAATAATATTTCATTACTTTAATCATTTCGAGTAATATCCCCATTGTTTTTTTGGAATGTTTTGACTTGTTTTTTTTTTATTTTTCTTAGATCATTATATAATAATATCAATAATTTAATCCATGATATATATAACATATATATTCATTATATTTTTATTTATAGTAATCTATTAATTACGGTTATAGGAAATGAAATGCATCATTCATGGGGATGGTAGGCCGTATATATAGTTAAACAATGCTTCCATTTTATTATCATCATAATGAATGAAATTTAAAATCAATATATATGTATATATTATACTTAAATTATCATTATTTTATTATATATATCACATATTTTATTAAAACCTTCCTTATTATATTCTATGTCATGTGTTAACGAATCACATTGCTTCTAGAGGTGGTAGTCCTTTGTACACACAAACAATGCTATCATATTCTCTAAAATTTGAAACAATGAAGGTATGTGTTGTATAAAAATTAATGAAGAAAAATTAAATTATAAATATAATATATATCATATATACACTATAAATACTACATTATTTAAAACCGTTAAATGTGGTAATGGAAAATAACAAACGACATCGGTTCGTAAGGTGGTAGTCCACCACACCCACAAACGATGGCCAGGTTTCCCATTTGATGGAAGCGTGTGATGTTTTTGGTCACAAAATATCTATAAAAACATCACAATGTATTTAATATATTTATTTTATTTTAATTTTCATGATATAAAAATAATTGAATGGGTGGAGGAATTAAAAAAACAAAAGTACTCCTTAAAGAACATTACCTTTCTTCGAGTAAATCCTTTTGTGTTTTACCAAAATCATTATTTGGACTTATTTATATATAAAAAAAGATTCTATGATGACGTTATGGATGTTTTAATTTTATTTTGGATGGTTTTGGATGATCCAATTGGCATGAGTGGTGTGAATAAGTGATGGGGGTAGTGCCATTTTATAGTGTGTGAGGAATATAATTCATGTAAATACTAAAAGGTAAACAATATCGGGAGGTCACACTAACATCATGTGCCTCCAATAATAAACCACATTCATGAAAATAAAGTATATGGAAGAAATATTCCAAAATATGGGGTTTTTGAAAAATTTATAAGTTATTTGTCCCTTTATGATTAATGTTTAACCACAATGTAAACTCATTTTACATAAATTGTTGTAACTAATTCTAATTTCCATCTCTAATGTTTTTTTTTTCAAAAAATACATTTACCATTCATGAAATTTTAAATTTGTATGATTTAAAACATGGAATATATTTATAAAAATTAAAATCAAAATTTTATAATAAATTATATAAATATAAATCAAACAGACGAGATGAGGAAAAAATTTAATAATGTGAAAATGATCAAAATTTTACTACTTTTTTATATCGATTTAAAATTTAAAAATGAAAAAAATTAACAAAAACATATTAATATACAGATAATTTACATAATTTAAATTTAAACCCTATTTAAATATATATTAGAATAGTAAAATATTTATATGAAAAGACAATTTTGAAATATAATTCAGTATTTTTCTAAATTCACCAAAAATGAATTTCCCCAAAAAAAGTACAAAAAATTATCCCTAATATAATTTATAATATATTCATTAAAATATGAAGTTTATTTTGTCGATTAAAATTTATAATATTTTAAAAATTTAATATTAAAACAAGTGCATAATTAAAAGACAATAAAATTTCCTTCAAGAAAAATATAACTTTTTATGCATAAAATTATGTTTGTTGTTATATTATGATTATAAAATATAATAATGAGTATCAAAAATAGTTTATTGAATATATAATATAAATATTTTATTAATATCATTCAGTAATAGTAATTAATTAAATTTATTTTGATAAAATGCGTTTAGAGAATTATAATAGATATTTTAAACAAAAATTATCTTTATATTAAATTGATATTTATATTAATTTATAATTAATTTATGACTAATAAATTGAAACATATAATTTAAAAAGTTAGTTAATACAATTATTAACCACCAATTTTCGGCTTAGGATATTATTTTCATATTAAGTAATAATAATAATTGTATTTTCTAAAACATGTTATTTCCTATAATTCGTGATATCAATGAAAATAATTATATAATGAAAAGAAATATAAAAAAAGTGTTACATTAGTTTGATGATCTATGATAGATTTAATTTAATTTAAATAGTAAGTATTTCATAAATTGTAAAGATATTTTATTCCATTTTATGTTTGTTTTTTTTTCAATTCATACATGCTATTAAATATAATAATAATAATATAAAATTTTGGGGTGTTATATAAATGGATATTTTATATGAAAAACTCATTCTGTTTTGGGAACATTTATCAAATGTAATTTCTTCAACATTGAAAAATTGAATCATGAAAAATGTATTTGATATTTTGAATTAAGATGTTCAATATTTGGAATTAAGTTAATTTCACTATAGGTCATTATAAATAGTATCATTTTTTGAAATATAGTGTCCCAGTATAATTTAAAAATCGGTTGTTTATGTTTATAAATAAGTGATAATATAACACCCCCAAATTTATTGTTATATTAAATTTTTTATTAATTTTGATTTATTTAATAACATATGATACATGAAACCTTGATCCCAAATGAACTATAATATAATAACCTGAGTTTTTAAGTTGTTGTAATGAATATAAATATTAATATATTTGAATATATATATATAAATATTAGTTTTAGATAAGGAAAATATATTTTTAGTGAATTCATTATGTTCTATTAAAATAAAATTTTAAACAAAATTCATTATTTTTTAGAAAATAAAATATTTATATTATTCAAAATTTATAAAATTTAATTTTATATTGTAAATTAATTTTTGAAATAAGAAACTTGGAATTATCATTGAGTGGATTGTTAAGAATTTAATAAAATGAATTATTGTTAAATAAATGATTATAAAGACGGATGCCTTAAATAGCCCTTTCAGTTCATGATTTTAAAAATATCATTTCTACTTAGAAAACTTCGTAAAATTTTATTTATAATTGGAATAATAAAATTATGTTCACTGGAATTAGGTTTTTATTTTATTTCATTATAAAATAATTTTATATTTAAAAATTATTTCTGTTCTGAAAAACTGCTTTTGTTTGTGCTGTGTTTTATTTAGTTGTAAATAAAAATATTCCAAATAATTGAATTTAAAAATTAAATATTGATTAAATATTTATAACTTATATATTTAAATATGGTAAATACGTCCCTTTTATTTTTGTTCAGCATGAATAGTAACAATGGTAAATATTTGTCACCTCAGAAAGTGTAAAATGTGTAAAAACACATTAAAAAAATAAAAAAGTTCTCACAATCATCTGCATAACATTACATTCATTTATTTCAAAGGTTAAATTTTAGAAAATACATCTAAAATTTAAATATATATAATGTTGGTGACATTTTCCCTATTTAATGACATTTATATTATTTTATGTATGGATGAAATAGAATAACATCACTCTCTTAACATTAAAATATAAAAAATATATTTTAATAAATAAATAAAATAGTTTTAATTATAAATTGTTATTACATTTAGATTACATTTTTCATCAAGGCATATTTTAAAAAAATTAGCTCTAGAATAATTACCATAAATTCTTGCAGAACTCTGACATATACTTTTTAGAAGTTATCGAACATTACTGATAATTAATTTAAAAGCACAAAAAGAAATATCCTAATTGTGATATGTGATTATAAAAGAAATTTAGTTGAATAAATCATATTAGGGATGTGTGAAAGGTTTATATTAAAATTAAAATTTCATTACCCATCCCCAGAGGCCTATGTCGTGACTACCCCAAGCCCATATTCCAAAGGCCAGGGGCTGGTGACTCGCACTGGAAAGAGGAAACCCAAAAAGGGAAGGTATTTCCTTTAAAACTGTACACACAGATACAGAACACTGCACACAAGAAAAAAACAATGGAAAAAGTGTAGTACAACTACCTTTAAGAACCATCACTTAAAGTAAAAGTAAGTACGAAATGTAAAAGGGGACAGTATACTGGCCCAACTGTAAGAGTAGTAGAACAAAAAAAAGGAGAAACAAGCTCTATAAATCATCCGCCAAGGGTACTACCTGAAGGGTATGTACAACTCGTCACTCAGCTCACCAATTCATTCGGTCACCACTGTGTACTATCTATCCCTAGCCCTCCAAAGTCCCACTTAAGCTGTTCGTCGTCTACACCAGGCACAATAACGTGTAGGCAAAGCTCGTGCAGGGTTGAGTATTACAAAACTTAGTAGGGACCCCGAGACCCCAAGGTCTCTCAGAATTCCACAAGGAGAAACCACAATGAATGATCTCAATAACTGGGCACAATGTAAAAGATAGCCCACACCAGTAATAGAAATTAAGAACAAGGATAAAGATGATTAATCATAAAGAAATATCATCTTATTCTGTTGAGAGGATTTTTCTACAAGAACACACCTGTTCACTAGGTGTTGAACCATAGAGTATCACTAGTTGCTAAACCACATAGGATCTCTATATACTTACCCATAGAGGACTATTATATGGTGGCCCACTGAGGATCGATAGATGTTGACCCACCGAGGATCGCTAGGTGATAACCCATGTGGGATCACTAGGTTCAGACCGATAGAGGATCACTATGCAATAACCCATGGAGGATCGCTACATGATGAACCATAGAGGATTGCTAAGTTTTGATCCATAAAGAATTATTATTGTTTCATCACGTCACATCCATCCACTGGATTCCTTCACTTAGAATGCATGATTTTTGGAGGATCCTCTCCTCACGTCACCACTCATATGTCAACTTCCAATAAGTCCCATATATAAGTAACCCAATGGACCGTCTTTTCATAAGGGTTCCAACATGATAGACGACGCGTCAATTGGATGCTCGTTCAGTAAGATATAGGCAAAAGGTAAATAGGGCCCGATTGGATTTGAGTCCAATCTAACCTGACTGTACCCCATATTTTTTCAAAATACTAGAGGAGTATCTTGAAAGGACCATTGCAATGAAATGGTCCTCAAGCGTCATATGTCATATCAATAAAACTCTCGATCTGTGAGTCATAGTAATTTTAGTGAAATAGGATCCGTCGGGACCCTCTCCAGTCCGACCTGACATGACCCAAGGGTCCGATGTGGGTCTGTTATGGGTTTTTCCAAACTAACCCATAGGGTCTATAGGTCCGGCCCGACCGAGGAACCCTTCCCACACGGTGCGGGCCGATTTGCTGTACCGGATATGGGGAGTCTGGTTATTATAGCTGGTGGCACTAGCAGGCGCCGCCCTGTCACCCCGTAATGGCCGACAAGAGGCCAGCCGTATTGTGTGCTCACTGAGCGGCCCAAGAGGGCCTCTATTCCTTCATACGGTTGGTGAGAGTCGACCACATTTCTTCTCCGTGGTTCCTGTGGGCTCTTCCTCCTCTATGCGGCCGGCGTGTGTGGGCGACCACCGCATGTCATCAGCTGCACCTTTTTCAGGCCACCAGAGATGCCCTGGTGGTCTGTTTTCTATCCTTCATACTCATATGGGCCACTCGGGTCACTGACTTCACTGAGAATCCCCCATAATCACCTTTCCTCCATGTTTCATAGTCACCCAAAAAGAACACACAATATCTAATATCAATGGAGGGAACATGCTTTGTTCATATCGGCCCACACCCTCTGCATTAGCATTTTATTATGGTTTTGATAAAAATTATCATATAGAATAAGAAAATATCCAAATCAATAACCCAAAACAACCTCCTGCATGATTGAATGAGTCACGAATCAAACTGTTAGTTGGATGACGCACATTCTTTGTATTTTTCAAGAGCGGTATAAGAGGAATCATAAAACACATAGAGAGAATAAATCCCATACCTGGATTATGTGGAATCCATTGGGGATGAAGGAGGAAATTCAAATTTTTTGATGTCCCACATTCATTGGCTTTCTTCACTATGGGTCGGTCTCCAAATCAGATCCTACAATGATCAGCATTCATTCTGCGTTACTAATTAGAGGGAGGCATTTCTAGCATTACATCATATGTTTCTCCCACGATCGTTTCTTCTTTTGCCAAAAGATTGATTAATAAAAATAAAATGACCATGACATTTTGTTTATTATTGAACCTTAAGTAATGAACTATTTATTAAATGGTTTTTGCAGTTACACCAAGAAAGAAATGAATCATTAAATGAACCTCATTTAATGTTCCTCATTACACAATGGGTTTGCATTCATTTCTAAATAGCTAGAGAAAATATTAAAACAACTCAATATTTTATTTTATGATTTTTTACGAAATTTCCAAAACATCACTTTACTGTCCGACCAATTCCGGTTAATGATAAGAATCAATTAAGATAATACAAACTATGTGAATTAGTCGGTTCCCAAGGATTTTAAATCTGAGCACTGGTTCAAAAGATATAATCCTCGTCCCACGTTTTCTAAACATACCTTATAAAAAGTATAAAAACTCGGTTTCAGGCGCTTCGGGCTTAAGAATCACATTCCGTCAAATTTCATAGTCTCACAATAATTACATATAATTAATAAAATTATATTAAATTTATGGGTCTTTAAATTCTATCCACATTAGGGCATTACATCTCTGAAACCCACAAAAAATGATAAGAAAACAAATGGTGGTACAATGCACGAATATGAGCCTCCCTCTCCCATGTTCTCTCTTGAAGATTCCCATCCTTCCACCGAACGTGCATTACAGGAATTGACATCCCTCATAGGACCTTCTCTTGTTGACCCTCTATCTACATCGGGAACTCCACTAATGTCTCCCCATATTCAATGTTTAGGTCACCCTTGCCGATGTCATGTGAGGGATCATGCACGTTTCTCCACATCTACAACTCATGGAAAACATTATGCACCTTGAACATCTATTGGGGAAGGGTTATGTTTCATGCTACCTCTCCAACTCTGATCAGGATCGGTAAAGGTCCGATGAACCACATATGTAGCATGCCAACCCAGCCAAATCTTCACAATCCTCATCGGGGTGAGACCTATATGAAGATGTGGTCTTCCCCCATGAACTCCAAGAGCCTCCATCTCCTGTTGGAAAATGACTTCTACCTGCTCTAGGTAGTCTTCATCCACCCCTGGATGATCTACCCCTTCTCAATGGTATCATGTACGAACTCTGGACACATAAGTGATTACTCCCATAGGCTTGTCTAGCATATAGGCGAACTTCATGGTCTCTCATACAAGTTCTCAAAAGGAGCCATTCTGATGTTGAAGTTATAGTTGTTGCTGTATGAGAACTCCACCAGTGGAAATTGGTCCTCCCAACTACTTCCAAAATCATGGATGTAAGACCCTAGCATGTCCCCATGTATTTTTATGGTCTTCTCCATCCAACTATCTAGCTGTGCATGAATGGAGGTTCTCAATAGTACGAGAGTCCCAAATGCCTCATGTAATCCCTTCCACAGTTGGGATGTAAAACATGCATCACGATCTGAAATGATCATTGATAGTATCCCGTGAAGCCGTACTATATCCAAAACATTGTGGTGTTCCAATAAATTTATTGAACCCAGCTGTTGGATGGGTAGAAAATAGGATAACTTAGCGAGTTGGTAAATAATCACTGAGATATAGTCGTGGTCCATTAACATGAAAGGTTACTCAGTCATGAAGTCCATAGAGATATCATCCCACTTCCATTCTAGTACCTATAGTGGTTCTGTTAATCCTGCTGGAACCTGATGATCGGCCTTCACTTGTTGACAAGGGAGGCTTCATGAATCGAACACTTCCACTGCTTTCTTCATCCATGGCCCCCAGTACTAATGTCAATGTTCTTGGTATATCTTTTACACTCCAGAATGTACCACCAAAGGGGATGTGTGGAACTCCTTCAACACCTCATCCTTAAATGTCACTGGTTCCTTGGGGGCATCCTCTAAAAAGTAAAATGTGCTTCCCATCTTTCAAAAATTTAGTAGGAGCATGTCCTATAGATAACTGGGCACATCGGTCATCAAAGTCAATGTCCCCAAGTTGTTCCTCCCGAACTCGTTGATGGAGTGGGGGTGTGACAGTCATAGACTAGAGGTATGGTAATTCCTCACTATTGAAGACAATTCTCTACAAAATGACTAGCTGCTCAGTCACCTGACTCAGCAGTGGTAGAACTGACCTCCTAATGAGTGCCTCTGCTACTATATTTCCCATAATAAGAGTATATACTATCTTAAAGTCATAGTCCTAGTGGATCTCCAGACGTCGTCGATGTAATAGGTTTAGTTCATTCTTTGAGAAGATATACCCGAGACTCTTATGATAGGAGAAGATAGTAAATTGTTCACCCATCATGTACTGCTACCACATCATCAATGTAGGGACCACAACTTCTCAATCCAGGTTATGGGTCCCATAGTTCTGGTCATGATTCCTCTACTGTCATGTGTTATAGGTGATCACCGTTTGATCTTGCAATAAAAATCATCCCATTCCAATTCATGAAGTGTCGCCATAGACTACATACCCAACACCTTCTTTTTGTATCCTCGTGATGGGGGAACTCATCAGCCCCCACCTTAGCTCCTGAAAACTCTCTTGGAATACCTCCTTCCCCATTTACAAAGCTGAAAATGGTGATACTTCCCTATAAAAGTTGGGTACAAATCTCTTGTGGTTCCCAGCCAACCTCAAGAAAATCCACACCTCTGTCATGCTCCGGGGTTGATCCCAAGGAAGCACTGCCTATATCTTCACCAGATCCACTGCAACTCCTTCCTCCAAGATGACTTGTCCTAGAAAGTGGACCTCTTGTATCTAGAACTGGAACATCGAGATATTACCATAACGATTGTGATCTTAGAGTGTATCTAGAACTATCTATGGATGTGTGGCATGTTGGTCCTTTGACGCTGAGTACACCAAGATGTTGTCAATGAAATGCACTACGAAGAGATCGAGGTAAGGCTGGAAGATCCTATTCATGAGTTTACTTGAACACCACGGGGGCATTGGTTACCCCCAAACGAATCACCAAGAACTCATAGTGTCTATAACATCATATGAAGGTTTTTCTTGGTACATCATCATCCTGCACCCGATGTTGATGATAGAATGATTTGAGTTGAATCATTGAAAACCACCATGCTCCCTTCAGCTGATCGAAGAGATCATCAACCCTCGATAGAGGATACTTGTTATTCAATGATCACCTGATTCCGGTGCTGATAGTCCACAAAAAACCACAAGCTCCCATCTTCCTTCTTGGTGAACACCACCAGGGTTGCTCGTGGAGAAACACTAGGTCCCATGTATCGCTTCTTCTTCAAGTTGTCCAACTGTACCCTCAACTCATTAAGCTCCATAAAAGCCATATGATATGATAAAGTATATATTGTTTTATTCTAAGGGTATAGGTCGATGTATTCGTCTACCCCTCTGTGAGGATGTAGTCTCAGAACATCTTTAAGAAAGACAACTTCATACTGGTCCACGACTACTGGATAGCTCATACTTCTCTCTTCCAATACACCAAGGCTAAGGCTATCCAACTTATGCGTGATTGGATACATCCCCTCTATAAATGTAAATCATGTACTAAAAATGATCTCTTCTCACTATTGTCAGAAAACCAGGTCCCATCATATGAAAAGATCACACTTTTGCCTAAAACTATTGATATTAGAATGGATCGTGGATAACCAGTCTATACCCAAGATGACGTCGTAAGGACTCGACGCTTCTACTAAGATATCCCAGCCAAAGATCTCATATCCTAGAGTAATCTCACACTTCTAGCACAAGTTTTTAATCATTGAATCCCCTCCCATAGAAGTCTTTAATCATAAGGATCAATCCTATAGCTCCCCTGGAATATCCGAGCTCCGAATGAGATTTGTGGAAAATAAAAGGGGGACTGGCACCTATCTCAATAAGAAGTGAAACAAGGGTGTAGTAGACACAGATCGTATCTTGAATCATATATTGGGAACGAGGTAACTGGCCTCTACCACCTGATGTTGAGCTCATCCCTATCCATATGCTACCTGAGGTCTGGGTGGACCACTTAGGGGTGGTGGAGGAAGTACCTCAAATAGTTTCCCACCCCCTACAGCACGACCTAATCTTTTCCGTTGTCTGCCGCCTCGTGGAACTCCATGATTGAACCTCTATTGTTGTCTTAGTGGTCCCTCCACTACCTACTGGTCATCCACATTGGAGTAAAATTGTCAGGAGTCGTGTGCCACTTTTGAGGCAAGAGTAACAGACTCTAGCCCTAAGATGACCTCCTCTACCTCATCATCTCCATACCTCCGAACCATCGTCTTGGGGTCAGACTATAGAAGGTTGGGCCCATTTGGGCCTCTGAATCATCTGCCTACTATATACTGCAGATAACTTAGCGTCATGTCGTCTGGAGGTAATTCTCATTGTCAGTGCTTTCTTGGTAAGGAAACTCTCCCCCAGTTGTCTCACTCTAGCACTCCAGCCTGTGTCAGAATGTTGAGTGAAATCATCGATGCTCTGATCTCCTTTTGGAGACCATAATCAATGGATCATGCCCTGAAAAAAGGGTCTCGTAATATGTCATTGGAGTAGACGGAGAAGTCAGTAAATCTCACCGAGTACTAGGCCACTATCAAGCTTCCCTACTGTAGGTGCAGTAGATGTTAAATTAGCCCAGATCCCAGATTTACTGGTTCGAACTCCACCCTAAATAGGGTCTCAATGTACAACCAGGAACGATCGGTCTCCTCGGGTGTGAGGAGCATTTGGATCCACCATCTCACTACTATTTCTTAAAAGATACTATAAATTAGGATCACCATCTAGTTTACTTGTTTCTCTACCAAGAGGAAAACTCATGCCACATAATCGAGCAAGTCTTCAGCTGCCTACAAATCTGTCTCACTACGAATCCATAGAGGCCTCTATATCAGTAAGTCGTGCAACATGGTAAGTTGGAACACACTATCCACTTGTGGGGCTTGTGGAATCATCTTCCCTACAGGTGGTGGTGCTGCTGGTACACCACCTGAAGGACCTATCACTGTAAGATGGCCCTGCACCGAATATTTGTCGCTCTGTGGGCCGTCATCATGATATCTCACTCTAATACTTTTTATAAATATAAGTGGAAGTATCTTAAATGTTGATAGATGTGCCACGTACAATATGGTATACCTGGTGGTTGGACTCAAAATAGATCCAAAGAAAACAATTTTCTAATCTCACGCAAATAATGGTTTTGTGTATCGTATCAAAAATCAGAATTTAGGGTCCTCATGTATCGATATATCAGCTATCACACCAGAACTCGACTCCTAGATCTGAAATACAAACTCAAAACACTTAAAATTATTACCCCATTTAAAAGTATTGAATCTTAGTTCTTCTGGTAGAACAGACCGCCTCTAATACCACTTAGTCACGACCCATCCTTGAGGCCCATGCCAGTACTAACCCAAGCCCACCTTCCATAGACCAGGGGCTAGTGACTAGAACCAAAAAGTTGAAACCCAAAAGGGAAAGAATTTCCTTTAAACCTGTACAGACACATACAGGGCATGCTAAACACAAGAAAAGAAGAATGGGAAAAGAGTAGTACAACCACCACTGAGAGTAATAGTATGTATTGAAAGTAAATGGGGGTAGTATACATGCTAAATTGAAATAGTAATACATCAAAAATTTAAAACAATCTCCATAGATCGTTTACCAAGCATCCTAACATAAGGGTACGTACAACTCATCACTGGGGCTCACCATGTTAATCGGTCACCTCTATTTACTGTCTAACCCAATCTCTCCAAAGTCCGAGTCAAGCTGTCTGTCATCTTCACAAGACACAACAAGGGGCGGGAAAATCCAGTGTAGGGGTGATTATAATAATCATTAGTAGGGACCCCGAGACTGACGAAGGTATCTCATAATTCAACAAGATAAAACCACAAAAAAGGTCTCAATCACATGGCACTATGTAAAAGAATGACCACTCCAGGTATACAACATAAGAATATGAATAAAGATAATTAATCATAAAGTTAGGCCATTTTATTATGTAGAAAGGATTTTTCTACCGGATCGCATAGGGTCACAATGTGATGACCCACAGAGGATCGCTAGGTGGTGACCCAAAGATAATCTCTAAGTGATGTCCCACAGTGGATCACTAGATATTGACCCACCGAGGATCGCTAGATGCTGACCCACCAAGGATTGCTCTGTGATGACCCACATAGAATCTCTAGGTGTCGACCCACAGAGGATCGCTACACGCTATCCCAGAGAGGATGGATTAGTGCTGACCCATAGAGGATTGAAATTCTTTCATCATGTCATAGCCACCCAATGGATTCCCTCACATAGCTTTCTTGATTTCTGGAGGATCCTCCTCTCAATCCACTAATCAAATAAAAACAGATACTAATTACCATATAGATGTAACCCAGTAGACCATCTTGTTTTAAGGGTTCCAATGCAGCAGACTGCATGTCAATCGGACGCATGATCTGTAAAATATAAGCAGAAAGATAAATAGGGACTAGATGGATTCGAGTCCCATACAAACCATTTGTAATACAACCTCTTTAAAAACTAAAAAGGTTTATATTAAAAGGACCACCTAGTCCCAAATATCTTCACACTATAGATGACACGTCAATTGGATGCATGGTCTGTAAGTTACAGTCATTTTAGTGAAACAAGACCGGTCGGGACTGAGTCCGTTCCAACCCACTCAGTCAGACCGAACCTGACACGAGGGTTTAGCGTGGGTCTGGTAAGGGTTTGGCCCCCACCAGCACTTAGGTTCTGTAGTTCCAGCCTGATGGTGAGTCTGGCCCGGAAAGATGGTCGAGCCTGGCTGGCGTGGGTCTTGCCCGGAAGGGGGATTTGGGCCCGCCTTGTGCAGCACAGAACACCCGAGGAAGCTGACCCACATGGTGCATGCTAGTTTATAGACCAAACATGGCTCATATGATTATTCTAGCTAGTAGTGCTGTCTAGTACTTCCCTATCTCCCTGTAATAGCTGCCAGGGGGTGAGCCCTTTTGTGCGCCTACCGAGCGGCCTGAATGGGTCATTCCTCATCCATATGGCTGCCGAGAGAAGGTTATAATATTCCTCCATGGAATATGCAGGTTCCGGATCCTCTATATGGCAGGCGTGGGCCAGCCGTCGCTGCCTGTCATCGGAAACAGCTTTTTTGGGCCACCGTATATGCTCTGATTGTCTGTTTTCTGTCCCTTTTGCGCCTATGGGATTCTTAGGTCACCTCCCTCTATGTGAAGCCCACAAAATCACCTTTCCTCTACATTACCCAGTCGCCCATGAAGAACACACAACATCCAAGATTGGAAGAGGGTTAAAGCCTTGTTAGTATTGTCTTGCGCCCTTTGCGTTAGCGTCTAATTATGGGGGTGATAACAATAATCATATAGATTATGAAAAACCCCTAATCAAGACCCCATAAAAACCTCTCATGAGATAGAATGAGTCGCTAACCAAACCATTAGTTTTTTTATCCTCGTTCATTGTATTTTTCATGAACATGATAATATGAATCATTAACCACTTAGAGTGAATATATCCCCTACCTGGATTTAGTTGAATCCATTGTGAACGAGAGAGAAAATCTAGGTTCATTGACGTTCAATGTTTTTTTTGGCATTCATCCCTACTGGTCGATCTCCTGATCAGATCTTCCAACAATCAACATTTTCTCTCCATTATTCATTAGAGGGTGATATCATTGGTTTTACTAAAAATGTTTCTCTCACTGTCAATAATTCATTTTCCAACAGATTTATTAATAGAAAGAAAATCATCTTTACGTTGTGTTAATTATTGTGGTTCATTAATGAACCATAATTAATGAATAATTTATTAAACGGGTGTTGTGGGTACATAAAAAATGAAACGAATCATTAAATGACACTAATTTAATGTTCTTTGTTATGATGTGGTTTCACAAACTATTCCTCAATACTTGGAGAAAAGAATAAGAATACCCAAAGAGTTTTATTATTATTTTTTTCCAAAAATTCCAAAACATAACACTTCTATACAACCCTTGTAGGTCAAAGTTATTATTTGCCTAAGAAAATCCTAGCACTGTGAATTAAACTACGACCTCCGATTTTCTATTCGACCAGTGGTTCAAAAGATTGAAAATCCCACTCACACGTTTACTGAACGTACCTTAAGAAAGTTCAATATTCTGTTTCGGGCTCTTTAGGCCTCAGAATCACGTGCCATTGATTTTATCAGCCTCATAATAATTCTATATAATTAAAAAATTATATTTAATTTTCAATTCTTTATATAAATTACTATAATAATGAATTTATAATAAAATTAATTGAATATTTTCAAAAATTACCTTAACGGTAATTTATGAAGAATTATAAATTAGTATATTATTTTAAAATCATATAAATTTTTAAACATGACATGGATGATTATAAGTGGTCTAGAATTTCCTTCCATGTCCTCTTATGATCAAAATTTTAACTTTATAGGTTATAATATAACCCTTTACGATTAAAAAGTTTGATGTCGTATTTAATGTTATAATTTGTTAATGGTGGGGTTCTACCAAATGATAGGTCTTAAATTACCCCAAAACATATTTAAATTTAGTTGGATAATTAATTTTTTTTACCATATACTTTTTATTATAATAAATGCATATTTGGATACATTATATATGATAAAGAAATTAATTATATAAATACATTTATGTAATTCCAAGATTTTCATTTGCCTCCCCTATAAAAGGATACCCCTTCTATATTTTAATTACACCTCCTTGAGAAATATAGATTGTTCTATAGCTAACCATTTATCATATTAAGTCACATATACTATATTTACTATTTTTATTCTTGTTAGATGTCAATTCCAAGGGTCCTTAAGAAGTGATATGATAGAGGCCTACTGAATAAGAGGTAATTGTATTATGGGACATCTTTCAAATTATTTAATCTTTTAAAACCTATAAATCAGTACTATTCATTATAAAATAATAATATAATGATTCCTATTATCTTAAAATATTATTATTCAACCACCATTTTCATCCATTTTTATATCAAATGGATATCAATATACCACTCGTGCATTTATGTGGACAAATTTCTCTACATAGCGACATGATTCATTTTCCACAACCATCATTCATAGATAATTATTATAATGAAATTAATATATTTTTTATACTATTTATGTTATTATTATTCTTTTTTAATTATAATATAGTATCTAATTGCTGACCTTTCCATCTATTAGAAGGTGATTAATTCTTTCATTTGTACGTGTGGACTATCCTCTTCCCAATGAGATGTGAATAAATTTTCATCTCTTATTTACATTGATGTTAATAATGATAGATTTTGTTAGTTTGTTGTATATATGTGACATAATATTGAATTTGGAAATTTCATGTACTAATTAATATTATTTTATTTGGACTATCGAAATTTAAAAACTACATTCACAAGTATGAATGATATTCTGTCTCTGTGAATGGTGTAATTAAATATTCTATCACTACTTTCTATGGAACAATATTAATATATATATATATATATTAAATATATCGTTTATTTATATCATTATTAAAATTACATATATGATGGATCCATGATCAAAATACAGTGGAATGGACTTCCAAACTGAAGCATTGTTGTGAAGCAATGTAGTTATCAGGAAGAATAGTGATTTAAATAAAGAAAATTATATATGGATGATAATATGTTATAATTATTTAAAATAATTATATATATATAAATTATTATATTTGTGGAATAATTTTATAATACACATATATTTATTTTATATGTGGTTTTAATATTTATAAATAGAGACAAGACATGAGGTAACAGTTTTACATTTCAACACCATTTTCTTTAGGATTTTTTATACGTGAATTTACAAGGAGAAAATTATATGATAATTATATAATAAGTAGGTTTAATTTTACTTTCATCAATTTATTCATGGATTTTTCATATAATAATATCATTTTTTCTCAATATTACTTAATAGAACTAGTTATAATTTTATGTGAAATGTATTGTATTTCACCATTGGATGGGAATTTTTTTCTTCAATATCCATGTTTTCTATTAAATATTTTCATGAATTTGTTACTAATATTAAATTAATTTTTAAAGTAATTTTTACATGTTTATTATTTTTTTATAAAAAATTCAAATTATTCTTCTTGTTTTTTTAGAAAAGATGTACATTTTTTACCAAATATTTGAATTTAATATTTTTTCGGATATAAATTGCCTGAAATGTTTTTCCCATAGATACAATAGATTTATTTTATTCTTCCATTTCATTTTTTCAAGGGTCCCTTTGAATAAATTATTTTCCTAAATAATTTTATAAAATTTGGATTCTAAAAATGTGATTTCAAAATAAAAATGGTATTGTCCTAAATAACATTCCCATAATATTTTAATGGTATTTTCATCAATTATGGAATCATTTTATGTTAATTACATTTTATTGGGGTGATGGTCTAATAATTCCATCTATATTTTTTCACTATATTTTTTATGAGTATAATAATTATATTTTTAGAGAATACATTCATTTCTAGCAAGATTTTCTATGTGGAAATGAATTTTTTTATAAACCCTAATTAATTTATTTGTTTTATACATTGATGAATAATGAACACTTTATAAAATTTTGGAACACACATGTATGATATTCATTTTGTTACCACTGGGTCTGTAATTATTTTTCCCTCCATTATATGAGAGAATGATTTATATATCATTATATAATTATGATAAATATATTTATGATCTTGACTCACAAATAGAAATATGCAAGGATTTTTCGTCCCCTTTGGGAAGCAAGTGGAGATTTCTAATTAATTATTATATGGAAAACATTTTATGATTCTTGATCCATTATGTTCATATGATATCATTTATTAACATTAACATATGAAATAGTTTCTATTAATGTTATGGTGAAAACCTTATGACATGTTTTTCTACATATGATTTCAAGATATGGTTTCTGATTGATTTATAATGACTCATTATGTATATGCTTCGTCTATATTGAAATAATAAGGTTTTATCCAATTACTCATTTTTATGGTCAACGACCACTTGGGTATGTACCATGTGAGGAATGTTAATGATTTCATACCATTATTCTAATGTTTTGTTCTCATATGGCCATCGATTGAAACAAATAATATTTACCCATATTGGGAAACATATCTCACATTTTCATAGGTTTCCATTCTCTATGTTATGAAAAATGGTTTAATGTTGGGTATATTAAGAAGTGTCCAATGTGATAAGTTATTTATGTGATATAATGAATAATTTACATATAATATGATATTTTTATATATTCTCTCCAAATACACTAAACCATTATACTGATGTCATGTATTATAATTTCATATATTTAATATTCATATAAAAATATGTAATATTTATTTATGAAATCTTTGGGTCACCATAGTTGTTATGAGAGTAGGCTTTAGTTAATCTATATGGAATAGTGTTTGAAAATATTGGTGAAAACCCTAATGATTGTATATGTATAGGATATATACAGATGTTTTTTGAAGATAGAGAATATGTTACTTTTTGGAAATACTTATAAGTGTGGATATGAGAAAATAGATACATTTATTGCATAGATAAACCAAGATATAAGAACTGTAAAAGTGGAAGATTTTTTATTAACTCATTCATATATTGTGCAAGATGAGGTGTCCTACGACTGCAATAATGGATAGAAAATAATGAGGGATATTCTTGGGATAATTCAAATTTTCATTGTGAACAATTATGAACGGATGAATATATAATGACAAGTGATGAAAAATGTTAAAACTATGGTGTCTTTTATTGAAATAATATTGGAAACTAACGTTCCACTTAAAATATAACTCATATATTTAAAGGAATTTTGTAAATACACCAACAAATACATGTAAATGCATGTTTCATATTATGATCAACAATAATTGTGTCTTTATAATAAAATGGAAATCATATTCCAGAAAACCGTTGTATTGGATACAATATTGGAATGGTGAAATATAGATTAATTTTCAACCCTAGAAAAAATAATGACTTATTTTACTAAGGATTTATCCACTCTTTTATATCAAAATATTTTTCAAATGGAATTTAATTACTAACTCAATTATTAGTTGTTGTGTTAGCACTAAAAAATATTAATGTTATGATGGTTGCATGTCAAGCCTATAGTACATCTATGATAGATATTTTGGGAAATTTATTCCTTAAAATCACATGCTTCTCCAATTAAGGGAATAACATGTGACTGTTTGAAAGGATTGAATTTATTTATATGACCCCCATATTAATTTAAGAGTAAGGTAAGTGAAATTTAATATTCTGAATAAATCGAATTTCTATTATGATTTAAAGGATGAATATAAATATAAAATTTAAATTATTTCAATATTGGTTTCATTTATTCCTATACATGATGGGAAACTATATCATATGGTTTATGGGAAATTAATCATTATATACATACATATTTTATAGGAGTTTTTGGATGTATTTTTAGAATATTTTATGTGTCTAACTATAAATCATGACAGTGAGTTTTCAATAGATTTAATACCTAGAGTTATTCTATATTAAAATATTTTTTATTGAATTTCCCCAATTTATTTTTAGTAATTTAAGAAGAAACACTAGGAGAATATTTAAATGCGATTCATGCACCCTAGTTTTTTCCATGTGGTGGAATATTTTTTTTATTAATAAGAAATATGGTTCATTATGAATTTTAATTAATATTATTGAACAGAAAAATATTAATATCATTAAAAGTTATGATATAATGTGTGTGAAATATATGTTTAATCAATAATTAGAACCTCAATAAAATTACATAATTGAACTTCATTCTGGATATCATCTATTGATTGATAAAAAAGAGGATCTACTTATGAAAACCATTACATTATGGTTTGTGAATTATTAATTCACCGTGATTACTTTTAGACATAATACTTTAATTATATACTCATGGATTTAATGAATATAGTATTAAAATGCAAACTTTATTATTTTGTGGGAGTCCTTATAATTAATATTCTTATATATTCATTGATAAATAATGAAATTTAATATTATTTTATAATTGTGATGATGATCTTGAAGAATGAGAATATGTGCTCAAAATTTACCAAGTGAGAATTTAAGTATCCTAAAGATTCCAAAATTTGTCATATAACTTCATATAAGGATATATTGATAGATTATTTAATGTTGGATGTTAGGTAGTAGTGGCCTAGACCAACCATGGAAAGAGAAATAAAATTTTATCATTGATTACCAGGATACTTCCATTTTTTGAATGATTTACCTTTACTATATAATTCAATAAATATTTGAATTTGAAGGGGGTTGTATTATTGATTAATGATTAATGTGAAGGTAAAATTATGGATTTGGATATAAGGTTTTTAGTCAACACGTACTCACAGTACCCGAAACTATAGACGGTTTTTTATCTAAAGTGATGAATGAAATAAGGGATTGGGATGTGAACTTTTAAAGAATGATATGATTATATTATATGACTCAAGACAATTGAAGGTTCATGATAAAAATTAAATAACACTTTATTTCGTGTTAGGTGTGGTAATATTTTTATTAATTCATGAAGAAATTACATTATAGATAATGGTTTAATATTTACACTAATAATAAATGATTTAATTATATCTTATACCTAAATTGTTGAACATGAACTAGTGATGTTGACTGTAATTTTATAAAGACCATCTCTATAAATTGATTTACCTCCCTATGAAGAATAAAAAGTTCTTATAATCATTGAGTTGGAAAGACAAATCTAGTTATTCAATGATATAGAATAAATAAGATTTAATACTTATATATTTACAAATTCTTGGACATGATTTCATACAGAAATGTGGTATTCCTGATCTTAGTAAGATGAATATTCAACCATCCATATATGTAAGGATTATTGTGGTGAAGATGGAAGATATAGAACTGGAGAAGAATGCGAGGATTGTTCCTGAATTCAACCACGATTTTTATGGAATAATAAGATTTATTAATTAAGTATGCTTTGTGTCAATACTAGAAAAGAAGAATGAGTTGTTGGATAAATGTCACAGTTCATCATTCTTAATTCATCTTATAATTTTGATGATGTATATTGATATTAATGAGTAATTTGGGTACGACAACATGAAACAGTGTATTATAGAGTAAAAATATAGATGCTTATTAATAAATAATTTTAATGCTAAAATTGGATTTATAAGGGTATGTTATAACCACTACCAATACTTGAAATATAATGTGTAAACAATACCCTATATTTTGTAGTCAGACATCACAAAAAATAGAAAGTGAGAAATTCTATATAGATCATTTTTATCACCATATGAATTAAAAAATATAATTATAATCAAATTAAATTTCTATACTGATCATATTTTTTATGTTATACATTAAATAATTTATTATAATTCATGGACTACCGTATTATTTTTTATTTGATTGTGATCTAAGAATTACCTCAATTTTATTGAGAAATTCTTAGTAATATTTGGATATATAATCATGTTTTAGTAACACATGTAATCCTTATATTGATGGTTAGTCTATGTTGACCATTAAAACCCTGTAATTAATCTTGCATGATTTTTCTATAGATTTCAATGTATTTGGGATTAAAACTATCCTGTAGTGGAATTTTCATATAAGAATATATTTCACTCAATAATTAATATAGATCCTTATTAATATTTCTATGTTAGAATGTAATTAACTCTTATATTTTTGGATTTATTTGGAAAAATAAATTTCATTAGACTGAATATGGATGATGAAATAGCAAGAAATTTAAATTTTTTTTAGTAAAACATAAGATTTGATCTATATAAATAAAAAAATTATTCTGACATTAATTTGTGAGATTTGGAGTTCAATGTTTTTGATAACTTATTCCTAGGAATACTTTCATAGAAAAAATTTATGATATTTTGAATAAATTTAAAAATAATCCATAGATATATCTATCATTTTGAGATTCTTGAAAGTATTAATATGGTACCTTATCGATTGGGACATCCACCAAATCACACTCATGTTCATGATGTGTTTCACGTATCTATCATAATGAAGAAAATACCTGGGTTTTCACATGTATTGAAATAATAGATCATACCAATAAGGAAAAATATCATCATATGGGAAAATATGTGTAGAGTGTGGTAATTGGGTGGATGTATTATGAAAAAAATACCAGTTTACTAGTCAATGTTTATTTATAAACTATAATTTATATTAATCTCAATGGGATCCTAAGGATGTAATGATTAAAGAGTATCTACAATTATTTATATTAAATTGATGAAATAATTATAGTGAAATTATAATATTGGGGATGAATGTAAAACATCGATATTCTATTAAATATTTCCCATTAAATAAAATTGGTTTCTTTAACATCTTAAAATCCATAGAACCCTGTTCTTAATAGATCATTTTTTTAGTTTATATAGAAATTAATCTTTAAGACTTTATTGGAATAACCAAATTCTATAAAATATGTATAAATTTATTTTTCAAATCAAATATATTTTGATTAATGACAGTATATAATTTTGAAATACATTTCCCCCAAAAAAATGTAATAATTTTTATAATATTATAATACACAAACGATATTCTACTTTTAAAATTTTTTATTTGAAAAAAATATCTTCATTTTGGAAATATAAATTTTAATGTTATTTTAGAGTTAATCATTATGACTTTTCTAAAAGGAATGATATTTTGATGAATAGTGAGAAATATAAATTTTTCATATAATCTTTATTTTAATTTATATCATTTAGAAATATCCATTTGGTATTAATATTGATTTGGAAGATAATTTATATTATTAATAATTTAATTATGGTCACTAAGATTAATTTTATGTTGTATTTTAGTATATATTGTTGTTGTACATATAGAATTTTTTTTCTAGAGAACTACTTTTTATTGGGTTTCGTGGGATGAATAATAATGTATTTTTTCCACCTTTATTAATTAAAAACAATAAAATTTTAATCCATATTTGGAATCATATGATAGATATTTGGTAAATGGGACCATTTTATTTTCTGTCAATATGAATAATAATTGTGGTACAATTATGTAACCTCATTAAGCATAAAATGTGTAAATAGGGTTAAAAAATAGAGATAAGGTCACATAATCAACCCAATACTTGAAATTATTTCATTTCATGGGATAAATTGGACCATAAAGATAATAAATTTTATGTATACAAAATTTATGATCCATTTTCTTATTATAATGACATCTATATTATTTCAAGAAATGAAAATTGAAAAATGTCACAATATCAACATTAATATCAATAAATTTAGTAAGGATAAAATAATCATATGTTATGTTAAAAATGTTTATATGAAATGTTATGTTAATTTATTTATTATAGCTTATTTTTAATTTGATATAATGAAATAATTATGTTAAATTATTACACAACACCAACACTATTTTTTCATGTAATACAACAATCATGAAAATGATTATGAAAACAATAAATGTAAACAGGTTTGGGTGATTTATAGTTTCCGAAAATTTCATTGATGAAAATTATTATTATTTACGTTTTAAGGGATTATATTTTAATTAAATTACTACCTCTATTTCATTATATTCAAATTAAATTAATAGTGTAAAAATGTCATTTATAAAATGACACATTTTCATCTCTATTAAAATTTATGAATAAGATATTAATTTTAGATTAAAGTGTATGCCTTTTCTGATAGCATGCTTGACACCCAACAATGGGTTTTTTCGAAATCAAACACTGCACAAAACCATAAGTTATTACAAAAATTAATATAATATTTTCATTATTATTTTAAATGGTAGTTAAAACCTAGACATTGTGTTAGAGTAAATGAATAGAACTAATAGAAATATGATTATATGTGATTTTTAAAAGTTTTTACATTTATCTAATAAATTATAGAGGCCTAAAATGAGAATGTATCTAATTTTAAGCATAAAATACTCAAATACATTTAAATGGTCTGTTTGTTGTGTTTTGAATGAGAAACCTTATTAAATATTTTTTACTTTAATATGTTCTATTTGATAAAATAAACTTCTTACAAAGAAGATATACATCAAAATTTTCATTGGTTAAAATATTGGTAATTTTTTGAAAAAGTTTATTTTTTAATTAATAGTGAAAAATACTCCATTTTAATTCAAAACTGCATTTTTATCTAATTTATATATATAGTCATATTTCTATATTAATTAGTTTTAATGATTAAATGGATTATGTTTTAATCATTTAATCCAATTATGTTTATTTGATGTAATGTCACGTTGAAATTGTACATAAACACATTTCAATCATTTGATAGTTTTTTTACTTCTTAAATACCCGCTTTTAAGTTTTGACAAAAGTAATTAATATTAAATTAATTTCTACCGATTCTGCATTCTGAATATGAAGAAATGGATTTCATATTTTTAATAAGAAGTTCCAAATTGTGTAAATAGGTATCTATTAATTTTATACATTATGAATAGTAACTTCATTAATTATTTTTATTTACTATGGTTAAAGGGTAAATCAGGTAAAAATTGGTAAAACATAACATTATAATAATAGAAAACTATTGTAACATTTGTCATAATACACTTTTATGAGATATGGAATACCATTTGTATCCTTGGATCATTTTTAGGACCCCCTGGTGCGACTAGGGTATGGAAAGGACATGTTATAATATTTATTTTAAGGAAAACGGGAAATATAACACAAACATGTATATCCTAACTTAATTTTTTTTAATTTTGTTAACATAGTTTATGGATTCTAATATAAATAGTAATTATAAATATAAAAATCTTTCCCACAACATTATATGTTATTTAAATTTGTAGATTTTAGATAAATAAATTTATTAATGACAAAATAATTACGCAGTGTTTAACTTATCAATGAAAGATTCAAATAAATGATATTATAAATATTAAAATGATTGCAATTTGAAACTTTTGATGAAATAAATGAATTATTTGGATGAAATTGACATGTTAGGGATGATATAATTCCTTATTATTTTATAATAATTTTGTTTTGACTTTAACTGAAATCAATTACAAAAGTGTCAAAATTGACATAAATGATATTTTAAAAAAAGATGTAATTGTACTAAAATTATAATATTCGGCCAACTGGATTATATAATGTTACAATTGTCATTATTTATCGACTTATGGTTGTTTTGGTATTTTATTGTCACTACAAAAACCATATATTATGAAAATACCAGAAGATATGGTAAGAGTTAGTGTTTTTAACTAAGGGTTTTAACTAAATAATAAGGTTATATTTGTGGTATATTTTATTATAAAACCTATTGGATTAGAGAATTAAGACCCATTATTCTATTAATATCAAAATATATAACTTTTTAAATATAATAATTTAAAAATAAATTTATAATAAAATAATATTTCAAGACTTTCCAAAAGTTCCCATACAGCCTCTTATAAAAGTCCACCACCTATACCCACATAATGACATCTCTCTAGACTCTTGGATCATTATAATTAGGCTCAAATAAGCTCCATTAATCCCTATCATCCCCTAGACATATTAACCTGGGTAGATGTCAATTCAATAATGCTTTTTGTATCACATCAAAAGGAGTTACCCGTTTCAGAGGTAGTGTCTTCTCTAAAATTACTTTACAATATTTTACTTCTTAACTCCCTATGAAATTATTATAGTATAATTACATAACCAAACCAATATCCTCAATATACAATTATTTTTTATGAGAATTTTTTTAACTCTAGTTACACAAGCCTCAATTTAATTTATACAAATATACTGTTTGTGCATATGATGAACTACTACCTCATGAAAGAATGATTTTTCAATTTTCTATTACAACCTTTAGTGATGGACCATATGATGGAACTGTATTTATATATGATATATATTATATTTATATTGTCTCTATGATTCATTAAATTTTATTTTCAACATATCATTATGCCTTCCATAATCTGTAATTACAATAATTTCATTTGAGAAAATGTAGACACCCCCCCTTAGAGTCATATAACTCAGCCATGTCATATATGAAACATATAAAGGGTGTATTTAATTAAATTATGTTATACATATAACATATAACATATATATTAATTATAATATACCTATATACCATTTATTCTTCATTCCATTAATATTACAAAGAAGTGAATGTAGTGTTCATGCGTACATATGGCCTACCATCACCATGAAGGGTGCATTTCATTTAATATCTTTGAATTTTAGGGATTATAATAAATAGATATATAATAGCTATTTATGATATTTAAATCATGAATAAAATTATGGATATAATGGAATTTTCACTAGATGGACATTTTTTAACTATGAAAAGATCATTTTTGAATCATATACCGAACATCGACAAAATGACCGATGTGAACATAATAAATATGTAACTTTTATAATATAGAAATAGGTGATATAAAAGGAATAATTAACATGAAAATGTATCCCAAAAAATTATAAATTAACCAATGTTTATTATTAATGAACAAAACTATTCTATGCGATGAGTCAGTTTCAAGGTAAGGTAATTTCTAAACTCAATTTCCACTCATTGGGTTTTACACATACTTAATTGATTATATAATTCCATGATTATGTGTGGAATAAAAATTTATTTATTTATGTTTTATAATAAACTTCCCTTTGTGTGCATATACTCTTTCTACACATAATCTCACCAATTGAAAAATTCTTACATCATTTATATTATTTTTGTAATGGATTTCGTCTCAATTTATATTCCACTAATACATATTTGTTGTTATGAACCAATTCAGTTTTATATGGGCTATATATATATATATATATCCCTTTGGCCTATTTTATCATGAATATCCTTATTATCATGATATTATATGTTCTGTATAATTTTATTCTTTAATTATTTTTATTCATGTATTTTATCAAGTGGAAAGGGACTCTTTAACTAAAAAATCATTTTAAATGTTTTAAATATTTTTAATTCTTAATATTTCTATTTAAATTCAATGTTTTAAAAAACATTAAGGAATTATATGTATGGAAATGATAGTTTTAATGTGTAAATAACTTTCAAATGTTTCAAAATGGTATAGTACACTTTGATTCAAAACACTCCTTTTTTAATGTACTTAATGAAATGATTATATATATATATATCTTGAAATGATATATTGGGATTACAATGTGGATATATTATTTTTCCTTTATTCATATTTAAATGTTAAGATTATGTTTTGGTTCATAGAAATTATAAATGAATACAGAGGTTCTGTGATAAACTGAGGGCTAGTGAGCCCGAGATAGCTCTCCAATGCATTTAGTTACATCATAGAGGTAAATAATAATTCTTATACTAATAGATTTAGGTAATGTACTATTATGGGTATTTCATATGTATCCATGAAGGCTACTCCCTACGTATCTGTAAAAGATACAATTTATGTATGATATAGATGCCACCAGTTACCTTTATGTTTTTTGATTTCTATGATGTTTTATTGTAAGCTTAAAAGTACATGATGTAAGCTAATTAGTTTATGTTTTATAAGTGGAAATTATGATTTTCTGAAAATGATATCAGGGTTTTAAAATATTCCTTTAATTATAGATTTAATCATTATTTTACATTCATTAATAAGATATTTATTATTATTCAATGTTTTTGATATGTATTTCACAGGGTATAAGGAAGGGTATGAGAAATGAATAATTAAAATAGATTCTTATTAGGAAATCAGTTTTCTTTTTATTTAAGGATTTTTATTCTGTGAAAAATATGTTATTGAGTGGAAGAGTAAAATTTGTAAATTCTGAGTTATTATGTAACAGTAATGGCCTAATTCTCTAAAACTCGAAAACCAAAATGATCCATGAAATTACGTAAAGACAAATTCTTGATGTAACTTAATTTTAATTAATATTAAGGCTGGGGCCTAATAGTTTGTACCAAAGGTCGGTTTAGATAATTTTAAAAGATATGACATTGTAAAAAGAATATCCAAAAATTATTTTTACTTTATGTTAGGATTTGAATGATATTTAAATTGATGATTATGATTTTTGATTCTTCTAAAATATGTCTTTGTTCCGAATGGTTTTCTTAGAAGAAACAAGATAGCTATGATGGGACAAACTCAAGAATAAGACAACCTAACAAAATAACAACCATAGATAGTCAGAATCAAAAGTGAATAATATTCTTTCCGTAATGACTTAGTAGGATCAGTCTATTAATGGTAGTGGTATCCATGAACAAGATTAGCTAGATCAATAACATAATAACATGTTAGTAATAGAGAATTTAATGAGGAAAAATACCCCATCATTCGGAGGATCATCTGACTATGTGATATCTGTAGAGTGGATTAATGCATTAGAAAATGTTTTTTATGTCTTCAGATGTTTAGAGCATCAAATGGTTAGTCTCACTGCTTACAATTTTAAGGAAAACCAGATCAGTTGTGGTCAATTTTTAAAAGTCTCAGGGATATTGAGTAGATTTATTTTATTTATTGGGATTCATTCCAAGGTATGTTTCTTGATAAATAAATTCAAAAGGAAGATCAAATTTGGATGGAAATAAAATTATTTTAATTGAGGAAGGATGATGACCTAGTGGCTGCTTATGAAGAAAAATTCAATCAACTGTCATGGTATTCTTAATATTTCATATGGTATCATAATAGTAAAATCAATCTCTTTTACTAAGGATTAAATCCAAAGTGTTTAAGGTAATTATCTTCTCATGATTTCATAAGTTCTGAAAAATATGTTCGTTCTATGGAGAATCTGGAAATGTACTTTTATAATGATCATATATTCTTTAAGAAACAATAGAATAAGAGTTAGAGGTAAAAAAAGGTTAAGAACTCTTCAAAAAAATATAAAGGTAAGAAACTCAAGTTTATGGTTTGTGATTATTTTGGGAAAACCACACTGGGGAATGAGTTTTGAATTCTGGTAAGTGCTTCTGATTGGTAAAAAATGGGACATACAGTTTGTAATTTCCTTGGGAATGATTAGTATAATGGTAAGACAAAATATGATTTATAATTAGTAAATAAATATTAGGTGAAATATGATGGGTCATTAGAAAATGAGTGTCTAACGACTAACTCAATTGATGGAATGAAGTAAAAATACAAGCACAAAGGGGTGGTGAAAAACTTTTCAACTTCTTTAGTAAATGTTGGGTCATAAAATGAAGTAGTTTCAGGTAGATTATCTGTTTATTTAGATTATTCCAATTTATTGTTTTATTCTATTTCTACACATTATTTCATTTATATGAAATTTTCTTGTAAATTGGGAATTCAATATTAAGAAATGAATCCTAAACATGTTGTTAAAAAACCTGGTGGAAATGGTGAACGATTGACTAAATATTCCAATTTTCATCCTATTCGAGATATTATGTCTATAGATTATCGTTCATGATTGTATATTTAAGATATCTTCATGTTACATGGAGTTCCCCTCTCCATTGTATCTCATCATGATCCTAGGATAACTTATAAATTTGGTAAGGGCCTTCAGAAGTCGTTGGGAACAAAATTATATTTCAGTATAACTTTTCATAATCATTTAGATGAATAGTCAGAACAAAAAATTCAATCCTTTAAGGATATACTACATTTTTGTTCAATGGATATCCCAGGAATTTGGGATCAACATCTTTATTTGGTAGATTTTTCTTATAATAAATGTTTTTATTCTATTATACAGATGGAACCATTTGAAGCATTATTTTAGAATTAGTGTAAGATCCATCTTTTTGGAATGAAGTAGATGAAAGGATGTTGCTGAGACCAAAATTGGTCGAAGAGATAGTATAAAAAGTATTGTTTATTTATAATCACATGGGGATAGCTTAGAGAAGAAAGAAGATTTATGTGGATAACCGGAAGAAGGATATTTCTTTCGAGGAAGGTGATCATGTCTTTCTGATAATTATTCTCTTTGGAAACGTTTGATTCATTTAGTTAAGAAGGGAATGTCGAGTTTGAGGATTGATGGACCGTATGAAATCATGGAGACAATTGGATCAGTTACCTAGAGAGTAGCTTTACCTTCACATTATCCCAAACACACAATTACTTTCATGATTCAATGTCGAGAATGTATTGGGTGGATCAATATCATGTTTTGAATCATTAGGTTGTTCAGTTGGAAGATATTCTTTTTTATGAGGAAGAGCCTATCCAGATTCTTGACCATATATAGAATGTTTTTTGGAATAAGGTAATTTATTCTTTAATAGTTTTTTGGGAAAAAAATATTATTAAAGAGGAAACGTGGGAATATAAAAATTCAATGAGGGATAAATTCCCACAATTATTTTATAAGTAAATAAAATTATGTGGATATAATTTCCAAAAGGGGGGAATCATGTAGGATCCCATGTTTTTATAGAATAACACTTTTTCATATATATTAATATTTTTAAATAATATATTAATTTTATGTTAAATAGGAAACTTTTTCTGATAGCGTACTCACCACCCAACAACGGTTTTCTCTAAAATATTACGTTGCACACAACTTTGAGTTATACCGAAAAATAATATTATAATAATATTATTATTTAAAATGGTAGTTAACACCTAGCCATTTTATATACAAGAATAAAATGAACTACCAAAAATATGATTATACATGTTTAAAAAATGTTTTTACTTTTATCAAATAAAATTTAGTGGCTTAAAATGAGAATAAATCCAATTTGATGCATAAAATACTCCAATATTTCTAAAAGGTCTGTTTACTATATTTTATTAGAGAACCCTTATTAAATAAAATTATTATCACATTAATATATTATATTTGAAAAAAAACATTTTATTTACCATCATGAAATCAAAATTTACTTTGGATACATTCTGGTAAATTTTTTAAAAATGTTTATTTTTAATGAATATGGAAAAATAATGCATTTTTATTCAAAACTGCATTTTTTAAAATCTATTTATATATTTATATTAACATTTTAAATGGTTTTAATGTTTAATTGGATTATTTTTTTATCATTTAATCAAATTATTGTCATTTGAAGTAATTTTACATTGAAATTGGACATAAACACATGCCAATTTTTTGATAGTTTTTATTTCATTAAACCCCCTTTCTTATTTTGACAACGAGAATCAATTTCAAATTACATTAGGCTTATTATTTGTTTTGAATTTTGAAAAATGGATTCCACATATGGAATAATATGTTCCATATTATATAAATATTTACACTTTACTTTTGGAAAGTTTGAATAATGACTTCAGTAATTAATTTTATTCTCCATGGTTAAATGGTAAATCAGAGAAACAAGAACAGAAAATAAAATTATAATAAATTATAACTAGACTTGAATAAATCTTAATCTTATTAGATGATATATGACCGAACATGGGCATCCTTGGGACTATTTTTGGACACTATGGAGCTACATGGGAGTGAAAATGAAATCTTATAATATTTAATTTAAATAAAAGGGAAATACAACATAAACATTTATCTCTTAAAAAAAATTTAATTTGGTTCATATAAATTATATCTTAGAATATAAATAAAAATTACAAATATAATTTTTTTCAAACATCATGATATTTTATTTATAATTTTTAGACATTAAATAAATAAATTTATTTATGAAAGAATGATGATGCATTGATTAACTTATTAATTAATGATTCAAATAAATGATATTATAAATATTAAAATAAATATAATATGAAAATTTTGATGCCTTAAACGATTTGTTTGGATGCAATTGTTTTGTGAGGTATGAGTTAATAAAATTTTTTCATAGGAATCATGTTTTTATTACATTATAAAAAATCAATTACTATATATTGCCAAAATTGACATAAATATTTTTTTAAAACAAATAATATATTATTACATTATATAATATAAAAAAATCTATGATTCGGTCAACTGACATATATAATTTTTCAAATGTCATTAATTATTCACTTGTGGTTTTCTTGAAATATTATGGTAACTATAGTCATAATATATTACGAAAATACACGAAGACATGGTAAGAGTTGATGTTTTTATCTAAGGGTTTAAGCTAAAAGATTAGATTAATTTTGTGAAATAAACATATCTAAAACCTGTTGGTTAAGATAATTTTGACCCATTATCATATTATCTTCTAAATAAATTACTTTTTAAATAATATAATTATAAAATCAATTTATAATAAAATAAATTTTCAAGACATTCCTAATGTTTCCCTCTTATCTCTTATAAAGGCCACCACATTTACCCACATACTCACACCTCTAAATCCCCTTGTATCATCCATTATATACTCAAATAAGGTTATAAAATCCCTAATTTCATATTATAAGCCTTTACATTGGATTAATGAAATTCAAGAATGCCTTTTGGCTCAAATCAAATGGAGTTACTTATTTTAGGAGCAACATCTTCTCTGAAGTTCCTTTACTTCATTTTTTTATTCACTCTATATGCTCTTCATAGTATTTGATTAAATAAAAACCCCTATATCATAAATATTCTATGATTCTTTTATGAGATTTATTCTAACTACACTTACACACACCTCCATATAATGGATACGAACATATTGTTTCTATGTACGGTGAACAATTGCCCTAATGAAACGATGATTGTTAAATTTTATTCAACCACATCTCATGGGGGCCAATATAATGAAACTATATTTATATTTTATAAATATTATATTAAAATTGTCTCTATTATTCTGTAATTTGTATATTCAACATATCATTAGTCTTTCTATAATGTTTAAAAAAGATAATTTCATTTGAGGCAGTGTGGAATCCCGCTCATTTAATTTGACATGACTCATTCATTCCATACATGGAACATATAAAGGACGTATTTTATGAACATATGTAACATATATAACATATATATTAGATTTTAATTTTAATATAACTATGTAAAATTTATTTTTTACTCATTTAATATGAAAAATAAATGAATTTAGCGTTCATGACTACGTACGACCTATCGTCTACATGAATGATACATTTCATTTCTTATCTCCAAATGTTATGAACTATTATAAATACATACAAAATATATATATGTGATATTTAAATCCTGAATATCATTATTGAGATAATGGACATTTGAACACTTGGAAAATTTATAATTATAACATGTTCATTTTTTACTGATGTACCGAACATCAACAAAAAAACCGATATGAACATAAATAATTATGTAAATTTATAACATGGTAATAAGTGATATAAAACTAATAATAAACATGAAATACTTTATTGATAATTTATAAATTAAAAATGTTTATTATTAACAAACAGAACTTTTTTATTTGACGAGTCAGACTCATAGTAAGGGAATTTCTAATCTAAACTTCCACTCATTGGGGTTTACGCATACTTAGTTGATTATATTATGCCATGAATTTTTTGTGGAATAAAAAATATTTTTTTATTTTGTAATTTACACTTACCTTTATGTGTATATACTCTTTCTACACATAATCTCACCATTTATAAATTCTTATGTTATTTAAATAATTTTTGTAAGGGATTTCCTCACAATTTACATTCAGTTGAGACTTTTCTGTTTTGATGCTCCAATTAACTATTATATGATGTATATAAATCCCATTGAAATATTATATCATCAATATCATTATTCTCATGTTATTATAAGTTCGTTTAATCTTATTCTTTAATTAATTTTGTTCAAATATTTTCTCAATTGGCAAAGGACTCTTTATCTAAAACATCGTTTTAAAAATTTTAACGATTTATTATTTTTAATATTTATCATTAATTTTAATGTTTTAAAAATTGTTTTAAGGATTTATTTATATTTAAATTAGTGTTTTAATGTTTAAATTTCTTTTAAAAGTTTTAAAATTGTATGGGACACTTTGATTACCAACCCTTTTTTTGAATGTTATAAATGAATTGATTATATCAGTATCTTGAAATGATATATTTTGATTGCAATATGGAAACAAAATTTCTCCATTATGCATGTTCATATGATATTATTATATTATATATCATTGTAATTTTTTATGTATATGGGTGGTTGTATGATAATCTATGGGTGGGTGATCATGAGATCGCTCTCCAATGAATTGGGTCAAGCGGCTGAGGTAAATGAAAATGAGTTTCTAAAGAGATTTAGAGAATATACTATGATGGGTATTCCAAACATAAATAGTATAGTTACTCCATATGTACCTATGAAAGAAGAAATGTATGTATGATATGGATTCCAAATGTAACCTTTATGGTCGATGATTTCTTTGATGTTTTGTAGTAATATTAAGATTAATTGATGTAAGAAAAGTGGTATGTGTTTTGTGGGTGAAAAATATGATTTAGTGAAAATGTTTTTATGGGTTTTAAATAATCATGGACTAACAATTTTATTCTTTATTTTATCTTCTATACTGAACGATTATACTCTTTCCATGTTTTTTGAAATGTTTTTCACAAGGTATATTGATGTGTAAGAGAAATGATGAATTAAAAAAGATTTATATAAAGATAAGAGTTCCTATTTTATTAATGGGGTTCTATTTTTTGAGAAAATCCATAGTGAGTGGAAGATAAAACATTGTAAATTTTGGGTTTTTATGTAATATTTATGGTCTACTTTTCAAAAAACCTATACCTAAAATGTTCCTCGATGTGAATTATTGTTAAATTATTGACTTAAACTCATGATTAAGTCTTGATTAAGGTTCATGCCTAATTATATACGGAAATCTGAAAATATAATTAATTTATATTATATTCATATCATGATTAAGATTATAGAGATGATGTAACTATGATTAAATTATAAGGGATGGGGAACTAAATATTAATTTTCCTAATAAAACAAACCAATTATCATCTAGAATAGTTATTTGAATAACAAATTGTTAATAAACAAATTCTAATTTTATATATTTAAATTATATATGGATATATATAATATTTATTTTCTTGAACACATTTATAATTATTCTTAAATTATCATATATTTGTTTTAAATTATTTTTTAAGAATTACATGACTCGATGTAAGATATTTGGGTTTCATTCCTATTTCATTTATGATAGTTTATACTTGAAATTAATGTGAAGAACTTATTTGTTCCTTATATAATAAATCCCATTAAAATTAATATCCATGGTATATTAAAGTAATATTAATGTAATAGTATAATTTTTATTTAATTTTCACTACAAATTTTCAGAATTCTTTTTGCAGAAAAATTATATATTATTTCCAATTTAGTTCGGATTTTTTATCTTAAATTGTAATGTTTTCTATAAAATATTTTTAATTTTCTTAATAATATTTGTTAATATTTTAATGAAATTTTCTCCCATATTTTATTCTTTAGAAACCTATTTTAAATGAATATTAATATCATTTTCATTATGAGGTAACATTTATAATTTCCCGAAATTATGATAGGAATTATTATTTTGACATTATCACGATGAACTAAAAGTTTTACTAACAAAACCACACACTAAATTAAACCTTTCATTACATGTTTTCATGGTTCATTTAGATGAGAAAAAATTGAATATAATTTTGCAATATTTAAATTTTAAATTAGTGATTATAAAATATGTTGGTTATTTTTTTCAAGATATATTTAAGAGATTATTTTAAAAATATCATCCATAATAACATACATGGATATTAATTAGGATTATTTCAGATATTTTTAAAATAATCTTTCATTATATTTACACTATTTTTCATTATTTTTATGATTCTGTTATATTTAAGAAACAAATTAATTTCCTATGGGATACACTCTGATGAAATGATATAATTATTAGGAAACCCATTTAATTATTATGGGTTATAGTTTGAAGAAATAATGAATAGATCAGGATTTCTCCCACATAAATATATTGTTTTCATTTTGTGATATGTGGAGATATAATTATATTTCCCTATAATGAATTGGGTACATATTCATATCTCATGAGATAATTATGGGGAAAAAGTTACTGTAGTTGGTTTATAAATAGAAAGTGGTTGGTATTCTAGATCAACTACGACATACAAGGGGTGATTTATGATCAATTATGATAGGGGAATCATGTTTTTATTAATGATCCTCCAATATTTTTGGGTACTAATATGTAATCAAGAAAAATAAAATATTATTTATTCAATAAATGGTTCCCATATTTTTTGAAATGTTTTTATGTTTATTATCGATACGTATAGTCTAGGGTTTTTTATAATGATGCACCAAATTTATCATTATTATTTTTTAAATTATAATGTTTTATGCCATAAATCATATTTATGATCTATGATGTATAATGTATAATATTGTTGAGTTATGTTCATGATCACAAACCCTTATGCTTATATTATTCCTTCATATGATCAAAAATAGATATCTCTCATGTTTACCCTTACAGAATATCAGATCTCACCCATTCATATGTTTCCATTTCCCTAATTATGACGAAATGATTTATGTAGGCTTTTCCAAGATGGTTGTAAATTTATATAAAATTTAAATCAGATGATAATTAATGTACCTAAATAATATGTTTTAGTATCTAGTTTTTGATAGCACAAATAATTTCGTGGCTTAAGAATGGATTATAATGTTATATATTCAATATTATTCTAAAAGATGTATTATTTATATATAAGTACAAGATCTAGGACACTTGTGATGAGTCATTTGTGATGAAAAAAATAACCCATTGTAAATATTGAAAGTTTTGTTTCTATATGTGACTGCATATTTAGCTAGTCACATATAATGGTTTATTTCAATGAAATAAACAATCCATTACAACTATTTTTGGCATGATTTCCCACCGCATAGTATGAAAATTAATCGTGACAATCATTTGTGACAGATAAAAAAACCTATCGCAAGTTCCCATAGGATTGGGATTATATGTGACAGACTATAATGTATGTGGTAAATAATCATTGTAAAAAACTATTTGGTATAACTTTAAATCCATCACAAAAACCTCATCGACTAAAAAGCTTACGTGACACCTTTCCATATTCTCCTCTTTTTTCCTCATCCTCACTCTCCTATAGTAAACCCTATGGTTGACCATTTCCCCCTAACTCCATGTGACTCTAAACTTCCCATTTTTTGCATATTCTGGATCAGATTGTCAAGGTATAAACACCTCTTATGTTTTCCATCAATTTTTAGCGTATTTGGGTTTAGTGATAAATATAATTATTTGGTTCGAAGGATTAGTAATTTATCTAATTTTCATGATTTGTTGGATATTTAGGATATATGTAATTGTATTAATTTCTATGTTTCCTTTAATTTGGTTAGTTTGGTGGGAATTTTGGGTTCAATGTCAAATATATTGGTCTGGATAAACCCTAAATTTAGAAATTTTTCTAATGCAAATTATTTAATTTATATTTTGAATTAATGAAATTATATTAATCACTATTTTAATTTTAATCTAGTTTGAATAATTTATATTAATTGATTTATCGAAAATATGGTTATTATTTAATTTTGATATTTATATGCGTTTTGTATTTATATATATATATATATGTACATTTTTTACCGTGTTAATTTTGATATAGGTTTATATATATATATATTAAAATGGGTTTATATATATATATGAATTAAGAAATATGTTTACGGTTTTTGATATATATACATATATCTGTATGTATATTTACATAAATGTATATATAAATTTGATATGTAGATCACTTTAAAAATTTCCAAAATATATATTATATATTTATATTAATTATTAAATATTTTTATATAAAATCATATAAATAATACATTTTGATAAAATAAGAATTTTTTATAAAATACATATATGTAAACAATATATTATTTGTATACATCAATAAATGTATTAAAATTTTTTTTAAATTTTTTAATATATATATTTATATTTAAATTAAAAACTATGTAATGTTTCTAGTGTATATATATACATACAGGTATGTATATTAAAATATGAATATATATATTTATTAAATATTTTAGAAATGTGAATTGGTTATGATATATATTTATATATACAGACAAAGATATATAAATGTTTACAAAAATTTTCAAGGTTTTTAATATATATATATATATATAATTATATATATGTATGTATATTTTTATTTGATATATATATATATATATGTTTTAAAAAAATTATAAAAATATATTTGTTTTAGAAATCGTGCAATATATATATATATTAATATCTGAATATGTAAGTATAAATATTTTAAAAATATATATATGGTTTAATATATATATATATATATATATATATATTTCATATTTATAATTTTTAAGAAAGAGTTAAAATATATTTTATGTATTTATATTCATTATTAAATCATTATATTCATATATATAATAATTATGACTACTTTAATGATTATTTAATTAATAAATAATAATTATACATAATTTATAATAATAACTATTGAATTATTTAATATTTGTTAAATATTTATGTATCTTTATATATATATATATAAGAATTTAATAAGTATATTGATTTAAAGAATGCATTCAGAATATTTGTGGTATATTTATATTAATTTATAAATCATTAAATATAAATATATAAAAAGATTACAAATAATTATTTACAGACTATTAATAAAAAATAGTAAATATTTGCGTTAATTAAAATATAATTTCAATAATTTCAATAAGTAATGAAATATATGAAAATTCTTGCGTGTGTGTGTGTGTATGTATATATAATTGTTATGTTAATTTCATTGAAAAAACATTTTGAAATTAATTTGATGTAAATAGATTTGATTATTTTATAAATGTATAATGTATAAAATAAATTTAATTGAGTATATTTAGGAATGATGAGAAAATTAATTTAAGGTAAACATTTTAAATGAACATTATTTATAGAAATATTTTTTTAAAAAAATATTTAAAAATAAATTAATGAAAAAAATTAAATATGAATTATTTATTGAAAACATAGTTAATAATAGTTAGAATACTTTTTAGTATTAATTATTTAATAAATATATCAATTATATGTTTTATTAAAAATTCATAAAAATTATTAATTAATAAAAATACATTATTTATTAAAAAAATTAGTAATATTTAACAATCAATGAGCCATTAATAATAATAAATTTTTAATATTATCGATGATTATAAAATAATAATAATTTATAAAAAAATAGAAAATAAATATAAAAACTATCATGTAAAAAAATAGTTTCTCTCATATTAGACAAATGTAGAGATATATTCTGATATTTTCAAAATATATCATGTATTTTATATAATATATTTAATATTGTTATTTTATTCATGCCAAGCCTCTATAGTCTCCTTAATTAAATGATAACCAGGTTCCTCACTCTGATCACATTTTATATATAATATTTCATAGTGTAATAATATAATAATAATATGCAATTTATCAAAATGAAGTGTTATAATTGTTTTTATTTCATTGTTTTTTAGATAACTGTGGACTCGGGAAGTACACACGAGTATCTAATACATGATCATTATTGGATAAATAATCACCCAAATCCAAACAGATCTAGTTTAAATCCTCTCAAAAGTGAAGGTGTTGAAGCCTTTATAACATTTTCCTCGTCAAATTAAGGTTTTGACACTGAAGGAAAATTTAATGTCCTTGTCAGAAAAGCTGTCATAGGACAATAAAAACATTTGATTATATCGTAATTCATCTAATATATTTTGGTTTTGAGAAAGATTATTTTTTTCTGTTTCAATAGGGTGAACATAGTTTAGTATAAAATAATAAAAATTTGCTCTAGATGCATCATTTCATAATTTAATATAAGAGGCAGCTGGTTAATCTAACCCTAAAACAACTACTCCTAATGACATTCCATATCTTAAATCATAAGATTCTCAATTTTAAAATTTGTTTCAATATGTTGAGTTGTCCTTTTATTAGATAATCCCGAAGAGAAATCCTGATATTGTTACCAAATTTATGTCTATTAAATCAAAATTTGGAATGTCTAATAGTTGATTTGATCATTTTTATCTTTGGTTAAGATGTTGTTTCCCGATAAAAATACACTTCCTACATGTTTCTATGAATATAAAATATTGGTTCATAATTTTTGTCTCATTTATTAGAAGATACATTCTTTTTGAAATGATTACATCTTATAATATGATGAATATGAATTTTGGTTAATTTTCCAACATCTGGTGAATAGAGGTAAAAGTGGTGCCACAAGGAATGTCTAGAGTTCCTAGGAAACATAAGAGTTATTTTATGATTATACCCCATTTACAATGTATAATTATGTCCCGCAACACACCTATATTTATAACATGGTATAAATCAAATAAATCTATCATAGGATGATTAAATCATCCATATAATGGTGATTAAGGGGAATATTTTGATCATAAATATTCATATTTTGCTGTAGAACCTCGTAACATATTTTTGGGAATTTAGACTAATGTTTTTTGTCCATTTAGTGCTTATGTCAGTCAATATTCCTGTTGACCTATTTTCAGTACTCTATACAACTTTCCTCTTTGGATATTGATGAAGGAACCGTATATATATATATCACACTGTTAATTGCATGAAATCCAAATATGAAATATTGATGATTATTTGAAACAACTAATTTATGTGTTTATTTCATTATGGAACAAGGGTGTGACTATATTTGATATTACTATATATCATAATTTTATATTGAAGGAAGCATTAATATTTATGATTAGTGAATTTCTAGTATATGGTATGTTATTTGGATAAAGCACATATTGTCTAAAATCAGGTCTGTACTATAAGGCTTAAAAAAGATTTTTTTTCATTGTAATGGGAGAAAGGTTAGTTATTTTAATAATCATCAGAAATTTCTTCCTATGGATCACCCTTTTTTGAGGAAAAAAAATTAATTTAAAAAAGGTATAATTGAAAATGATGCACCTTCAGTAGTTCTCCCAGGTAATCAGGTAAAATATATTGACTCTGTATTACTATATCTTACTTTAGACCAACCATAAATGAGAAAATGATAAATGGTTATGGGAGAGATCATAATTTTATAAAGCATAGTATTTTTTGGGCCTTCAAATTTTTTTTGATTATTTGTATCGCAACATGTAATATGTTATTCATATTGAGAAGAATGTTTTTTAAACCCAGTTTTATACCATGTTGTACGCACCTGGTAAGTCAAATGAAAATGTAAATATGTTGTCAGATCTTGAGTATATTTGTAGACATCTTAAACATGAATTATATGAAGATGAAAAATCATACAAATTAATGAAGTCAAATGAAGCTTACTCACATTGTAAAGAAACCCATTTACTATTTGTTTAATGGATTAATGATTTGAGGTTACATGATGGCTATGCTTCGAATTTGTCTTATTGCATCAGAAATAGGGATATTAACTTGTTCAAATGTTACTATTTTCATTTCATAATTGAGATATTACTACTTGTTGGTCTTAGAATCCCGTTGAGTTCCTCAATCTGGGATGTGATTAATGAAATATAATTTTTTTATATTATATTTGTTTTGAAATAGTGGATTATAATTCATTGAATTTTGTAGAAAATTATTTTATTTTAATTTTATGTAAATTGGAGAATTTTTTTCTAAATCTTCATTGATTCCATGGAACAATTATTATTGCATTTTATATATGAAAAAAATGTGGAGGGTTGGTAAAATTCTGGTGGATGTATCTATTTGAAATATACATAAAAAAATTATAGAAGAAAGTGTGTAACAAGGCTTCAGTTGAAGGAACAATTAGAGAAGCATGCTAGTAGGAGGAAATTTCAGATTTTTTCTATTATTATTCTCAATCGTAATATCCTTAAAAACATAATTAGATGGGTCACAATGAAGAAAATGTAGATGATGTAACAAACCATTAGTTGATAGTATTTAATCTTCCTGAGCATGGTTTTGCTGGTTATCATGAGCGATGGCTTACAAATAAAGAACTGCACATATCTCATACTTGTGTTTTTTTGAAATTGTGATGAAATAAAACGATTTGTATAATAAGTTATACTGTTTTATAATTTTGTTAAATTATTAAAAAATATAACTTTATTTACATATTAATTTTTGTGAACGCTATGATGACCATATCAAAAATCTAATTCAACAAATCACATATACTCCTCTTGAGGAACATCGAAAAAAATTCATATTGGTTTCAAAGACTCGCATGTAATGTTTCTTTCTGTTGAATAATAAATCAATTTTCTAATGATATACATTATTATTAACTTTTATGGTTTATTGGTATCAAACCATTAAAATAAAATTCATAGTTGATTATTTGTGATAAAAACCCGCCATTTAAATTGGTAAAATATTATAATTGTTATGTGGTTAATGGATTTCGGTTCCATACATGCATATATTGTGACTCGATGAAATAAAGGAATATTGGTTTTTATTTGAATGGATACCATCAATTGGAAGGTGATGTTTACTTTTATTTTATGTCATATGAAATAATTGGGTTCTGTTATCTGGGATAAAATTATGTTGCAATATTTTAAAGTAATTGGTTTGATACTAATTGGGGGTTGCAAGTTCATCCATGACATGGAGTCGTTGCCATTAAAAATAACAGTGTTCTTGCATAAAATGAACCATTTATGATGGAACTTCAAGGACATCATGATTACGTGGAAAATTACTATGTTATTTGGAGAGATTTGAAGGACCAGTGGAGTGTGATAAATTTAAAATTACATGGAAATAAATTTTTTAGATGAAAATGGTTATGCAAAAGTAAAATATATAGAATGCTTTAATGAAACATCCCAAAGTATATCTCTTTCGCAATGTGATATAAATATCGATGATGAATCTCCTCATTTATGGGATGATAATATAAATAATGTTGAGGATGTGATAAGAGATGATGAAACCGAATGTCATATGGATGTTGACAATGCTGAAGATGAGGATGAATAGATTAATGTCAATAGAAATGGAGATCAAAATTTATGTATTATATTAAGGTATATAGTCATATTTAATTATCATATCTTTATATTTATTAGTTTTTTAAATTTTATATTTTTATTAACAATATGTTATGGGTATCCTTATTTTATTCATACATTAATTAGTTTTTTATATTTCATATATATTTTAACAATCTATTAATGGTGAGAACATTTATTTTTGATGTCTAGAGGTGATCCTCATGACAATTTGTTACATTCTCTCACTAATTTCAGACATCCTGATGATGAGCCTGATTTTGCTTCTCCTTAAGCTGGTGCACCTACTGTGAGGGGGCTCGACCTTGCTCGATTATTGATTTTAGATCCCATTCTAGAGAGACGTCTATATGTTTATTTTCACCCTTAATTAAAAAGGTATGTTTAATTGTTTAAAAATATGTTTATATACATTTTCTAAGTGTATTAATTTTGAAAATAAATTTATAGTTATATATTTGTTTCAATTTGCACATTTTTTTTCATTTATCCATTGGCTAAGTTGGTGAGATTCTAGGAAATAACTTTTCTGAGAAATGGGTGTCATGGGACTTAGTACCCATCGTTATGCGTGACCAGATGTTCGACTACTTGATTGTACGTTATGAAATAATATAAATTTTATAGAAAATTATTTAATTACTAACATAATTTTTAAAATTGTCATTCAGATTTAATTTTATCGGATTTCTGATAATCATAGAGGTCTTATACGAAAATACATGGGATACATGTATATGTGAGCACTTTCATCAGTTTCTACACAACATTAGAAAGTGTGCTATGGACAAAGCCTGTGATGTCTTCTTCGATCAGTATTATGTCTCCCATCATCCCAAAAACATATCAACTAAAACATGGGATTGTTTTTGAACCTTGTATCTTGGAGAGAATTTTAGTAGGAGGTCATCAGCTAGACGCTTGAGTCGAGGGAGGCAAGAGGTCACCGACAGGGTTAAGAGTCGTAAATTTGGAATACATCGATTACATATGTTAAGTGATGTTATTTATTAATGTGTTTTTATTTTTACTAAATCATGTTTGTTATATTTTAAAGGATGCTACCTACCAATCTATTATACAGTTTTATATTTTATAATAAGATATTTTTTCATCCCCATATATGAGATCTTGTAAGAGAATGACAATTTCCTGTTATGGTTAGTAATTTTTTAGAACAATGTACTCAATATTAATTTTATTGTTACTCTAAATTTTCATTATATTTAGAGGAAACATATAAAGCTACAACTTATCATTCACGGTAGATTCAAGATTAGACCAAACAAGATGTCATTTTTGACAAGATACATCAAAGGGTGTCAAGAATGGTCTAATGATTGGTACTGGTTCTCAACTGACAGCTACGTGTTATTATGGTACTTCTTTGATGGAATCAGTGATCACAAAGTGATCATGTGGAGAGTCGTCATCGATGATGACGTCCGCTAAACATTACGATGAGAGGTTGAGAGCTCAGGAAAAGAAGATATATTAGATGAAAAGGTAGAGGGAGGAGGATATTTAGTAGTAGAATCTAAGAGATGTGGATTTTATGGAGTATATGTTGTCACATGAGCATGGAATTGGTATGTAGTTTCCTCCCCATGGTCCATCGATTGATCCTTCACCACCTGATGCTAGTTGATGATTTCTGATAATTTTTGACTATTTTTTATTTTTTTATGATAGAAATATTATATTTGAAAAAGATGTATTACATTTATGTATGTTTAATTTTTTTTAAATCCTTTATAATGATTTATAAATATTTTGATTTTAATTTTTTATTTATAAATAATCTAATTTTATATTTTTTTCAAAAGGTTATTTGTGACAGATAAATAATCCACTACAAAATGTTATTTTATATGAATCGTCGTAAAAGAATTCAAAATAACAATTTTGTTTTTTATATCAGACAGTATATATATCACAAAAAATGGTTTATGTAATGAACCATAAAAAAAATTATATTTGTGACACATTCTTCAACAATGTCCAATTTGTGAGAGACACCCATCGTAATTAGACCATTTCAATTATCATAAATCCCTATTAGGTATTAAACATTTGGGTCACTATTGATATGGTAAAAAATAACATCTTAATTCTTATTTTAAATTATTATGTCATCCTGTATATACATTGTTTCAAATTATAATGATTTATGTGACATTTTCTAATTATTAAATATTTGTAATATTAGGTAATGCGAAAATTTCACATTTTCCAATATATTTAATATTTATTCCTTGGGATAAAAAGGAGTTATGAATGGCACTAAATTATTAATTCTATGATGAATAGAATACATTTATTATTTGATGGTATGTCAAACATATAATTTTATAATATACTAATTATCTCTATTTTTTTCCAATTTACATGACAAATATTTTAATTATATTCTAATGTTCATAAAAATTGTAATTATTCATTTCTTATCACTTATAAAAGGGAAACCCGTATTTTATCCTATTTAAAAATTTTATGAAATTTATGTGGACCAAGATCTATAAAAATCCATTCCAAACCATCTTCCATATAACCTAAACTTTTTTATCTCACCAAAATACAATCATAAGAATTTTTAAAGGTGTATATATTTAAATGTTTACAAATAATTTGTATAACTCTTTCTAAATCTATTACAATTTATTTACTCTTCCAGACCCTTCAATTATTTCCTACATATACAGATATAATAACAGAAGTATGTTCCACACAATAATATTTTATTATGAAGATGAATTAACCCTTTATCATCTACTTTTCTATCCCATTGGAATTGATTACATCACCCGTGCATACATGTGGACTACACCCTCCATGAAGTGATATAATTAATTCATTATAACAACCTCACATGAAAGGTAATTATGATAGATTAATAATTATGTATTTATGTTTATGAATTAATATTTATTCATCAAATATATGTTATTATATACATTATTCCCCTTCCATCAGTTCAAAAAAGGGAAACGTTGCACTTTAGTAGATGTGGAATTCTACCTAAATGAAGGGATGTAATTACTTATTATTATAAAAATTTCATATATTAGTATTAAATTTTATTTATTTTATTAAAATAATATTTATTTCATGATAAATTTTCTTGATATGATTTGATATTTACCCCTTTTACTATGAACAACCTAATTAGATTGTTATGAATATTATGAACAGAACAACCTCAAAACATTTGGCATTAACGTAATAAATTTATAAATCATAAATAACATGGTAAATTAAATAAATAAATATAATTATGAAAAGGGAATAATAGTGGACAATATTATCAATCAACTAAATAATTAATATATGTACTATACATGAGTGAATGAATTTAAAATGAATGTTTGGATTAAAGGTACTGATTTTATAGTATCAATTTCCTTTTATGGAGGCTTATTCATTTCCCCTATATTTTGTCATTTGTTTATTATATGAACTATGTTGTAGAAACAATTTTCAATTAATTTACTACGAACAATTTTGTTTAAAACTCCATTTTAGTTTAACTTCATTAACATTAATTTGTTTCCAATGTTACAAAATCCACAATAAATTTTTCTCTAATACCCCGGTTTAATGAGTTATTGCATTATTATTTTTATTAGTTTTCATGTTTTCTTAAATAAATAGATATTTTTATTATTTAGTCATAATTGGATATTAAATTTCATTTTCATCTAATTCTGCCCTTATTTACAAAATTTATAATGGAATGTTTTATCATTTTCTATTTTGGTCACTTTTTGAATCTTTTTACAAAAAGATAAAAGATACAATTTATAGGTTATATGGACTGCGGCTAATATCCTATCATCATATAATTTCTTTAATATAAATAATTATCTTATTTTCATCATGTTTTTCAAAATTGTATCAATTTCCAATAGTTGTTTGGGATATTTATTCTTAAATATATGTAAAATGAAAAGGGATATGTCTCCCTATTTTTGTGAATCAATGAATATTTATTACTTATGGGATAAAATTATTTCCTAGGTCATTATGATAAAATAGTTCTATATTATGTATTTTATTTTCATGAAATTTTACTCGATCAATATATATGATGATTAGTGAGCTTGATATTAATCTTGAAGATGTGTTTGATTGATATTTATTTATAATGCACCGAATAATGATATATTTTTTTGGAGAAGAAAAAGATAATGATTAACTGGATACTTATTGTTATATAATTTACTAGGATCTTATTATTTCAAACATGTGTCAAAAATAAGTTAACACAAGTTATTAATAAGCTTCTCTCATATAACTATTTTACTCTTTATATAATTTTTGAGGGAAATATTTTGATTTCCTAAGGTAAGGAATTATTTTTAACTTTAATAGGAGATATTTTTTCTCTACAATGTAATTTTTTCATGGTTCTTCAATGGTTTTTGTATTCTAGATATTTGTGTAGAAATTATTTAATTATGAATCATTTTTTTCATTTGGATATGGTTTATTTATCTGCTCAACATTATATTTGGAAAAAGGTTAATATTATTATGGATTTTATGTTTTTTTTCAATACACAGAAACGATTCCACTCAATTTTCAACACTTACTTAGACTATTTTTCTCATCCCATGTTTTCATATTTTTATTAAAATATATCGAGTTGTAAAAATTCTATAATGAGTAAAAAAATAATGTTTTGAAAACACATAATAAAATAGTTTGAAGTTTTTTGTATTAAAAGGTTATATACATTTATGATTCTAATTTTTTGTAAGTTAATGGATTTTATATTTTTTTCACCATATTTAATGATAATTTCATCTTAATTATATAAAAATATAAGCGTAAAATTCCAAGTAATATAATAAAGAGAAAACAATATAATAAATCATGTGAGTATGAGGTTTTTATGTAGTGGGAATGTATATTATTAATCAAAGGGAATGATTATACAACATTATATTTTAAAAAGATTCAGATGTAGTTATTTTTGTTGTTATAGATACCAATATGGCTTATGATTTCATGTTTGTTCATATGATTAATGGTGTGTGATTTCAATTTAACGATTTATGTGATAGGAGATTAATATGATATAACATATTTTTATATACATTTATTGTAATAAAACAATTGGTTTTGGATGTTATTTAGTGAAAATTATATTGATGAGGAGTTAATATTCATTTTACTAACAACATTTCAGATATACAAAATACTAGTTGGATTAACATTTTCACTAATATTAAGGTATGTAATGATAATTTGGTTAAAGGGTTATTACATTTTGCGAACTTCTATTTGATTATATATATAACCATGTAATTGAAATTTTATTTGGTGACGATGTGGTGAATTTTAGTTTTGAAAAAGTTCATTATCTTTGAAAATTTATATGATTATGGTAAACGTAGATACCTATTACCATGATGGTACTTTATTTTATGGAAAATAATGAATTATCATTTGAATATTTCTATGATTCTATTCAATATCTATGGTGAATTATGTAATATATTGAATATAGTAGAATATTTTGGAGGCTATATGGTCAGGGAATATAAAATATTGTGTATATGAATTTATGAGTTGACAATATTTTCGAGAGATTATTTTTACTCTGATATTGAAAAAATATTTGATAAAATAATTCATGTATTTTGGATTCAAATTTGGTTAGGATGTTTTTAAATACAAAAAAGGATAAATTTTTATGGAATTTAATGTTTTATAATTGGATTTTATTTTTAAGGCTTACGATATTAACATTGTATTTCTTCAAATTTCAAAATATTATACATTATGATAACAATTTTTCATTTTGATTAATATATAATGAAATGAAAAATATTCATTTCTTATAGTAATGGATTATATAGATGTGTTAAATATTATCCAAGCACAAAAAGTTTGAAATTATGAAAATATAATGGAAATAAATAAGAAAATTAGATTTTATTATTTTCGTAATCCTGATGGTCAATAAATCCATATATAGTAGAAAATAACCGTGAAAAAACTTGTTAATATTTTATATCACACCACCATTTTTAGGGACGTTTTTTGAATAAATTAAATTTTCATTTATATCATGTAATTCCCTAAGACAAACATTCTAAACATACAACAAAAACTTAATGTACATTACATAGAAAATAAACTAGATATTTGATACATGGATCATAGACTCGGGTTAGGTTACATAGAACACTAATGCTAGCTTACATTACACGCAAGACTGACCTCCCTGATGGTCTACATAACACACAATATTGAGTGGTACAGAATGATACATCATTATTAAAATAATGATATTTATAATGATATAAAATTACAATTAAATTAAAGAGTACAAGATTAAATAATGTAGGGAAACATATTATTTAAATCATTTTTACCCGTTAATTAGAAATGAATATAGAAATAAAATCAATATATATGGACTGATTTTATAAAATTCTATTTTTATGTGAATGAGAAAATTTAAATCAACAAGTTAAATTAATTACCAATAGTTTAATATGTTTGTTAAATTTTTATTATCTATAATAAAAAAACTATTTTTTATAATCATCCAATAAATTTGTTAGATATAAGATAAGAACAAACACAATTTTATACTTAATCCTATATTTTTATAAAGGAATTTTTTATACATTTTAATGTACAACCCATTTTATAGTCATATTTGGAACTTTTAGAGACTAAAAATGAGTAAATAAACTTAATAATTGAATTAGAAACATAAAAATTAAGTGTGGATAAAAATTTGGTATTTTCATGCATGGTTTCATTTTTTAATGAATAGTAAAAAATACTGGATTTTAATTCAAAATCTCTTTTTGATCAAATATTTTTGTAAGATAAAATTATATATTAAATTTATTTTAATGTATTAATAAATAATATTTTTGTAAATTAATCCAATATAGGTCAATAAAATCAATTTCACATTGAAATTGGTTATAAAGACATTAGAACTGTTTGGATGTTTTTACTTTTAATACTCATAGTGTCCTCCCATCTGTGGGATTATTTTTAAATTAATTTCTTCCTCTTATATTATTAGAAATTTTAGAAATAGATTCAATATTTTTAATAATCATATTTTATAATTTTTAATATGCCAAAATTGTTTTGACTAAAATATTTTTGAAATTGATTAAAATTAATTACACCAATTTAGAGAAATATTTGGTTAACAAAGTTCTAAAACCTAAATTTAAGTTCCAAAATGACATATAAAATTATCCATAATCCATTGGATTTAAGTATTTATACCCTATAAAAGTTTTATTGATATTTAAAAATTAGTTATCCACATTAATAAACAATATGTGGGTGGGGTTTCCCATTCCAAAATACTACAATAGTGTCACTACGCCTCAACTATAAAAGGAATCCTACCCAACAACTTCTGCAGACCAATAAAAAACATATGTTCGGACAAAATCTACCCAATAAAAATCAAAACATTCCTACCTTACTCATAGAATCATCCAATTTGGATAAAAGAAACCCATGAAATCATTTTCGAATATTCTAAAAGGAGTCACCCAATTAAAAGGAAATAACATCTCTCAAGCTCTATTATTTTATTTTCATTCTCCAACCCCAAAAATGTCATTGTTACATGATTTTATAAAAAACATGTAAATTCAATATAATTGATTTTTTATATTAAGGTTTGAACATACCCTTGGAAACAACTCCATCAAAAGGGTCACAAAAATTTTGTTTATATGTATGATGAACCACAACATCAAAACCGATGATTGTTAATTTTTCCGTACTTCCTATCATGGTGGAAATTATTATGAAAAATATATTTCTATATGTCATATATTATATTTATTATTTATTTAATATTATTTAATTCTTTTCAAAACATATATGAATAATTTTCCTTTTGTGTAAATACAATTATTTGGTTTGAGGACGTATGCACTACTAGCCCTTCAAAGCGATGTGATTTATTCACACAAAACATATAAAGTATTAAGGACAGGTTTAGAGAAATTATATGCTACATATGATATTATAATGATACTATAACAATGATATATATATATATATATTTCATTTACATACATTCTTTCATTATGAATATTTTAGGGAAATAATGTTAATGTGTACGTATGGGTACCATCTCCATGAACGATATATTCTATTTAATACATATATATATATAATATATTATTATAATAAAAATATTTTAAATATAAATTATATTTATATAATGAATTATATTCTTTAAATCATGATATATGTATAAGTACCATTGATATAACAAATTAATTCACATGCAAAGAACAAATCGTATATTACACAAAGTGAAACCTTAAAATAGATTTGTTAACAAGTAGTTAATATAAAGTCATTATAAAACAATATATGGTATTATATCTATGAATACAGTTTTCTGATAGATTTAAAATACACATTTATTTATTATACATTAGGTTACTATGAGTTGACGATAGTCAAGACACAAGGTAAGGAGATTTCATCAAACATTTTATTTCGTTCAGATGCATGCTTTATTCACCACCCATTCCTTTTATGTTATGTGTATAAAAACCATGGATTTATTATATAATTTCTATAATTAAATTTTTGTGTATTTCCATATCCCTTTTATGAATTGTTTCTTGGATTTATGTTTTATTTTATACCATGTTAGTGAAGTAATGTTGTCCCAATTTATCTTTTTTTGTGACACATGCCATGTTATAAGACTATATTTTTCCATTAGGGGTATATAATACCTTTGAAATGTTATATAATGAATCTACTTTTTTCATGTTATTTTAATAGTCATTTAATTTAAATTCTTACATGGGGAGTATTGTTCAATGTTATCAAGTGGTAAGAGATAATTAGAAAAATCTAAATGCCTTTTGAGATTGTTTATGTTTATGCTTAATTTGATGAAATATTATTATCCATATCTAATGAAAATTAATAAATTTTATTAACCTATGTTTATTAATTATATTTTCTTGTATTGGTACCATTTTTACACTCATTGTTACATAATATATTCATGAATGTGTCTTTATGAAATCTCGACTTAACCCTCCCTTAATTCATAAATCATTACTCATTCGAATATATGATTTCTAAAAAATGGTATCCAAGTATAATATAATAATATAATATTGTCATTAAAAGTCATTTGTAGACTTTTTTATTTAACCAATTTTTTCAAAGGATCATTTGTTTCCCTTTATGAACAATACATTTTTCTTTCCTTTTTACCATGCAAATGGAATATTTCTTTTACATAATTAGATGTGTAACGATATACCCACAATCCATTTTATAAATATTTATTTTCTCGTTTAATAAGGTAAATTTTATGAAGTAATTTATGAGGATATTATCAATGAAATGGTTTTTAAATCATTCTCTATAAAAATTTATAAATGTTTTCAATGAAAAGAATGTTTCAAAAAGAAATTCATGCTCCTCTGCATGTATTCCCAATGAAAAATATTTTCAAAATGTTTTCAATTCTTAGTATATATATTTTAATGTTTATTTTCATTATAATAATTTTAAAAAGGTTTTATGTTTTAGGAATAATTTTTTAAATTAGAAAGGATAATTTTATCATAATAATTTTTTTAAATGATATTTAAAAATTATTTCCCTTATATGATAACATTAATTGGTGTAACTCATGACATTATAGAGAAATGATATAATGTTTCCATTCATATTTTTTAATTTAATGGTTTATAATTTGTGGATTTAAGTTTATGATAACTGTTTATCTTTTATATGTTATATTTCTATGATATCCAATTTTTTGATATATTATGCTTTGATGAAATAATTATGAAACTAATTTCATATAATGGGTTATGAAAAGATTTTTTATTATTTTTGAAACATATATGAATTTTTTTTCATTATGAAATATATTCGAATTATATATCCCACAATTGAATTGGTCAATGATAAAAGTTTTATAACCTAACAGGGAACACGAGAGGGTATCCTATGCCAGAAAAAAAGAGGGAACACAAGAGTATATCCCACGCTCAAAACAAGATGGTACATGGGAGGTCATACCTAGCCTGAAATAAGAGGTTATATTAGAGGTAATCTCAAACCTTAATTAGTTACATAAGTGATTAAAACATGCTTAACTAGTTACAATGGCCTAGGTAGGTTTCTTTAACATATGGTTTTTATATGAATATGTATATTCCACACTTCAGAGTCTTATTCTGGTTTTATAATTTCATGGATGTTGTTCTCTATTTCCTAATGATTCATGTATTATGATCTTAAATTATTTATTCCATGAATCTTTTTTATTATTTTTTATTGCATGGTATGATCTTATAATGATCATTATCCTATTCTCATACCCCTATTTAAATGATATTCTTACACATTTACTATAATTACCCTTAAAAATAATTTTTGATCACCCATTCCATGTGTTTCCCTTCACCCAGTTTTGGAGAAAGGTTTTAAAGTAGAAATACTAAGGGGGATATCATATTGGGAGATATTGAAGATATTCCACTGAGTTATATGATTTTTTTCCATGTTATAAATTTAACTAAATTAATAAGGTCTTTGGGTGTCTATTTCAGCAATGTTTCATGTCTTTAATAGAATAGAGGAAAGTTTATGTGTGTTAATACATGGTTATTGTAGTTGGTATCAGATTAATCATTTAATTATCCTATATAAAATTGGCTTGGAAAATATTAGTATGATACCTAGTTATTTTTCTATGTATGTATCTGTGGATTCCTCTAATGATAACTATATGGATGACTCACATTTTATATAATTTTTTAGAATTTTTTGTAAATGATAGAGTGTGTGGTTTCCTATAAATTATTCAACATTAGGATACTAAATGTAGATTTTTCTATGAAACAAATGTTACTTGGGGTAAAAACTCTAACAACATGTATTGGGATTGACTTAGGGAAATTGGTTGCATGAGAACGACCCTTGCTCCACTCATGGTTTAATCCTCCCAATGGATATTCATTGGAAAGTCACACACTCTAAAAAAACCATCATGAAGTATTTAAATATAATTTTAAATTAAATAACCAATGATAAACCAAGAGTGTCATAGACAATGTATTTATAATTATCTAGACATCCTATAAGTTATTTTTCAGGATTCTGTTATATTATTCTATGTTATGTGTATCTCATCCTCTACATTCTTCTTTCATTTAATGTATTGAACTAGAAATAACATGGATAACATTTTTTTATATGTGGAAACTATAATAATTAAGAAAATATATTTCCCTAGTGTAAATCTCAAAAATATAACCAAGAAGTTTGTATGATTATTAGTTATACTTATAAATAAAAATATACTACAAACGACATGGGAAGTGTATGTGATGTTAATCTACTATTGTTCAAATTAAAAATAATAATCATGATTATTTTGAGTTTTATGAATCTTAAGATATGATTTATATTTCACATTATAAGAAATAGGTTTTAATGAAACATCTTATGAACCCAAAGTAATGGTTTATGAATTAATTAATATGAATGATGAGTTTTTGTTTCCGAATTCAAAGATGATGTTATGTGAATCATAAAATATGTAATTATTTTCAATATATATTTTCAATAAGGAATAAAATGAATATGTTGAATGATGGTTTCATGGAAATGTTATATTTTAATTAAGTTAAGGTAACCATTAAAAAATTCATGTCATTGAGATAGTTTTCATTGGATAATGATATGTTTTATATGAATTAATAAGTTGGACGATACAGATTACCCTATAAAAGATAATTAAAAAAGTGGTCCATGTCATCATGGATGAAGACTACAAAGTATAGGATTTAAATAATATATCCAATAATCTATGAAATAAGTAATCACCCATTTTTTTTACAACAATTTATGGTAATTCAGGTTCCAAGAGAATTTACCGTGAGGACATTCACATGTTTGGAATGTGACAACCTAGTGGTAAATTATAATATATAGTAGATCAACGTTTATCTGATTTCATAACATTCCATCCAAAAAATTGAATATATAAATTTTAGAATGATTATATGGTTATTCATTTATAGATGTTTTATGTTATACATGAGATGAATTATGTAAGATTAATGTGTTATCTCTCCATATGAGGATTTGTTCATATTGAATAGCTTGTTAAAAATAAATTCTGTTGGTGCTAAATGCTTACAAATGGTATGGAATATCTTGGATCTCAGGAATTTTAGCTACATTTGGAAGGACAAAGTCTCATTATTATTAAAAGAAAGAGGTTTAGTTTATTAATTAACAACAACTGGTGAAGTTTTCCCAAAATCATTCAAGTATATCTTTCCATGAGAATTCATCAACATCAGTAAAAAGGATATTGTAAACCAAATATGTTATCATAGTGCCTTATTTTCATATGAACAAAATGGTCCCAGATCTAATTGAAATTTTATTGCTTTATAGTTTTAATATTTATATTGAACATGTTATCTATCACTCTACTCTATAAATCAATAGTTATATTTCTCTTCTATGTCCTTGTATTCACTTTATATCTCTATTCTCAAACATTGAAACCCAGCATTGTGTTACGTTGTGTAATTGTAATGTTTCTTAAAAAAATCTAAATGAAAGTTATAATTTTTTTTATGATGTGAGTTTCTTTTAAAGTAACATAATAGTATTATATTTTGATAATCTAGATGAATTTTGTGGGAGAAATTAAATTTAAGGGAGTAGAATGTTAGACCTCTATTTTCAGGGTCCTTTTTTTGAATAAATTAAATTTTCATTTATATCTTGAAAATAATTAGTAAAACATTTCATTAAAATGAAAATTACTCAATGTATATTATATAGAAAATTTACTTGGCATATATTAAATGAAATTTCGACATGGAATAAGATACCTGGAACACTAGGTTTAGCTTACGTTTAATGCAAGACTAACTTTCCTCGATGGCCTACATAACACACAAGACTGAGTATTACAGAAAAATAATTTATTATTAAAATATTATTATTTTATAGGATATGAAATTATCATAAAATTGAATATTATATTATATAATAACTTATTAATATATATAGTTGAATTAATTGGATACCTATGAATTAGAAAATAATTTAGAAACAAATGAATATAATGGGACTGATATTATAAAAGAGTATTTTTATGTGAAATAAATTAATATTATAAATTAAATTTAATCACTAGTAGTGAATGTTGTTAGATAAATTTATAAGTTATATATTCAAACAATGGTTTTTCATAATTATAAAATTGATTTTGTAGATATGAGATAAGAACAACTCTGAAATTGTTCACAAACCCTATATTTTCATAAATGCATCTTTTCTGCCTTTTAATAGAAAACCCTTTTTAAATACACTTCTGTAAAATTTTATAAATTTAATATTTAAAATAAACATTAGAGTTTAAATATAAACACAATAATAAGTATAAGATAAATTTTTGGTATTTTCATGTATGGTAACATTTTTTAATTAATTATAAAAACATTGAATTTTAATTCAAAATTCCTCTTTCATGAAATTTCATTATAAGGTTAAATTATATTTTAAATTAGTGGTAAATTATAATTGGATAATAATTTTATAAATTAATCAAATTATGGTAATTGGAGTAAATTTAAAAGTTTAAATTATTTATAAAAACTTTTGCATCTGTTGGATGATTTTACTTTTAAAACCCAAAATGACTTACCTTTAGAAGATTTATATTTGAATTAATTTCTGCTACATATATGATTAGAATTTAGAAATATGGATTTGATATTTCAAATCAGAATAATTAATAATGTCTACTATGTTCAACATTGTTTTTTAATTTTTTAGTAAATGTGATTAAAATTAATCACAACGATTAAGTGACAAACATGGTTAACAATGTACTAATTCTTAATTTTAACACCCAAAACAACCTATAAACATGTAAAAATTCATATTATTTCCATATATAGACCATAAAATCTATTTTTTATACTTCTTAAAATTATTTAATCACTTTAAATAAAACATAGTGTGTTTGGTTTCCCCCTTCTAACATATTAGCAGTGTTCCCCTTCTCCTCCACTATAAAAAGACTCATATCCTCCCACTTCATCACCCCTCAAAAATTACTTAATATTGGGAAAAATAGTACCAATACACATTCCAAAATCCCTCCCTTACACATATAATTCTCCCATTTAAATTAGTTAAATTCATGTTTTAATTTTTCCACAAACCAAACAGAGTTTTCCAATTAAGAGTTTACTACTTCTATAAACCTCCTTTATTTTATTTTCATTCTTTACCGCTTCCACAATCTTTATTCAATGATTATATAAAAATAATTGAATTAAATATAATATTATGTTATTATTATATGTTTTAAACCAAAATTCAGACACACCTCCATCTAATGGGTAACAAATATAATTTTTATCTATATGATGAACTACCACCTCAAAAATAAAGTATTGTTCATTTTTCATTACCACATCTGATGGTAGAAATTTTGATTAGAACTATGTTTATATATGTTTTATATTATATTTATAATTCTTTTAATCATTTTTATTATATTTACTAAAAATGTATTTATAATATTTTTTTTGTATATACGATAATTCCATTTGATGAAGTGTGGACTAAATCCCCCTCAAAGCTATGTAATTCTATCAAACACTACATGAAATGTATGATGAATGTGTTTAGTTAAGTTATAGGATATATATATATAAGATTTAATAATTCTACCTAAATAATGATACATACAGACCTATATATTCAAGATATATACTTACATTATTTCAATTTGAATATCAGTTAGAAACCACGTTCCTGCGTACATATGGCCTACTGTCTACATGAGTAGTGTAAACCATTTCATACTTATATATTATAGAGACTATTATAATACCGAAATATAGAGTATAAATTATATTTATATCATGTTTTAAATTTGAAAAATAATTATATAAGTATAACGCCCAAATATATAAAAATTATAACACATGCAAAGAGAAAATAGAATATTAACCGATGAGAAACATTGACATTAAATTGTTAACATGTGGGTAAAATAATTTAATAATAAAATAATATATGTTTTTTGATCAAATAATATTTTTTGTGCTAGATTTATTATAATAATATATTTATTATATATATGGTTTATATGAGTATGGTGAGATGGAAGACCAAACGTATTGGGGGTTTCATCTTACTTTTTATTTTCATGAGATACATACTTTAGTCACAACCCATTACTTTTGTGTGATATGTATATTACACATAGATTTATTATATGATTATTAAAAATAAATTTATGGTAATTTACATAAGAATTTTATGAAATTTCTTTCATTGGTTTTATGTTTCAAAATTTACCAAAATTTTAATGTAGCTTTGTCCAAATTTTATTTCTTTGAGAAACATGCCATATTATGCGCCTATATTTTTCCATGTGGGGGATATAGTTCCTTTAAAATTTTATATGGTAAATATAGTTCATTTAATGATATTTTAGTATTTTTATAATTTTATTTTCTTACATGGGGAGTATGGTTCAAAGTTACCAAGTGGTAAGAATTCTTTGAATCAATATCATAACTTTTAGAGATTTCTTATATTTATGCTTCGTATAATAAAATATTATAATCCATATCTTAATGAAATTAATGAGTTTTATTATCCTATGTTTATTGATTATATATTAATTTATTGGTAACATTTTCCACTTTTTCAACATAAGATATTTATTAAAGTGTTTAAGAGATCTCGACTTTATACTCTCCTCGATCGGAAATCCGTGTCCATTCAAAACCCAGTTTTCTAAAAACATATTCCAATAATATTCTACTAATACACTTTGATTATTAAAAGAAATATTTTACCCTTTTCACATTTTACAAATTTTTTCAATGGAATCTTATTTTCACTTTTCGAATGATGCATTTTTTCAACATTTTAACTGTGAAAATCGAATGTTTTTTACTTCGTATAACATGTACGAATTTAAGAAACATAAATTATTTGATGCATTGATTTCTTGTTTGTAAGGTTCATTTTTATGAATTTTTTTTAAAAAGATATTTGCAATGAAATGGTTTTCAAATGCTTTTAAAGATTCTTTTATATTTTTTTGAAAGTATAATGGTTTTCAAAAGGTTATGAAGATCCTCTACATGTTTTCTAGAGAAATAGTCATTAAATTTTATTTGAATGCATACTTCATAAGTTTTAGAATTTATATCCATGAAAATTGGTTTAAAAGATTTAAAATTTTAATAATCACATTTTAATGGGAAAATATAGTTTACTCATAATATTTTTTAATAGGTATTTAAAAATTGTTTCCCATATAATATAAAATTTAATTGTGTTACTCATGACTTTCTTTGGAAAAGATTCAATTTTTCAATTCATATTATTTCCATAAATTGTTCACTTTTTATGGAATGATGTTTATGAAATCTATTTCCCTTTTACGAGTTATATATCTATCAATCCCATATATTTTCAGGGGTTATGATTTGATAAAATTATTATTAAACCTATTTTTCCTAAATGTTAGGGTCTGATTTCATGATTATGAACTCCATTTCATTTCATGGGTTATGATATTACTATTTATGATTTTATGGATCGTGAATATATGATTTAATTGTGATATGGGTGGGACCTATATAATCCCCTCTAACTCACTAGGAACTTATAAATGATTTATAAGCTTAAAGGGTACATTGGAGGGCATCTAAAACCTAAAAAATAAGTAAATATGAGGACATCCAAATCAAGAATCAAGATAGTATAGAAAATGAAATCAATATCACAAAACAAGAGGGTTAATAGTAGGTATTCTCAATCCTCGAGTAGTTACATGGGTGATTGACCCTAGCCTAACTTACTACAAAGGCCTTGGTAGGCCACCTTGATAGAGAGTTTTTAAATTCTTATTTTTATATCACAGTTCCATGACTTATTATTATATTACACTTTCATAGCTCATGTTCTTTATTTACATCATATTTAGGCCTTTTGATATGTAATTATTTATCCTATAATTCACGTTTATGAATTTTTATATGCAAGGTAGGGTCTTCTAATGATCATGATCATTCTTTCATACCCGTATGTTCAAGATATTATTATGGATTTACTTTATTTACCCTTACTGAGAATTGCATATCACACATTTCATGTGTTTCCCTTCCCCTTTAATAAAGATAGTTTTTTAAGTAGATATATTAAGGGGAAATATCATCATGGGAAACATTGATTATATTTCCCAGAGATCGAATATTTTTGTTATAGGTTTCCAAAGGATCTAAACATATATGTTCGTTGGGTGCCTAACTTTATAATGTTATGTGTATTCCAAAAAAGTGATTTAATTTCTATATATGATAAAAATGGGTTTCTATATTTTATAATCATTAATCATAATTTTTTTTAATAAATTAATAATATTTTCTCTTAAATGGATCTTATTTCCACATCCATCAATTCACTTCTCACAAAATTCCTCCTCATTCAAGAACATGATATATTCTTGTTATAGCTAAAATTGAAAATTAAATTTTTTCTATTTCTAAAATTCTAATTTATTATGGATTTGTAGGATTATGGTTTTCAATAAGTATTTTTTATGAAAAATAATTCAAAAAAATTTCCTTTCATAATAATATGTTTTATCTTACACTCCTTTGAATTGAAGTTAAAAAATGTTTTAAGAAAATTTTATAGGATACAAGGAAAAATTTTCAAGACATAACTTATTTATAGGGATATAATTCTACAACTGAATATTTAATTTTTTTTTAAAATAATATATTTTTTATTGCTTTTATATGGAACATTGAGCTTTGTCGAATGATAATTTATAATATAAATATTTTTTGTAATTTTATCATTCTGAATTATCAAATATTATGGTGGGTAGGAAAATAAATACCAAAATTATTAATATATTTATTTATTTATTCCTTAATAAAATGATAAATAAATCATTAATTGATTCTCAATTGGTTGGAAATTATTTTACATATTTTTAGGTAAATGTGATGTTTTTCTTAAATATTTATTAAATGAAAAACGTTTTTTTCATTCTAGATTAAAATTGTTAATATTGATAAATGATTATAATAAAACAAGTTTGTTTAAAATTAAATTTATGGAATTAACATTCATATAAATATGATTATTAGTCATTCAATGGGAATAAAATCATTTTACTCTTAAAAATGAACTATCTTCAGAAAATGTTTTTATTGACATTTGTGTATATATATTATAATTAATTTATATATGTTTTTGAAATTTTATTTTTAAAAATAGATATAATTTTTTAAAATAATATAGTTATAATAGGCTTAAAAATATGTTTTTATATTTTTCTAAAATTATTTACTTTTTAGTGAATGGTTAAAATACCAATTTTTGAAAACCAATCATTATGGTTAACTAAATCAAGTAATTTAATTATTCATTTATGTTTTATATTTCTATTTATTGTAAAAAATTATCCATTTGATTAAAAAAATTCTATAGTATCAACATTATATTTTAATTTGGTATATATTTATTATGATAAATAAAAATGTAATCTTCAAAAAAATAATTTTCATTACATTTTGTGAGTTTATATTAAATGTTAATTCTATATATTGAAAAAAAAATTATCCATAAAAATGAATTCAATATTTTTATTTAGGTTTTTTGTAATTTTTAATGAGGTAAATTTATTTTTTAATCATTATAATTATTAACTTTCGAAAAATTCAATTTCCATAATAATAGGGGGAAAATTATAAATTGGTTCTAAAACTATGTTATAATGTAAATAAAACTTTTACTATTTATTACTATATGAAATTATAAAAACATTACCAAAATATTTATAATTGTAATTATTTATGTGACATTTTACATTTGTATAACCTTTTTATTGTATTAACTAATAGATTATTTTAAAATGTCACACTATTTTAATATCTCTAATATGTTGTGAAATAGAAAAATATTATTCTTTATGAATGATTTTATATAATTTGAATAATTTTTTATTTATTACATTATTGATGATACACTTACCATAAATAGATATGCAATACCAATACATTACTTGTGCATGTCGTACAAAATCATTGTAAATTTTTTTTAAATAAAACTAATAGGTTTTGGATGAATTATGGAACTCCATGAATTTAATTTATTTTATTAAGTATAATTAAGGTTAAAATTATTTATATTAAAATTTAATTTCTATCTTGTTGTATTTTATTTCAGAATAAATTGATAATTTCAAAAACGATTTTATTAATATTTTTTGATAAAAAATTTTTATCAAAAGATTTAAAAAATTATTTATTGAGAAAATGAGGTATAAGAAGTGGTCATTAATTTCATCCATTTAACATTTTAATCCCACTTTCTACCTAATATTTAAATTTATAACCCTCAATGACTGATTGTTTTACCATTATTTATGTTTAAATAGGTTATTGAGGGGGGTGATCCAATTTTTTTGGTTTCCAATGAATCATAAATATGTATACATAATTTATGTTATAAATTCATCCATATATTCTCAAAAATAATATTTTTTTTAATATTTTATGTCACTTGAATTTTTTATTATATTTATTATATTTTTCTGGCCTTAATATTTACACTTGTTCCAATCCCCATGATCATGAAGGGGAACACCATACCCTCTATTATTCAAACATTTTAAGAAAATAATCAGGAACATGTTCTATAAAAAACACCTACCAAACATCCTACAAATGAATTAATGGTTTTGGTCTCATCAAAATACCATAAAATAGGATAATTTGTTGTCAAAGGTAGGTTTCCAAAGAATAGGTATAACTATTAAGCATTTTAATTTATGTTATTTTTTCATGTACATTGTTTAATTATATCTTATACCATGGTAATGTTGAAGCATAATTATAAAACATATACTTAAAGGTTATTACAATTATTTAACCATCCAAAATATTCTACCATCCTGTCCTATGGAATACTAAAACATAACTTAAGCATACTTGTGGACTTCCACATATATAAAGAAATTTATTCTTTTCTCATCCCCATCTAAAAAATATTTTATTTAAATGATAGATCTAGTCAATATATTTGATATTTATAATATAATTATTATTCTATATATATTATATATCACTTATCTTCTTACCTTTCCACTAATTAAAATATGTTAACATTTTACATGCATACTTGTGAAAAACCTCCTCAAACGAGTAGTGTGTTTTATTTTTCACATCCTTATTTAATTGATTATTGTATTATTGTATTTAATGTATAAAAATTAAAATAATTTAATGATATTTTTTTCCCAATATGAAGTAACTGTGTATCCTTTATCCATTGTCACCCTATTGAAGCTATTTTGGAGATTATGATCTTAACGTTCTTCAATCATCGAAATGATCATAATTGATTTAGTATCTGTATGTGACATGTTAGAAAATTATATGAAAGAGATTATGATATGAAAATAATCCTGAAAATGGTTCTTTAGAATTTATATAATTATTTTAGGTAGATTATATATGAGTTAATGAATATTTTTCAATATTTGGGAGATGAGTTAAGGGATCTCTCATCTCAAATTCATTTTTTTTGAGACTTATTCCATTTTCATAACATGTATTCATTTGAGTGGGGTATAGAAACATATATAGACTTAATTTATATTTTATTTATAGAAAACAATTCATTTTATAATTAATTTATATTTCTCTTCTCATCAATATTTTTTAAATGATACGAAGTATAAATGATATATTTATTTAAAACCATGTTGTGACATATTCGATCAAATCATTTTCCACTATTTTAATGTTGATTAAAAAAATTTGAAGAATTTCACGGGTTATAAATAAAAGGATATAAAATTTCAACATCATATACTTTTTTAGATTTTTTATAAAAATTTAAAAATAAAATTTTTTAACATTCTCCATATTAATGACTTTTGACTATTTTGAAAATAATTTAAATGAAAATTCAAACTCTTTAGAACAAGAATAAAATTTCGTATTTTCATATACATTCCATATTATATTGAATAATCATTATGTTTTCATTTTTTAACAATTTATATTCAATGAAAGTTGTTTGGGGGAAATTTAAAATATATATTTTTTGTTAATATAATTATATATTTCTCCCTATTAATATGTTAAAATAGAAATAGATTTTCTTATGGGAAACATTGATATCTTTTAGAGTTTTATAATGAAATATTGAAAGAAAATATATTATATATTTATTAATATGGTATTTTATCATTATATATGGTGATGGGTTTCCTTGATGTAGATCATGATAACAGGTGATCCCAATTTAGTTATCCAGTGCATTGGCTAATGATTTAGTTTTTAAATGAGAAAAATAAAAGTGATAACTAAGAAGTTTACTCCTACAACACTAAACCCGATTTAATTATATTTTATATAGTATAAACATGAGTGGACATGGTTTTTGAATATAAACGACCAAGATTCTTATTTTATGCATTCTCAGAGGGTTTATATAAATATATTTATTTCATAAGATAATGAGAGTGTTTTTGCATTTAAAGGTGAAATTTTTACTTTTAAAAGAAAATTCATGATTATTTCATCTTTTCAATTCTATCCAATGTATTTCAATAGTTTATTTATAAATAGTTTATTTTTTCAAGTTGGAATGTTTTGTTTATGTGATAAAACTATCATTGTGAAAATGATAAAAATTAACACATGCTCAATGTTTTTCATTAAACTAATGGTATTCATTTTTTATATTGTTTATAGATTCTATTTTTATAATCCCATGTTTAAATTTGCCCCCTTAAATAAGTATGGGTAGAATAAATAACATATAAAATCATTAAAGTACAGTGACTCATCATAAATAAGGGGAATGCATTTTTAATTACCTTACAAATTAGGTATTAAATTAACAGAGTGCTACACCAAGAGTGAAACCACAACCCTCTTCTAAAAGTCTAGAGTATATTGATCTGTACTTAGTATTGTTATCCCTATGATGCGAGGAATTTTTTTAATGGATTATTAAGAAAGAACACACTCAACTCTATACACAATGGTGGATTAAAAATAAACTATATCCTTAATAGTGAATAATTTCATTTAACATACTCAAGGAAATCATCATAGTATATAAGATTAATAAAAAAACTACATAAAAGGGAATAATAAACACATAACCATGTAGAAGGAAAATCTACCAACCACACATTTTTTGAAAAAAATAAAAATACATAGAAGGACATAACTCACAATTATTTAGACTCACTAATAAACATATTATGTTTCTATATTTTCATCCACTTGGGTGTGATGATGACCTTTTATAGTATTTATTTTTAAAAAAGGGAAATATAACATAAACATGTGTCTCCTAACTCCAAAATATTAATTCAGTTTTAATAAATAATATTTTTGACTATATTTTTAATTGGGAATATAAAACTATTTCCTACATTATTTTATTTTATTTATTATTTTTATACATTATATAAATAAATTTATTTATGACACAATGATGATGTCATGATAACCTTATTAATAAATAATTAAAATAAATTATATTTCAAATATTCAAATAAGTGTAATATGATCATTTTGATGTCATAAACAAATTTATGTATAATTATGAAATATTATATTTGATTTATTACCTTTAGTTCGATGGAATCAGGTTGTTATGACTTTAAACAAAATTAATTACTAAATTGTGTCAAAATTGACAAAATGTGTTTTAAAAAAAAATAATATTTCATTTAATGATATAATAGTCCTAAAGATTAATGATTTGGCAAAATGAATTTTATAATGTTAAAATTTTTATTAATGATACACTTGTGGTTTTCTTGGTATTTTATTATTACTATAGTATCCATAAATAACGAAAATACAAGAAGACAAGGTTAGAAGTATTAACTTGGTATTTTATTATTACTCACACCTCTCAAGCCCCATGGATAATCCAAATTATTCTCAAATAATCTCAAAATATCCCTATATTCCTCATAGAAGCATTACCTTGGTATGAAAAGAATTAAAAAAAGTCTTTTGGCTCAAATCAAAATAAGTTACACGATTTAGAGTTAACGTCTTTTCTCAAGTACCTTTTTTTATTTTCCTTTTTCACTTTCTATGATCTTCCTATTGTATGATTAAATAAAAAAAATGTATACTTATTATACTAGGATTACTTTATGAGATGTATTCTAATTAAACTTACACACACCTCTTTCTAATGGATATGACAACATAATTTCTTTGTACAGTGAACTACAACCTCAAAAAACGATGATTGTTCAATTTTATCTTTCCACATATCATGGTGGAAATTATTATGTAACTATGTTTATATATGATATATATTATATTTATAATGTCTTTATTTTTCTGTAATTTTTATTTACAACATGCCTTTATACATTCTATAATATTTAAATATGATAATATCATTTGAGGAAGTACAGACTACCACCCCCTCAATGTGATATGAATTTTTCATTCCATACATGGAATGTATAAAGGATGGTGTTAATGAACTTATGTAACATATATAACATATATATTACACAAAAATTATAATAATCATATTTATCATTTAGTTTTCATTCTTTTAATATGAAAAAGAAATTAAAGTAGTGTTCATGCGTACATACGACTAACCATCCTCATAAATGGTGCATTTGATTTCATATCTCTAAATGTTATGAATAATATATATATATATATATATACAAGATATATATGATATTTAAATCATGAATATTATTCAGGAGATAATGGAAATTTAACCATATAGAAAATTTGTAATTATAAAATGTTAATTTTTTACTAATATACCAAACATGTACAAAATGACAGATATAAACATAAGTAATAATGTAATTTTGTAACATGGTAATAGGTTATATAAAAGTAATAATGAAATTGAATTTTTTTTACAAAGAATGAATAAATTAACATAATTTTATTAAAGAACATAAAAAAATTTCATGATGAGTTGGACTCAATGTAACGATATTTCTAAACTCGATTTCCACTCATTAGGTTTCACACATTATTTGTAAATTATATTATGAAAATATTATGTGTGGAATCACTATTTATTTATTTAGTTTGTAATTTAATCTTCCCATTGTTTTGATATACTATTTCTATACCTAATCCACCAATTTATAGATTCGTACTTCATTTATATGATAATTATAAGGGACTTCGTCTGAATCTCCTTTCAATGAAGCATATTTTGATTTATATAATACCTTATTTTATAAATATTTTAATCAACCACTATTGACTTTTAATTTCATTCAATTATTTTTAAAATTAATCTTTTCTTTACGAATCATTTTACTAAATGAAAAAAGTAATAATTCTTTTTAACGTATCAGATAACATTAAGCTTTCCACCATTGTGAGCATTATTTGGCATTTGGATTCCACAATAAGTTGTAATGCATTTAAAAATAAAATTAAATACCATATTAATTTTTAGTTATTTTTTTATTAAAAATGGGTTTGATATTGAATAGATGATATCAATATCTTTAAATGATATCTTATGATTGCAATGTGGAAATATTTTTTTTCCTTTAAGCCTATTATTTTTTAGGAATATGTTATGGTTATTTGGAATTTATTAAGTATATAGGTGGTTATGTTGTAAAACGAGGGAGGGTGAGCCTATGATATCTTTCCAATGCATTGGGTTACTAACAGAGGTAAACAATAATGCTTATCCTAAGATATTTGTGGAATATACTCTTATGGTTATTAAAAAATACAACCAAGATGGTTACTACCAATGTAGCTGTGAATGATACAATTTATTAATGATATGGATGTTAAAAGTTACCTTTATGTTTTATGATTTCTATATAGTATTTTAGTAATCTTAATATTTGATTATGTAAGAAAATTATTTTATTTTTCATGGGTGAGAAGAATTATTTTTTTGAAAATGTTTTTATGGGTTTTAAATATTCACGTCGTAAAAACATTATTACTTATTTTATATTCCATACTGAGATTTTTATGCTCATCCCATGTTACTAAAATATATTTCATTGGTAATATAAAATTATAATATAAAATAAGAATTCATAAATATATTTATCAACAAAATAATTCTTTTTACGGAGTTTTATTATTGTTAAAAAATTTGGATTGAGTTGTAGTGTATACTTTGGAATTTTTGAGATGTAATATAAGGGTTATGGATTAATTATATAAATCTTTAAACCTAAAAAGATCATCAATATAAATTATAGTAAAATTACTAGTCTCTTGATTAGGTATTGTGATAAGGGTTGAGGCTTACAGTTTGTTTTAGAGGATTGTTTAGACAACATTAGGGATTAATAGTTTTGGATAACCACATGGAATGTCTCCATGCATATTATTTCAATTAAATCCTTATTTTACAACTTTTTAAGATCAATGAATTTTGGTGACAAATGGAAGGAGGATCTTAAAAAACATTTTAATCCCTTCATGATGACTTTCTTGAAAAAAAAATTTCAATGTCATGCTCAGATTATTGCGAATCTTTTTCTACAATACAAATCAATTGAAAGCATTTTTTGAGATAGAAAATACCTCCACTATACCTCGATTCCACTTTTATGAAAGGTTATATTTAATTAAATAATATTTCCTTAATATTATTATATTTTCAAGACAGGTAAATATTATCATGGTATTTTCAAATATTTTACAATATCACATGATTTTGAAGCATTTTATGATTTTGAAAAAGGTACTGAAAAAGGCGAACCTTGCACAACCTATTTATATTTTGTTATAAAATATATTGTTCCATCACATACTTATGGTTTCATAAAAGGACCAATTCTTGGAAGTTACAATTGAAACATGGTCCAAATGTTTTATAAAAATCACGTTTTATCATATGTTTTAAAATTATTTGTCATATATGATTATATTCTGAAATTATTTTCCTGTGAAAACCCATATGACCCATGTTGTACAAGGTGTATTTGATTAATGGAGAAAAATGACATTGAAGGATATCTAATTAATTATTGCAATACATGGACCTTCTATCTATGTTAAGAACATGAGAATGAAACTATGTGGACACCATGATCAAGGTATGATGTTCTTTGAATAGGGAATAAATTTATTTTTCCAAATGGAGGTGAAATAAAAAATGTCAACATATATAATACTTCATGAATTAAGATATTGACGTTAGTATGAGTTGGGATGAAAATGAGTAGTATAATACAAACATTGATGTTAATAAAATTTAGGGTTATTATTTATTTTTATAAAAAGGGAAAAATGACAAGATGGGTGAAAACCAATCACGTTCGGCCAGCCTATGGGAAGCAAACCCACAACCGACGGGAAACCAGGGCACATCACCTTCAAATGGCTTACATGAAGTCCATGTTTATATTGACTTATTTTTTTAGTTAAATTATATAATAGATCATGAATATGTTTATTTAGGGAACATAAGTTTTTTCAAATTGATATAGAATGTATTGAAAAATTATTTTTTAATTAAGTGATAACTTTTATTTTGGAATACATTTGATATTTTGGGAACACTATATGTTTAAGAAAAATATAATGCCATGGGATTTCATTTATGGAGTAATGGTTGGATTTTATTTTTGATGAATCTATGTTTATATTGTGGATAAATGGTGATTTGGGTTATTTATGGAAATGATTAACCTGTATTGCAGAATATGTGATTAGGTTAATTAATTTTTAGGGTGACAATTTAAATGCAGTTGATGTTTTTTGAAGCTAAATGTAAATCTTTATTGTGGAAGACTATGTGATCAAATCCTTCTGAATTTTGGGTTTCAATCGTAGTTTGGATTATTATTTTCAATTAATTAAATGGAAAATTTTGTTTTGAATGGTATTTTTTTAACATTGGGTTATTGTTTGTTGAATTTTAAAAATTATGTGTAATATTTATTTTTATAATGGATTATTCTTTTTGGGTGATTATTTGATCATGTACTAACCATTTTGGTTTTGGTAGATGTCTAAAGACAATGTAAATATATGATTCATATTTTTTGGATTATGTGATTCTCTAGAAGTTGATTCTAGAGCTTTAGGTGTGGCCATGTCAAATTTAATACTCATAATTTGGAGAAAAGATGAGTTTCTTATAGATATTTACAAAATTATGAAACTCTACTTGACAACTAAGTATGATTCATTATTTTATTTTTCAAAACCATAAATAAATTCATTAATGTTATGATAATTATGTTCAAACAAAAAAAACTTCCACTTACTTTTTTCTACTTGGAAATCAATGAAGGATTAACCCATCACATGTTTGTGGTTTTTTGGTTGTTAACTTTCCCTAGATCATGTTTTCTATTACTCTACATCTTAACAATATGGTTACTTTTCCTTCAATATATATGTTTTCCAACATGTAATCCTTGTATTAGTTTTATAGGGTGACAAATTTACTTATAGTTCTATCTTTTAAAGTGATAGTTTTATTGAATCTTTTTCTGATGTGCAATAATCAATGATGTTACTACGCCAAATTTTAAAATTGTTAGGCCGTAATTTAAAAAAGGGGGAAATGATGTAACATCCAAAGTATTTATAGAATAATAATTTTTCATATCTATTAAAATTTCTGAATAGGATATTAATTTTTTGCTAAAGGGGATGCTTTGTCCCTTGGCATACTCTTCATACAATACCTGGTTTCTCTAAAATCCTACATTACACACAACAAAGAGTTATGTTGGAAATAATTCAAAAATAATATTATTATATTAAATATATGTTAATGCCTAGGAATTTAATTCGAGGAAATGAATATAATTAACTATATTATGATTTTACATACTTCGTAAATGTTTTTACATTTATCTAATAAATTTTATTGGATTAAAATAAGAATGAATCCAAATTTAAGAATAAAATACATTAATATTCTTAAAAGGTTTTGTACCTCTATTTGACAAAAACCCCTTTTTAAAAATATTTTTTATCACTTATAATATTCTATTTGAAAAAAATAATCTTCTTATTTAGATGTGGGACATCAAAATTTACTTCAATTGTGATTTTGTAATTTTTCTGACAAAATCAAAATTTTTATGAATAATCTAAAATAATGCATTTTAATTCAAAAATGCCTTTCCCCTAATTTATTTATATAGTTGAATTATAATTTTAATTAGTTATAAATTACAATAGGACCTTTTTTATAATTTATTCCATTTTTTCATTGGTAATAATTTTACTTTTAAATTGTACAAAAACACATGTCAATATTTTGATAGTTTTTACTTCATAAAAACTCTCTTTCTTGTTCTGAAAATTGGAATTAATCATGATTAATTACTGAAAATCATGTATTTTGAATTTTGAAAAATTTATTTCAAATTTAGAATCATAATGTCAAAATTCATTAAATAGGTATCTTTTATTTTTGGACATTACGTAATGTATCTTCAGTAATTTTTTTAGATACCATGGCTAAAGGGTTAATCTATAAAATAAGGGTAATAAATAATATTATAACGACATAATACTATCATAACACATATCTTGTACTATTTTACGAGATATGGTCGACAATTGTCATATTTGGGTCTATTTTAGGACCCCTTGGATCCACTTGGGTGTCATAATGACCTTTCATAATATTTATTTTAATGAATGGAAAATATAACATTAACATTTATCTCTTAAAAAAACAATTTTAATTCGGGTTGTATAATTGATAAATTTGACTATTAATTTTTATTATAAATCTTAAAATATTTCTTATATCATGGTATTTTATTTATATTTTTAATATATTATATAAATAAATTTATTTATTACACAATAATGTTGATGTGATTACCTTATTAATGAATGATTCAAATAAATAATATTATAAATAACAAAATAAATTTAATATGAACATTTAGATTCCATATAGAATGTTTTGAATGATTATGTAATATTTTTTATATATAATTATTTTGGTATGAAGGAATCAAGTTGTTATGACTTTAAAAAAAATCTATTACTAAATAGTATATAAAATTGGAAAAACTGAGTTTTTAAAACAAATACTATTTTATTTAATGATATAATAATCCAAAAATTCTATGATTTTTTCTAAATAACATATATAATGTCAAAAATGTTGTTAAGGATCAACTTGGGGAACTCTATTTATTTTATATTAATTATAATAACCATATATTGGGAAAATACAAGAATATAGGGAGTGTGTTAATGTTTTTAACTAATGGTTAAATCTAAAAGATAAGATTAATTTTGTGACCTAAACATTTATAAAACATATTGGTTGAGTGGATTTCAACCTATTGTCATCTTACACTGCAAATATATCACTTTGGAACAATTATAAATCAAAAATCAATTTATAATATAATAATATTTCAAGACATTCCAAAACAACCCATCCACCCAGATATAAAAGGTCAACAACACTACCAATTTACTCACACATCTAAATTGTCTTGTATCTTCCAAAATCTCCTAAAATAATCTAAAAACTAACATCCCTTCCTCCTAGGATCCTTAACATGGAAATAACTCAATTCAAGAAATCCTTTTCGCTCAAATAAAATGAAGTTACCTGATTTAGAGGTAATGTATTCTCGCAAGTTACTTTATTTATTTTCCTTCATCAGTCCCAATTAATGCCTTATTATATGAATAAATAACAACAATAGTATCCTCAATATTCTAGGATGTTTTTATGTGAATGATTCTAAATACACTTACACACTCCTCCTTCGAATGGATATGAACATTTTGTTTCTATGTACAACAATCTATTGTCTCATGAAATGATGATTGTTCAATTTTTTGCTACCAAATCTCATGGTGGTCATTATTATGGAACTATTTTTATATATGATATATATTATATTAATACTGTTTTTATTCCTATGTAATTTAAATTTATAATATACCTTTATTCTTTCCATAATATCTGAATATGATAATTTCAATTGACGAAGTGCAGACTACTGCCCCCTCAAAGTGATATGACTCATTAAGTCCATACATGGAATTATAAAGGTTAATAGTAATGAACATATGTAACATAAATAATTTATATATTATACTAGAATTATAATAAACCTATGTATCATTTACTTTTCATTTTTTAACATGACAAAGTAATGAAAGTAGTTTTCATGCGTATGTACGTCCTACCGTCTCCATGAACAGTGAATTCCATTTCTTATCATCAAATGTTATGGATTTTAGAAATACATATATACTAGATATATGTGATATTTTAATCATAAATAATATTTTATGATGTAACAGTATTATGAAAAAGTAGACAATTTTTAATTATAACAAGTTGATTTTTGGCAGATGTATCAAACCTGAACAAAAAGACCGAAATGAACTTAAATAATTATATAATTACTATAACATAGTAATAACTAATATAAAATAAAAATAAACTCGAAAAATGGTCTCAATAAAGTAAAAAATAACATACATTTATTATTAATAAGAATAATGATTGTACGTGATGATTTTGACTCATGGTTTGGATATTTCTAAACTCAATTTCTACTCATTGACTTTTACGAATACCTCATTGATTATATTATACCATGATTATTTTCAAATATCTATTTATTTATTTATGCTATAATTTACGCATTTCTTTGTTTTAATGTACTATTTCTACACATAATGTCCCAATTCATAGATTCACAGGTCATTTATATTATCGTTGTAAGGGAATTCATCTAAATCTCCTTTCATTGATGAATATTTTTATATATATATGGCCTTCATTTATATGGTGTATAATCAACCCCTTTTGACTTTTAATTTAATTAAATGTGTTTCAAATGGAATATATTCTAAATGAATCATTTTACTAAATGAAAAAGGAATGTTTATTATTAATGTACACGACGACTAAAACCTTTCCTCCACTGCATGCATTTTTTGATATTTTTCTTCCTATAGAAGCTGTAATATTTTTATAAAAGTAAATACAATAATCCAATTTTAGGTAATTATATTATTGAAAATGTTTTTTTGGAATTTATTGATTCAAAAAATATCTTGGAATGATGTCTTATTATTTCTATGTGGATGTGTTATTTTTCCTTTATGCTTGTTCATGTTTTATGATTATATTATGGTTTATAAGAATTCCATAAGTATACGGGTGGTTCCGAGATAAACTGAGGGAGGGTAAGCCCATGATAGCTCTCTGATGAATTGGGTAATGTGAATGAGGTAAATGATAAAGTTTCACCTATGCGATTTAGGGAATATACTATGCCAGGTATTCCAAAATGTAACACTGAAGGTTACTCCATAGGCAGCTATAAAATATATAATGTTTGTATGACATGGATTCCACAAGTTAGCATTATGTTTTATGATTTATATGATGTTTTTAATTAGTCTTATGATTACATTATGTAAGCTATGTGGTTTATGTTTTATGGGTGAGAAGTACGGTTTTGTGAAAATGTTTTCTTGGGTTTTAAATATACATGGACTAATGGTTTTATTCATTATTATGTATACCTTACTGAATTTATTATGCTCATCCCATTTTCTTCAAAAAAAAAATTATAGGGTATAAGAAAGGATAATAGAAAGGAATAATTAAAGAATATTATTATCGAGAAAATAATTATTTTTTTATTTAAGGAGTTTTTTTATTGTTAAAATTTTTTTATAGAGTATAATTTCTTACTTTGTAATTTTTGATATATAATCTAATAATAGTGGAATAATTATTTTAAACTCTCATCCTAAAAATATCCCCAATGTGAAATAAAGTCAAAATATTGACTGGTCTCATGATTATGTAATGGCTTAATGGTGGGTCCTTATATTCCTCATCAGTGAAAAGGCTAATGGATTTATATTTCAAACAATATTTCATTTAATGCCAAATATTAATGAAAATTATTGAGTGTTGGAAATTCTCATAAAATCCCGAGGGGACCTCCCAACTTTTGATTGAACTATCTATGAATCTATTATTTTTGAGGGAATAAAAATTAACTAGATATGACAATATATTATCCATTAATGGTGTGAAAGTATTATTCCCATCACAAACCACATTGAGTTAACATCTACTGAAAACCCTATCTCTAAATCCAAAAATTTGATATTGACTTTATATAATGAGTCATTACAGACATGTTTTCAATCCATCAAAGCTAGTACCTCAATAATCCTATCCCTAGGTCTTCACACTATGAATATGTATTCATATCAACAATTACTAATTGAAATTTTAATCTTAGCTCATCCCAATTCATCTCCATCGTATACCACATATATTGCAACAAGAAGATAACAAACATCAGAAAAAAGGATGAAATGTTTTTGGGAAACATAGGAAGGAATACATGATCATGAAATTTTAGTTTAGCCAATCATTAAAAACTAGCGACATTTTATACATTCAAATAAAAATAATATTCCCTAAGAAGAACGCCCTACTCAAAAGTTATGGGATGTGATCTCATATCATCATTCATTTCTCTTATAATCTCTTTGGAAGGTTCTTGTGATCCTAGAGAAATAGAATGAGGTTAATGGTCCAAAAATAAAGAATAATATCCCATAAATACTTAATCTTGATTGGGTACTCAAGGAACAAGGATATTCCCTCCATGTCCTACTCTTCAGAGTGAATAACATTTGATGGGTCATAGATGTGTCCCCTCTGCTACAATTTTGATAATATTTCATCCAATCTATCTGATTATAAGGTAATATCTATGTGTTGACTAATATCAACAACATTAAATAGTATCATAAATGACATGATAAACATTTATTATATAATAGAACCCTGAACAACTTTTTATAAGCCTCATTTTGGGGTTAAATTTTGTAATCCATAGTCTCCAATCTAGAAATCTAAGGGCCTATGACATTGGTCAATGTTAGATATCATCCCACCTTGTGTTATTCCTAAATTATCGTAGTTCAAATGGACATTATCATTCCGGAATAAACTAGTTTTATACCATCAAAATATATGTTGTTTACCTCTATCTAATATAAGATTAATTTTTTGGTTATCTCAAAATGAGTTTTGAATAGTTCCATATTGATAAAAGAGGGACAAATATTACAATAAATGAATTATACAAATATAAGGAAGTCCCCTTATCACTAGATGATTTCTAATAGACATTCTCTCAAAATTTCTTCCAAAACCTATATGGTTCTCTCATTCTAATTTTTTGATGGGTGAAACTCTATTTTCATCCACGATTGTTCCAAAAAACCATCCCACAATCCCCTCCACAAGCATGATGAATATTGAGAACCCTATTCAGCGTAACTAATCAATGGTATCCATGATTTCATATAATCTATTTCATGTATATGTTCCTATAACACTAAACTGATCTCTACTCATGAATGAAAAGGATGTTTTTTAAATGGTATGTTGATCAGAAATCATCCATACCACATCATGGCCTCATGATATATGTGGATTCACTAAAAAATCCATCTACAAGCTATGCTAATTTTATTATATAATATCATGTAGATGAGTTTGAAAATATAGGACCTAATGATTTTCACTTATAGAATGAAATATAGGTCATCAAGAAAAATATCTATCAACAATCTATGTTATTCCAAACCCATAAAATTATCACTGATTGTCCTGGAACAACTCAAATAGTATAAAATTCACTATAAATGGGGAGGTATGAAACTCACTCAACTCCTCCTCATGAAATGAGACTATAACACTTTAATATCCTTAAAATAAGATAACATTCCCCGCACAGTCATGGAATTCTTTTGTCACATATGCTAAGTGTATCTTAAATTACATAATATCACAAATATTACCTCCAAAATGAAATTCTATCGCATGATATTGGATAATTTGGTTCACCGCTATCCAATAATCTTAATATTACCTCTCTCTTCCATTAGGAAAAACTATGATGTGGAAAAAATCATATATTCAACCCCCACCAATTGAGAACATGATTACCAACTATGGTAAACTACTACGATCTAACCATTTATAATCATATAGACTATGTCAATGTCATATTCTTGTTGAAATTCAATCAAATTCCTCAATCTTAGATTACGATCCCCCTACATAAATATGAACCTCAAACTCTAGTGATAATAAAAGAAAATGAACAATTATCCTAAGATATAATGAATTCATATCTTCAAGGTGAAGATTAATTATACAAATTATACATCCTAGGTCATGTATTTCTACCTCCGCGGTCTCAACATCCTTGTCCTATGTGAAACAACTTCCTTCCACTATACCGATAAATATATGAGCCCAAATATAGAATAAAAAAAATAACTCATAATAAAAACCCTCCTTAGGTTTTATTAACAACAAATCATTGGTCTACCTTAGCTTTATATCCATGAAAATTTTATATTACTATTATTTCCATAAAAATGACATATGTTTTCATGTCAATGTAGTCAGAGTGGATAAAATCCTCGAAATGTTTTTTATAAACCAATTATAGTTCCCTAAAAATATTATTAAATTGATAATTTATGATATATTATTTGGTGGATTTTAGTACATAACCACTGCTATCTTTATTAGGTACCCTACAACACTTTTCTCAGAGATAACATTCTCTAGATTGAAAACCCTTCAAATCTTGTACTATGACTTTGTGACCATACCGTACAATTTGTTCTCCTATTTTATGTCCTTGACCATATGAAAATTATATATATTATACTATTTAAGTTAAAAGTAAATGATAATGAAGTTAATAATGAAAAATATGAATGTATCCATGAATGGATGGGTGATTCAGTTATTTTGAACATATAAAATGGAGAATTCATAACTCCAAAGTGAATCAAAAGCAACTCAAAATTCTAAAAATGACATAAAGATTCCATATTTGTTATGTACACATTTTGAACCCTAAATTTGGGATAGTCAAACCTATGATCAATCTGGTAGAACCATTATGTGCCATTCATTTAGTCTATGAGGTGACTAATCCTTGAAAATGATTATTGGTTCCTAATCATAATGGGATTCTATGATGGTAATAAAAAAATATCCATATTCACCCATATACTATCATGATGAACAATAATAGATTCTCGTAGGGTTAATGATTGGTTATAAAAAATACCATCTCATAGAATTTGTACCAATTCAACCTTAAATCATATAGCTCAGTTGGGGCAATGTGATAATCCACAAAGGGTATTGGTGTTGCACTGATGTGAAATTCAATGCATAAGTTGATATCCCTATATAGATGTAGTTCTATAATATAATTAGGGATTTCATATATATAATACTATATTAGTACTAAAACATTGATGTCTAGAAATCCTATAACACAAAATTCTAAATTTTCCATCTAATTAAAGATAGGTTGTGACTTATTTCTCACTTATAATACTTAGTCATCCAAAATTTATTTCCCTCCATTCAAGGATAAATTCATCCGATGATCATATATCCATATAAATAATATTTTGATTGTGTATATGAGTATGTGATGTGGTCTAAAATTCCTTCATCAGGAATAAGTTATATGGTTTTTTACAGCATCCAAGAGGCTAGAAATAAACTCTCTCCACTGAATACCAACTAACAGAACATGAAAATTTTATAAAATTTATAATCACTCCCTATAGTTTCCTATTTTAAAAAATAATGGTCTAATTACATTCCATGTATCAATATCTCTAAAAATATCGATATATAAAATAATTAATCACTCACACACACGTTTATTGGTACTAGAGAAAATGTAGACAATTTAAAGCACTCCGAATTCCACCTATCAGCTGCTCAAGGTTCCAATGCTCTGCTAATGTTTATAGCAACACATGGGTCGAATCCTCAGTGATGATTCTTTTTAATAGTTTATTGTTTGTAGTTTATTCTATTTTGATTGGGGGGGGGGTGTTTTCAAATATTAAATGAATTCACTAATGATTATTGTTTTATTTAACCATTTGATAAATATTGGGGTGAGTTTATTTTTATGATGTTATTCTTGTGATATCCTAAATCTTTGCTTTATATTGCATTTAAATTAACACCTATATCACAAGTTGACATTGATTGGAATTTCCAAGTGTTAAGGATTTAATCCAAGCCATAACAAAACAGAGGGTTCTAATCTTTACTGTCTCTTGTTTATGGAAGTGTAATTATGGTTCCAATAATCCATGTAAACCACCCATTAAATAAAAAAAAGTCATTAACCCATGACATGTCAAGTCCAACATACATAATGTTAATTCAAAGAATATTCATCGAGCAGAAGTTCTCAATAATTAAACAAACTGATATTATTACTCACCCAATTGAGATATTTACTTATCCATTGTGGTGGTTAATAATATTGTTATAATTTTAAAATGATGAATTAATATATGACGAAAAATAATGGGATAAGAAAAGAGTTGTTCGTTGAACACACACAAAAATAGTGAAGGGAATTAAATATTGACATTAGATTGAATGAGAATGAAAAATAAGGGTAGGGGATTAAAATGTATTTAAACTCTTTAAAGACCACTAATATTATTTAACATATGGTGGATGAGAATAACTGATGAAGAATGAGAAACATTCCATAAAATAGAATTACTAAAAAAACATTCGAAATAAAAAATGAAGGAAACTACAAAAGTAAATGAAAAAAAAGTGGGGATGAAAGGTCTCTGAAGTGAAAACATGAGTATTTCAGGTCCTCCCAATAATTTTTAGAACCATTGGTCCTGCCAATGTGTGCTATTAGATTCTGAAATGCCTGCCAAATGCAATGAGAATAGGGTTGTATTTATATCCCATGGAGGTGGACAGTTTGCATTCCAAATCTGCCCCTCCACTTTCATCACCACATTAGCCATCCAGACAGCTGAATCTTGAGATGATCTATTCTTCCAAGTTGTATATATTTATGATTAATGTAATCCATAAAAATTTGGCGTCTATTAGACTTTTGGGACCAATTCTATTTCTATTTTACAAAACATATTTCACTTGTCCATTTTTATCAACACCTTTACAAAGGATGAAATGTGAATGGGTTTTTGAACAAGAATATGTCCTCAAATAAATATAATTTATTCTAACAAGTTTTCCAACCATATCATAGCTTTCACACTGAAATATCCCAGCCTTATTTTATGATTAAATCAGGATAAAATTTAGTAATAGTGCCTTGATTTTAATTCCTGGCCAGAATGGTGGGCTAGACTTAAAGGATTCCTTTGGCCCCCTTGTTTTTAGATTTGGGCCTTGAAATTTTTATTAATGACTCCTTGAATTTTATTAGAATTTTCAAGGAGAATGAATGATTTTTCACATCTGGATTGAGCCCAGTAATTCAATCTTCATGGATGTACCTGTTTCATTAATGATTATTTGGGCCTTCTTGTGTGGTCCATATGACACATAAAATTTAAATAATTTTCCAATTATTCATTCTAATGATGTGTGGAAAATAGAATAAGGATTACTAAAAAAAGAACCACACAATTTGGATTACTAGGGTGAGGGTTATTATTAAACTAGTAAACATAATTGAATCTGGATGAATTAAAATAGTGCTCAAAAAATTATATTTAATATTTAAACATTAATATTCCACACAAATTATAAAAATTTCATATAAAATTAGAAACTGGAGTATAGAAAATGTTAAGAAAATATTAATAACATCAAATACCCCACATATAGTATTGTTAAATCCCGCATGTAAAATAAATATAAAACCATGAAAAAATCATTTAAATTCACAAAAAAATATTAAAATTTGGTTTTCCCCAATCAGGGGAGGTTTAGACAACTTCACTCATCCATATTGAATCCCACTACTTATGTTTATTGAAATAATGATTCAAAAACTATTCTTTTTTTCATGCTCAAATTTAAAATTGGAAAATGGTGGTACACAGAACATACTCCCCTCTAGATGATAAAATTAATTTACATAGATTCACATATTCACCAACCAAAAGTAAAAATTGTAGAGTTTGTAAGAACTCTCAGTTTACACTCCCTATAATAATGTTCTCAAAAATGATGAGGTTTTTTAGTTGTTTTTCTGTGGCTATGAGACTATAGGATGATGATATCCAAAAGATAAGAAAAAGGGAGGTAAAACACTAATATGGAAAAACCAATGCATAGTTTTTTTGAAATGGGAGACGAAAGAAAATGGAAGAACATATTTAAGAGGGAATGAAAATGTAAAATAAGACACAAAAGTGGAAAGAGATTTGATGTTTATGATAAGATGAAATATTTACAAACCAAAAAACTTCTCCAAAAAATATAACTATTCCTTTTTTCATTTTTTTAAATATTTTTCAAAAGATGAACTTGAAGCGGATCTCACACTTATATCCCAACCCATGATTGATATCCTAAAGAAACTAATTATAATATTTATAACAAGATCAATGGTTTAGGAAGTCCGATTTTTATCCTCAAGAAACTAATTATTTTTCACATAACTCTTCTTATTTTTATTTTTTATGATTTTTTATATTTATTTTTATCAATTTTAAATATTATTTGTACAAGATAAACATATATACATTCCCAAACCCCACTGAAGGAAAACCTCTCCCCCACACGTAAATTGATGCATGCCCTTAAGAATATGATAACTTGGTTAAAATCAAGAAAAGGGTACCAAAAATAAAATCCATTCCCCCACACTTCAATTTAAAAAAATTATGCAATGAAAATCCATGTGGATATTGGGTAGGATAAGGTATTGGGCTTGTAATGTGGTTATCAATGAAAAGGATTTCACAGTCTTGATGGGGCTTTCAAATGGAGGATTAATGTATTAGAAATGGGAGGCTATTTGGAATTGTGATTCTCATGAGGTTCATAAAATGATTCAATCATATTAATATACACCAATTTTGGAAATTCATCATGAAGGTCCACAAAATCGAGATTCACAAATTGGGGGGAAAATAAACATTTTGAAATGATGGCCATCGATGGCCTTAGTAAGAAAAAAATATTGTTCCTCACTGGTGGAAAAAATCATTTTCCAAATCAATAACGGAGGATTCAATATTTATTATACTTTTTAAAAAAAATTTTCTCCAATGTCAGGATAAACCTAAAAAATTTTGGGATGAAAACATTTCTTTTCACTTGCCAAAAGGATTAGATAAAATTTGAAAATTTAATGGTGAGTAATCATGAATCTTGTTTTTTTGATATTATTTAAGTTATTTTAATTATTTTTTTTTGTTTTTTAGGTTTTTTTATAAATAAATATCTACAAAAAAGAGAAATAGTAAATAGAATAGTGTTGTGAGGAATGTTAAAAAAACAAGATGATAATGAAGGAGGAAGAAGAAGAAAGGGAGAGAGGGAGGGACATGAGGAGTTAAAGGGAAAGTGGTTACCCCTAGTTTGGATGTGGTGGGTCTCCATATCTATCTAGTGGTGTGTTTACTATATATGTTTTGGATTTGATGGAAGTCGATGTGGTTCCATGATTGTGTGAAAGTAATTTTTGAATAGGGGTCCTGGACTTGCACATGAACCAAATGGGTAAATAGTAGTAATAACAAAAGGACCGTCCCATCAAGAAGTAAGCTTACGTGGGTGAATATGAAATCAATAGTTGAATGGAAATACCTTTTTACCTTCATGTAATACCTTTATAAGAATGTTTTGTCATGGAGTATCTTAGCATTTTCTTTGTACATATTAAAATTCTCATAAGAATCAATTTGAAGCTCCACTAGATCAGCCAATTTCAACAATCATTCTTCAATATATCTTTCACAGTCAAAATTATAGGCTTTCACAACCCAAAAAAACATATGTCAGATTTCAAATGGAGAAATTTTTTTTTTACCAAAATATATTCTTAAAGGAGGCATCCCAATGGTTGTTTTATAGGCATTTCTATAATCCCAAAGTGCATCACCAAGTCTTCCAGGCCAATATTTTCTGTTGGGATTAACAATTCCCTCAAGGTCTCTTTTGACTTTTCTATTAGAATTATCACCCATTCCATTTGTTTGGGAGTGATATTAAGTTGTTGTTTTATGTATAACCCCATTCTTTTTCAAATGAGATTCCATGATTTTATTACAAAAATGGGTTCCTAAGTCACTTATGATGGCACATGGTGTTCTACTTCTGTGGAAGATTTGTGTGTTTAGGAACCCACTAAAAGTATGTGAATCATCATTTCAAGTAGGTTTGTCATCGACCCACCTAGAAACATAATCAACTAAAATAATAATGTATGATAATCTATTGGAAGGGGGGAATGGTCCCATGAAATCGATGCCCCAAACATCAAAAATCTCATAGAAAATTAAAGGCTTTTGGGGAATTTCAATTCTATTTGAAATTGTACCAAACTTTAGTCAATTGGGACATGATTTGAAAAACTCAAGTGAGTCCTTGAAGAGTGAAGTCTAGATGAATCTAAATTATAGGACCTTTCGGGTGGTCCTTTGTGGTCCAATGTGGCCACCACAAGGCATTGATTGACAGAATTCTATGTTGGAATAAGTTTCATTTTCATCAACACATCACCTAAATACCATGTCTTCCCTAGTTTTCCAAAGTTTATTTTCATGCCAAAATAGTATTTTGAATCACTTTTCCACTTCATTTTTTGTTCTTTTAAACAAATTTCAAGAATAACACCAGAGATAGAGTAATTTGCAATTGGGGCATACCATGGTATTTGGAGAGATTGTGTGGGAAATCCTATTGAAGATATTGATGAATCGATGATAGAAACTAGCATGACATAGAAATGAATGGGTGTCTCGAATAGAAGTGGGGTCAGGATGTGATTGGATCACTCCAATTTTGGCAGGATCAACTTCAATACCATGTTTTGATCTATGAGGCATACAACAATCTCATTTATAACCATAAAGTGACATTTTTCAAAATATAACACAATGTTACAATTGACATGCTATTGAAGGACTAGAGAGATTGAATGAAATAACGATTCAAATGACTCACAATAATTGGTAAAGTCATCCATGAAGACTTTCATGTAGTGTTCAATGAATTCAGAAAAGATACTCTTTATAAACCTATGGAATGTCTCAAGAGCATTAAAATGGCCAAAAGGCATTATATTATGTGCATATGTTCCAAAGGATCATGTTAAAGTATTATTTTATTGGTCCTGTGGTGTGATTGGGATTTGGATATAGCTAGTGTGTCCATCATGAAAGCAGTAGTGTGACCTTTCAGCTAATTCTTCCATCATTTGATCAAGGAATGGAAGATTATAGTGATCTTTTCTTGTTTCAACAGTCAATTTCCTATATTCGATGCACAAACAGTATTTGTTCTTCACTCGAGTGGTAATTACCTACCAATAATCATTTGTGACAACAGTTATCCCACCATTCTTAGGAACAACATTAATTGGAAAAACCCAATCATTATTTGAAAATAGGTAGACAATACCATCTTGAAGAAGATTTGTGATCTCTTCCCTAACTACCTCATGTATGAGTGGATTGATTCTTATTTGTTGTTGCCTAATTGGTTTGAATGATTCTTCAAGATGGAATTGATGCATTCAGGAGAAAGTTTGATTCCTAATATGTCATCTATGGTCCATCCTAAAGCAATACCTTTCTATAACACATGAATAGGTTTGGGATCCTCAGTTTCAGTAAGTGAACCATATATAATGACATGAAATGGGTGATCATGGAAAAGGATTTCATATTTCTTGTGTTCAAGAAGAGGTTTCAGATCATTATAATTCTCATATGTGGGTTAGAAAACTCAGGAATGGAGAAAGGGAATTCAGTTTCGTCAGATTCATTTTACTGAATACAGTCCAAGGTAGAGTAGTATAGATCATACTTGATGTGGGAATCAAGAGATTTATCTAGATCTGCTAGATTAATGGAGTTTATGAATGAATGTTACACATCAGCTTCACCATTTATGACCTTGTTAATCATTATGTAGATTTCTCAAGATCCTCTCTCATTGGAAAATGATGAACATGATGGAATGGGGTTCAATTAACACTTAGAAGTGTCCTCAGAAGCATATATTGATAATAAAGAGTGATTCTCATATTGGTATCTCATAGCTTGGAAAATGATGAAAATTACAAGTTGGTCACCAAATTCCATAGATAAGATGCCTTAATAGACATCAATCATCGTTCTCACTATCATTAGGAATGGTCTTCCAAGAATTTGGGGATATCCAGAAGATTTCCACTCAAATTATATTTCAAGGACATAGAAATTAGGTGGGAAGATAAGATCATTAACACTAAGAAGAAAATCTTCAATTATACCATCATGGCTAATAGTATTTTTAATGGCCAATTTAATGACAACACCCATTGGATGTGAGGGACCTAGACCATGGTTGGAGAAGATCTATTTGGGGATTACATTAATTGAGGCTCCTAGGTCTATGATTGCGTCATTGACGATGGACCTAACATTTTTATATGGAACCGTAATGGTCCATGTATCGTTGAACTTTATGGGAACATGCTGTTGGGTGGAAACATTTTCAAAGGTCCTAAGCTTCCTCTTCTGGGTGCACAATTCCTTAAGAAACATAGCATACTTATGGATTTGTTTTATGGAATATAAGAGGGTAATGATGACTTCAAAATATAGAAACATGTCTAGCATATTAGGATCAGGTTCAATGGACTTCTTTGGCTTAGAAACAACAATAGAAAAAGTAATTGGGTTTCTCAGTTGAATGGATGGAGGCGAGGGAATTGATTCATATTTTTTATAGTATCTTTTCCTTTTAATTTTCTAGGTAAATATTTAAAGGGTGTTGAAGGACTTATCTTGAGGAATTGAAATATTCTTCCTCGATCTAAGTGAAATTGCACTAAAATTACCCTTGGGGTTGGGTAATAGTTGAGCTGGGAGTTGAGAAGAATTTTGTTATTATTGTTGGCTCTGGTGGGATGAAAGTTGACCAATTTGGGTTTCAATGTTTTAGAGGCTAGAACGGGTGAAGGAGGAAAGAACCACCACTGCACTTTACCAGGGTTTCTTGGAATTAGAAGCTTGTACCAGATTGGGATTACCTTGATTTTCATTCTTGGGAAAGAGATTGTATTGTTTTTTGAATTGGGAAGGCTCACTAGTAAAGTGGAATCTAGGAGAAATATGAGAATTGATCCTTTGAGGTTGAGGAACAAAATGTTGTGGTTCTTGGAAGGTACCAACACCTTGACATATCAGAATTAGTTTGGGATTTGATGAGTGTATTGAGGGGGATGAGAAATGGGATTACCATATCTAAACTTAGGGTTATATGTAGAAGAAAAGGGCTCATAATGGGGTTTGTTGAAGTTTCTAACAAACTAACCTGATTGATGAGAGTTGTGGTTTCACTAATAATATGCTGCATTGAGATCTATTGGTCTAGATGAATCAGATTTATCCTCATGAAGTTGTGAAAATGTGTATTTTTATGAGATGGGGAGATTTAGATTCCCCAATTCTTGATAGGTCCAGGGAGCACAGATTGTGGAGAAGATGAGGTTGAGGCTTTGGTAGCCATAGATAGTTGTCACACATGACTTGTAAGTTCACTCATCCACACTTTCATCTTGTTTTTCTCTATATATTAATTATAATGAGTTTGTTTTACTTGAGAATGTTCTCGAGTATGGAATTGTTGTGTGTTTGCATCCATGTTACTTATGAGATCTCTTGCATTTGAAGGTGTTTTATCAACAAGAGCACCACCACTTGAGGCATCAATGATAGTTCTCTCCATATCCAATTAACCATCATAGATGTATTAGATCAATATTTTTTCAAGGATTTGGTGGTGTGGGAAGGTTGCAACAATATTTTTGAACCACTTCCAGTATTCAGGGAGTGATTAATTTAGGATTTGATGAATACCACTTGTTTTATATTTGGATAGAAGCAGTACGAGAAGAGGGAAAGAATTTCTCTAAAAAAAGTCACTTCATGTCATTCCATGTTGTTATGGAATATTGAGGGAGGTATTACATCCATGACATGGTAGATTCAACTAAGGAAAAAAGGGAATGCTTTAAGCTTTAATCATTCCTCAGAAACCCCTTGAGGCTTCATGGTAGAGCACACCACATGGAACTCTTTAAGTTGGAGATGTGGATCCTCACCAACTAGCCTATAGAAATGAGGGAAAATATGAATCCAACCTGATTTGAGTTCAATGTTTGCCACTAGATTTGGATATTTAATACCAAGGGCTTGGTAATTCATATCAGGGGAAACAAGTTCATTAAGTGTTTGTTCCCTAGGATTAGCCTTATCTAATTCAATTGCTTGGACAAGGACTGGTTCTTGAATTATTTGATTATCACTTATGTTTCTTCGCTATTGGCGAAGTGTTCTCTCAATTACAGGGTCAAAAAAATACAAGAGATGGTTTGGGAGGCTACGAGGCATTTAAAGTGCTTTTGGAAGAAATGAGAAGATGGGTTCTTCTTTGAGTTTTTTATGTTTGTAATTTTTATGAGAAGGCATGTTTTTCTGTGTGTTATTTTTTTCATTTTTTTCATTTTGTTTTTATTAATCACTAGAAACTGATGAATATTTAATTGCACAATCCATTGCAACGAATCCATTTAAAATTGGGGCCTATTGTCGGTTATCGACTGTTCAATATTCTGGTGCTCTGATAATGTGTATAACATCACTCCCTTTGAATCCTAGGCGATGATACTTTTTAATAGTTGGTTTTTTTAGTTGATTGTATTTTGATGGAGGGGCTTGTCTGCAGAGCATAAAATACGTGATCAATGATTGGTGTTTGATTTATGAAATTTATGAATATTGGGGTGAGTTCATTTTTAGGGAGTTATTCTTATCTTATCATTGAGGTTTTCGTTATATTTAATGTAAATTAACACCAACATCACATGTAGACATTGATTGGTACTCTTAAGTGTTAGGGATTTAATACAAGCCTTAACATAACATAGGTTTCCAATATTAATCATATCTTGTTTATGGTAGTGTATTTATGGTTCCAATAATCCATGGAAACCACTTGTTAAAAAAACAAGTCACTAATCAATGACATGTTTAGTCCAACATACACAATGTTAATTCAATGAATATTCAACGAGAAAATGTTCTCAATCACATAACATACGTAAATTATAACTCAACCCAATTAGATATTTACTCATAAAATTGGGTGGTTAATGATATAGTTATAATTATATGATAACGAATTAATATGTGAGAAAAATGAAGGGAAAAGAAATTTTTTTTGTGACAAACACACACAGAAAAACAGTGAAGGGAATTAAATACTGGCTTTTTATTGAATGAGAAAGCACAATAAGGGAATATAATTAAACTGTATTTAATCTATTTTAAGACAACTAATTTTATTTAAGATAATGTGGATGAGAATAATAGAAGAAAAATAATAAAATTTCATTAAAATAGAATTACAAAATCAAACGCTTGATAAATTTCAAACGATGGAAACTGCAAATGTAAATTAAGAAAAGGGAGAGAAGGAAAGGTCTCCCTTGTGAAAAAATGAGTATATAAGGTCCTCTAAAATAATTGGAAAATATTTGGTCGTGATAAGGTTTTCTACTCTATTCTGAAAGGAAAAACAAATGCAGGGAGAATAGGGGTTGTATTGATAGGCCATGGAGGTGGACAATTTGCAATCAAAATCTTCCCCTCCACTTAAATCACCACTTTGGCTATCCAGATAGCAGAATATGGAGACAATATTATATTTACTGTTTTAGATATTTATGTTTACTACTATCCCTAAAAATTGGGCACCTGTTTAACTTTTGGATCCAATTATATGGCTATTTTAGTAAACAATATTCACCTATCCATTTTTATCAACACTTTTTCGAAGGCTGAAATGTGAATTTGTTTTTGAACTAGAAGATGCCCACATTTAAAAATAACTAGTACTCACCCGTGCATTTGCACGGTGATAAAACATAATTCACAGTTCATGCGTTCTTGTCACGAACCGAATCGATCGCCACCAAAAATGGCACCAAATCCAGCCTGTGACAAGGCCTGAAGGGTGTTCCTGATCCCCACGGGCTGGCACAAGTGCCCGGGTATCATAAAATGAAAATTGGGAACGATTTACCCGAGTTTATAAACACAAAACAACAAAAGAATCCAATGATACAAATCTAGATTTTTCAAACCAAACAATCTTTTACAAAAAATTCCGAACTGAATTACATGGTTTAAAACAACTCAAAATGTCTATACCAAAGGTACAAATCCAAATAAGGACAGCCCAAGAACCCTCATGGCAAGGGGCACCGCCCTCAATCCACCTCCACAAGACTTCACCACCAAGGACCTGCTAGAAACCCGAACCACTGGAACAAAAAATACAGTACCCAACCTGCGACAAAAAAAAACCATGTCTACTTACACCCAAGGGTGTAAGTAGGTTGTGATCCAATGCCCAGTAGGATACCACCACTAAGTGATTCCATGTGATAAACATTTAAAGACAAAAAGCCTGCAAGTTTTTCAAAAACATGAAAAGCTAGTTAAAATTTCTAAAAGATGCAACTTTGAATAAAAACACTTTTCAAGTGGGATATCATTAAGAATCAACAATTTTAAAAATAATGTCTACACTACTGAATTTTACAGCCAACTATACCATATGCCGACGGTAAGTACAAAGTAAATAATGAGCACAAGAAATAGGAAGTAACTCCTAGGCACTATCTAGCTGTGGGTCTCAGGTACCTCGTATCTCAGTGAGAGTAACCATCAAAAATTTCCATTCTCGTGCACGATCCACTAGTTGGGAACATACCCATAACCTAGTGGTCCCCAATAATCATCATCATAGTTTAGTTAGAGTTGTAAGCGTCAATCTTGCTAAGTGAAACTGAGGCCAAACCCCACGGATTCACTAGCATACTAGTACACGTCCACCCACCAAGATACCCAGGTTTTCCCCTTGTGCTCAAACAAGTTCAACAAGTCATGAAATATACATTGAACATGAAAATATCATTTCCACATCGCAAATTCACCAAACAGACCATATGTATACCACAGAAGTCACAAAAATCCATTTTTCATTCAAAATGATTTTGAAATCCGAATCACACCAAAATAGCCCACAACACGTTTCACATTTTTCAACACTTCCACAAAACCATTAAACAATTTTATAAAACAATTATAAGATATTTAAAATCATATAAAAGACCACACACATGTAATATAACATTTCTTTCATAATCAAAAATTCAATTTTTCACATCACAGTCACACAAAACACTCCACATCACTTTCACATCACTTTCACTCCTCAATATCTCCTTCACACAATTTAATAAAATATTTCTGGGATGATACATATCACATAACAACATTTTCCCAAATTAAATGGACCTTTTAAAAATATAATCCTACCAAAACAGTTTGCTGATATAGTTTCACCTATTACACAAGCCAATAAACCATTCCAAACTTTCATAAAACAATTATAAAGAGTATACCCAAACATTGCACATAAAATTCATTTCAAAAACCTCTTTTTAAGCCAAAAGCATAGCAAGACCCTACCAAAACAGAATTGGTAGCCCAATCAACATGTAATAATCAACTTTCAAATGTTATATAATCACCTTGAATAATGTCACAAAAGATACCCATGAGAACACACAAATCCATAAAACACTTTCAAGGAGTATAACAAGGTTATACAAATAAAACCATTAAAATACACCCCCTTTTTAGGCCCACATGGAACTATATCATTGACCAACCATAATTAGTAGCCCCTTTCAAAAACTAATAAACCACTTCTACATTTTACAAAACTACCACAAAAGATAACACATGAAATACATTTAAAAAAAATACACACTTCAAGAAAAAATGTAACTTTAAAAACAAATGCTTCACTATTGCTACCAAAAATGGTTTTCTCATAATTCACAGCACATAAGGAACATGTAAAATTATTTAATCAAGCAAACTAACTCATAATTAAATGGTTATCCACGGAATCACCTACTGAATGTGTCGAAACCCTCAAATATTGGGGCGAAACATCAACCGCATGACCGCCGCACCTCAAGGAAGTTAAAAGAAACCTAAAACCTCAATATTTCACCCAAAATACATTAATTTAGAACCTATGAACGAACCCTAACTTCTGGAATTTTTTATAATTCAAGAATTAGGGAAGAAACCCTAAGTAATTTGAAAGAGGAAAGAAATAGACTCACCTACTTGAAGTATCCTGAATTAATCACTCCAAAAACAATAGTTTCTGAAATTTAAAACAGCCAAAATTAAGGTATTCTTAGAACAAGATATAGGAGGTAATTTGGGAACTGTAATGGAGGGAAAAGAGTAAGAATTGAGAGAGTTAAGAAGGGATGAAGTTCCCTCTTCAATTCTGGCCGATTTGAGACACCCTATGAATATCATCCGTAATTCGCAATATCATAGAGCTCCAAGGAGGGGGGGAAGGCAATGGGAGCTCTCCTGGGTTTCTTAGGGTCTAGTGGGAGGTGTAATCACCGAACAAACGCAAATAGTGAAAGAGATATAAAAAATTTAAAAACTTATTTTTAATGCAGGAAATGGGCCTTCGGGCAGGCCCAATATCATAAATAAAAACCCATATCCACCATGATTATGAATCTATAAAGGCTCCAAATTTATATTTTGGTGTTAATAGGTCAGAGGAGACCATTTAGGAATTGTAATGAAGGAAAATTATTAAAAAATGAAAACGTTATAAAGGAAACAAAATTTATTTTTAAATCTGGAATTGGGCTCACATTTGGCCCAATTCATGAAAACTCATCTATTTATCCATAAAACCATCGGAAACCATTCAAAACAAAGAATGAAAGGAAAATAAATGAAATTTAACTTCAAAATAAGTCATGTATGTGACAATTCTCCCCAACATGAAAGCTTTCCGTCCCCGGAAAGCTACAGAAAGGCCAGATACGAAAGCCAAACCGAACTGATAAACCAAGATGTACTCCCTTTCCAGGTTTCGCCCCCAAAGGCCAAAACACCTCCATTGATCAATTAAGGAAGAAATAATTCAGAACAAAATCATAAACCACTTTCCTGAAACAATCAATCACATTCAGGCTTTATCCCAATGGAAAACTCCTCAAACACTATCAGAACAAGACTCAAGCAATCCACTCAAACGAACAACAACATCGAACAAGGTTACACATACCTTGCTAACTAAACCATTGGGAACTCTCCAATCTCAATGGTTACTCAAAGAAGATTTAGGTAGCTTGATAGATCCGAATGAGACTACCCACCACCAATCCTTGACCATGGATAAATCTAAGTTATTGGTACGGGGAAAAAAAATAGGCTCCCCACCATAAGAACCAACAATCTTAATCGACCAGCATGGGCCTGTACAGAAAGAACCCAAAATATAAAGTGTTGGGACGACCACATGGTTAGTCTGTATGGTTTGGGAAACCATGAACTAATAGTGGAGATTCTTCTATCTACATGGTTTTTTGGGGGGGGGGGGAATGGTCACTACTAACCAAGTGCGAACCGTGTGGTCAATCTGTCTAGCCAAACTTCATACCTTTCTCTAAAGACTCAATAGAAACCAAAGAGGGAGGGAATAACATTGTGTGATGACATGGGTACAAGACCCTACACCTATTTCCACCAAACAGGAACAACAGAAGAAATATGATGACACCATATGTTTAAACTCTTATTATCTTTCATATTGAGGATAGTACTTTGCACAAGGGTTTAAATGACACTGGGGTTTCCCCTGACTATGCGCCAGATTCTCTTCGGGACCTATGGCTGGAGCTCAAAATATTGAAGCATCTTCGGCATCGCAGTTAGGCTTTGGAAACCACCTGAATGAGAATTCTTCTTTCGTTGCAAACAACAACTACACCACAATCCCCCTGATAAGTTTTTTTCCAAGACATAACACATTCCAAATTCACATTACCCTAAATCGATATTTCACTGAAACAAGGGATTAGAAGATGTACACACATCACACCTTGTTTGTTCGGGTGAGAAACAATAGAATTAAAGAACACTTATACTCACCTTCCTCTAAAATGGAATTTTTTTTTATGTTTTTTTTTTCAAGGGAGACATTCTCCCAACATAATAGAGACTCTCAGATGATTGCCCAACTTTCACCTTCACATTCAATTGAGCACATGACATCACGAGGAATCACCGAACATGACCATTATGACTGATATAAACAACGAATAGAGAGGGAACTTGTACAACATCCCAAAACAACACACAATTCTAGAAAGTGGCCATAATATCCTGTCATGACCAGATTTCCCACACTAGTAGTTTAACATGAACTCCTTCTTCGAAGAGACTATGAAGGACTGAGAGTTCCTCTTAGACACTATCCAAATACTCATCCATGCTAACAACCCCTGAACACTTCCACCTTCGAAAAATTAGGAAACTTAAGAGGATAAGGTCACTTTCAACCATCCATAATCAATCTCCCACAACAAGAGGATACACAAAACCAATAAAGGAAAGGGTGTATACTCAATCTAAAAAGCTTAAGAAATAGATTCCTTATATTGATCAACTGTAGGATTTTCCAGTGGAGAAACAATCTGGGTTGCGCTTCAGTTATGAATTAACCTTTAATGGGGGCGTACCTTATCCAATGAGAGAACCCAAGGACCCAACCAATCTGGTCCATTGGTCAAAACAAGCCATAAACCAGCTCCAAACACATGAAGGGAACTATTGTAAAGACATCCCAAAACATTTTTCAAAAGAGACCACTAACCGTCCCTACAACACAGCTTACCGACCAAACACAAACCCAAAACACAGTTCAAACAGAAGGGGTTCTTGGAATCAAAACATCCCACAACATAAACATTTTAAAAAACCCATAATACAAACCATACAAAAATATTCATCAAGACATCATGTTTTTCATTAAAAGTAATTCTTTGAGAACAAACAGTTTAACAGTAAGCATATCCACCAATGGTACCCCATGGGCCTCACACATGCATGTTTTTGTGCCACACCAGACACCCTCCTCATATCCATCTCGGCACTCGTCCAATCGTGCCATCAACCATCAATCATCCCATATAACCCCATGCATGTGGTCTCTAATGGAAATACCAAAGGTTAAAACAAAAATTCTTCCCACTTTTCAAAACCAAAACTGTCAACCAACACATCCTTTTTTCTCATAACCGCTGACCATGAGATCAAAATCCCAACTCACATATTACAAAAATTTTCAGAAAGTCACAAACATTTAGAAAATAAATCACTTTCAAGATATTCACATCAATTTTAAAACATCTCATCCCATTAAAACACACTCTGATTGTTTAGAAAACTCTATTGGAAACACTTTTCAAAACCAACTTCAATATAGTTCCTGCATTCAAAGAGGTGTAAGAACACCATTTTACATTTCAAAACAATTCTGAAAATTAAGTTCTTCCATTTCAAAAACCAAACCATTCCCTCATTATTTGAAAATCATTTCACAAAAACATTACACTTCTTAAAACCAAAGTGCTAAGGTTTCAAAATATAAGCACAAAACAGTGTAAGAGGAAACTAGTTTCAGTGGGTGACTTGGAAATATGGTTGGAATCCATATTCCAATCACTTCACTATCACAGAGAGTGTTCTAGGGAATATCCTTGGCTCCACATGGCTTGCCAGGACTTGCGAGCTCACTAGGACCATTAACCCAACTCTTTTTTCATTTCCCTTAATCATCATCGAACCAAGAAAACCGAAGGACTTATATAAATCCCGACTTCTCTTGGAAACATGAATCCCATTATGAGGTGTGGTGATCAGGCACACTACCCATAAATAGAATTCCATGTCCCAACAATCCTAAATCCAGACTATCCTGACTCTTCCCCAAATAACATGACCCAAAGAGTTAACATGAACCTCCCTTTGATACCATTTTGTCACGAACCGAATCGATCGCCACCAAAAATGGAACCTAATCCAGCCCATGACAAGGCCTGAAGGGTGTTCCCGATCCCCACGGGCTGGAACTAGTGCCCGGGTATCATAAAATGAAAATTGGGAACGATTTACCCGAGTTTATAAACACAAAACAACAAAAGAATCCAATGAAACAAATCTGGATTTTCAAACCAAACAATCTTTTACAAAAATTCAGAACTGAATTACTTGGCTTAAAACAACTCAAAAGGTCTATACCAAAGGTACAAATCCAAATAAGGAAAGCCCAAGAACCCTCATGGCAAGGGGCACCGCCCTCAATCAACCTCCACAAGACTTCACCACCAAGGACCTGCTAGAAACCCGAACCACTGGAACAAAAAAAACTGTACCCAACCTGCGACAACAAAAAAACCATGTCTACTTACACCCAAGGGTGTAAGTAGGGTGTGAGCCAATGCCCAGTAGGATACCACCACTAAGAGATTCCATGTGATAAACATTTAAAGACAAAAAGCATGCAAGTTTTTCAAAAACATGAAAAGCTAGTTAAAATTTCTAAAAGATGAAACTTTGAATAAAAACAGTTTTCAAGTGGGCTATCATTAAGAATCAACACTTTTAAAAATAATGTCAACACTACTGAATTTTCCAGCAAACTATACCGTATGCCGACGGTAATTACAAAGTAAATAATGAGCACAAGAAATAGGAAGTAACCATAGGCACTAGCTAGCTGTGGGTCTCAGGTACCTCGTATCTCGGTGAGAGTAACCATCAAAAATATCCATTATCGTGCATGAGCCACTAGTAGGGAACATACCCATAACCTAGTGGTCCCCAATAATCATCATCATAGTTTATTTAGAGTTGTAAGCGTCAATCTTGCTAAGTGAAACTGAGGCCAAACCCCACAGATTCACTAGCATACTAGTACACGTCCACCCACCTAGATACCCAGGTTTTCCCCTTGTGCTCAAACAAGTTCAAAAAGTCAAGAAATATACATTGAACATGAAAATATCATTTCCACATCACAAATTTACCAAACAGACCATATGTATACCACACAAGTCACAAAAATCCATTTTTCATTCAAAATGATTTTGAAATCCAAATCACACCAAAATAGCCCACAACACGTTTCACATTTCTTCAACACTTCCAAAAAACCATTAAACAATTTTATAAAAAAATTATAAGATATTTAAACTCATATAGAAGCCCACACACATGTAATATAACACTTCTTTCATAATCAAAAATTTAATTTTTCACATCACACTCACACAAAACACTCCACATCACTTTCACATCACTTTCACTCCTCAATATCTCCTTCAAAAAATTTAATAAAATATTTCCAGGATGATACATATCACATAACAACATTTTCACAAATGAAATGGACCTTTTAAAAATATAATCCTACCAAAACAGTTTGCTGATATAGTTTCACCTATTACACAAGCCAATAAACCATTCAAAACTTTCATAAAACAATTATAAAGAGTATACCCAAACATTGCACATAAAATTCATTTCAAAAACCTCTTTTTAAGCCAAAAGCACACCAATACCCTACCAAAACAGAATTTGTAGCCCAATAAACATGTAATAATCCACTTTCAAATGTTATATAATCACCTTGAATAATATCACAAAAGATACCCATGAGAACACACAAATCCATAAAACACTTTCAAGGAGTATAACAAGGTTATACACATAAAACCATTAAAATACACCCCCTTTTTAGGCCCACATGGAACTATATCATTGACCAACCATAATTGGTAGTCCCTTTCAACAACTAATTAACCACTTCTACATTTTACAAAACTACCACAAAAGATAACACATGAAATACATTTAAAAAAAATACACACTTCAAGAAAAAATGTAACTTTAAAAACAAATGCTTCACTATTGCTACCAAAAATGGTTTTCTCATAATGCACAACTCATAAGGAACATGTAAAATTATTTAATCCAGCAAACTAACTCATAATTAAATGGTTATCCACGGAATCACCTACTGAATGTGTCGAAACCCTCAAATATTGGGGCGAAACATCAACCGCATGACCGCCGCACCTCAAGGAAGTTAAAAGAAACCTAAAACCTCAATATTTCACCCCAAATACATTAAATTAGAACCTATTCACGAACCCTAACTTCGGGAATTTTTTATAATTCAAGAATTAGGGAAGAAACCCTAAGCAATTTGAAAGAGGAAAGAAATAGACTCACCTACTTGAAGTATCCTGAATTAATCACTCCAAAAACAATAGTTTCTGAAATTGAAAACAGCCAAAATTCAGGTATTCTTCGAAAAAGATATAGGAGGTAATTTGGGAACTGGAATGGAGGTAAAAGAGTAAGAATTGAGAGAGTTAAGAAGGGATGAATTTACCTCTTCAATTCTGGCCGATTTGAGACACCCTATGAAGATCATCCCTAATTCGCAATATCAGAGAGCTCCAAGGAGGGGGGGAAGGCAATGGGAGCGCGCTGGGGTTTCTTAGAGTCGATTGGGAGGTGTCATCACCGAAAAAACGCAAATAGTGAAAGATTATAAAAAAATTTAAAAATTATTTTTAATGCAGGATATGGGCCTTCAGGCAGGCCCAATATCTTAAATAAAAACCCATATCCACCATGATTATGAATTTATAAAGGCTCCAAATTTATATTTTGGTGTTAATAGGTCAGAGGAGACCATTTAGGAATTGGAATGAAGGAAAAATATTAAAAAATGAAAACGTTATAAAGGAAACAAAATTTATTTTTAAATCTGGAATTGGGCTCACATTTGGCCCAATTCATGAAAACTCATCTATTTATCCATAAAACCTTTGGAAACCATTAAAAACAAAGAATGAATGGAAAATAAATGAAATTTAACTTCAAAATAAGTCATGTATGTGACATTTCTCATGACGATATGGTTCATTACTATTATAGAGGCAACAAAATATTTTTGAAAAATAAAAGAAACTGGGAAAATTGTTAACTGTACAATGGCTAGTAATTAGTAACCTAAATTTAGTGGAAATAATTCATTGAAAGGAACAACAGTTTCATTAAAAATGAGCATAGAACATGTTAAGAATATCTACATAATCTGTTAATAGTATAGACTATAGAGTAAAGGAAAATTAAGAAACAATGTTAAAAATAACTGAATAATGCTTGATTATCACATACCATGCAATTAAATCATTCTTTTGGTTTCATAAATCAGCAAACCCAGCTACTGGTGGGTTATAACCAATTCATAATAGAAGAACCATCCCAATTAAGTATGAAATAAAATTTTTGTACAATATTGATATGAAAATAAAAGCTAATGTCACTGCCACTCCTGGTTTTCCATCCTTCTGTAAACCTGTGCCAGATCTCCTGCCAAACTGCAGTCCCATGGTGTTGTGTCCTGGAGCCGCTTGACCCATGTGGGGAGCTAAAATTTCCAACAATAAAATTAAAATTAAAACAAAATCAGTTTGTTTGGGTGCCTGTATGTCATGCTAATGAGATGAATCCATACCAGCAGGCGACCAGGAACCGGTACTCATGGCTTTGGGGGCCTGAGAATTGGGTACAATACCAAGTGGAGACCCTGAAATTCATGCTCATAAGAACCCCATAGAAAGATGAATGGCCTATTATCAAGTACTTATCATTTAAATATATTAAAGTACCATAATAGGTGGAGATGTTGGCCGAAGTGTTTTAGGCCTAACCCCTTACAGTACAAGGCATTAAATGAGAATACTTTCCCCAGGTTAAAACAAATAGAATTGAGTACAAGAAATAAAGCGACCCAAGAGAGTGTAGTATAATCAAATAACATAGTACCAATCATTTTACCACCAAACATAGGGCATAACATACATATAAAAAGAATGAATTAAAAGTTTCACTCAAAGATAACATATTGATTTAAAAGGGAAGATACACCACTGGAATTTTCTTCATCTTCTCAATGAATTCCTTCTGCATTTATAAATCGTTCTTTGAATTTTTAAATTCATCAATAGATAGATTTCTATTCGTGCTAACAGCTGAATATGGCCCTTCTATAGTAGATTTTCTAGGAACTTCATGAGATATGGTAATACTATCTCCCATATTTTCATATGTGGTGCAAATTGAAGATACCTTGGTAGGAAGAGGGTGATTATGGGACAAGGTGGTATTAGAACCATCCCTTGATAGAAAAACTGTTGGTTCTAGAGCACCCCCTACATACAGAAATAGTAAAATATATAAATCAGAAAAAAATAAAAATCCTTGAATCTACACATTCCATAAAATGTGGAATTTCCACATTTCAGTATACCATTTTCATAGAGAAGGATGAGTAGGATGGAGTAGATGTTCACTGCTCATCTATTCTTCCAAAGAATGTCAACTAAACCTGCAGGGTGAAAATCACTACATCAATATGATTATATATGGATGGGAAATTTATGAATCTGAATATAACAGAACACAATTAAGAGAATATTTCAGTAAGATGTCATGCTACAAAAAGATGAACACTCTCACATACCTTTTAATATAACCTTCTTTATTTCCATGCAGATACACCAACAACCGACCATTAAAATGAACTCTCTTATATACCTTTCAAAGTTGTTACTGTTGGACCCTTGAAAACAACAGTTAACACACTGGGGGCCCCACTGCTTCTAATATGGGAGACCTGTGAACCCACCAAAGCCATTCCAAATCCCCTGTGACATTTATAATTCAACAAGGAAGTGTGCAAATGAATCTTGATGACCACTTTTGCACTTATTCCATCTGGAATAGCTGCAGAATTTTCTCAGACTTCATCACAATAGAAGTTAGAATAAATTATAATTGAAAATAAATGAAAATTTGTTATCAATATGGACAAATAAAAAACATAAACTATCATACAATTAAAATATGAACAATTAACAAAAACAATGAAACATGCAGTTTTAAATATAAAAAAAAACAGAATATATCTTGTTTTGAAATAAAGGAAACAGAACAGAAAGTTTACATTTCCAAAATAAGGGTGAAAACTGTAAAAGAAACTAATGTTTTTTAAGAGAAGATGGTGTGCCATTTGGAGCTAGACCCCATTAATCATTTCTTGTTTGTTATCAACTTCCAGTAGAGTATTGCTTTGTTACTACAGTGGACCTACACTTCTAGATGTTAGATGAAAGTAAAATAATTCCCTATAATAGTTAAAATAACAAAAGAACTAATCTAGTGGGATCAGAAATATTAATAATGTTTTTGTGCATGGCTTATTTGACTCATGAAGTTAGCTTTTCCACATTTTTTATATACCTTGCATCAGATTTTAGCATCAGTTTCTCTACCAATTTCACATCATCAGATATTGATATAGAGAAGTAAAACAATTCATGAGCCACCAGTCAAAGAAAAAACCTATTCCACTACTCTAAAAAACAATTCGATACTGAAATAATCACCCCCACACCAAAGAAAAAATAAACTCTCTTTGAACATGATCAGTTCACAAGAAACATGTTTGATTACAATAAACATTTTATAATTTCATCCATATTCAAGATATTGCAAAATGTTAAACATATATTTTATATAATAATATAATTTCATATTAGAGAACACTGTATAAATCAATGGTTAATCATGGATAGAAGATTATAAAATAAGAATTTATCAGTTAATAAAACCAGAGCAAATTAATCCGAGAACATGAAACTATCCGAAATGATTTTTTGTGTCCATCCTTTTTACATATTTGGAAGTTAAAATAAAGAAATGTCCTTACTGATGGTTTTAAGTGAAGAAAGATTCAATTAATTCATAATTGAAACAAAAATCAAGCATTTAGGGATGCATGCTCACAGTTCAAGAGGAAAGTTGTCCTTTCAGAGCTCTAAATAATACTGAAGGCAACCTTAGCCAGTCTTGTTCATTCGTCAACTCGTTCTTATCCGAGAACATCCTTATGTCAGTGTACTGGAAACCTATACCTTCATGAAGAAATGAAGGTCCTTGATCATTGGCTTCACTGAGAAAAAGATCCAATTAATTCACAATTGAAAGTAAAAAGTTATGCATTCAGAGATGCATGCTCACAGTTCAAGAGGAAATTTGTCCTTGCTAGAGAACACAAGACTCAATAAGTTTATAGGCGGTTATACTTCTATTTCTATCATAAATAAAGATCAAATAATATATGATGGAAATGAATGTGGGAAAATGAAAAGTTAAAAGCTACAGTTACAGGCAGAAAGTTACAGAAATTCAACTTATTTTAAGAAAACATAATCTTGGATTGCATCTAATGATACCCAATTGTATTCTCAACAGTCTCAGAAATTAAGATGAAATAATAATTGTCTTCTTTTCCACCTACACCTACATAAATAAACATTAATGAGAGTATATATATCGATCATTAAACACAAGTCTTAGAAATGAGGCTCATAGAATCTGTTGAAAACATTTCACTGCATAGAAATGGTGCAACCAAAACCATCTTGTAAATAATGATGATACGCATGGCAGTACATGTATCCCAGAATCAATACATAAAAAAAATTTAAGATCCCTAGATGAAATAGGAAAAAGAATTTTCTACGTGTAATGAATATCTCATCAAATGTTATAGATTGAGAATTCAAAGCATGGAAAACATAATATCTCTAGGGATTCTCATAACAGTCCATTGTTAGCCGCACACAAGAAATAAGAACAGAAAGAAAATAACTATTGATGATAACATTAACTGTCAAAAGCATAAGAAAAATCCATCACAAAGATCAAGATAATGCAAAGGGTTATTTATAGAATACCCAGAAAAATAAATGGAAAGAGACAAATATTCTACATAATGGGTATAGATAATGGATGTACTGGATATGATATATAAAAATGTGTGACATTTTATTGGTACAAGTAAATAATAAAGTAAATCATTATTGAATTATAATAAAGAATAAGATAATAAAACAGAACAAAATTATCCACTGATACCTAAAAATGAAAACTCATTTCTGCTCACATTCTTCAATATGTCTTCCAAATTGATGGGAAACAGAAAAAAATGTGCTCTTTTGAGAATTCTAGATGATTATTCTTAATATCACTGGATGATTGAAAGTAAAGGTAGACCGAATTACCAAAACTGAAATTAATCAGTGATTTTGAAGTCAAGGTATGATTAAAATAGTATAAACTACCGAAAAACCTGTGTTGAACACAACAACAACACAACATGGTTGGTTCTTATGAACAGAAATGTCCCTGGAAGACACGACATACCCACAAAAATAAGTACAAATGCCCAGATTTGAAGAATTGGGATATCCTACCTATGATACTGAATCCTAACAAATAGGGAATTAGAGTCAGCCAGAGGTTTGACATGGATCCATAGGACTACTGGAGATAGGTCCATTCCCTTTTTTTCCTACTACAAACCAAAAACCACAGTCCAATAATGTGTCAAAAACATGTTGATTTTCAATGAACAGATGACCAATGTTAAAAATTGTCGATGAATATCATATCATTGCCAACAATTTAGTGAAACATAAAAGTGATTGTCTTGGATTTTCAGGTTGGATTCAGTCACATCCATGCACAGTTGACCATAAATTTTCCATGTAATTAACATATCTCCGTACATAAACTATTATTCAGTAGTTACAATTGAAATTTTATTTGGAAACAAATTAATCAAAATAGAAAACATGATTGGTATATGAACTAAACAGACTGAAATAGAACAAATGTTCTGTTATCTATATATAAGAACTTCATTAATATGAAAATATGTATCATTGCAACTGTTTATAAAAAATAGAAATATATTTTCAATAGAAAAGGAAAACAAAAAATAGAAAGCATCTTTTATTATAATTAAAACTTCAAAAATAATAACTCACACTTAATCAAAAGAGAATTAATAATGTCTGGAATTACCTTTTTGGTGGTGTTAAATATTTTGGTAAAAACCTGTGGTTGTGTCAAGAAAGGAATAGTTTACAGATATCCAGGCGGCTAAGACTTCATATACTACAATTGAGTATTCATCTTAATGAACTGTAAGTTAGAGAATGAAGAAAATGCACATAACGACATACCAATTATTGAATAAATAGTGTTTTGGGAAAAAATATAAAATTCCCAAACACTACCCACCAAGAACATGTAAGAATAACCTATGATTTTCCCCAGATTATAACCCAAAATAAAGAAAACATAAATACATATGAAGCTGGTTTCTTTGTTTCATTTATTAACCCGGAAAAGAAGCCGTTTTTGTTCTGAGGCTCCCGTACAAGTAATATTTTAATGGTTTCATAGGAGACCATCATACATTACTGTTTAAAATCTTCCATCTAAGGAATATGTTAGTGAACAACAAGGAAGTAGAAAAAAATACTCTTGAAGATAGAGAATTACAGAATTACAGAATTGATTAATTTGAAAAAAGAAATATGAAATCCACAAACTACATATGCAACATCTAACTCAGTAAGTGAACTCCCGATTTTCATATAACATTCAGAAAACATACCAATCTGTTGAAGAGTGAAGTTATCCTTTCTGAGATCCAAATAAAACTGAAGGCAACATTTTCCAGTGTTGTTCTTTATTGAGCTCGATCTTATCCAAGAACATATCTATGTCAGCATCCTAGTAACCTATACCTGCATGAAAAAAATGTGGGAAATTTATAATTCATTTAGTTCGTATGCTTTTAGTGCATAAATAAAACACGATGCAGTCAATAGGTAAAAAAATTACCTGTATTAATATGATCACATGAGCACGCATATAAATTATTAAAACCTGGAAACAAAAAGATGATAATAGTCTCTAGTACACAAGTGATTGAAATGAAACATACCTAAAATGGGTGTATGGAGTTATAAGTAACCAGGGGAACCAATGCTTGATGAAGAAGATTGCAATGAAACATACCTGAAACAAAAAATAACTTTACACAGATTATAAACATAGATTCTTACAACCCAAATTGGTTTCATAACTATGGAAATATGAATGTAAATATGTGAATATGAATCAGAAAATTAGACAGTTAGACATACCAGATGTTTCTCGCAGAATCAATAATTGTTATCGTGAAGCAGTGACGTGGGATTGGGTTTTAAGGAATTGATGTTTTGATGCAGGGATGATGTCTCAGGCTCAGGCAGTGGTTCCATTAATTCTTGGAGGCGAAGGCGGAGCAGGTGTAGTTGAAGAAACAGTTGGCAGAGGCGATGGAACCAAGGAGCGACAGAGGAAAAAGTTTTTATAAGACATGATTCACAGAAACATATAAAGACATGATTCACTACAACAACATATAAATCATAACACAATCAAACATTTTTGAAGGAATAGATAGATATAATGGCGATGAAAAGTGTACTTGACATGGGGACAAAAGGGCTCCTCAGAACCATAACTTGGTGAGCAGCGCATCGATGCAAAGAAGATAAACGTGAAATAGAATGAGAAGTAATTGCGAGCCGGAGGTGGGTGTAGCAGCAGAAAAAATGAATACCATATATACATGGGAAAATAATAATGATATTGAGGTGAATTTGAAGTGCGTCTAGTTTTAGACAATGTAGAAGAATGATTACCTTATCAATAGATGCGGTCGCTGGATTGCAGGAGTAGAAGCAGGATCTGGATGGGTACCCATATCGGGAACCCTAGGGATACTGATAAGATAGGTGCAATGCGAGTGGACGCGGGAGGAAGAACCTGGAAGCGAGGAACCGTAATGTCGGAGATGGGTCGTTGTGATGTGTTGGTCGGATTCGAAGCAGGATCGGGATGGGTAACCATATTGGGAACCCTGGGCATACTGAGAGGATAGGTGTAGTGCGAGTGAACGTAGGAGGAAGAAGCTGGAAGCGAGGATGGGAAGCCTCGAGATACTGAGAGGATAGGTGCATCGCGAGTGGACTTGGGCGGAAGAATCCGGAAGCGAGGAACCCTAATGTTGAAGATGAATCGTAGTGATTCGTCGGTGGGAGTCGATTTGTGATGGGTATTGTGGGGGTTCAACTGGATTGTGGAGGGTAATTTGGTAAATGGATTGGCAATGTGGGTGACGTGGTGAAATGTGGAGGTGACACGTAGGCATAGAGACACCCAGGTTTAGTAGATATGGTGGATTTATTCTATCATGTTGGTTACCATATCACATCATTCACACCAAAACATCCCAGACTTATTTAGTGATTAAATCAGCAAGAAATCCAGGACTACTTTCTAGATTTTAATTCCCTTCCAGAATGAGGGTATGGACTTAAAAGCCTCATTTGGGCCCCTTGTTTTTAGATTTGGGCCAGGAATGTTTTATTCATGACTCCTTTAAATTTTATCACAATTTTTGAGGATAATGAATGAATTTTCACTTTTATATTGAGCCCATTAATTCAATTTTCTTGGATGGTCCAATTTTTTTACAGATTTTATGGGCCTTGTTGTGTTGTACATATGACCCTTCACATGGAATAATTGGCCAATGATTCCTTCAAATGATATTTTATAAATTAAATAATGAATCTAAAAAATAAGAATCCCACAATTGAGATATTTAGGTTGATAAATATTTATAAACTAGTAATCTGACTTGAATCTAGATGAATTCAAAAAGTTCTCACAAATTACAATTAATATTTAAACATTAGTATTTCACACAAATTATGCACATTTCATATAAAATAAGTAAAAGGAGTATAGAAAAAGTTATTAAACTATTAATAACATCAATAATACATATATCATACCATGAATCATATCATCAATATCCTATTAATATACATCCACAACCTACAACTAACCATAACCTCATCGACTATCCCTTTGAAATAGAAAGAAGAAACATTGTTGTGGTTGTGGTTGGTTATAACATTATCTTTCAATGAAAATCATCCTCTTATGGGTTTTCTAGACCATCTATCTACTCTTCCTCCATGGGGCTTCCCTAACTGTGTTCAAGAGATCACAAGTAATGAAACATCCTTTTTCAAAATATTTTTCCATTTTCCTCTCACCATATGAATCTCATATGGTAGGGAATTTTGGACAAATTAAAACATTCCCATCACTATAATAACATCAATAATATCTTGTTTGTCTAGATCCTCTGTGTAAACCATGAACTCCAAATACATGTTCCTTTTTCTAAGTGTAAGTATTCATCATATTCCAGGACCGTTTTGACTAACACCTTTGATATTATATAAAAAGAAAAGTCCCATAATAAATAATGTCATATCTATAAATACAAATTGTAATACCGCGTCCCCAGTTACCCAGAGTAGGTGCATTAATACATAACATTGGCATGATCACAAGAAAGATCAAATCTCGAAAGACAGATTGGTTTAGTAGCCTTGGAAACAGTAGATATATTCATAAGTCTTACATTACATCATAAAAATGAAAACTACAACAACATATTTTCTTCATAGTCCACACTCATATCCCCACATACTATCCCTATAGGTCATTCATAAATTACTTCTTCACATCCTGGGAAAATAAAACATTGAAAGGGGTGAGCTCAAATTCCCAGTAAGGATAACATATAGCAGAAACTTTCATAAATAAGAATAAACATTTAAGGTAATTTATAAATAAAAAAAAGCCTTTTAAACTTGAACTTCAACATAGTATGGAAAAAATAAAATGAAATAATTACATTTACTTATTCACATGGATATTCTACTAATCGAATAATCACATGCAATATCAATAACCACTTTCATAATGATGGAATTCATAATGCCAGATTATCATAACCACATAGCCAAGACCTCGTACCAAGACTAAAAATAAGATTTTTCCAAGGCCTTGTGCCAAGACACTTGTTTGTCTCATGAGAACTACCGTTGCGTCGAGGAGCTATAGCGGGCTCCATCCATCACATATTAAGTCCAATTCATTCCCATATGAAAAGGTTTAAACATAACATAAACATTTGTATTAAAACTAGCATACGAAATATCAATACTTTCACCATAAACCATGAAGGGTATAAAAATAACATATCCATAGTCAAACATATCACAAAACATTAAATACAATATGAAAGTTTTGTTTCATAATAAATCAGCTTCAAATAAGCTTAAAATCCATTAAAGGATGTTGACATAGATGAAATCAAAACTCTTTTTAGAGAAAAAACTATTTTTATTTTGAAATAATTTCTGTGTCATATAAAATAAAAGATTTTCTTTGAAAATATTATTATAAGCTTGTAAGGGATGCTTTGACAATTTTATAACGGCAGAAAATAGCTGCACTCGCCATATAAGTTAAAAAAACATTTTTACCTTAATTCTATCGAAAAGGTTAAAAATCACATTGTTTGGAAAATGATGGAAATATTCTTTTATAAACCTCTTATAAAAATTCAAAAAAGGGTATAAATGACTTTAAACCATATTATAGTAAATATTAATTTTTTTTTAAATACAATTTTAAGAAACATGGATGTGGATGATAAAGAAATCCCAGTAGATTATTATGTATAAACAACCTCGGATAATGAAGAGATTGGAAAATAAACCCTTACCTTGAACTTTTCCTTGGTTGGGGAAGGTTAACCTCCTGTATAATGGTGAAATAATTGTTGTTAAATTATACAAGAATCATATATATTAATATTATATCATATATGATCTTTTAACATTGATTTGTTAATAATATCTTAGTATTATCGTTGTTTCAGGTGTTAACTTACTCGTTTTCTTTTATATGTTTTGTTACGTAAGCCGTGTTTTTCATGGATAGGTTGTATATTATTTATATCCAGAATGATATCATGTCCTTACACATTATTTTTAAATAATCAAATGATAATTATACTTGAATGGATACGATGGAGAATGAATCTCATCGCGTTCATGGAGACGGTAGTCTGTATGTACGCACGAGTGACAATATCTTTCTATTGATATTAAAATAATATTTAATTGAATGGTATATAAAATATAAAGAATAATTATCATTTTATATTTATTATTTACATGAATTACACATCATTATTATACCCATCCAAATAATAATTTATTGAATAACAATTACACCACGACGTGGAGACGGTAAGCCGTACGTACACACGTATGGTGACATGTCATTAAAAGGATTGATAGAATACTGAAAATGGTTGTACCATATTTATAATAACATTACAGTATATAGGAGATACTGTATTCATTATTTTAGAATGGGAATAACAAATAATGAAGAAGTTGAAGAAGAAATGAATTTGAAAAAGGGTGGTGAAAACATTACCTTTTCTTCGGGTTCTTCCTTTTTATTTGATCAAAAGGGCTCCTTAAGTTGACTTTATTACTAAAGAAAGTCATATAAGATGAATTGAGTGAAGTTGAGAGAGTATTTGGGAAGAGTTTGGCTGAACCAAAAGGCTTTGAAGGTGTGTATTAATGAGAAGGTGGAGTGCCCTTTTATAAGAGGGGTGAGGGGCACCTTTGGAAAAGCTAGAAATATTATTTTATAATAAATTCATATTCAGTTTCTAATTTCTCAAAAGTGGATTATTTAATGGTTAAGGTGGGTATGGGTCTAAAACCACTCAACCAATAGAATTAAGACAGGTTTGGGTTACTATATTAACCTTATCATTAAGTATTAACTCTTAGTTAATTAGTTTCAATTTTACAATGTCTCTTTGTATTTTTATATTATATGGTTAATAAACATACTATATACATCCAAGAGACCCCCCAAGTGGTCCGTTAATGATACAAATATCATTATATAAGTCTCTTGGCCAATATATAGATTTTTAGCAATTTAATATCAATTAATAATATAATGTTTTTTTAAAAAACTCTTTTATGTCAATTTTGACACTATTCAATAATTGATTTTTGTGAAAATCATAACAGAATGATTACTTAGAATAAAGTTACTTAAGTCAATCATAACATGTCATATTAAACTATAAAATTATTTTAATTCATAAAAAGTCTCATATTATATTTATTTGGGTATTTATAATATCAATTATTCTAATTTTTCATTAATTAGGTAATTACTGCATCATCATTGTGTCATAAATAAATTAAAATATTTAATGTCTAAAAATTATAAATAAAATATCATTATTCATGAAATAATTTTATATTTCTAATGAATATTTAAAATCAAATTTATATTATGTATAACCCTATATTAAAAATGTTTTAGTAAATATACATTGATTTTAACTCTTTTAAATCTTCTTTGAATTAAATAATAATAAATGTCCTAATCTAATCCAAGTGGACCTAAATGATAATATTTTATTCCTAAGGTTGTTTTTGGTCGATATACACTTATCCAATATAATTAGGACACGTGTTAGGGTAATATTAATATCATTTTTACCCTTAATTACCCTATTTACGTTTAACCGTGGTAAATAAAAGTAAAAAGTTAATATTTACCAAAAATCATTTACATCTCATTGAACCACTTTTTTACTTCTTTATATTAACCTTGTCTCTTGGATTTTCGAAATTCCATTCACAGAAGTGGTAAAATTATGTTTTATGAAAAATTCAGTTTTTAACTACCACTTAGTGGTTTCACTATTCATCAAAAATTGAAGTTTTTCAGAACAATGCCAAAATTTCACCCTAATCTATAATTGATATTCTGAATTCAAAAGTGATGTCTATTTTAAAAAATTCAAAACATATAAGTTTCATTAATTAATTTTATAATTAATTCCTGCTGTTACAACAAATAGCGTGTTTTTAAGAAACAATATATATCAAAAGATTGACAATTGTTTATGTCCAATTTCAAAGTGAAATTAATTCTAATGAACACCGTTGGATAAAACGGTAAAAATATATTTTAATTATACTTTAAAACTAGTAAATAATATAATTTATCACTATAAATTATTTTGATTAAAAAGTTGTTTTTAAGTATTTTTCACTATTCATAAAAATTGGAAGTTCTCAGAAAAATACCAAAAATTCAACTTAGGATAATTTCAATATTCTGAATCCAATAATGAAGTCCATTTTGAAATATAAAATATATATAATTTCAAAAAGTAGGTATTACTATTCATGACGGCTAGTTTGATTGGTTGTGGTGTGTTAGCACTCGATGTTGCGTACAACACACGCTATCACATTATTCAAAGAGAAGTGTACCGTAGAAGCTTGGGGTGTTACATTCTCCACTCCTTGAAATAATTTTGTTCTCAAAATTTATATAATACTACTGCATGAAAAGACTCGGGTGGTTCTTCATCATAAGTTCCTCGGGTTCCCATGTTGTATCTTCCATCTTATGGTTTCTCCAAAAGACTTTTACCAGACGAGTCGTCTGGTTTCTCAGTACTTGTTCTCTCGTATAAAGAATCCTGATGGGCTCTTCACAATAAGACAAATCGGGTTCCATTTCTAATTCCTCATTGGTGAGTACAAGCGTTGGGTTAGGCATGTTTTTCCTCAATAGAGATACGTGGAACACACCGTGAACTTTGGAGAGACTTGGCGGCATTGCCAATCGGTAAGCTACAACCCATATTCATTCTAGAATTTCAAAAGGTCCGATGTACCTGGGACTCAATTTACCTTTCTTAGCAAAACGTATGACTCCCTTCCATGAAGATACCTTCAGGAAAACATGATCACCAACTTGAAATTCCAAATCCTTCCTTCGATTATCGGCATAGCTCTTCTGTCTACTTTGAGCTGCTTTGATGTGATATTGGATTACCTTCACCTTTTCCATCGTTTCTTCCACCAGTTCTGGACCTACAAGTTTTCTTTCACCAACGTCATCCCAACAGGTTGGTGTGCAACATCTCTTTCCGTATAACACTTCATATGGTGCCATCTGAATACTTGAATGGAAGTTATTGTTATAGGAAAATTGTACAAAAGGTAAATACTGATCCCACATACCCTGAAAGTCAAGTGAACAAGATCTAAACATGTCTTATAAGGTTTGAATAGCTCGTTATGATTGTCCGTCTGTCTAAGGGTGGTAGGCGGTGCTCAAAGGAAGTTCAGTATCCAAAGATTTCTGAAGACTCTTCCAGAATGTTGAAGTAAAACGGGGATCATGATCTGAAAGAATTGATAGGGGTACTCCATGAAGTCTCACAACTTCATGAATATATAGTCTTACTAGACATTCCAGTGGTATATCTTCTCTTATAGTATGAAAATGTGCTGACTTGGTAAGACAATCAACGATAACGCATATTGCATCGTTCCTTCTAGGAGTCTTTGGTAGCCCCATGAAAAATTCCATCGTAATATTGTCCCATTTCCACTTCAGTATGGGAAGAGGTTGCATGACTCCTCCAGGCTGTTGCCTTCCAGCTTTCACTTGTTGACAAACCATACATCTTGACACAAAATCAGCAATCTCCCTCTTCATGTTGTCCCACAAAAAATGTTCCTTCAAATCTCTATACATTTTGGTGCTCCCAGGGTGTATAGAGAAATTGGAACTATGAGCATCATCCAGAAATTCCCTTTTTAGATCAGGTATATCGGGAACACAAAGTATCTTCCCAAATTTCAAAATTCCTTCTTCATACACAAAGTCTCTCAATCTACCATCATTCACAGCTTTAATCTTCTTTTGAAATTCTTCATCATCGGTCTGAGAACTCTTAATCCTTTCTTGTAAAGATGGTTTGGAAACCATTTGAAAAAGCATTGATGTTTCACCATCCCGGGTTATTCCCATGTCCATCCTCACTAGATCCATGAAAATTGGATCCCTTTCAATTCTCATATTGTTCAAAACTCCATGATCTTTTCCGCTCAAAACATCTGCCACCTTGTTTTCTTTCCCTGGGTGGTAGTGTATCGTACAATCATAATCCTTGAGTAATTCAAGCCATATCCTTTTCCTCATGTTGAGTTCTTTTTGTGAGAAAATATACTTCAAACTCTTGGGATCAGTATAAATCTCACATTTTCACCATAGAGGTAGTTCCTCTATATCTTCAAAGCAAAGATCATAGCTGCTAACTCGAGATCATGAGTAGGATAGTTTTGCTCATGAATTTTCAACTGTCGTGATGCATAGGCAATAACCCTATCATTCTGAATAAGGACACAACCAAGTCATTTCTTTGAAGGATCACTATAAATAACAAACCCATCATTCCTCGATGGTAGAGTCAATATAGGATCATTGAATAATCATCACTTCAGTAATTCGAAACATTCTTCACACTCTTTTTTCCAAACAAATTTAACCCCTTTACGTGTGAGCTTCGTTAATGGGTTAGCTAATCGGGCAAAATTCTGGATGAAACGTCGATAATAACCTACTAAACCAATAAAACTACGTACCTCAGTTATTTTCGTAGGTGCTGGCCATTCTTGGATTGCCTTGGTTTTAGAAGGATCAATAGAGATTCTATCTTTAGAGACAATATGGCCAAGAAAAGAAATCTCCTGAAGCCAAAATTCATACTTGGTAAACTTCCCATATAATTCATGTCTTCTCAGAGTCTTCATGATAATGCACAAGTGACTTTCATGATATTTGTAGCTTTTGGAGTATACCAAGATATCATCAATAAATACCACAAAATATTCATCGAGATATTCCTTGAAAACTCTATTCATCAGATCAATGAATACAGAGGGTGCATTAGTCAATCCAAAAGGCATTACTGTAAACTCATAATGCCCGTACCTGGTTCGAAATACTGTATTTGGAATGTCTTCCTTCTTCACACACAACTGATGGTATCTAGATCGAAGGTCAATCTTTGAAAAGTAATGATCTCCATGCAGTTGGTTAAATAAATCATCAATGCGAGGTAGGGGACGCTTGTTCTTTATTGTTATAGCATTGATCTCCCTGTAGTCGATACACAACCTCATAGATCCATCTTTCTTTTTAACAAAAAGAACAGGGGCTCCCCATGGAGAAACACTAGGGCGAATAGATCCTTTATTACTCAATTCCTCTAGTTGTTTCTTTAGTTTGACTAATTCTACAGTGGCCATTCTATAAGGGGTCTTCGATATAGGCGTTGATCCAGGAATTAAATCAATGGAAAACTCAACTTCTTGTTCTAGAGGATGTCCATGTAAATCTTCCAGAAATACATCTACAAATTCTTTCACAACACGTACATCCTCTATTTGAACATTCTTTTCCTCACCCACAGTCATTTCTTTCTCTTCCTCCCAAATGATTGAATTTAGTTGAGCTACTGGGGTTGGATCTAGATAAGAATTAAGTGGTGATGATTCTGCTCTAAAGATAAGGTGTTCCTTATCATCATTATCAAAAATTATAACCTCCTTCTTCTTACAATAAATCTTCACATCATACTCCAAAAGCCAATCCATACTGAGGATTATATAAAACTCAATCATAGGTATGATGATGCGATCAGCAGATAAAGAACATTTGTGTGCTCTAATGAGGACTGATTCACAAAACTTTGTTGCAATGATACTTACCTTAGGAGTTTTAACTAACAACTCCCTTGTTAAATCAAATTGAAAATATCTAATTTTCTTAGCAAACTAGGAAGATATGAAATAATGCGATGATCCAGAATTAAATAATGCATTTTCTAAACTTGAGGAAGCCATTAAATTACCTGCCACCAGGTCTTTCAGAGCTTCTACCTCAGCAGTAGTGATAGCATAAGCTTGGCCTTGATCCCTTGGACTTTCTAAAGTAAGTTCCCATGAAGCTTAGGACATTCATTTGCATAATGTCCCATCTCCCTGCAATTGTAGCATTGATCATTCATAGCTTCCTTCTTCCCTTTTCAATCACGAGCTTGGTGACGTTTTGCACCACACTTGTAACAGACACCCATTCCCTTCAAGAAAGTACGAGGGTGTTTCTTCCCACATTTACCATAGGATGGATATTCAAACATTCCCTTCTTCCCCATATTTCCATTCCTAGATTGATCATCAGATCTCTTCTTCTATTGCTTTGCTTTAAATTCATAAGACGTAGAGAATTCCTTTTCGGTCTTGATAGCACATGAGACAATGTCTTCCTACGATGAAAAGGATTGTGAGACTAATGCTCGACGGAGAAATGGTTTTAACCCATCAAAGAAACAATAAATATTACTTCTGGGGTTATTTATATAATCTCCAGCATACCTTTCTAACCTTGAAAAGTTAGCCTCATACTTTGTGACATTCTCATCCTCTTTTTTCCTCAGACTCAGAAATTGCCTTTCCATATCTGCTCGGTGGTCGCGAGGAAAGTATTTTTCTAAAAATAGATCTTTGAACTCCCTCCATTCAATATTTTATACTTTATCATCTTCTTTAATGTTTTGAATCAATGACCACCATTGATCAGCATCTCCAGTGAGGCGGTAAACTTCCATGATAACTTTTTCCCTTTCACTACTCCCCAAAGCCTGAAATATTTTCTCTTGGGAATTTATCCATTGCTCACCTACTAAGGGATTTGTACTCCCATTAAACGTTTGTGGTTGTTGCCTCATGAATCTATCTAACATTTCTCCTCCACACTACGAATCAGGGTGCTCTATACGGGTAAGGTTATTATTCATATCCTGAGTGAGTTGTCCCAGTATGGTGATTAGCTGATCGGAACCAGTTGCATCACCAGCTCCACTATAATTATCTTGAGCAGGAGGGAAATCCCTACATGGAGTGCGTGCATTGATACAGTTTCCATTTCTTCCACTAGGTCCCATTTCTAAACAATGGAATAAACTAGATCAGTTTATGAATCAAAATACATAATTCCATACTTATAAAACACTTAACATAAATTGAACTATTTAAGGATATAATCCATATCATAAAAAATGTTTTTTGAGGAATTATATACTCATAAACCACTAATAATGATTTATAATGAAAATTAGAGTTATCCTAAGCATATCCCCTGGGAGTGTCGTAACCAAGAGTGCAGTAAGGCCCGTTGTCGTGCACCAGTTCCCGTTCGAGTCTAGCTCAAAGCGGTGTTTTTGAGTTTTACCCTTAGGTACATCTGTGCCAGAGCCGCCTCTACCTGCTCATATCCAGACATGGATTTATTTCTCGGAAAACTCACAAAATCTCTACAATACCAAAATTCTAGGAAGTTCTTCTATACTAATCCTCAAATTCCATCTTAAATCTATGTGCTCTAATCAGAGTTTATCTAAATCTAGCTTCCAAGGTTTGTACTAAACTTACTCTGATACCAACTATAATGCCCCGACCCCAGTTACCCAGAGTCGGTGCATTATTACATAACATTGTAATGATCACAAGAAAGATGAAATCTCGAAAGACCGATTGGTTTAGTAGCCTTGGAAACACTAGATATATTTATAAGTCACACATTACATCATAAAAATAAAACCTACAACAACATATTTTCTTCATAGTCCACACTCATATCCCCACATACTATCCCTGTAGGTCATTCATAAATTACTTATTCACATCCTGGGAAAAATAAAACATTGAAAGGCGTGAGATCAAATGCCCAATAAGGATAACAATATAGCCGAAACTTTCATAAATAAGAATAAACATTTAAGGCAATGTATAACTAAAACAAGAGACTTTTAAACTTGAACTTCAACATAGTATGGAAAAAATAAAATGAAATAATGCCATTTAATTATTCACATGGATATTCTACTAATCAAATAATCACATGCAATATCAATAACCACTTTCATAATGATGGAATGCATAATTCCAGACTATCGTAACCACATATCCAAGGCCTCGTGCCAAGACTACAAATAATATTTTGCCAAGGCCTTGTGAAAAGACACTAGTTTGTCTCATGATACCTACCGATGCATCGAGGAGCTATAGAGGGCTCCACCCGTCACATATTAAGTCCAATGCATTCCCATATGAAAAGGTTTGAACATAACATAAACATTCGTATTAAAACTAGCATACGAAATGTCAATACTTTCACCATAAACCATGAAGGGCATAAAAATAACATATCCATATTGAAACATATCACAAAACCTTAAATAAAATATAGAAGTTTTGATTCATAATAAATCAGCTTCAAATAAGCTTAAAATCCATCAAAGGATGTTGACATAGATGAAATCAAAACTTTTTTTAGAGAAATATCTCTTTTTATTTTGAAATCATTTAAGAGTAATATAAAATAAAACAAATTCTTTGAAAATATTCTTATAAGCTTGTAAGGGAAGCTTCGACAAATTTGTAATGGCCGAAAATAGCCGCACTCTCCGTATAAGTTAAAAAAACATTCTTACGTTAATTCTATCGAAAAGGTTAAAAAGCACCTTGTTTAGAAAACAACAAAAATATTCTTTTATAAACCTCTTATAAAAAGTCAAAAAAGGATATAAATGACTTTAACCTATATTATAGTAAATATTTAAAATGTTTTGAAATACATTTTTAAGAAACATGGATGTGGATGATAAAGAAATCCCAGTAGATAATTACGTATAAACAAACTCGGATAATGAAGAGATTGCGAAATAAACACTTACCTTGTACTTTTCCTTGGTTGGGGTAGGTTAACATCCTATATAATGGTGAAATAATTGTTATTAAATAATACAAGAATCATATATATTAAGATGATATCATATATGATCTTTTAACATTGATTTGTTAATAATATCTTAGTATTATCATTGTTTCAGGTGTTAACTTACTCGTTTTCTTTTATATGTTTTGTTACGTAAGACATGGTTTTCATGGATAGGATGTATATTATTCAAATCCGGAATGATATAAAGTCTTTAAACATTATTTTTAAATCATCAAATGATAATTATACTTGAATGGATACGATGGAGAATGAAACTCATCACATTCGTAGAGACGGCAGTCCGTACGTATGCACGAGAGACAATATCATTCTTCTGATATTAAAATAATATTTAATTGGATGGTATATCATATATAACGAATCATTATCATGTTATATTTATTATTTATATGAATTACACATCATTATTATACCCATCCAAATAATAATTTATTGAATAACAATTACACTACGACGTGGAGACGGTAAGCCGTACGTACACACGTATGGTGACATGTCATTAAAAGGATGGATGGAATACTGAATATGGTTGTACCATATTTATAATAATATTACAGTATATAGGAGATACTGGATTCATTATTTTATAATGGGAATAACAAAGAAAGAAGAAGTTGAAGAAGAAATGAATTTGAAAAAGGGTGGTGAAAATATTACCTCTTCTTCGGGTTCTTCCTTTTGATTTGATCAATAGGGCTCCTTAAGATGGCTTTTTAACTAATGGAAGGCCTCTAGGATGAAGTGAGTGAAGTTGAGACAGTATTTGGGCGGATTTTGGCTGAACCAAAAGGCTTTGAAGGTGTGAATTAATGAGGAGGAGTGCCCTTTTATAAGAGGGGTGAGGGGAACCTTTGAAAAAGCTAGAAATATTATTTTATAATAAATTCATATTCGTTTTCTAATGGCTAAAAAGTGAATTATTTAAAGGTTAAGGTGGGGATGGGTTGAAAACAACTAAACCAATAGAATTTATATATGTTTTGGTTACTATATTAACCTTATCATTAAGTATTAACTCTTAGTTATTATTTTTCACTTTTACAATGTCTCTTTGTATTTTTATATTATATTGTTAATAAACATACTATATACATCTGAGAGACCTCCAAGTGGTCCATTAATCATTTATCTATCATGATATAAGTCTCTTGGCCGAATCTTAGATTTTTGGGAATTTAATATCAATTAATAATATAATTTTTGTTTTAAAAACGTTTTTATGTCAATTTTGACACTATTCAATAATTGATTTTTGTGAAAATCATAACAGAATGATTATTTCGAAAACAGTTACTTAAGTCAATCCTAACATGTCATATTAACCTATAAAATTATTGTAATTCATAAAAAGCCTCAAATTATATTTATTTGGGTATTTATAATATCAATTATTCTAATTTTTTATTAATTAGGTAATTACTGCATCATCATTGTGTCATAAATAAATTAAATTATTTAATGTCTAAAAATTATAAATAAATTATAATTATTTATTAAATCATTTTAAATTTCTATTGAATATTTACAATCGAATTTATATTATGTATAACCCTATATGAAAAATGTTTTAGTAAATAAAATTTGAGTTTATCTCTTTTAACTCTTCTTTGAATTAAATAATATTAAATGTCCTCATGTAATCCAAGTAGACCTAAATGATAATATTTTATTCCTAAGGTTGTTTTTGGTCGAGATACACTTGTCCAATAGAATTAGGACATGTGTTAGGGTAATATTAATATCATTTTTACCCTTAATTACCCTATTTACTTTTAACCGTGGTAAATAAAAGTAAAAAGTTACTATTCACAAAAAATTATTTTCATCTAATTGAACCACATTTTACTACTTGATATTAACCATGTCTCTTGGATTTTCGAAATTCCATTCACAGAAGTGGTAAAATTAAGTTTTATGAAAAATTCAGTTTTTTAACTACCAGTTAATGGTTTCAGTATTCATCAAAAATTGATGTTTTTCAGAACAATGCCAAAATTTCACCCTAATCTATAATTGATATTCCGAATTCAAAAATTATGTCAATTTTACAAAATTTCAAACATATAAGTTTCATTAATTAATTTTATAATTAATTCCCATTGTTACAACAAATATCGTGTTTTTAAGAAACAATATATATCACATTATTTAAAGAGACGTGTACCGTAGAAGCTTGGGGTGTTACAAGAATACCCTATATTATGATTATTTTTTTCACCCAAACCATTATAGAATTCCAATTATTTTTAGAAAGCATAAATTATCAATTCTACCACATGTATCTCTACCAAGGTCCTCCTTATAATGTCATCCCACAATGTGACTATATGATAAAATATAGAGACAATAATGAATCATATAATTAAAGCTCAAGGAATACAAAAAAATTATATATCATCTTACTATAGCTCAATGTGGTCATAGATTTGTATAGAAAATATGCTCATAGAATAATACTCATTAGAGAAGAAGTGAATAAATTATGTCCATGGGACCACCAATTTATCATGTGTTTTAGTGAACAGAACCAACCTGTTGATGACTACTGTATAAATTGGAATGGTTTAGGGTGAATCCATTTGATCAATATGGGTACCTACATATTTTTAAAAAAAAAACTAAATCTATCAAATCCATTACTTCCTGAGGGTAAAATATTCCCTACAAACTGAGCTGTCACTTTTGAAAACAAACAAACAATTCTCTATGACTATGAGAATAATAATCATAACCTACTAGGATAATAACATGATCATATCATCATTATATATAATTAATGATGGTAGGTCTACAAATTTATTATCTGGTGGAAACAATGTTATCATAGAGGGAAACCTCATAGATAGTTCCCTACCCCAAGGTCATGTCAATCAACTGGATAAATTAACTACATTTAATTAAAACGGCAACTAGTTTTCATCAATTTGAAAGCCAATTTTTTTAAAAAAAATATATTTATTAGATTTCATCCATCCTAGAACCAATGGGATACCTTTCATAAGAAATTAAGATGATGTATATTAAAAACCAATTTCTAAATTCCCCAACTAATTATCACTAAAAATATACCTCCAAACACCACACCTAGGGGAAAACTATATATTGTCTAATTTATTCTTGAATTGACTCAAAAATACCTCTTCTAGGCTTCCAGTATGTTGATAGTGGAACCTAAATTCCACATCTAATATGTTAATGGTTGGAGAGTAGCACTGATTAAGAGTATCTCTTAAATTGGAGGACCTATCCTAATGTACCAGTACACACATACGAATCGTGATTCGGTAAAACTATAGAGTTATAATAAACTGAATACATCATATTTTATAAAATGCATTTTTTATATTCAATGAAAAATTTTAGAGTGTGGTAGATAAAAATATAATAATATAGAAGAGAAAGATACACAATCTACCAAGAATAAGTGAAAATTCAAGAGGCAGAAAAAACAAAAACTCCGAAATTGAAATAAGATATAGACTTATTATTCCTAGTACTGACCATTGTATTTGGTCTGAGACTCCATGTACAATAATGTTCCACTATGACTAGGTCCACCAATGTCACATCCAATGTTCTTTTCATCTTTATAATACATCAAAAATGTTGGTAATGATAATTCATATATGAGTATAACATACAATATAGGTTTTAAAAAGACACGAAGATGGGAAGAAATATAATAATATAGTTTTCTCAAACCATATGTCAAACAGGGGATAGAAAACCAATAATAGATATGATCAAAAATAAAAACCAGTGGAAATGCGAAGTATTTCGATTTACAAAGCCAGAAATGAATGATGAGATTTCGTAAAGTTGCAAATAATCCATCTCCAACTCAAAGAATCATTAAAATCCCCATGATTATAAAAATAGACAACATTATTTCCATTGATGGATACCGAATTGAAAAAATAGTTATTATTATGGATGAACCAATACCTCTAATGAAGAATGATATTATAGTATAAACAAGTTTGATGGTGTAGCTATTTTCATAAAATTTGGGGTCATACATACTATTCTAGTTTATATGATATATGGAAATTACTCACTGAAAATACAATCAATCAGTAGATTAATGACCCTACACAGTTTTGATAATCACACCTGAAACCTATCATTACGCTAAACACAATCATATTAATTATCACCTACTCCACATATCGAGTTGGAAACTGAGTCTATTTTATTATATCATGAAACAAAACAACATTGAAAAAATACACACAACCATTATTGTTTCATTTTTAAAAAAACATCTAATATTTTTAATATGACCATGATATTCAAAATGTGAAATGAAAATTCATTTATTAATCATTATATATATTATCATGATTTTCACAAGTTTTTGTTGCATCCAAAGACCACTAAACAATCAAAGATTATAATCCTTTCATGGAACTTTTACCAGGTTCCTCGATTATTCAAATAGAAATTCATAGTCACCATTAATTTTGAACAATGTTATTAATCAAGCGTAGATACCATATTTTGTCTATAATTAAACTCTCTTTCAAAAATCTATATTTTACATCCATGATTGGGAACCCATATTCTCTAACATCCCCAAGAGAAACACTGGCCATGAAACCACCTGTCAAAAGGGTTCTTCACATCCCTTGTATATCCATTGAATGTATCTAAAGGTATTATCACACTAAAATAAATATAGAATGGGTTGAATCACTAACAACTTTGGAATACCATTAAGAACACAAATATCATTTAATGAAAACAATCGAGAATTAATGAGTGAATCTATGATTGGTAATTTAAATTGACCATTGATCGCATGATCATAGGATATAAAAGAAAACTAAGAGTTCCTACAAATCAAATAAGTAATTAAAATATATATATATAAATAAAAATAATTAGTATTTAAATACAATGATATGCTCTATATATTCAAGTTTAGATGGTCTTCCCTGATTGAGACACAAATAAGAGGCAACAATCCATAAATAACAATTCCCTACCTCATTGTTTAATGAATCATTGATAAAGACAAAATCATTGATATTTTCATTGAATATTTAAAATATCTTTGTAACTAATGATGATCCTAAAATTTTCGTATTTCAAACAATTGATCTTAAAAAAAATGTATCAATGGTAAATATTGAGTTTCGAGAAGGCCCTAAATATCACTATTTTATCAGAAAAAACTCCAAAGTACTCGATGGGGAATGGAGAATGTTTTTGCAAGGAAATATTTATAGAAAATATAATAAATTACTCATTCACATCAACAATCATTGGGACACATGTAGAACCAAAAATAGTTTAGATTTTCTAAAAGACCAATTCTATATCTATAAAGGATATATTTTATTTATTCCATGGATCAATTAATTCATATCAATTATCCATCAAAGCTTGAAGTTTCAAAATCCATTCCCTTAGTCATCATACAATGAACATTGATTCGTGCTGTGAATAACTACATGTAGCTATTATTTAATTTCATCTTGATCCTTCACATATACCAACAACTATTGTTATTAACAGCTCCAAATATACATTAAAAAATGGGCTGTGAATTCTTTAGGATGATACATGAAACCATACATCAACAAGAATTTTCAAACGGTCTATTTATAAATAGCTATAATAGTTACAAGTTTTTAATAAAACATGATTTTAAATTTAATAATCTTATTAGATATAGAATATATATAATGTGATTTGGTGTTCCCAATGTTCTATTTTTTATTTTTTCTAAAATACAATCATAATTTATATTTAAAATGTAAAAATGTGAATCAGAAGTTCTAAATCATAAATTTTTTGTTTTTTTATATTATCTGTAATTATAAGTATTTATCTAGATTCATTGATGATACTATAACTTATAAATCATTTATTATGTTATTCCAGTAATTTATGCCATTACCTATTATTTGAGATTCATTCTTTTGATTATGATTTCTATAGTATCATTCCCTTATGCTACATTATTTTCCACTTGTGATATTAGATAGTTTTCTGCCATCTTTTACCTTACTATTAATCACAAGTAACCCAACATTTTATTCTAATTTTCCCAATTTATGAAGAATGATGTTATGTATGATAAATATATAAGGGAACCAATTGATAATAATTTTTAGATGAAAAGTTGAAATAATTTTATAAAAAACTTATTCAAGTATTCAATATCCAAAGAGGGATACCCAATATTTTTCATGGGAATTTAAAATTTGGATAGATATAGAGTGTTCATCTAAAACAATGAAATAGTTATTTATGTAATTATTGGGTTACCTGTAAATACCTTACAAAATTTTCCCATGTGAAGTAGACCCTTTATAGGGTCAATGATCAATAATCTGTCCTATTAAAATTAGTAGACATTCTAAAATTACCTATCAATGCCATTAATACTATTTTTTTGATGAAAAATTCCTTCCTACTATGAGGATATTATCCACTATAAGATCAACTATATAGTCAAATAAAATAACATACAAATTAAAACACCAATCCAAGATGAGTTAAACTAGTAAACTTGTAATAACATTTTAAATTAATAAATAAGTAATTGATGATTTTATAATTAACCAAAACACATTACTAAATATTTTCCCAGAGCACATCAATCATGTAAATGATTTACAAAAAAATTTCTTGTATTCTTAAAAATATTATAGATTAGATAATAATTTGTGTATATATTTTAATAAACATATATACCTCAAATTAATCATTAACATCCAAAATAATCACACATTTGTGAATAGTAAGATAAAAAATTAAAATCTAAATGACATTGATCATTCTAACACTGATAATTGAGTAATAATAGTTTTAAGTAGTTAAAATAATTATGGCTCACCAACAACATCGTCTTATAACATACAAGTACATGTGTGTAACTATTATAGTGTAATTATTAATCTTAAATTATTTCTATCTCAAAAACCATCTCCTAAAATTGTTAGATAATAAAACAATCTTAAATATCATTTTGTTATGCATCTACCCATTTCACTAACCATTGGTCCAAATGAATTTTCATTGTGAACGAAGACACACCTCCCTATATACAAATATATATTTAATATTAGTAATGTTATATAAATTGAAAGGGGAGTCTATACTAGGTTATACCACTCTCAATAAAAATTTGATAATAAGAGTATTAAATAATATTAAAGAAACAATTTTAATAAAATATTTTCATAAACTAGAAATATAAAATAAAAAAAAGTATAATATAAAAATATGGGAACCATGTTTAACCTATACCCATAAAATAAATACCAACTCATCGAACCATTTAGGTATAAAAAATAAAAAATCACTTATTGTTGCATCACAAAATAAATCTGATTTAACCCATTCTCTATAATTAAAAATCATATCCGGTTACACTATCTAAAATTCATTCAATATATGTGATATGAATGTGAACACGAGAACTAAAAGTGAATTAAATTTATCCTAAATGGAGTCATAAATAACACTGTTAATTACCATCATCTGGGTTCCACTCATATTCTATAATACATAATGTGTAGTTGTATAAAAATAATAAAAATGTGTGAAATATTTAATCATGTCAGTCCATGAGGTGCTTCCCAGGACACCATGAAACCATAACCCACATTATTCAATCTATGCTAACAGTTTGATATCATAGATACATGAACTATGAATCCATTTGAGTTAAATTTGATAACATATCCAAACTTAAGAATATAAGAAATTAGGATATTCTTTTGGTAGTCCCTGAGAAAAAACCACTTTTGTGATCTATCAAAATCAACATCAATTGGGACATATTGTATGTGAACCTAGAGAAAATTTTTTCTAGGGATAAATTTTATTGATTTTTACGATAAAAAAAATGGAATCCCTATATAATTGATTAATAAATCACTATTACATTAAGAATACTTGGGTCATGAAATATCTACAAACCCATTCCTAAGATTCATTTAAATTTCCACTGTAATCTACTATATCATAACCAATATTAAACATCATAAACGAATATTGATGAAAGAAATAATTTATTTAGACATGTTTTGAAGATAAATTTGGAATTATATCATATATACTAGTGATCCTTATAGAACTAATGATAACATGAGCACCAAATAATTGTAACACTACACCAAAATAAATGTTTCTTGGGAACATTATGACACCATTTACCCACCCTCTTAGATCAAATGATATTAAAAATTTTGTTACATACTCAAATTGATAGGAACTATTATGTTCTGGATATAAAGAAACATAATTTCAAAATAAATAATAATTATTTATTTTCTAACTTTTGAAGGGAATATTCATTTTAATATCAGTAGATAATTTATTAAAAATAATGAAAATACCATGTTAATTATATCAGCTGAATTTTTTTACCATTATATATATCAAAATAATTATTCCATAATGATCATTTCACATCTTTCCGAATTTATTTCGAACATTTTTTCCATATAAACATTTCATATCTACTAATATTTATCATAACCTATGTTAATGGAAACATAATATGGGTGACCTCAATTGATCAGTAAGTGAAAACATGAAATTGAGAAAATCATTTAATAAATATTATGTTCTAAATAAATTAACAATAAATATATATAATAAACGTAAATATATAAAATTTCTATATCCATTAAAACATTTAAAAGATATGTATTTCAATGAAACTATTATTATATTGATGGAATTCACAATTATATATAATAAAAACATATTTTCAAAACCTTTTGGATTGAAAATATCCAATTCTAGGGATATATACACAAAAACTGTAAAGACATAGAATTTCTGTGGAATTTTTTATAAATATATTGGAATTTGTTCAAGTCTACGAAATCTTACGGCACATGATTCCGAGGTCCGGAGTGCCCGGAATGACCTATCGTTATTTTTTTAAGATTATGTAAACGTATGAAAGTATTTTTCCAGAAAAAAAGTGTAATAACTCTTAAATGGTTACACAGATCAGAAATACGAGGGCACCGTTGCACTCAGGATGGCGGGATTACCCAAGGCACGACTTAAGATTCGTCGGCGCGGAACTCCTATGAGAAATTCCAATAATGGCATAATCGTAAATAAAATAACTAAATTAATTATTATATTTTTCAAATTCTTATAACTCATAAACGGTAAGTCAGATTAAAAAATCAAAGACCACCGCTGATCTTGTGAGGGTATGCTTTCTTTAAGAAGAAACTAACTTTTGCCGGCGTGGGCCACTAGAAAAGTTAGTTTTTGGCCAAAAATAAAATAATTCAGAGACAATTATTTTATTTTAAAATTCATAACTTCTAAACAGTATATCAGATTGAAAATCTGATAGTACCGTTGGGTTATTTTGGGGGTTTTTCACCTAGGTAAGGCCTAGCCTCAACCGGCGCTGGTTTAGGGAGACTGAAAATAATTTTCCGAACATTTTTTTGGTACGTTCAGTAAATGAACGAGCGACATTTTGTAACTTTTGAACCGTTGCTCAGAATTGAAATCCTAGGGCACCGTTGAACTCACAACGCCGATATTCTCTTAAGGGGACTTTCACCTCGACATCAGTTGTTTGAGGATGAAAGTTATTTTTTGGGGTTTTCATGGAATTAATAAAAGAAAAAAAAATCACTTTATTTTATTTTTAGCTTCCATGTGGATATTTAAGATGGGGTCCATCGGAGCTAAACCTCCACATGGAAGTAAGAAGTGTGGACCACCACACCTTAACATCCCATGAGAGGTTATGGTGGTGGGGTCCACCCGAACCATAACCACCTATGAGAGGTTATGGTGGTTGGTCCCACCCGTGTTTTTAATCCTCCTTGAAACATCCCATTAATTTGGGGAAAACTCTCAAGTCCCTATTATATGTGGGGGGAGCCGCTTGGTATCCTCCTAATAATTATAACCAACACATCTCTTAAAATGCACCAGCATAATTTAATTAGCTTTCTTTTTTTAAATTTAAATAACCACATCCTTAGAATTTAGGAAGGTTCCTAATAAATGAATCTTCATAAATCCCAATGATCATTACCTACCTCCCACCCTCTTCTATATATAGGAAGATTGGGAGGAGGTTTTGGGATGGCTTGACCAAGCAACAAAGCGCTGGTAATGTGACGTGATGCCCAACACATGGAGGATTACCCTTCCTCCACAAAGAACACATTCTTCCAATGAAGAATGCCGACGAGGAGAGACTTTAAATTCATTCCTCAGAACCTTCTCCGATGTAGGACGTCTTCTACTATGACGAGCTGACGTACAAATTGATGATTGAGGAAAACGCCAATGACACCAGTGTCCATCTTTTCCCAATGATTCGTCTTTTCCCCTGCGCCAATGTCTACAAACATCTAACAGAGGTAGGGGTTTATTTTCATGTCCATGCTTTACATGATTTTCTTTTGTGGATTGGAAAAGAATCATTGTGGAGGCCGTAGAATTTGAAGTTCATTGTTCTCTTTTATTGATGGATTGATTGATATCATCCTAAACGTGGAGGGTGTGGGCAAAACTGACATGGCCCGACTCCCTCCACCAATCTCTTAGTGATGATCTTCAGCATGGCGATGAAATGATGAGGGAGTGGAGGTGATAGGCAACGACCACACTACCCGCGGACTCCGCAACAAGGATCACCCTCACGAAACATCGGCTGACACGTCCCCCAGCCACTGCCTGCCTCTCGTGCGCCTGCGGCCACCCGACCGCCCACTGACCTCCCGTCTACCGACCGCTGCCAGCCTCCCATGGGCCCGCCGGCCGCCCGACCTCCTATCGGCCTCCCAGCTCCTAAGCGCTGTCGGCCTCCCGTGCGCCCGCTGGTCTTCAGGCCCCCGGCCGCCCGACCACCAGCCGGCCTCCCGGACCGCTCCGCTCGAGTTGCGCCCCACGCGGCATTGGTCGAACCAGCCTCAGCCATCCGGGATGAGTCTTCATGCCGCACCCCACACGCTCCTGGCCGAGCCACCCTTCCGCGCCCACCGCGGTGCCTCCGGGATGAAATGCCCTTACACCGACGAGCGGACGGTCCGCTCCCTCACGACCGGTTCGTGCCCTTGCTCTAGTCATAGCCTTTGCGACCAGATGTGCTGGGCCGATCGGGCCGGGCCAGACCCAATGGGTCAGGCCAAGTCGGCCCAGATTGGGTCGGGCTGGGTCGGTCCGAACGAGTCGGACTAGACCTGGGCCCACTTCGACTGATTTTCACTCCTTCGACCATATCATTGGCCCCAAACATCAATTTGACAAACTGTCAACAACGGTGGAAATCATGGAGCGTGATGGCCCCTTAGAGTATACCCCACTAGAGTTTGAGCTATAGTTTAGATATGGTCAGGTTGGATCGTACACGAATCCATCGAGGCCCCCGAGACTAAAAGGCTAATAACTCATAGACCGGGCGTCCGATTGATGCTCCTTATGTTGAGTTGAAACCCCTATGACGAGGCAGACCATAGGGATATTTCATCGTGGGACTTCCAATACATTGATGTATCGACATTGGGCTTGAGGATTGGACCATCTTGGAATCATGTGTGGTTGTGCAGAAACCCGGTGGTTGACTGCTCTCTGACTAATATTCTTGTATCCTTTAAGGGTTCGACAGTTCTGACCATTGTTCCTAGATCTTGTGTGGGTTCGACAGCTCTGACTAATATTCCTAGATTCTGTCTAGGTTCGACAGTTTAGACCGCTTTTCCAAGATCCTGCGTGGGTTCGAAAACTCTGACTACTGTTCCTGAATCCTGTGTGGGTTTGACATTTATGACCGTTGTTCTTGGATCCTGTGTGGGTTCGATAGCTCTGACTATTTTTCCTGGATACTATGTGGTTTCGACAGTACTGACCACTGTTCCTGGATCCTATGTGGGTTCGACAGCTCTGACTACTATTCATAGATCCTGTGTGGGTTTGACGGTTCTGTCCTCTGTTCCTGGGTCCTGTGTGGGTTTGACAGCTCTGACTACAGTTTCTGGATCTTTTGTGGGTTTGATAGCTCTGAATATTATTCCTGCATCCTATGTGGGTTCGAAAGTTCTGATATCTCTTCCTAGACCCTTTGTGGGTTCGATAGATTAGATTATTTAGTGGCTACATCTAATCATCTTCAACTCCCATCAAAAGTTATATACATGTGTGAGCTGAGTCGGTAACTTTTGTGTTTTCATCCTGATTGAGATGGATTACTTGATAAATTTGGTATATGTATGGGCATATACCTTAGTGGGGTCATCTGTTTATTTCAGGCTTTGGGGTTTATCCTTTTTGGATTTTGTGAGACCTTGAGGGTATCGGGGTCCCTACTAAGTATCTTTAAACTCATTCTTTCACGGGTTGTGCCCACACCTCATTGTGTTGGTTCCAGATGATGGACAATGCTGATTGATGATCAAAGTAGCCGGACTGGATGGTACCCAGAGGTGGGACTTACAATGAGCCGGTACACGGAGTAGACTGATGGACGTGGAGTGCTGAGAAGGCTTTTTGTACCTACACTTCTGGTAGGAATCCCCAGAGGATGACCCAATAGCTTCTTTTCTTTTATTCAGTTGTACTTGTTTTTCAGTTGTACTTGTACATTCTTGTTGGGCCTGTATTTCCGGCCCCTTTTACTTTTCATCATTCATTTTTTGTATACAGTTTTTCTTAGTGTTTTGCTTCTAGGTTATACTATGTTGTGTGTGTTATAATTTATAAAGGCAATGTCTTCCCTGTTTTAGGGATTTACGCCTTTGGTGCTAGTCACAAACCCCTGGCCTATGGAAGTCGGGCTTGGGGTAGTCACAACACAGGTCCCGAGGATGCGTCATGAAAAATTGGTATATGAGGAGTCGGTTCTGCTGCAGAACTTAAGACTCTGATAATTTATTTCTATGAAGAAATAGTTTTAAGGGTACTGAGTGTGGTTTTCAGTTCAGCGAGTCTGCTGTAGGTGAGGCGGCCGACAAATCCATACACCAAGACCCTAAATTCTAAATTCTGACTCAGTTCACGAAAATACTGATTACGTGTGTTTTTTCAAAAGTTTTCATTAAGTCAGCTCAACCAGGTCAGCTCAACAGGTATAACTTTTGAACTTGTTGCATCTTTTTGTTTCTAGATGCCTCCATGTGGATGACCAACTTGAGTTCCAAGAGTTGTACGCACTAACAGCCCACTGAGAAATGATGATCCGGTGCAATGACATCTTACTATGCTAGCACCTTCAGGTGATGTAATAGCCGCACCACCACCCGTTGGGCAGTAGATACCACCAGCCACATTGGCGGTGGTGCACTCTGACTGAGTGTGTTGCACAAGTTCCAATAGTAGAGGCCTCTGAGGTTTTTAGGTGAGACAGTTTCCCACCAGTTGAGGGATGGCAAGATGTAGTTTCTAGAGTTTCTCATCTAGTTGAGACACCAGCAGAGAAGATGGTGATCCTAACTACTAGTCTTTTTCAGTGAGTTTCCATGAGGATGGTCCTCTTAGTGATGAGGCTTCGGTACGTGGACAGTTTCCCGAGATAATAAATTTTGGTAGTGTACCAGTTATATCACTACCTGTTGGTTAGCTTTAACAATGGGCAATACCAGAAGAGGACACATGTAGTCATATTGACATAAATGTTTTTCAGCATCAGATACCCCTCAGGTTCCAAGGTGAGCCCGACTCACAGGTGGCTGAGGATTGGATCGAGGAGGTGGCTGAGAGTTCTATAGAACTTCTACAGCTTTGGCTGGACGACATGTCGGTGGCTGACTATTCATCGAGGCATACTGATCTTTCTTGGTACGCGATGAATATGATACTATCAATGTTTCTGGGATCAAACATCCAAGAGAGGTGTGTTTAAAGGATATCCAAACCAGCAATATTCCTCTATGCATTCCAACTTATGATAGGGTTCTAGAGTGAACCTTTGTTGTTGAATGTTCTTTGGATTAATGGATACAACCAATGAATATTCGCAGTGGGAAAAAGGGATTTGGTTCTATAATCATAGACTTAGGCAAGTAAAATGTTTCAGCAAGAGGATGTGTTTGGGATAGATGAATATAAAGGGCAACATATGTGGAAGCAATGCTAGGAGAGAAGCATGTGTTGGAGTACTTTTCATCATGTTACGACCACTTCCCTTTTTGTGGACCCTGCCAGGTTCAGGGAGCTGCAGGATAGGGGAAGAGAGTTGTTGCATGTGGTCAAGGAATGGGACCTAAGGGCTCTTGGAAATACTTGAGGCATGGTCTATGTCTACTACTTGCTGTCGTATCAATAGGAATAGGTACCAATCATTCCTTCCTTCCACGAATCTTGTCCATGACTTAGAGTTTCTAGTTAAATAGTTAAATTGACCCTCACGTTTGGAGACACCTTTGGGAGGAGACTCGATAATCACACATATGCCAACGGTCTGATCTGACCCTTGAGGCGAGAGATTTAGTTGAAACCTATTGGTGGTAGCGTCGATGCATTATGACATTTGTTTGGATTTGGACTTGACATCCACAGTTCACACTCAGATTGATTATATTTGGAAAAGAGGTTGTGGTTAATCTATAATGTTGGGATGGGGTTTTCCTTGGTCAGTGAAAAAGGGATCCTAGGAATAATAGTATAAACTCATGCATAGGAGGGTGAATCCAATCACTCATGAGTCGACCTACCTCACCCTCGTGGATGTAGATGTTGACTTTGAGATTGTATATTCTCCTGGGAAGGGGAACATGGTAGTAGATGCACTCAGCAAGAGGACTGACCCAGATCTTCTATGTGATGCGACAGAGCAGCTAGTCACTTTGTAGATATCAATTTGGACCGAGAAGGTGAAACTTTTCTTCAGTCTCTTACAGCCACTCCCCCACTTCATTAGTGAGTCAAGGTGGCGCAACCTGGGGATGCAGACTGCAAGACATGACGTGATCAGATATCCATAGGATAGACACCTGATGGATTTTCTGAAGGTGGAAGCACGTCATCCTCTTCAGAGGACGTACCATGATACCCGTGTCACTTCAAGAGGAAGTGTTGAGGGACTACCACATATCCCCTTTAAAGGTACATCAATGAGTGGAGAATATGTACCGGGACCTCCGACGATAGCACTGGTGGCCAGGAATGAAGACAACAGTTGCAGCGTTTTTCTCTCGATGCCTCACTTGTCAGCAAGTGAAGGCGGAGCATCATGTACCAACAGGCTTGGTTCAGACTTTAGAGGTCCTAGAGTGGATGTGTGATTGGATATACATGGACTTCATGACAAGACTTACATGTAGATCTAGGTGTCATGACTCTATTTGGGTGATCGTCGACCGACACACCAAGTCAGCCCACTTCCTACCGATCAAAGAACGAGGTTCAGTATAGTGCTTGGGATGTGTCTCTGTGCAGGAGATTTAGCGGTTAAATGAAGTACCCTCGACGATCATTTTTTTATAGTGATGCACGTTTTACTTCCTAGCTATGGAAGGGGTTGTATGAGGCTTTCAGGACACAACTTCGTTTGAGCACTGCCTTCCATCCTCAGACGGATGGTCAAACTGAGTGGACCATTCATACCCTTGAGGACATGTTGCGTGCTTGTTTCCTCGACTTCGGTTATATCTGGGAGGATCTCTTACCTTTGGTGGAGTTTTCATACAACAACAACTATCACTACACCATATAGATGGCAACTTTGGAGGTGTTGTATGGTAAACCATGCAGATATCCATTATGCTGGTCTGAACCAGGGGAGCCAACACTCATGGGACCAAAAATGGTACGGGATGCCATAGAGAAAGTGAAGATCATCCAAAAGCAGATGAAGACTGCACAGAGCAGGCAGAAGTCATATGTTGATAGGAGACGGAGACCTCTGGAGTTTGATAATGGAGACCCTGTCTTTCTACGGGTCTCACCTCGACGTGGTTTTTGGAGATTTGCCCGAGGAGAAAAGTTATCTCTGTGATTCATCAAACCTTTTTAGGTCCTCAACAGAGTTGGCGTGGTGGCATACCGCTTAGCTCTTCCACCTCAGTTACACTGGGTGCACGACCTTATCCATGTATCCTAGTCGAGATGATACGTGCATGTCCCATCTCACATCATCGACCCTGGAGAGATGGACATCGATGATGGGGCGACTTTTACGAAGGTTCCAGTGGATGTTGAGGATCGATAGAATCGATTCCATAGTAGACAGTCAATAACTCTGGTGCGCATTCACTTGCAGCATGGGAACCTCCTGGAGAGCACATGGGAGTGGGAGGCTCAAATGCTTTCTCAGTACCCCCACTTATTCCCTTACTTCGAGTTGTAGCTTACGAGACGTAAAGCCCTGAGGTTGGGAGAATGTAAAGACCTGGAATTTCTGTGGATATTTTTTTCGTAAATTCATGGGAATTTTACGAGTCCGCGAAATCTAATGGTGCATGATTCTGAGACCCAGAGTGCCCGGAATGACCCATCGAAGTTTTTTTAATCTTATGTTAACGTGCGTAAGCAGTGTTCTTGAAAAATTGGAATACCCCTTAAACGGTTACTCAGATCAGAAATCTGAGGGCACCATTGCACTTAGGATGGAAGGTTTACCCTAGGCGCGACTTCAGATTAGTCGGCGTGGGCCTGCTATGAGAAAACCCAAAAATGGCATAATTGCAAAAAAATAATTAAAATAATTATTTTATTTTTCAAATGCTTATAACTCACAAACAATAACATGGATTAAAAAATTTGAGACCACCCCTGAACTCATGAGGGTATGCTTTCATTAAGAAGATACTAACTTTGGCCAGCCCGGGCCACCATAGAATGTTAGTTTTTGGCCGGAAATAAAATAATTAAGTGAATATTATTTTATTGTAAAATTCATAACCTCTAAATGGTAAATCAGATTGAAAATATGAGAGTACCATTTGGTTCATTGGGGTATTTTTCACCGAGGAAGAGTCTAACCTTAACTGGTATGGGTTGAGGTTGACTGATAATAATTTTTGGAACTTTTTTTCGGGTACGTTCAGTAAATACAAGAGCGGTCTTTTGTGAATTTTGTACCATTTATCATAATTGAAATCTAAGTGCATCATTGAACTCGTAGCTCCATTATTCTATTAAGGAGACATTCACCTCAACGACAGTTGGTCAAGGAAGAAAGTTACTTTTTGGGTTTTTCATGGAATTAAGAAAATAAAATAAACATCACTTTATTTTATTTTTGAGCTTCCATGTCGATAATTTAATTATCTTGCTCCTTTTAAATTTAAATAACAGCGTCTTTGGAATTTAGGAAAGTTCTTAATAAATGAACCGTCACAAATTCCAATGATCATTACCTACCTCCCTCACTCTCCTATATATAGGAAACTTGGGAGGAGGTTTTGGGATAGATTCACCAAGTGACGAAGCACTGGTAAAGTGATGTGATGCCCACCACATGGAAGATTACGATTCCTCCATGAAGAATGCATTACTCCAACGAAGAATTCAGGCGAGGATTGACTTCAACTTCCTTCCTCAGAACCCTCTTCGATGTAGGACGTCCTCGACTACGACGATCCGTTGCACAAATAGACGATCAAGGAAAACACTGACGACACTGACATTTGTTTATTCCCAACTATCTGTCTTCGTCCCCACGCTAATGTCGACAAACATCGAACAAAGGTAGGGGGTTTATTTGCATGATAATTCATTCTATGTTTTTCAATTATAGATTAGAAAAGAATTGTTATAGAGGATGTAGAATTTGAAGTTCATCGTTCTCTTTTCTTGATGGACTGATTTCTATCATCCGAAACACGGATGGTGCGGGCCAAACTAACCTGGCCCGACTCCCTCTGCTGGTCTCTTTATGATTTTCATCGGCATTGCGATGAAACGACGAGGCGATGGAGTCGATAGGAAACGACCGCGATACCCACAGACTCCGCAACCTGCTCCACCCTCATGTCTTATCACTCGAACTGGCTCCCGACGGCCACCGGGCTCCCGTACACCTGCCAGCCTCCCTGCTTCCTGCTTCCGCTGGCCTCCCGTACGCCTACCGACCACCCGTACACCCACCGGCCTCCCAGATCCCGGCCACAATCGGCCTCCCTCGTGCCTTCTGGGTGCCCGACCGCCCGTCGGCCGCCCCCCACCCACCAGCCTCCTAGGATGAGCCTCACCCCACACAGAATTGGTCAAACAGGCCTCGACCATCTGGGACGAGCCGTCGATTCATGCCCCATGCGTGCATGGCCAAGCCGATATTCAGTGATCCCCGTGGTTCCATAAAATTTTTTATTTATTATAGATCATTTAATAACATTAATCCTAATAAAATTAAACAATTTCTCATATTGACAACAAGTTTCAACGCCTATGGAGAGATTTTTTTTTTCATTTTGTTTGATCTAATGTTTGGGTACCATTATATGAAGGTGATGGAAGATGATATCGAAAAGAAAATAATTTTTCTAGGTTTTAGAATTATAAATTTTTAGTTATTACCTATAGGTAGATGGATTATACGTCTATATTCACATATATTATAGATATAGTCTTCCATACAAATTAGGATAAATATGTGACATTTATTATTATTAAAATTTTAGTCGATTCAAAATCATATGCAGATAAAAAATTATGGATTGTTTTATAAACCATATGTTAAAAAAGCAATATATAATATTTATATAACGTGTTTTTTGATTACTATATATTTAAATACTTTTTATAACCATAACTAAAAATGTAATGATGATTACAAATAATTTGTATTTATTGAATGGATATAACTGACTAATGTTATTGAGATTTTTAGTATTATTAGATTAATTTTCTTTTATTTATGCCTTAATGAAATAATAGGATTGTTTTCTAGCCCACTAACCAATGTATCATGAAAATGAGTTAGGTTCAACTTGACAAAGGAATGTGATTATTATTTCTAGGAATTGAGAAAATGATTAGTGGATGGGCTTCTATTAGACCTATCATCCCAAAATATTGACATTTTTTTCTATATTAATTATTCATTGATGGTTATGGGTTTAAATTTAATATATAATGGTCAGATATTTTCATATAATTAAATATATTTTAAACGTCCTAAGAAAAATTAACCTACACTTGACCCTTAACTTACTACTATACTGTATTAAATTAGAAATTTGTTACATAATTTATATTGAGTAAATAAATATATATACATACAATAAAATTTTAACTATATATATTTATATTAACTCAGAAAGAGTTGGAAATGAGACTGTGAAGATGAGTGGAATTGATAAAGTATTTTGATTAAAAATTTCATTACCATTATGGCAAAGAAAATAGAGAGGAATGTGATTTGATTTATAAAGATATTGCTAAATAAACCAGATTACAACTGGAAAATGGAACATTGGTAAATGATATCATGAATATTAGATTATAATTATACATGTAGGAACACCCACAATTTTTTTAGGCCTCTATAAAATCATTATCGCCATAATAGGATATAAAACCTCAAAAGGAGGAACAAGTATTCAAAAAAAATGAAATCATTCAAGAAGGGTTTATTTATATGGATTAATATAGAAAAATATGGTATTATGATATTTGGAATGAGATTAAATATACAATGTTATAACCATTTGAAGATATATTTTTTTACTCAATATTGTATTTCATTAATTTCAGTTTATCATAGAAAGACTATAATTTGAATAGAACATACAAAAAATTTCTAATGCTATGGAATAAAATTAGATATTACTGACATACACATTAAATTTATTATTTTTCCACATTGTAATATGGAATGGAAACTATATAATTGGATAATTCAACCTTTTACTATATAAATTTTTAAATGGTAAAATATATTTAGCTATTTTGTGGTTGTATTATCATATAAATTTTTATGTAAGAATAATATTTTGGTAATTATTGATTGATTAAATAAATATGCTAATATCCATCCCATTTAAGGTAATATGTTTTTTGATAAACAATCATGAAATTATGTTAATGATATAATTATATTATACTATGTAACTATTTCTATTATATTTTATCATAATCAAATACCCCCTTATTAATTCCATAATGGAAAGTAGAAGTATTTTCATGTTGAACTAAATCTCAGTGCAACTATTTATCATAAATATGAAAGAAAATCATTGTAAGGCATTGATACATTGAATGGCATTAAATGATATAGTTCAATAGATTACTATGGATGTTTAAATAAAACAATTATTTTTATATGTTTTATAATAATAAAAATTTCATTCTAGAATACAAATTCCACCATTTGAGGAATAAAAGGAATGATGTATTGGAAAATATCATGTAGGAATATATTTAAGAAAATAATATTTTTGGGAAATGTATTGGTAGAATAAAATATTGATAAGATAATTTAATTTTTTATCATATTTTATGGATCAATGTTTGGAAGATATATTATGAAGATAAACAGAAGAGTGTTATTTCAACTAAAATAAGAGGCCATGTTTTTCTTAAATTGTCTCAAGAGGAATGTGTTATGAATTTTGGTAAAATGATAAATTTAATCCTTTACTTCAATAGTCTATATTAAACTATGGATAATATTTTTACATTTCGTTATGGAATATAATTTCATATGTCTTTATCTTGGGTAATTTTTGTTTTTTATGTTTTTCTGTTAATAAAATATGTCTTGTGTGAATCTCAGTGTTTGATCCCAGAAGGAGTTCATTTTATAGAAAATTATTTTTATAAGGAAAATTTGGTATAGATTTAGGACCACATAGATAATATTGTGTAGAATAATTTGATTTATTATGATATGGATTTTTGGGGAAACCATATGATTTAATAAGTAACATAGAAAACGGAAAATCTAATAAGGGAAATATATAACTACTTGATTAAATATGGAATAAAATTAAAAGGCGGAAATATAAAAAATGGGGATGAAAGTAACATCATAATTAAAATAATGACAAATCATTTTTATGTCAAATTAATATTCGTTAATTATATTTTATAATTTTTTATTCATTATATGAATATTATGTAATGATTCAGTCTAAATAATATGAATATTATTTCTAAAAAAATCATGTTTTTTAACATTTTATTGGGTTATTTAATTATTTAATTTATAAATTATATAATTATATTTTTAAATAAGGATATCAATATTGAAATCATTATTTTAAATTTTTTTATTGATAAATTAATTATAATTTTATTACAAATTAACATTTTTACCAATTAATATTCAAAAATATTGATTTATATTTAAAATTGTATTTTCATCTATAATGTTTTAAATACCATTTAATTTTCATATGGTATAAAAGTACATTTGGTAAACTTACTTAATGAATATTTATATTATGTTCATTTAAATCAATGTTATTCTAGGTTTTTGAATGGAACAATTTTAAACAAAAGTAGAATTTATTACCTAGAAAAAATATAATAGTTTCATTTGGCAGGTTGAATTTTAAATAAAATTCATCCAATACTGTGAATTTAATTTGATATATTATTAATACATTTTAATCAATAAAATTAATATTATGTGCTATTGAATAATAAATTTATATTTATAATAAATAGTAAAAACATTAAAATATGATTCCATGTTTGAGGTTAAAAATATTTTACCATGGGGGAATGGGCACTAACATATGAGATAAGGTATTAAATGTAGATAGTTTTTATAAATACATGTTTCTTTCCATAATTAGACCCTAATTCATTTAATATTTGTAAATAGTCCATTTTTGTCATATTTAACTTTACTAAGGCCTTAATATGTGTTAATATTTTCAACAATTCTAATTTTTTCCTCTACCCCACATATAAAAGCATGCACCCTATACTATCCTATCCTCTATACACATTGAGATCCATTTTGGTTTGATATTACATTCCCCAATACATTCTTAAAATTCACCCCATATCCAAAAGCTAATAATTTAGGTATAATACAAACATGATATGTGTTAATGTGTTATACAATTCTGGTTGAATGAATAATAAGTATAACTTTTAACCAAATTATTATGTTTTATTCCGTATAATGACACATTCAATAAAATTATATATTATAACCAATAATTTTCATATATAAATATTATAACATTTTACAAATAAATTAAATATAAACCAAAATAATAAATTATCTTCATATGTATAGGTTTATTGTTTTTAGAAACATGGATATAAAAAACGGTTTATAAACATTTTAAAAAATTTTGGTTAAGTTCTTCACAATCAACACCATTCATAGAAATACCATAAAAAAATGTTCTACACAACATAGGGAATAGAAATATAACAATTTTCTATCATATATAATTAAAAATGGTAAACGTTAGAGGTGAAAATAAATGATAATAAGTCTGTAGATGATAACAATAAGGGAATGTGGACATGATCAAGACATAATATAATTAAACATACTCTATCGCTGATCACAAGTCATGAAATAAGGAACATTTTTTCTAAATCAAATTACATAATACATAAGAGTGAAAAAATTTATAATCAATCACGATCCTTGGAAAAATATCCTAAGAAAAAGAAATATGTTTTTTTCATGCACATAAGCATATAAAATCATTTCTTTAGTCGACACTCATTGCTAAAATTATCATAGTGGATTGGGTTCTCTCCATAATATATCATTTTATATGTAATGGTTCACTCTAAAGACATTATTTTTTGAAACGTTTTCTTACATAATTGAGATCACTTCTTATTCTATGCTTATTATGTCATGAGATATTGATCATTACCCAATGAATTCTAAGGGATATAAAATACCCACCCTTGCAAGGATTACAATGTGACCACCAGGTCTTTATTTTATTGGAACCACCTACCACATAATTAATGGCATATATATATATATATTCCACAAGATTATAAAAATTATTCAAATCTTCAAATCATAACCCATGTAATGGGTAAATGTTTAACCAAAATATCATAATAAAAATAAATAACTATTCAGAGAATGAATAAGGATAGTAAAACTTGATCAAATCAGTTGTCAATTATTAGAATTATCAAAGTACTGTTATATATGGGATGCGGTATATAAATAGAAACATGAAAAATTCCAGAGTAAAATATCATTTTTATGTGAAAATAGATTTTTAGAATCAAATGTTTTCTAAAATATTTATGGAAATTTCTCTAAATGAAAAGAGGTAAAATTTATATTATGGTATAGATAAAATAAAAATTGTAATTTCATGAATGTTATTCATAATATTTATGTTTATACAAATATTATTTCTAGTTTTTTAGCGAAAAAAATCACATCATATTATAAATGAAAATATGATGCCATTAAAAATATATATGAAGTAAAACATGGGAAAAATATCATTAATAACAAGTTATATAATTTGGATAATAGTCAGGAAAATAATTTAATGAAAATATTGGCATGAAAGAAAATATTCCTAACCAAATATAGAAATTAATAATAATATTATAAAAAATATTTTTTCTCTTTGGAGGTTAAAGAGACAAAAAATGAAAAAAAATACGAAATCTATAAAAATAACCATAGGAGATAAAAATACATTGTACATAAGTGAGATATATCAAATAATATTATCATAGTACATTAATCTTAAACAAATCCAGGTGAAAATGAGAATATAACATAAAATCCTTATTTCATTGGTATCCCTAAAATAATAATCCCCATAAATGTAATTGTGTCAAATGAAAATTTAAATACCATTTTAATAGTGATATTAATTCTATAACATATCAAATGTTTAGTACATACACCTCATAATGTAACATAGACTTATAACATAACATATTCCCCAAAGAGGGCCACTTGAAGTGATAAAAACTTACCTATATGAATCTATTTGAATAAAAGCAACTTGAAAGAAATAATTTCAATTGAGACATTTTATATTATAAAATAATAATTATCCATGGAATTAATTTTCAATGGTTCATTGCATAATCCAAGTAAAAAAAAATATTTTCATAACAATGGTTATGTCTCAACAAAAAAATGATAAATTAAGAAGCCATACAAGTTGAGTATTTCCCGAATAGAAGGTCAATAAAAGAATGGAAATCATATGGAATTATACATTACTTACATTAAATCTTGTCATATTATAAAAAATATTCTTGTGTAGTATATATAACATATAAATAAGAAATTTGTCTATAACATTAAAACTGTCCTCATGAAATTTAAAATTTGAAAAATAAACCCGTACCTTATCTCCAACATGATGTCCATGCACTCAAAAATCATATGTTATAAAATATAATTGGTAATACATATATACTATATCAATAATAATAAATATAATATCAATCATGGATTACCTAAAACATCATATCATCTTTCTATTGATAATCATTAATAATATTCATTATTTCTGGTGTTGAATAATTTATTTCTCTTATATGTTTTGGTTTGGTTGTAATAGACCATTCTATTTGATCAAGTTTATATAATATATAAAATGCTAATAATGATATAAATATTATATATATTCACTATATAAATATTTAATACCATTAATATAAAAAATTATTGAAAAATCAATTACATCACTATGTGGAGATGATAGTTCGTACCAACGCATGAGTGATGTTTCCATTTTCTGATTAATGGATTGAAAGAATTGTAAATATTAAGAAAATAATTTAAGAGTTATTTTATGAATGAAAATTCCATATTTAAAAATTAAATCTATAAAAATATGCAACCATGATAGATTATTGTGGGAGACAAGTCATATCGTTCTGTGGATGTTGATGACTACATATATACATAAGGGATACATTCATCACCCATTTGAAGTAGAAGAGGTTTTGAATGGTTGTTTCATCAGAATAAAAACAAATAGTTATAATTGATACTAAAATGAACATGTTTTAAAGGATACATAATCATTAGAGTTAGTAAAATAAGGATTACATTTTACTAACCTTGTATATGATCCATAACACTTATTCGGGATACCACCATTGGAAAACTCCTTATATATTAAGGAATTGGTATTATGAGATGTAAAAAATATCATTTATGAAAGGATTAATTATAAGAATTATTTATATTAGGTATTTGTTAGACATATATGGTCCAAATATGATTAATAATAGAGGATTAGAGGTTCTCATTTCTTATTTGATGGGAGGGATGCATAAAATTCGATTAATGATTTCATTAATTTATGGTCACATTCAATGAAACGTATATCGAAATTGGTGTGGATTTAAAGTTTGGACAATATGTGGATTAAATTTATTCAAATTTAAAAAACACTAATTATTCATTTGGAAATCATACCCTAATCTCTGGGATTAATCGCTGATACATTTTGTTCCACCTTTACAGTGGTAACAGAATTTTATAATTTTTACTATCCAATATGGACATTAATTAATTTCATTTTCTAAAATTATGACAAAAATTCGTATTAAAATCAAGAAATTAATTTTCAAACATTTAATTTCTACTTGTTCGGTGACGTACTTCCAGTTAAACAGGTAAATCATAATAAAAACCAATTTTTAAGAAATAAAAGTATTAGCATAATGAAAAATTTAATTCCTCCTATTTCCCTATATAAACAACATAATGAATGTAAAAAAAATAATATATTGAATAAGTTATCTATAAATTTTATTAAAACTATAAAATATTAAATATTAAATTATTTTTTTAAGAAAAAACAATTATTCTTGTATATACACAGTATACAACAAAAAGTGTTAATTTTTTTTTACATTTCTAAAACTGAAAAAGAATGATTATTAATATTTAATTTAATTTATTAAATATATTTTAATAATTAAAAAGTTATTTTATTGTCAAAATTTTAACAAAAATGGATGTTTACTTGAATAGAAATTGATATTTTTGACTAAAAAATGAAATTTTTCAATATTTGAAGAAAATATTTGTTAAAAAATAAATCTTAAATATCCAATTTTTTATAATATTGAACTGAAATGATTAAAAAGGAAATTCATTTCCTCATATAAAATTTATTAAATTCGTATTATTAATTTAATATTTTCATGTGTAAATGGAGATAAAAACCAATTATGGAGAAAACATCCTTTTGAAGTGTAAAATGAATTTACTAAAGATTTGGTAGATATATATAATGAATTAATCAATAATGTTACATTAATAAAAACCATTATATATAATTTTCATAATTTGGTTATTACTATTCATAAATTCTAATTTACTAGCTAAGTTAAAAAATCATACTGTCACTATTCATATAGACTTGAGGTTGCATGTAAGGATATCTATCAAATAATTCATGCTACATTTAAAAGGAAAAACATATAAAGTAATAAGTTGTTACAAATATATCCACAATGATAAAATGAAATCATTATATACTATATAATGGGAAGTTATAATGTTTATGGAATATCCACTTCCATAAACTTTGAAAAAAATTGATTTTGTTTACAGTAGACTACTGCCAAGCTAATCGATGTAGTCCATTTTCTATCACAAATTCCCATAACATGGTTATAATATTTAAATATTTTATGTGTATGTTATTAATTTCATTGTCATAAATCTATATTGATAATATCTAATATATTTTATTATAATTACCTTCCTTAATAAATTAAGACATCACTGACGAACACGAGGGGATTACCACCTCCAATGAATGATGTGATTCATTTCTCACCACCACATCACATGGTAGAAATATATAAATGTATTTAGAGATATAATATGATATTTATGATATATTAATCATTATTTAAACACTTAATAATACCTACCATCTTTAACACATTTTAATTGAAAAATAGAAATGTTACCCATGTGTACATACGACTCGTCATCTTATTCTAATAACATAATGAATTTTTCATAACCACCAATCCTTGTTGATTATAAACGTTTATTTCATGTCTTAAATATAATGATTCTATTATTATTATTTTTTATATGATGAAATTATGATATCCTTTACCAGTTTTAATAGAACTATATTGTTTTGAAATTAATAATTTGACATCCTCAAGGAACTTTATGTAGACATAACTAATTATGTAATTAAATATTTCATGAAATTAAATGCAATAAAAAGTTTAACAATAAATTATTAAAGATTAAATTATTATTAAAAATTTAAATTATTTAAAAAAATATATTACATTGGTAATAATGAATGTATGTGACAAGTTATACTGAATATAAGTTTCACTCTCCCTAAAACATCATTTTCAATGTTTTATTTATAAATATATTTCATCCATGTAAGTATTCATTAAATTAATGTTTTATTATATTTTAATCATGATTAATTAATTATTAATTTAATTCTATTTATATTTTATATTTTTCTTCAATGGTTATCAAAAAAATAATCTATTTACATGTTTTATAAGCAATGATTTTGCAAGGACATAAAATAAATGTTCTATTTCAAAATAAATGATGCAAATAGATTTTATGACCACCATTACAATGATAAAATAATACTAGGTTTAATTGTTTCTTTAATATAAATATGTTTCTTCCATTTTTATAGATATTTTTCTAATTTTGTTTTAAATAGTATTTTTATTTTAATATCCAGAAATGTTATTCGTATTTGTAAAAAGAAAATTTTTATGTGAATGCGGATTTATAAGAATTACATCACATGTTAGTAGTATATAATTAATAATATGTAGTGGAAATGTAATATATATAATAAAAATTCATTCTATGATGTTGTTTGGAAAAATACGAACACTTCACCAGGTTTGACACTGACACCAATCATATTGTCATCTTTAAACAATATCACAGTGTAATCTTACCATATATTCATGGAAACCAATCCAAACTACCATATATTCCTCATTCCTCTAAAATTGTATCCAAACACATTCCCAAAGACTCATAGTATTGTTTTATTCCTAATCTAGAAACTACCCCATCCTGGTGGGTTCGAGCACCATATACCTCACTAGTCCCATTCGAGGTAGAGGTCACAAATCCACAAAAAAACCATCTTATTAGTAATGGTTTTTAACATCCACCATGTTATGGAGCTCATAAAAAAATAATTTTTATAACAGATATATTTCATTAAATATAACATTGAATTATTTTATAACCTATAACCCATCAAAATTTTATAATTTTAACCAATCAACACATAATATTTCAAAATCATTCCACATTATCACTCAAGGTGGTATAATAACTAACTTCTAAATCAATATACAGTACTTCATGAAATATCATTTACAACCACATATGTATCAGATAAGGATTATTATATCAAAATAATATCTCAATATATATGAATCTAAACAAATGTCAATCTATGCCATAAAGCATATTGTTCTAAATAATATCACACACAACATGGAATCCTTTTTAGTCATAGATGTATAGCTAGAACCATATAAATCTTGGATGGGATATTTCTCAACTTATATATGATAAATTGAAAAATATATCAAATATAAAATATCTATTATAAATTAAATAATGATTATGAAAAAATAGGTCATTAATCCCATCACATTACTCAAAACCACATCACCAAGGATCTAGTCACTTGAATCATTTCCCATTATCTCCATTCACCAAAAACATCCCATATATATCTCCCCATGATGACATCATATCCTACAGGATTATCATAACCCTAGTTTCAATTGTTGGGGACTATTTCATCATCCAAAAATTGAATCCCAATTATATATCCCTACAAATTCATGATGAAAAAAACCTATTCCTTGTCTCAAATATCTTAAGAAAACTCTCACAACCACCCCCCTAAAGTAAAACACACTTAATAAAAACAAATCATGTTATGATAGAATCATCACAATCCATATATAATCTTAACTAATCATTGACTCACTAGAGTGTGTTCCTTGTACCTCGATTGATTTACCCCCATCTAACATATCACTACATAACCCCAAGACATTATGATAGAACACAAGACTAAGGAACCCCTCTAATGTATCAGACATCACATAGTGTACATAGAGTCCTAGATAATGTATATCATTAGATAATCCAACACCATGTCCCCATTTTGGCATAGTGGTAACCCTATTTCAACTACATAAATTGGAAAGTTTCACTTTGTCTTATCCTAGGAGGATAAATTCCACCCAATAATCTATTTTAATTGATACATTAGTTCATATCCCATTACTTGAACTCCATGAAGTATGTATGAATTCATGATCGTTCATAAAAAAATTTAGTGTTAAATTAATTAAAATGGGTCTTAATAACTAAATAACTAACCCAAAACCCTCATATCTCAAAAAACTCAACAACTGATAAGAGTTACACATTTTTCTATTTCCTTTATCCATTAAACTAGATTTTTCCATTATTCTTATGTATTTTAAAATTTCCCTCATGGAAATCATCAATAAAACAAACTAAAAATTCATATAAATTATAGGGCTAACAATGATGAATGTGAACATAGGATGAAATGGATGAACTCACCATACACCATCATTGAAACCCAACCAAAATAAAACCTATCCATAGGGGATAGTTGAGGATGATTAAGGAGTAGATGGATGGATGAATCCTTCCTCCATACATTACTAAACCCTCTAAAATGAAAATCATATTTCCCAAAATGCAATGGTCATCCATTATAAAAAAAATACTTGTATGGACAAATTGAAATGTGGACATATGAACCATGGTACAAGTCCCAAACCTTATCATTGGATGCAGTACAATCAAGATCTCTAAAATTAATCCCACATTTGGGTAAATAGAGGAGATGGATAATTTTTTACGTCCAAATGATTATCCAAGGAGAAAAAAACTAGTTTCAGGTTTAGTGATTAACTACATGGAAACTCCATAGTGTAGCCTGTATTGTTACTACATCGTTGGACCCCAAAAAGAAGTGGGGTTAAACCTAAAAGCACCACATCCTCTACAGTAGGAGCCATCATAGTAGCCCTGTAAGGAGTCAACCTATTATATCCCTCAATGGAACCACTACCTAATTTTGATGGTGTTATCAACCTAAAACTATAATAATCTTCTGGAAAATCTGATTATAGTGTGGCCCCCCCATTGGGAAAAAATTATATTTTTCAAAAACCACATCAAAAAACAATTCATAGGTATATCTTTTGGTCACTACCTAATGAAAAAATTCAACTCATTATTTCCAAATTTTTTCACTAACACAAACATAATAACCCTAAACCCCAATCAGACATCGATACATGTCCAAAAAATATTTCTATAATGTTTAACACATAAAATTGAGGTCCATTTCAAATTTTATTTAACAAACATATCTGAAGAAAAAAAATTGAATTCCCTCCAAAATATTATGTCTATAAAATCCAAAACATATTTAAAACTATCCAAAATAACATTAATTATACTCTATATTTCATATTATCTTTATATCCTACAATCAAGACATCAACAATTATTAAACCACTATCATACAAAAATGATAAATCTATTAACAGTGAATGTGATTCTACTATGAAATTCCAACCACCCACTACACAATTCATTGAATTTTGATCCACCTTCTCACCATTAAAGACACCATTTTAATAGATATTACGGTATATATCACTTCTACGACACATAAGTGTTAAGACCTTGTTTATCTAGAAGTTTTTTTCACCTCACTACATGGGTTTACTATCAATGATAGATTCTAATATATGGTTCTCTAGAATATAGAAATCAATTTGTAATAACAAATTCCATCATACAAAATCACAATGAAAATACCAGTTCAACCACCACCTCACCATATCCAATTACATATGAAATCATTATTGAAACATTATCTATAAATCCCCTCCAATAGTTGATTCCTCTATTCCATTATAAATCAATCACACTACCAAATCATGATTGAATAACTTTAATAGGAATCGTGTGATAGTAATATACTAAACATAAATACAGAAAACCAAAACACGGTTAATTTATAGGGACATATCACCACCACCAACTAAAAGTGGAAGACTATAACCCCGAGCCATAGAGAACCTTGGATATGATTAACACTATTGTTACTTTAGCTCAATCCCATTCGCAATTCCAATTCAATAACTCTACCCAGAAATATATTTTAATCCCATAAATAGATCGTATTATGGAAATAAATCATATCAAATACACCCATGAATTGTTACACTCGTTTAACTCCAGACATTCACTAACAAATGTCATAAAATTATTAATATTTATAGAACTATGTACAAACTCATACGATATATATAATTCCACCAACCAGAATAGTATCCCTATAATTACTCTATTATAAAACACACATGATCTTCTTGTAACTATCTCTCAAAATTATGAACCATAATAACTGGTCATGGATGACTAAATCATACCAGAGTTCAAAAATGTAAATATAATCACATTAATTCATCACTAATTAGGAACATCATCCTCAGTGGATTCTAAAATATACTCAGATTGAGGGCGACACCATCCATTGAACAACGATTCACTCCATACTATATTAATTCCCTTGAATTACTTATCCAGAACCAACCTAGATGATTCAAAACACCACATTCTTGTTTCACCTCTTATTTCATTCTTACTTATGTGTGATCCACTAACACCGCTATTAATGACCACCTGAATATAAAGTATAATGCTAGATTTAATCATTTTTGATGTAAACTCACAACCCAAATAGAGACTTTGTAATCCCAATAAATCATTAGGACATCCTAAAAACATTTTTGTCTTCAATTCTGATTAATTATCAACCCATGTGTGACCACTAACTAGTATAAAACTCATATGAAATACCATGTAACCATTGTGTATATTCCATTAATCATCTAAAGCATTTCATATATGCAAGAAAATTGTTACCCAACTTATAATGAAAGAGTGATCCAGTAAGATCAATAACACTGGACCTTTCCTGCTATTTACCAAGATATCTCATAAAAGGAATTTGTGAATTATCTTGCAACACCCTATTGTAGAACCTCGCCCTTTATCACATATGAATTTTCTCAATGAACATTGGTTAACACACATTTACTTGGTACCATTATCCAATAAAAGGCCAATCCTATCAACTTATCCAATGAATATACCTAAATATAAGGATATATACATAATCACCCAACACATGATCAAAATATCAAATCCATGAGAATTTACACATTATCCCTACATGCCACGTATAAAAAACTATGACTTATAAGTTGTTACATCCAATAGATCCTACCCTAAAAATACATAAATAATAACAAAAATCACCCATAGTGATTCAAACATTTAATATATAAGGCATTGAGGATGCCTTTCGATTGACTCTCATTTTAGTTAAGTAAATTACGACATATAATATGTTTTAGTAAATCCCATATATGATATTAACGACTCATTATTTAATTAAAACACCATTATCAGGGAAACTAATGCCGATAAATGAAACACAATTGAGGTATTCCCCAATTATACATAACCACTATGGTGATCTATTATTGAATTCAATGAATAGACATCATTTCAACCATTGGTGAGAATCCTACACCAGTATCCATCTAAAGCAGTATAAGAAAACAATAATTTTGATCTTATTTATGAAATTACATTGAAATATTATATTTTAAAGCATTATATGTGTTATTTTTGAAACATTAAAAAAATTTATCCCCTATATTTTTTATATCAATCATACTACAGAAAACACTTTTCATGTAAATCCTACATGTCAAGAATGATTCATGTACATGGTCCTATTTTCAATAGAGCATGGGAAATCACCATAATAAAAATCCTAAATTCACACTTCATAATTGAATTAATATCTAAAGAGTAATATATACAACAAAAAATAGAATTCATTTTAAATTTTTTAAAAATAAATCCATACTAAAAAATATTTCATGATGAACTAGTATGAGGTCCAGAAAATTCTCAAAAAAGATTCCAAACAACATTTCTAAAAAGGGAAAAAATAAAAATCTGTTTAAAAATAGTAGATATCACATTGTATTAACCTAGTGTAGAAGGGACTCAATAGTTCCCTATACTAGTTAGCTATATTACCTTCGACACACAACTCTGTATGATAGTTGTTCTGAAAAAATATGAAATAACAGAATACTATTTTCCATGTAATAAGAGTATACATAATTAAATTAAAATTCTGATATAAAAAATGAACAATTATAAAGAATTCAGATATGTTATATTTTATAACCCACTCATTAGTTAAAATATATAAAATATAAAAAATATATAACAGTTGTATTGGAGTTACCATGCCTCATTTAGACCATCTCCAATACCTATATAGGTAATCCTTCATGATCAAATAGAAAACCATTTTTATAAAGAATAACATTTATAAAGGTTGGATTCCCACAGATGTGTCCATGTAAGGTGTGGAGATATTACTATATAAGGTATTAAGAAACACCAAATTTTTATGGATTCAAATTTTTTGTCTCTCATTAGAAACAATTAACATGTTAAAATAACGGTCATTTTCTAACCAGACCAAAACAGAACATAACAAGTCATAAACACCCATCAGGACATCATGAACCATACATGACACCATGGTACATGAAAATACCTTATTAAATTATTTAATGAAATTATGTTATTCTATCAGTCCATATAACCCATATCATTAGTTGTTTTTAATGAATATGGTTATCACACTACTCGTTATGAATGTAATACCCCTTCTAGGTCTTATCTTTCCCCATGATCCATAATGTAAAATTTATATTGAGTGGATCCATATGAAAGTCTCGAAATCAATCATAACACTCATTTGGAGGTTCTTACACTATACCCTATATGTCATCTAATATTGGCCATTTCACCCAAGGAGGCCCTGTCATCCGACCCAACATCCAATCACATCTTTGAGCCCCTATCAGTCACTGTAGTAAAAATCCAAAATCAATAATTATATTTCAAAATAAAACATTTCTTTGTCATGGTAATTTGTGTGATACCACATTACTAAAGAAAATTACTTATATCACATATAATTCTTGATCAAAACCACGTGACTCATAGATGAGTTTATGAAACATAATAATAGACATGGGGATACAAATAATGTCTAAAGGAATAATAAATCACTCATATTTTTCATATTAATCATTCACCATGAGGAAAATTTTGCACATATGGATGTCCATCCAGATCCATCTCACTCATGGTAAGTCCATTCCATAGATACCACATCACTATAATTAGAATACACAATCAATAAAGTGAAAAATTGAAATTAAACATGGATAAAATAAAATAAGGAATGCAACTCATAAAATGACCTAACTGCTCATCCCTAATGTGATAGTCACTCAAAGAACAAACTTTCATCTCTAAATTCCAACAATAACCTGTATCTGTCACTTGATGGGGGCATTACATCCTACAATCTCCTCTTAGACGTTATATTATCAGAATGTCAAATTCTGCGTCAAAATCCCCATTATTATCTCAATTTTAGGTCTCTAAAAAGTTCATATGACCCACACATGGGTATATATTCACAACTATAATGAAAGATCTATAATAAGAGTATATATATAAAACCTATCACTTTTAAAAAAATCAATCGCAATTTGTTATTTCCCTCTCTTTATATGAACATAGAGTCTGATCCAACAATAGGGGAGGAGTTCTTATTCACTAATGAGATGCATACTAATCTCACCCCTTTGAACAAGCCCCTATTACACTAATGTACATATTCTAGACATATGAACCTAAGTAAAACACCCCATTAATTTAGTTGTAATGAATATTAAGCTTGATATCTTGCTTATCGGTCAATACCGAGCACTATGTGACTTGTGATATAATATTATAATATTATAATATTATTATATCCTACTCATTGAATGTTTTTATAGAAATACATGTAATTTTATTATTTAATATATCAATAATGTCCCAATTTAATGATAATTTATTGATTAATTCAATTTTATAAATGATGGACCTTTTTAGTGATGTCATTTAAGGCCCCAGAAATATATTATTTTCTTTTTTAATTAAATAAAATTTTAAAATTTATTTTAAAATATTAATATAATTTTTTAAATTCATAAATCAAAATTATCTTATATTATATTTCTAATATTTTTATAAAATTTTTATTTTTTAGTTAATAGGGGAAAATACTAACATTTAATATAATCTAATTTATTTTTATTAAATCATAAAATTCGAATGACACAATCAATTATTTATTTGGTTTTAAATAATAATATTATCATATTGTACATTGAATAATCTGTTTAATTTAAATTTAATTAGAAATATTCATTATTTTTATATATGTTAATTGTTATGCTTAAAACATCTTTTCTCAAATAATACTATAAAATGATTAAAATATTAAAAAAGGACTCATTATCAGCTAAAATCAATTCTTAATTTCATTATATAGGATTAAATAAGCCATCAACATACGAAAACAGATTATTTGGATTTTTGGTAGTATTTTTCATTAATAATTCTATTTATTTTATTATTTAATGATATTACAAAAACTAACTCTCTACCTTTTAATTTAATTTATATGATATCACAAGGATAACAATATCTTATAAAAAACAAAAAAAAAATTATTTTGAATATGATTAATTTTTTTTATTATGGTATTAATTTTTTAAAATTTTATTTATGGTATTATCACCTTACATTCTTACAAAATATTGTTATGATTCTTGTGAACATAGTATAATTATAAGAGATAATGATTTAAAAAAAATAAAAAATAAATATTTTGGATCTCTTATATTTCCACTAAAATTTTATGTTTAATTTTAATGAATAACTTATTGTAAAATTATTTATATTATAATTACTTTTCAATATTGATCACATTAATGTAAATAAAAATTAATATGCACAAAATTATATTAATGATATTTTCATTTAATATAATACTATTATATGAATATAATACTATAACCATCATCACATGTGAAAATGTGAAAGATATATTGTTCAGAATTTTATACATTTACCATTTGTATCAAAATGTTCCATTATAATTAAATTTATAACAATTTTCATTTATTTTGATTTTACCACAGTTAGGGGTAAAAATTGATAATTATTTGTTAAAACAAAATATACTATTTAAAATTTTATATAAACTAGTGAAAATTAAAATTGGGTGAATATTTAAACACCATATCAACTATATATTTGTCAAAATTTAATTTTTGAAACCCTTTTCTATGAATGTAAATTTAATATATTTTAATAAATTAAAAAATTAGGAAAGGTCCTATGGGATCCTATATAAATTGACACCACTCCTTTTTATCCATAACACCATCATGAGCTATATTGGTCAAAATACCGATCCATATCTCTTAAAAAATATTGTATTGATTATTAAGAGATACTTTCCTCGTTAAATGTCAATTCCACTAGTCCTTATTATGGGATCTAAATGAGGTTTTCCCTTGAAGAGATAATCATATTTCCCAACATCATAAAATTTATTTCTTCTTCAGAATCCTCTATATATTTACAATTAATTATAAAATAAAAATAATAATAATTTTAAATAAAATAAAATTTTATTAATTTTTTTGAAAACCATTATCAAAGCTCGATTCAATCAAATGGGATGTGAATGTATACATCATGTGTATGTATGGACTAGAGATTCCATGTAGTAATATAATTACTTTTACATTAGCATATTCCATTGACGGTTATTATTTTTTTGTTAATGGAGGATATTTTGGGTATTATTATAATTATGAAACTATAACATCATGTATTTCTTCTATCCATCCAATTCTTTATAAAATGACATTGAGACTCATGTAAATGTGTAAACTACTACCTTTGTAATGTGATGTGACTTTTTTGTTTATTATTTAATTTAATGTTAAAAATGATATATTTAATATATAAATGTATATTATATTTATGATAAATTTTGGTAATTATAATTATAAAATAATATTTATTTTTCATTTATTATTAATTTTCAAGTAAATAAAACAAAGATCATTTTTATGTATGACATACCATCTCCATGAATGGTGAACACATTTTTTCACTATATTGCTTTTATTAATGACTGTAAATACATATTTATTGAATATATATTATTGTTATATAAATAATAATATTATATACATTATGTAAAAAATAGAAATATACAAGGAAAATAAGTTGTCAATGAATCTTCTTTAAAAATGAATTATTGAACACATGAAATGATAATTTTAATAAGGAATTAATAATATATGAGTGATGAAATATTATTATTAGATAATATATCATATTAATGTTATATAGATTATCCATATATAATATTAAAATATATATAAATTTATTATACTAGATTTTAATGTGATATCAAAGAAAGACCTACTTGAGTTATGGGTTAGTTGTTTCATATTCTATAATTTGAGACAAATGTTATGTTGTGCATTAATTTTACAATAAAAGGATTATATATACACTCTATGAAACCTTTTTACATGAATTATTTTTTTAGATATAAGTTACTCTATTTGGTGATATTATTTTCTAGATATTTTGATTTAAAAGTAATCAAATATGTAAAGGATGTGTGTTTTATCTTAATTAGAACTATCAATGATTTAATTTACGTAAATGTAAATTACATAATACAAATATAATAAAAAATATTATTATATTCTCATTGGGTTTTTTATTTATAATACATGTTTTAATTTTATTTACCTCATAATATGTAATCATTATACAAAAATAATTTTTTTCCAGAAAAAACTGACAGTAAGCCTCTATTTAGTCATATATCATTCTGATTGTTGTCCATGTTTTTTATAACAAATTCATGATTGGATTTAATGATAACCAATTTTTGTATAATTTTATTTCAATAAATGTTTTTCTTTTTAATAATTTTATTTAATGAATATTACTTTTGTTTTTTGAATGAGGGACTTTTCACTTCCTACAAAACAACTGGAAGGATTATTTATTTTTACACACACATCATGAATGAAATATCATAACACAATTAACTATTAATGATTCTAATCATAATTTTATTGTTTCCAAGGTTTATTTAAAATAATATTATTGAAATTAAATCTTATATTTTTTCAAGAATAGATATAAGATTTCAAAATTAAAATGATATTTCCTCAAATAAATATTTTATTGATATTTTAATAGAATTTTTCATCTCTGAAGACAATATTGATTTTAATCAGTGTTAAAATGGGGTATTATTATAGGATGAAATCCATATTATTTATTCATAAGTTCAATATGTATGGAATACCACTATACATTTTATTCTTTTCCATGAGCTTTTTTATGATATATTTTTTCCACATCTTATGGTATAATGATTAATGGATTTTACATTAAGTGATAGGTTGAATTATATTTATATATTACACCATTTTATTGGGTAAATATTTTTTCTATAATCTCAATAAGTATAAAAAAGGTTTTCCAAAGAATAAAAGAGGTTTCTTGGGAGGTTCTCCCAAGCCCAAAAGAGGGTACACAAGAGGTTATCTCAAATGAGAAGTAGGTACATGGGTTATTAGACCAGAAATAACATGTTACCAATGTATCAGTGGTAACATTTATATATTGTTATTAGTATTATTATTACTCCATACATCATTCCCCTAATTTATTTCAGGATTTTTTTCTAGTTTTATGTACTTATAGATCATGTTCCTGGAAAACATCATGATAAATTTCTTTTAAAATTAAAATATTTATTCCATGAATCATGATTATTATTGATTATATATTGGGTATTCTTTATCAAATATTAATCTCATTTTTAGACCATTATGGTCATTTCATTCATATATGACCATTGATATCTCCCTTGTTTAGCATTATTGTGAACCTGATCTCATACGTTCATATATTTCCTTTCTTATGGTTATGAAGGATGTTTTTATATAGGGTATGTTGTTGGAGACTTATATGATGGAATATTCTTTTGGGATAGGTTGAATATAATTCATTAAATAATTGTATTATATATATTTTCTCAAAAGACACAAAACCATAATGGTTAATGAATTGATATTAATTATATATAATGAATATTCATTTATTATGAACTAATATAGATGTATCAAATGTAGTTATCTCTATAGTTGGTATTAGTGAATGGTTTTTGTCATTTTTGAAAGTGGGACATGAATATTTTTTCATGATTCATTAGAATAATAGTTTGTATAAGAGAACATCCTATGTTATGGTAAAGTGGAAATTGTTGATTTAATAGAAAATAGCTCAATTTCTTGATACTAGAATTTGCATAATGATATGGAACATAACAACCTTGGGGTACTAACTTTGAATGGTGCATATTAGGAATTAAAATTATCATTATAGATGCACAGTAGGTAATCCATTGACTATACTACTTGTTACACACTCATTGGGGTTATTATTTGGATAATTCATATTTTCCATATGAAAATTATAAAATATTTTAATACCTAATAAACATTGATGATCTCAGATATATCTAAGGTTTATTATATTTATAAAATTGGTTTAATATTTTTACATCATTTAGGGATTTGTTATCATTTTTTACAATGATTATCTTTACTCAAACTATTATTTTTCTAGTAATTGGATGGAAGTATAAAAAATTGTGTTAATGATTAATGAGATACACAATGGATTGATTTGAATCAAAATAATTTTTTTGAAATGAGATCTTGAAAATAAATTTTTTTATTATTCATAAACAATAATCCTGAATTATGGTTAACAACATAAGTTTAATAGAGTTTTATAACATGCTAAATAAGACAATGTTTAAAAATTATGGATGTTCATGTGTCATTTTACACGAAGGAATAAATGTTGAAATGTTATCTTATCACAAATAAAGAAATAATCCCCTAAGAGAATCTAACAATCTAAGGGGAATACATTTTTTAAAATTTAAATCAAGGGAATAGGGAAAATAATTACTAAGAAGATCAATTTATTATATGTGGGAATGGGGAATTATCAGAGTCAATTTCCAAATCCAATGGTTAACTATTAGATCATGGAAGGAATGTTTCTAATCCCATTGTTAAAGTGGTTGAATTTATGGGGTTATGTATTTCAATTTGTTAATTATGTTATGGATGCATTTTTTTTCATTGATATTATGGTTTTCAGAATCATGAACGTATAAGGTTTTTTCAACAATAGTTTTTCTATAATGAATTAAAAGAATATTTGAAATTGAACAAATAACCAATATTTTTGATTCAATAGATAAGTGTTATTTATGGATAAAACATAATTATTGAAACATTAACATTAATATTTTAGTAATGTTGAGATATCAATGATTATTTATGATAAATATATGATTTATATTAAAAAATTATTTTAGATAGTATTTGGGACATTAATTTTTTTTAGCAATATGATAAAAGTGTGATTTATTTATATTTAATTAATATTGTATTTTATGGATTAAATTTGATAAACATTGTTTAAAAAAAATTATTGCGGTTATATATAAATTTAGTTTTATAGTTTGTTTTAGTAAAATGTACAATTAAATTATTCACAGGTTTCAAGTGTGTCATTGTGATTATTTTTACATTTCCTTGATATAAATGTTTTAGTTGAAATAAAAAAAATTGAACAAATATTTCATATTTTTGGTTGTTATCAGACAAATTTTAGTTTATCCTAATGGATAAATATTTATGCAACAAATTATGTTGAAATTTGTGTGTTATGTATCCATATTTGATATTAGATTATAGTCATTCTAGTTATAGTTAAGAGCATAAAAAATATCAAGTGAATTGTCATTATTTTATTTAACTTGTGATATATTAAGATAAAATATTATTCCTTTAATCATGAAAAAGAATCTTTAATATTGATTTCATGGAGTAATTGTTGAAGTCAAAATTGATCAAAGGAAACACAAAGTATGAAAATGTGATTTTTAAATGAGAAGATACAATGATACTGAATTTAATCATGATCATTATAATGATATTAAATAAATAACTACACATTTGGAAATTTATTTTTAAATAAATACTATATCATTTGTCCATTATTTATATATAATTGGAGGTTATTTCACTTCACATATATTTATAGTCTTTTGGTCATTTATATTCTCATTATCATGTTCTCCAATACTCTCTATCAATCCTGGTATGTTAATTTTTTAATCCATGTCTATATTTTTAGTTCCCACCAATGTTCTCCTTTTTTCAACTTGATTATGTGTTATTTCAAGTAACCATTATGTTTTAAAAATTCCTATTAAAATATTTATAATCCCTCTATATGAATCTTGTTTTGGGGAATTTTTTTAAAATATTGTTATTAGTTATTTTGAATAATCCAAGATTAGATGAATATTCATCCAAGAATAAGAGGGGTGAATTGTAATTCAAAAACATATATAAAAAGATTCAAACTAACAAAAAAACATAATAAAGTAGTACTATTAGACATAGACACAATCCAATTATCAGATTCATAGAATTAGATTCAAAATATTCCTGATTATATAATAGTAAAATATAATGATCATGATGGGTCTGATGAAATAAAAGTATGTTATCATAATCAATGTTTATAAGATAATATAAAAAATATAAATATCTTAGTACAATGATCAAATTTATTTTACTTTCAGTGGAATAGATACTTGTAAGAAGATTAGAAAAATAGCAATGTAAAATTAAGAATGACTTTTACGCTATGTTAAGAAGATAAATCTTTTAACCATAAGTGTTTGGTTTTCAATATCATATACTAATGGTATCCAATGATTTATACTTATAGTAATATCTCTCTTTACTTACTTTAAAATCCCTCAAGATCATTAACATATTTTCATTTCTATACTGTCCTTGGTAGCCCCCTATCAGATAATTGGTGTTGTCATCCAATCATTGGAATCCCCCAATCCAGTGGATCATATTCGCTACCTTCCTATCCATTGAATCACTTGACTATAATAGTGATAATATGTAGATACAGTTAAAAAATTTCACAAGTAGATTACCTAACAAGGATTCCTTAATAAGAAAAATCACTAAATAAATGAAAATAACAATAATGAGAAGTTCACTGTTAGTATTCTTTAAAAAAAAAGGAGTGAATGTTATCCACAAACTCTAAACATTAAAAATGAATTTGTATTTATATGAAATAAATTTATAGTTATATTCCCATGTTTTTTAGAATGGCCTCAAATATCGTTCACCTGATATCCCATCTCAACTAAATATATGACATTGTAATGATTAATAAAATTATAATGTTAAATAGATTCCTTAAATTACTAATTTTTTTATTCTGATTGTAAACATCATTTAGTACTATGGAATTCCTTAATTATGTATCTACAATAATCCTTATGAATGTTCAATTTGTTTTATCAGTATCACTCCAATGGTCGTGACTTTTGACAATACTATAGACATGACTAAAGATAATCTTCTAGTCTTATAAATATGAGTCTGATAAATTGGGCACACACTCATTTGGATTTCCCTAGTGAAAAATAGTATATTTACATGGAAAATAATTTAGTCATTATTCTCTGTAATTTATAAAAATATATTCTCTAAAATACATACTAATGCACTTGGTACATAAAAATTTGGTAAACATGGTTTAGTGAAATTAGTTTTTATTTCTAAAACTAAAGGAATAGAAATTTAGAAATTACAACTTCGGACTCAACAATTTCCCCCCTTTTGTAAATCAAAATCCTTAAAACATAAATGAATAAATAACATTTAAATACTTATAGAAAATTATTTTGTTAATTATTTCTTATTTTCAGTTATACATTAATCCTTAACTCCAGTAATATTGTAACACTTTGGAATTGAATGTTGAATACTATAGAGTTATAGACTATATCTTCCCTAAGAATTATTGTCAAACTTATAATCATATTATCTCCCATAAAAATAATTATACCTTTTTAATGTAATATTTACAATTAATGTTTTATTCTCCCCCTTTGTATACAATTTTCCATATAATATATCATTCTCCCCCTTTGTGATTTTCAAAATGTAATGGGAATGATATGTTGTTTCCTAAAATGTTAGAAATGAATCATATGAAACAACATAATGTATTAAGTAATCTTCCACAAAAGAAGGAAAAATATACGTCAAATTGAAAATAGATTATCCTTTCAAAAAATCATAATTGGATGAAAATATTATTCATTCAAAAAAACTAATTTTTTTATAAATGAAAAATATACATAAAAAAGTTCAAAATAATAAAGTTAATCTTCTTTAAAAAATTTTCTGACAAATTACTTCATATTTTTTTACTCTCTTTTATCTCACCCAATGTTCAAAAGTCAATCTCCCGAAGTAAAATTTTTCCTAGCAAACTCTTTCTTTGTTATCTCAATATTATTAATGTTTTTTCTCAATATTTCATCATGATCAACTCCAACAAAAAATGTTTGATCTTTTTTTTCAAGTAATTTTTACCAAAGTTCTTTAATCGATCAAATATCTAAATTCATCAAAGAAAATCACTCAATCTGCAATATCATTAGATTAAATATTAAAATATCAGGATGACTCTACCATATTATTTGGTATCTCGAAAATTTATTCATAATTATTTATGAAATCCAAATCAATTTGATTAGGCCATTATTCCATTTGATTTCACGATCACATGTGAGTGTTGAAACATTATTATAATGTGTTCAAATCACCATTAATTTGGAAAACTGATTCCATTAAAACATTAATTGACTCTGATAACTCATTGATAATTACATAGTTATGCTGACTCTGGGACTCAATTTAGTAAATTAAATAATATTTCCTTATATCCTTTTGAACACAAAAAATACAACTCCTTTCTAAGATATAATTCCAACATATTTTGATTATTCTAGGTTAGGCTGAGGGTATTTTTTTTAGCTAGATTCAACTTTGATTTGTTAACATTTATTATTATATCTTAAAAAAATCCTTATAACCTTACATAGAAACTTTCAAATCGTCATAAATTTCCATACTGATCATATTTTTATCATTATTGAGTTTTCAATAATTTTTTGAATTTTGATCTACTTTTCATTATGATGATGATTATTGAGATTCTTATTTTCAAAAAGATACATACTCCTGAGAACTCCATATATTTTCATTGTTATTAGTCTTTGAGGGAATTTATAAATGTGAAGAAGACTGTTATGATTAATTTTCTATTTGAGTTTCTTCTTCATCGTCTTCTTCATTCTCATCCACATTCACTTCTACTTCTTCTTCAATTTCAATTTTATCATAATTTTACTCTTCTTCTTATTATTATTCATTCTCTTCCCCATCATTCATTTAAACTTATTTCCCATAAAATTCTTAATAAGACAACTTTTCTATCTATTTTTCAAACTGTCTGTCTTTTCGCAAATCTCTGTTAAAATCTATTTCCAATTCCAATTGATTTTTGGAAGTACCAAACATAATTTTTCATCAAATAAAATTTAAATCCTTTCATCAGTAGTGGGAGGACTAACAACTGGAACCAGTGATACTTCTTGAATGTCTAATAATCCTTCAGTTATGATTTTATTTATGTCAGAGGTAGGTAGTGTAACCTAAATTGAGGCTATTAATACACAATTCAAAATATTCCCAAATAGTTGAGTGACGTGTCTATTTCATGTATATATTTTTCAAATTTGGAGTATGTGTTGTGTACCCCAACTACACGTCGTTTAGAGAATGATGCAGAGAAAAAATAATAATGTGATGGGTTGTGGGTTATGACAATCCTACCAAGAAAAAGAAAACCCTAGGATCCCTTCCATAAGGGAGTAGTCCATTTTGTGCAAGGTGATGTGATCATAGGGGGATGTGATGCTTATGGAATATTTAATTATCTTATTTATGTTTTGGATTGATGCAACTCATTATTTCTATTCCAAATATCTATATTTTCATATTTCATGGCCCTTGCAACGTTCTATGGTTTTTTATTTAATTTCATCAATTAATCGATCTATTTTTTGTATTACCATTACTAAATATAGTCTTATTGTGTTTAAACATTGTTCTTAGTCAACTATCAATGTTATTGAATCTTTTAGATAAAAATTACTACAGTCTAATAATAGAATAAGATGGGATAGCAGGAACAAGGATCACTGCAGACTATATGCTGACACCAAAACTGAATAAACACACATTCAATTAAATTCCTACCATGCAAACTTGAAAATCACTGAAATAGGAATGCCTCCCATTTTTATTTCCACAACAATATTTTATCTGTTTTTCTTTTCTCACAATAAAATGTTTTAAAATTTCTTTTTAATAATTAATTTAGATCATATAGATCATTCATGTCAGATCGACACTCTGACTTGCTAGACACTACATTTTTATGTTAGGATTTTTCTATGTTCTTTAAATTACTACATTTTTATCCCTGTATGAGTAAAATATTCCATGTAGGGTGTCATTGAGCTTGCTTAAATATATTCTTCTTCCTCTTAGATTCATATTCCAACGATTTTGCAGTACCAACTGTTATGGATTTGGATTCTATAGTGCCCAATCCAATTTGTTGATCCCCTGGTTTTTATCAACATCCTTATTCAACATTTCGTCAAGAATATCCTTAGGAAATTTGTTATATTTCATCCTCTTCACTAAAGGATAGGTTAATTCATTCTTTTTAGGATCATTATCAATCATTTATGATTTATTTGATAGATTTACCTTCAAAAAAACACTGTCATCTTTCCAAACAAAATCCCATGATTTAGAATCAAAGATAAACACTATTATATTCATCATATTTTCAATAAAAATAATAATAATTTCTTTCATTGTATATTATTTTTTTCATATAGTAAAAACCTTCATACATTCAATTTTTTTTAATAAAATCTAATAATAATAATTATTCATGACATGATTGGGACTTTCATGATGTTTTCCATGGTGATAAAGATAAAATTTCTTAGATTTATCATCCACGTGTCTAATAATAAATCATGTACTAAATAGACGAGATCATTAACCTATCTCAGTCTCCTTTTCTCAGAATAAGAAACCCTTTCATCCACGTTGAAACCACTCGATTATCGGTTGTCTTGTGGGATACTTTTCAGATCTTATCAATTTCTAAAAATAATGAATATTGGTTTTTCTTCCAGTTTAATGAACAAAGACTATCAGGAATATTAGGAGATGAAAAATATTCTTCACCATTAGGTATTGATTTAATGAGATCAGTAGCTTTTTTATAAGATATTGTGTCCTCCATTGCATAAATTGTGAATGACATTTTTCATTTTACATTCCCTTAATGAAATGTACGATCACATAAAACTCATGGACTACATCAGGATAGAACATTTAAAAATCATTATCATATTTTTCAAATAGAATGTTTCCCATTCAAGAAAATATATGATCTTCTTCTGAGTAGAATAATATTTCCCATAATATGATCATTCAACCAATATTTCTGTAAATATGAACCACTTAACAAAATCTTCCTTAGTCACAATGAATCTAAGACTAAAGACAATGATCTTTTATAGAGGAATATATTTCAGATTGAGATCTTTTTGTGGTGAACAATTATGGATGAAAATCACTGAAAAAATGATATAGGACTCAGGGGTGGACCGCTTTTATATATGTTTCAGTGTGATGAATCAAATTCCATAAGATCTTTAATGGTTATTATCCAATAATTTTTTGATATGATAGTTAATATTCATATGAATACTATTTTTAAAATTATTTTGAACTCTTAATGTTTCTATAAATGTTTTATCAGATTAAATATAATTTTATTAAGAAAAACTTTTTACATAATTAACAAGAATAAATGTTTTATAAAACTAAAACAATGAAAGCACAATTAATGATTTAAAAATAATGATATAGTGAAAAAATTTAATAGTACCATTTAAGAGAATAAAGTTTCATTCATACTGTTGAATTTTTCTTCATGGTTTCTATAAATACAATATGATAATTTTGAAATATTGAATATGATATTTCTTGTACAAAAACTAATTAAGATATATTCTATAGAAAATATAATATGAAATATTTTAAATAAAAACATATTACATTAAATTTTGGAATATGAAATGTTTCTAGAAAATTGTTATTATGGAATAATTATTACACTTTTTGGTTTAGAGAATCATTTTGCGATTTTTTACTCATTTTTTTTATAAAAAATATAATGATCATACAAAACTTTATTTCTGTTATTTTTTATAAAAACAACAAAATTTTGAAAACTAATTGTTAAAAAAAATTCAATGAAAAACATAAAAAATCTGTACTCCCCCTATGAAATGTTGTAACACCCCAAGCTTCCAAGGTACGATTCTCTTTCAATAATACAATAGCTTGCATTGTACGCAAGTTCAAGATTCTAACACACCGCGACCAATGAAAGTAGCTGTTGTGAATAGTAATACCAACCTTTTGAAATTATATACATTTTATATTTCAAAATGGACTTCATTTTTGTATTCGGAATATTGAAATTATCCCAAGTTTATTTTTTTGTAATTTTCTGAGAACTTCCTATTTTCGATGAATAGTGTGAAACACTTAAAAACATCTTTTTTAATAAATATAATTTATAGTTATAAATTATATGATTCGTTGGTTTTAAAGTATAATTAGAATATATTTTAAACTTTTTATCCAATGGTGGTCATTAGAATTAATTTTACTTTGAAATTGGACATAAACAATTGTCAATCTTTTGATATATATTGTTTCTTAAAAACACGCTATTTGTTGTGATAGTGGAAATTAATTATAAATTTAATTAATTCAACTTATATGTTTTGAATTTTTTAAAATAGATATCATTTTTGGACTATGAATATCAAATATAGCTTCAGGTTAATTTTTGGTATTGTTCTGTGAAACATCAATTTTTGATGAATAGTGAAACAACTAAGTGGTAGTTAAAAAAACTATTTTTTTTCGTATAAATGAAACTTTACCTCTTCTGTGAATTGAATTTAAAAAATCCTATATACATGGTTGTAAATATGAAGTAAAATGTGGTCCAATGGGATGAAAATAATTTTTGGTGAATAGTAACTTTTAAGATTTATTAATCACGATTAAAGGTAATTAGTGTAATTTAAGTTAAATATAATGTTATAATAATATGAAATTACCTTTACACTTGTTCTACCCTTATTGGATGAGTCATGGCCGACCAAGACAATCCATGGGACAACTTGGGGACCCAATGGAGCAACTTGGGTAAGAAAATGACATTAATAACTTTTTATTTAAAGTAAAAATAAAATTGTCACAAACATGTATTGTTTTAATAAAACAATTATTACATGGGATTATATAAGATAAATTTTTTACTATAAATATTCATTGGAAAGATAAAAAATATTTCCTACATTATGGAATTTTTTTATAATTTTTAGACATAAAATAAATAAATTTTTTTTGACACCATGATGATACAACGATTACCTCATTAATTAAAGATTTAAATAAAATGGATAGATAATGTAAAATATAAGACATAAACATTTAAAAAAATGATTGGATGAGTATATTTAGAACCCTTATCACCGTATCCTCGAAATATATAACTGTGGGACCTTTGAAATCCGAAAATCACTTCATAATAATGTAACATTTCATGACTTTCCAAGAGTGCCCCTCCTCTACTCTTATAAAATCCCCACACCTCTACCACCTTATTCACATATTCAAGCCATTTGGATCGGCCAAAATCTGCCCAAATACTCTCTCAACTTCCCTCTCTTACTCTTAAAATCTTCACTTTGGGCAGAAGTATTCCCAATGAAGCCTTTGGTTCAAATCACAAAGAGTTACCTGATTTAAAGGTCATGTCCCCTCTTATGTTCTTTTGTTTTATTTTGCTTCCCCAACCCCCTAAACTCTTTTTATTACTTTATTTTGTAACACCAATAGTATATTAAATATACTAGGATTTAGTTATGATAATGATTCGATCTTCACTTACACACACCTCCATCTAATGGTTAAATAACATACTTTTTCCATGGATGGTGAATTACTGCCTCACGAAATGATGATTGTTCTATCTTGTCCTACCACCCCTCATGGTGGCCATTATGGTGGGACTATATATATTTATGATATATATTATATTTATTTCATCTATATGATTCTGTATTTTACATTTAAAGCATACCGTTATGCTTTTCATGTTGTGCAAATGCGATAATTTCATCTGAGGAAGTGTGGACTAACGCCCCCTCAAGTGATGTGACTCGTTCATGCAATACATGGAATGTATAAAGAATAAAAATAATGAACTTATGTGACCTATATAACATATATATTATACTATAATTATAATAAATATATATATATATCTAATTCGGTTTTAATTCCATTAAATACGAAATAGAAATGAAAGTAGCGTTCATACGTACGTACGGCTTACCATCTCCATGAACGGTGTATTTCATTTCGTACCTCTAAATGTTATGTAATATTATATATGAATGTATATACTGGATATATATGATATATATGATATCTCTATTATGAATATAATTATGGATATAATTGATATTTTACCATATGAACAACTTGTAATTATAAGATGTTTACTTTTGACTCAAGTACCAAAGATCAACAAAACGACCGTTATTAACATAAATAATTACATAATGTTCATAACATGGTAATAATTTATATAAAAGGAATAATGAACTTCAAAAAGGTTCTTAAGCAATTAGAAACTAACTCTAGTTTATTTTTCAGGAGGTTAAAGAATGGTCGAGTCGAGTCGGACACAAGGTAAGAGACTACGTCTCAATCTCCTTCAGTTAGGGTATATTTTTTTATACACCACCTTCCTTTATATAGTGTATAAACCCCTTTGAATTTTACTTTTATTCAAAAGGAATCATTTTATACGAAGCGTTTTTACTAAATGACAAAAGAGAATGTATTTTCTTACGTATGCGGTGACAACGAATTCTCCGCCGTCGTGACCATTATTTGAGTTTTGGCTTCCTCTAGAAGCCATAACTTTAAAAAAAATGAAAAATAAATACCATGTTTTACCTTTCTTTTATTTTGGTATTGAAAATGGTTTTATTATATCAATGTGTTGTAGTGATATCTTGTGATTGAAATTTGAAAATGTTATGTTTCCTTTATGCATGTTTTATGTGATATGATTATGTTATGGTTTATGATATGATTAAACATGTTCATATGAGGAATGCATTGGACTTAATAAGTGACGGGTGGAGCCTGCTATAGATCCTTGATGCATCGGTAGGTCTCAGGAGAGAAACTAGTGTCTTGGAATGAGGCCTTGGCTACGTGGTTATGATAGTTTGACATTATGCATTCCATCATTATGAAAGTGGTTATTGATATTACATGTGATTATTCGTCTAGTAGAATATCAATGTGAATTAGTAAATGACAATATTTCATTTTATTTTTTCCATATTATTCTGATGTTAAAGTTTAAAAGGCATTTGTTTTATTTATAAATTTCCTTAAATGTTTATGTTTATTTTTGAAAGTTTCTATTGTATTGTTATCCTTACTGAGCATATGAGATCACCCTTTTCTATGTTTTATTTTTCCCAGGATGTGAAGAAATATTTTATGAATGACCCATAGGGATAGTCTGAAGGGGATATGGGTGTGGAATAAGGAGACTATGTTATAGTATGTTTTCACTTTATGATGTAATGTAACATTTAGGAATGTATCTAGTGTTTCCAAGGCTATTAAACTAATCGGTCTTTCGAGACTTGATCTTTTGCGATCATGCCAATGTTAGGTAATAATGCACCAACTTTGGGTAACTGGGGTTGGGGCATTATAGTTGGTATCATAGGCAGTTTAGTACTAACCTTGGAAGCTTGATTTAGATAAACTCTGATTAGAGAACATAGCTCTAAGATAGACTTTGAGGATTAGTATAGAAGAACATCCTAAAATTTTGGTATTATAGATATTTTGTGTGTTTTCCGAGAAATACATCCCTGTTTGGATACGAGAAAGTAGAGGCGGATCAGGCACAGATGTACCTAGGGGTAAAACCCGAAAACACCGTTTTAAGCTAGACTCGAACGGGAACTGGTGCATGACATCGGGCCTTGATGCACTCTTGGTTACGAAACTCCTGGGGGATATGTGTAGGATAATTCCCATTTTCCTTACAAACCATTATGAAGGGTTTATGAGTATATACTTCCAAAAAAACATTTTTAGGATAATGGATTATTTCCATAAACTGTTCAATTTATGTTAAGTGTTTTACATGTATGGAATTAAGTATTTTGATTCATAAAATGATCTAGTTTATGAAATTGTTTAGAAATGGTGCCTAATGGAAGGAATGGAAACCCTATCAATGCACACACTCCATGTGGTGATTTCCCTCCTTCTCAAGATAATTATAATGGAGCTGGTGATACAACTGGTGCTGAATAGCTTATCATCATACTGGGAAAACTCACTCAGGTTATGAAAAATAACCTTACTCATATGGAGCACCCAGATCCGCAATGTGAAAGATAAATGTTAGACCACTTCATGAGGCAACAACCACCAACATTCAATGGGCGTAAAAATCCCTTAGTAGCTGAGCAATGGATAAATTCCTTAGAGAAAATATTCTATTCCACGGGGAGTATTGGAAGGGAAAAGGTTATCATGGCAGTTTACCACCTAACTGGAGATGCTGATACATGGTGGTCATTGATAAAAAACACAATGGAATATGGGGAAGTATCAAATATGGAATGGAGGCAGTTCCAAGAGATTTTCTTAGAAAAATACTTTTCTCATGACCATCAAGCAGATATGGAAAGGGAATTTACGAGTCTGAGACAAAAGGAGGATAAGAATGTTGTGAAGTATGAGGCTAACTTTACAAGGATTGGAAGACATTCAGCAGATTATATACGTAACCCAAGAAGTAATATTGATCGTTTCTTTGATGGGTTAAAACCATTTCTCCATCGACCATTAGTCTCATAATCTTTCTCGTTGTATAAAGACATAGTCTCATGTCCTATAAATATAGAAAAGTAATTCGCTACATCTTATGACAATAAAGAAAGAGAAGAAGAGAACGGTGGAATAAGAGATAGATAAAGGGAAACGGGAAAGAAGGATTTTCTATTATGTGATAATTGTGTGAAGAATCACCCCAGTACTTTCCTAAAAGGAATGGGAGTTTGTTATAAATGTGGAGAAAAGGTCACCAGGCTCATTATTGCAAGGGAAAGAAAGAGGATATCAATGTTGAATGCTAAAATTATAGGTAAATGGGGGCATTATGCAAATGAATGTCCTAAGGTTCAGGGAAACTTTCCTCAGAAAAGGCCAAGAGATAAAGGCCAATATTATGCTGTTACTACATTTGAAGTGGAATAATTAATGTATTACTGCTTTTGGACTTAGGGATTATAATCTGGTTATAAGAATAACGTGATATATATAAGGATTATACTGCAGTACTTGTTGTTTTCGTTAAGGTTTTAATATTATGAAGGTAATCATATTTTTATTATGTGACAATAAGAGAAACATTACTTTGTTTGGGGAATATGATGTTACAATTGATTTTGGAATTTAGAGACCTTTAGAGAATGTCTGGACATAGGTATTTTGGATAACTATAAAGGTTGGAATGGATTATGTTGAACCTTGTATAGTATTGTTTGTGCTTAAACGTTTTCTGAAGATTATTTTTGGAATATTATAATACTATAATATTAGGAAAAGGACAACCTACAGGTTGGGGATAAACTGCCGCGTAGGAAAAAGTTGCAGGAATCAAACCCACAACCATAGAATGACACTATAGGAAGTCCCTGGTTATTACAAAATATTTTTCCTAATCTAAATGGTATGTTTCAATATTTGGAACCTTGTACGATTAGGATAAATATAATATTTCTGAGTTCTATTATCTTTTTGAGGGAAAGTTGAGTTTGTGGTAGAAACTAGTTGAAGGTTAAAACTCTAATTGTCAAGTATATATATATATATAACTATCTCTTATTTGATGACTAAATTAATACATAAAATTTAGGAAAGTGATATTAAAAAAAATGTGTTATCCTAATATCTTATGTTTTGTTGACCTGATGATATTTTAAGACACCATAGATTGAAGGCTTTGAGGCTCTCAATTTTACACTTGTTTTTGATTATGTCCTCAATCACTCCTTACAAATATTTACGTTTTCCCTCCAATTATTTGTCTATAATATCCACAAATGTTCTCCTAATCAAGATCATAATTTGGTGGCGACTTTTTCATTTCACTTTGTCTCTTATTAAGACTAAATTTTATGAACCTTATTTCTGATGTGGGTTTTCCACAAAGGTATTTTCAATTTTCAACCTTTTAGTTTCAAAGAACATTTTAAAATTGAAATGATGCACATTATTGAAGGAGGGGAGAATGTAACACCCCAAGCATCCATGGTACGATTCACTTTCAATAATGCAATAGCTTGCATTATACGCAAGTTCGAGATTCTAACACACCACGACCAATCAAAGTAGCCGTTATGAATAGTACTTCCCACCTTTTGAAATTATATAAATTTTATATTTCAAAATGGACTTCATTTTTGGGTTCGTAATATCGAAATTATCCTATGTTGAATTTTTTGTAATTTTCTGAGAACTTCCAATTTTCGATGAATAATGAAAAATACATAAAAACATCTTTTTTAATAAAAATAATTTATAGTGATAAATTATAAGATTGAGTGGTTTTAAAGTATAATTGGAATATATTTTGACTGTTTTATCCAATGGTGGTCATTAGAATTAATTTCACTTTGAAATTGGACATAAATAATTGTCAATCTTTTGATATATATTGTTTCATAAAATCACGCTATTTGTTGTGACAGTGGGAATTAATTATTAAATTAATTAATTAAAATTAAACGTATTTAAAATTTTAAAATATACATCATTTTTGAATTAGGAATATCAAATATATCTTAGGGTTAATTTTTGGTATTGTTCTGAGAAACATCAATTTTTGATGAATAGTGAAACCACTAAGTGGATGATAAAAAAACTAGTTTTTCATTTAAATGAAACTTTACCACTTCTGTGAATTGAATTTCAAAAATCCGACGCACATGGTTTTAATTAGGAAGTAAAATGTGGTCCAATGGGATGAAAATAACTTTTGGTGAATAGTACCTTTTAAGTTTTATTAATCATGATTAAAGGTAATTAGTGGTATTTAAGGTAAATATAATGTTATAATAATATGAAATTACCTTTACACTTGTTCTACGCTTATTGGATGAGTCATTTACGACCTAGAAAATCCATGGGCCAACTTTGGGACCCCATGGAGCCACATGGGTAAGAAAATGACATTAATAAATTTTTATTTAAAGTAAAAATAAAATTGTCCCAAACATGTGTTGTTTTACTAAAACAATTATTACATGGGGTTATATAAGATAACATTTTGACTATAAATATTCATTGGAAATATAAAAATGTTTCCTACATCATGGTAATTTTTTTATCATTTTTAGACAATAAATAAATTAAAATTTTTATGAAACCATGATGATGCAGCGATTACCTCATTAATTAATGATTTAAATAAAATGAAATGATAATGTAAAATATAAGACATAAACTTGTCAAAAACATATTGGATGAGTATATTTCGAACCCTTATCACTGTATCCTCAAAATATATAATTGTGGGACCTTTGAAATCTGAAAAGCACTTCATAATAATGTAACATTTCATGACTTTCCAAGAGTGACCCTCCTCTCCTCTTATAAAAGGCCCCCACCACTACCACCTTATTCTCACATTCAAGCCATTTTGATCGCCCAAAATCTTCCCAAATACTCTATCAACTTCCCTATCTTACACCTAGAATCCTCACTTTGGGAAGAAGTCTTCCCAAGGAAGCCTTTGGCTCAAATCAAAAAGAGTTACCTGATTTGAAGGTAATGTCCCCTCTTATATTCTTTTGTTTTATTTTGCTTCTCCAATCCCATAAAATATTTTTATTACTTTCTTTTGTAACACCACCAATATCTTCAATATACTTGGATGTTTTTATGATAAGGATTCGAGCTACACTTACAGACACCTCCGTCTAATGGTTAAAGAACATACAGTTTCTGTGGATGGTGAATTACTATCTTACGAAACGATGATTGTTCTATCTTCTCTTACCACCTCTCATGGTGTCCATTATGATGGAACTATATTTATTTATGATATATATTATATTTATTTCCTCTCTATGCTTCTATATTTTAAATTTAATATATAAATTTATGATTTTCTTGTTGTGCAAATGCGATAATTTTATTTGAGGAAGTGTGGACTACCGCCCCCTCAAGTGATGTGACTCATTCATGCAATACATGGAATGTATAAATAATGAAATTAATGAACTTGTGTTACCAGTATAACATAAATATTACACAAGAATTAAAATATATATATATATATATATATATATATATATCTCATTTGGTTTTAATTTCATTAAATACCAAATAGAAATGAAAGTAGCGTTCATGAGTACGTACAACTTACCGTCTCGATGAACGGTGCATTTAATTTCTTACCTCTAAATGTTATGTAATATTATAAATGAATGTATATACTGGATATATATGATATCTACTTCATGAATATAATTCAGCATATAATTGATATTTTACCACATGAACAACTTGTAATTATATGAAGTTTATTTTTGACTCAAGTACCAAAGATCGACAAAACGACCGTTATTAACATAAATAATTACATAATGTTCATAAGATGGTAAAAATTTATATAAAAGGAATAATGAAATTGAAAAATGTTCTTATGCAATTATAAATTAACTCTACTTTATTATTCAGGAGGTTAAAGAATGGTCGAGTCATGTCGTACACGAGGTAAGGGACTTCGTCTCAATCTCCTGTCATTGAGGCATATTTTGTTTTATACACCACTTTCCTTTATATAGTGTATAAACCCCTTTTACTGTTACTTTTATTCAAAAGGACTCTTTTTATATGAATCGTTTTTACTAAATGAAAAAAGGGAATGTTCTGTCTTACGTATGCGGCGACAATGACTTCTCCACCGCCGTGACCATTATTTGAGTTTCGACTTCCTCTACAAGCCGTAACATTTTAAAAAAATGAAAAATAAATACCATGTTTTACTTTTCTTTTATTTTGGTATTGAAAATGGTTTTATTATATCAATGTATTGTATTGATATCTTGGGATAAAAATTTGGAAATATTATGTTTCCTTTATGCATGTTTTATGTGATATGATTATGTTATGGTTTATGAAATGTTTAAACCTGTTCATATGAGGAATGCATTGGACTTAATAAGTGACGGGTGCAGCCCGCTATAGCCTCTCGATGCATCACTTGGTCTCATGAGACAAACTAGTGTCTTGGAATGAGGCCTTGATAAAATCTTATTTTTAGTCTTGACACAAGGCCTTGGCTACATGGTTATGATAGTCTGGCATTATGTATTGCATCATTATGTTAGTGGTTATTGATTTTTCATGTGATTATTCGACTAGTAGAATATCCATGTGAATAAGTAAATGGCATGATTTCATTTTATTTTTTCCATATTATGCTGAAGTTCTTTTTTAAAAGGCTTTTGTTTTAGTTATACATTGCCTTAAATGTTTATGTTTATTTTTGAAAGTTTCTGTTGTATTGGTCTCCTTACTGAGAATCTGAGATCACCCCTTTCTAGGTTTAATTTTTCCCAGGATGTGAAGAATTATTTTATGACTGACCTATAGGGATAGTCTGAAGGGGATATGGGTGTGGACTATGGAGACTATGTTATATTAGTTTTTCACATTATGATGTAATGTAACATTTATGAATGTATATAGTGTTTCCAAGGCTACTAAACTAATCAGTCTTTCGAGACTTGATCTTTTGTGATCATGCCAATGTTACGTAATAATGCACCAACTCTAGGTAACTGGGGTCGGGGTGTTACAGTTGGTATCAGAGGCAGTTTAGTACTAACCTTGGAATCTATATTTAGATAAACTCTGATTAGAGAACATAGACCTAAGATAGACTTTGAGGATTAGTATAGAAGAAATCCTAGAATTTTGGTATTATAGATATTTTGTGAGTTTTCCTAGCAATAAATCCCTCTCTAGATACGAGCAAGTAGAGGTGGCTCTGACATAGATGTACCTAGGGGTAAAACCCGAAAACACCTCTTTGAGCTAGACTCGAACGGGAACTGGTGCATGATAATGGGCCTTGCTGCACTCTCAGTTATGAGACTATCGGGGGATATGCTTAGGATAATTCTCATTTTCATTACAAACCATTATGAAGGGTTTATGAGTATATACTTCCTCAAAGAAAACATTTTTATGATAATGGATTATATCCATAAAATGTTCAATTTATGTTAAGTGTTTTACATGTATGGAGTTATGTATTTTGATTCATAAACTGATCTAGTTTATGAAATTGTTTAGAAATGGTGCCTAGTGGAAGGAATGGAAACCATATCAATTCATGCACTCCATGTAGGGATTTCCCTCCTACTCAAGATAATTATAATGGAGCTGGTGATACAACGGGTGCTGATCAGCTTATCACCATGCTGGGACAACTCACTCAAGTTATGAATAATAACTTTACTCATATGGAGCACCCAGATCCTCAACGTGGATGATCAATGTTAGACCGCTTCATGAGGCAACAAAAACCAACATTCAATGGGATTAAAAATCCCTTAGTAGCTGAGCAATGGATAAATTCATTACAGAAAATATTCAATGCCAAGGGGAGTAGTGGAAGGGAAAAGGTTATCATGGCAGTTTACCGCCTCACTGGAGATGCTGATCAATGGTGGTCATTGAATAAAAACATAGATGAAGATGGTGAAGTTTCAAATATGGAATGGAGTGAGTTCAAAGATCTTTTCTTAGAAAAATACTTTCCTTGTGACCATCGATCAGATATGGAAAGGGAATTTCTATTTTTGAGACAAAAGGAGGATGAGAATATCGCAATTTATGAGGCTATCATTACAAGGTTAGCGTGGCATTCAGTAGATTATATACGTAACCCAAGAAGTTAGATTGATCATTTCTTTGATGGGTTAAAACAGTTTCTCCATTGAGCCTTAGTCTCACAATCATTCTCGCCATATGAAGATATAGTCTCATGTGCTATAAAGACAGAAAAGGAAATATCTAAATCTTATGACAATAAAGAAAAGAAAGAGAATAAGAGAACTGTGGAACAAGAGATAGATAGAGTGAAAACGGGAAAGAAGGATTTTCCATTATGTGATTATTGTGGGAAGAATCACCCCGATACTTTCCAAAAAGGAATGGGAGTTTTTAATAAATGTGGAGAAAAAGGTCACCAAGCTCGTGATTGCAAGGGAAAGAAAGAGGTTATCAATGTTTAATGATACAATTGTAGGTAAATGGGGCATTATTCAAATGAATAACTCACGGGTCAGGGAAAATTTCCTCAGAAAAGGCCAAGAGATCAAGGCCAATATTATGCTGTTACTATAGTAGAAGTGGAATAATTAATTTATTGGTGCTTTTGGACTTAGGGATTATATTCTGGTTATAAGAATAACGTGATATATATAAGGATTATACTACAATACATGTTTTTTTTCATTAAGGTTTTAATATGATGAAGGTAATCATATTTTTAGTATGTGACAATAAGAGAAACATTACTTTGTTTGGGGAATCTGATGTTACAATTGATTTTGGAATTTACAGACCATTACAGAAAGTCTGGACAGAGTTATTTTGGATAACTATATAGGTTGGAATGGATTAAGTTAAACCTTGGATAGTATTGTTTATGGTTAAAACATTTCTGAAGATTATTTTTGGAATATTATAATACTATAGTATTAAGAAAAGGACAACCTGTACGTTGGGGGATAACTCGTCGCCTCGGACAAAGCTGTAGGAATCGAACCCACAACCATAGAACAACATGCCATTGTTACCTACCACTAGCCTACAGGAAGTCCCTAGTTATTACAAAATAGTTTTCCTAATCTAAATTGTATGTGTCAATATTTGGAACCTTATACAAATAGGATAAGTATAATATTTTTGAGTTCTATTATATTTTTGAGGGAAAGATGAGTTTGTGGTAGAAATTAGTTGAAGGTTGAAACTATTATTTTCAATTATATATATATACACCTCTCTCTTATTCGATAAATAAATTAATACATAAAATTTATCAATGAGATATTAAAAAAAAGTGTTATCCTAATACCTTATGTTTTGTTGAACTGATGATATTTTAAATCACCATAGATTGAAGGCTTTGAGGCCCTCAATTTTACAATTATTTGTGATTGATGACCTCAATAAATCCCTACAAATATTTACGTTTCCCTCCAATTATTTGTCTATAATGGCCACCAATGTTCTCCTAATCGAGATCATAATTTGGTGGTGACTTTTTCATTTCCCTTTCCCTATTATTGAGGCTTAATTTTATTAACCTTATTTCGGATGTGGGTTTTCAACAAAGGTATTTTCAATTTTCAACCTTTTATTTTCGAAGAACATTTTCAAATTGTGAGGACACAATTTGTTGAAGGAGGGTAGAATGTAACACCCCAAGCTTCCACGGTACGACTCTCTTTCAATAATGCAATAGCTTGCATTGTACGCAATTTCGATATTCTAACACACCACGACCAATCAAAGTAGCCATTATGAATAGTAATACCCACTTTTTGAAATTATATAAATTTAATATTTCAGAATGGACTTCATTTTTGTTTTCGGAATATCTAAATTATCCTAAGCTGAATATTTTGTAATTTTCTGAGAACTTCCAATTTTTGATGAATATTGGAAAATACTTAAAAAAATCATTTTTAATAAAAATAATTTATAGTGATAAATTATAAGATTGAGTGGTTTTAAAGTCTAATTAGAATATATATTAACTGTTTTATCCAATGGTGGTCTTTAGAATTAATTTCACTTTGAAATTGGAGATAAACAATTGTAAATCTTTTGATATATATTGTTTCTTAAAAACACACTATTTGTTGTGATAGTGGGAATTAATTATTAAAATAATTAATTCAAATTATATGTTTTGAATTTTATAAAATAGACATCATTTTTGAATTAGGAATATCAAATACATCTTATGGTTATTTTTTTGTATTGTTATGAGAAACATCAATTTTTGATGAATATTGAAACCACTAAGTGGTAGATCAAAAAACTAATTTTTCATTTAAATTAATCTTTACCAATTCTGTGAATTGAATTTCAAAAATCCGACACACATGGTTGTAATTAGGATGTAAAATTTGGTCCAATGGGTTGAAAATAATTTTTGGTGAATAGTACCTTTTATGTTTTATTAATCACGATTAAAGGTAATTAGTGGTATTTAAGGTTAATATAAGGTTATAATAATATGAAATTACCTTTACACTTGTCCTACCCTTATTGGATGAGTCATGGTCGACCAATAAAATCCACGGGTCAACTTGGGGTCCCCATGGAGCCACTTGGGTAAGAAAATTACATTAATAAGTTTTTATTTAAAGTAAAAATAAAATTGTCCGAAACATGTGTTGTTTTACTAAAACAATTATTACATGGGGTTATATAAGTTAACTTTTCAACTATAAATATTAATTGGAAAGATAAAAATATTTCCTACATCATGGTAATTTTTTTATAATTTTTATACATATAATAAATTAATTTTTTTATGACACCACGATGATGCAGCGATTACCTCATTAATTAAAGATTTAAATAAAATAAAATGATAATGTAAAATATAAAACATACACTTGTAAAAAACCTATTGGATGAGTATATTTTTAACCCTTATCACCATATCCATGAAATATATAATCTTGGGACCTTTGAAATCCTAAAAGCACTTCAAAATAATGTATCATTTCATGACTTTCTAAGAGTGCCCCTCCTATCCTCTTTTAAAAGGCCTCATCCTCTACCACCTTATTCACACTTTCAAGCCATTTGGCTCGGCCAAAATCTTCCAAAATACTCTCTCAACTTTCTTATCTTACACCTAGAAGCCTCACTTTGGGCAGAAGTCTTCCCAATGAAGCCTTTGGCTCAAATCAAAAAGAGTTACCTGTTTTAAAGGTAATGTACCCTCTTATGTTCTTTTGTTTTATTTTGCTTCTCCAAGCCCCTAAACCACTTTTATTCATTTATTTTGTAACACCACCAATATCTTAAATATAATAGGATGTTTTTATGATAATTATTCGAGCTACACTTACACATACCTCCGTCTAATGGTTAATGAACATACTGTTTCCGTGGATGGCGAATTACTGCCTCCCGAAACGATGATTGTTCTATCTTCTCCTACAACCTCTCATGGTGGCCATTATGATGGAACTATATTTATTTATGATATATATTATATTTATTTCCTATCTATGCTTCTGTATTTTACATTTAAAGCATACATTTATGCTTTACATGTTGTGAAAATGCGATAGTTTCATTTGAGGAAGTGAGGACTACCGCCCCCTCAAGTGATGTGACTCGTTCATGCAATACATGGAATGTATAAAGAATTAAATTAATGAACTTATGTTACCAGTATAACATATATATTATACTAGAATTATAATATATATATATATCTCTCATTTGGATTTAATTCCATTAAATACCAAATAGAAATGAAAGTAGCGTTCATGAGTACGTACGACTTTCCGTGTCCATGAAGGGTGCATTTAATTTATTACCTCTAAATGTTATGTAATATTATAAATGAATGTATATAATAGATATATATTATATATATGTTATATAAATCATGAATATAATTCAGCATATAACTGATATTTTACCACATGAACAACTTGTAATTTTAAGAAGTTTATTTTTGACTGAAGTACCAAAGATCGACAAAACGACCGTTATTAACTTAAATAATTACATAATGTTCAGAACATGGTAATAATTTATATAAAAGGAATAATGATCTTGAAAAAGGTTCTTAAGAAATTATTAATTAACTCTAGTTTATTATTCCATAGGGTACAGAACAGTCGAGTCAAGTTGGACACGAGGAAAGGGACTTCGTCTCAATCTTCTGATATTGAGGTATATTTTGTTTTATACACCACTTCCTTTATATAATGTATAAACCCCTTTGAATTTTACTTTTATTCAAAATTTATCTTTATATATGATACTTTTTTACTAAATGACATGATGGAATGTTTTGTCTTACGTATGCGGCGACAACGACTTCTCCGCCACCGTGACCATTATTTGAGTTTCAGCTTCCTCTACAAGCCATAACTTTTTAAAAAAATGAAAAATAAATACCATGTTTTTCTTTTCTTTTATTTTGGTATTGAAAATGGTTTTATTATATCAATGTATTGTATTGATATCTTATGATTAAAATATTGAAATATTATGTTTCCTTTATGCATGTTTTATGTGATATGATTATGTTATGGTTTATGATATGTTTAAACCAGATCATATGAGGAATGCATTAGACTTAATAAGTGATGGGTGGAGCCCACTATAGCTCCTCGATGCATATATAGGTCTCATGAGACAAACTAGTGATTGGCATGAGGCCTTGACAAAATATTATTTGTAGTCTTGGCACGAGGCCTTGGCTACGTGGTTATGATAGTCTGGAATTAAGCATTCCATCATTATGAAAGAGCTTATTGATATTGCATGTGATTATTCGACTAGTAGAATATCCATGTGAACAAGTAAATGGAATTATTTCATTTTTTCCATATTATTCTGATGTTCATGTTTAAAAGGCTTTAGTTTTAGTTATATATTGCCTTAAATGTTTATGTTTATTTTTGAAAGTTTCTGTTGTATTGGTCTCCTTACTGAGCATCTGAGCTCACCCCTTTCTGGGTTTTATTTTTCCAAGGATGTGATGAAATATTTTATGACTGACCTACAGGGATAGACTGAAGGAGATATGGGAGTGGACTATGGAGACTATGTTATATTAGTTTTTCAATTTATGATGTAATGTAACATTTATGAATGTATCTTGTGTTTCTAAGGCTAATAAACTAATCAGTCTTTCGAGACACGATCTTTTTTGATCATGCCAATGTTAGGTAATAATGCACTAACTATGGGTAACTGGGGTCGGGGAGTTATAGTTGGTATCAGAGGTATTTTAGTAATAACCTTGGAAGCTAGATTTAGATAAATCTGATTAGAGCACATAGCCCTAAGATAGATTTTGAGGATTAGTATAGAATAACTTCCTAGAATTTTGGTATTATAGATATTTTGTGAGTTTTCCTAGCAATAAATCCCTCTATGGATACTAGCAGGTAGAGGCGGCTCTGGCACATATGTACCTAGGGGTAAAACCCAAAAACACTGCTTTGAGCTAGACTCGAACGAGAACTGGTGCATGATAATGGGCCTTGCTGCACTCTTGGTTACGACACTCCCGAGGGATATGCTTAGGATAATTCCAATTTTCTTTACAAAACATTATGAATTGTTTAGAGTATATTCTTCCTCAATGAAAACATTTTTATGATAATGGATTATATCCATAAAATGTACAATTTATGTTAAGTGTTTTACATGTATGGAATTATGTATTTTGATACATAAACTGATCTAGTTTATGACATTGTTTAGAAATGGAACCTAGTGGAAGGAATGGAAACTGTATCAATGCACGCACTCCATGTAGGGATTTCCCTCCTGCTCAAGATAATTATAATGGAGCTGGTGATACAACTGGTGCTGATCAGCTTATCACCTTACTGGGACAACTCACTTAGGTTATGAATTATAAATTTACTCGTATGGAGCACCCAGATCCGCAACGTGGAGGATCAATGTTAAACCGCTTCATGAGGCAACAGTCACCAACATTCAATGGGAGTAAAAATCCCTCAGTAGCTGAGAAATGGATAAATTCATTAGAGAATATATTTTATGCCATGGGGAGTAGTGGAAGGGAAAAGGTTATCATGGCTGTTTACCGCATCACTGGAGATGCTGATCAATGATGGACATTGATTCAAAACACAAAGAAAGATGATGAAGTATAAAATATGGAATGGAGGGAGTTCAAAGTGATTTTCTTAGAAAAATACTTTCTTCTTGACCATCGAGTAGATATAGAAAGGGAATTATTGAGTCTGAGACAAAAGGAGGATGAGAATATCTCAAAGTATGAGGCTATATTTACAAGGTTAGTGAGTCATTCAGTAGATTATATACGTAACCCAAGAAGTATGATTGATCATTTATTTTATGGATTAAAATTGTTTCTCCGTTGAGCCTTAGTCTCGCAATATTTCTCATCATATGAAGATATAGTCTCGTGTGCTATAAAGACAGAAAATGAATTCTCTAAATCTTATGACAATAAAGTAAAGCAAGAGAAGAAGAGAACGGTGGAACAAGAGTCAGATACAGGGAAAAAGGGAAAGAAGAATTTTCCATTATGTGATAATTTTGGGAAGAATCACCTCGGTACTTGCATAAAAGTAATGGGAGTTTGTTATAAATGTGAAGAAAGAGGTCACCAGGCTCGTGATTGCAAGGGAAAGAAAGTGGCTATCAATGTTGAATTCTACAATTGTAGGTAAATGCGTCATTATGCAAATGAATTTCCTAAGCATCAGGGAAACTTTCCTCAGAAAAGGCCAAGAGATCAAGGCCAATCTTATGCTGTTACTACAGTTGAAGTGGAATAATTAATGTATTGGTGCTTTTGGACTTAGGGATTATATTCGAGTTATAAGATTAATGTGATATATATAAGGATTGTATTGAAGTACTTATTGTTTTCATTAAGGTTTTAATATGATGAAGGTAATCATATTTTTAGTATGTGACAATAAGAGAAACTTTACTTTGTTTGGGGAATCTGATGTTACAATTGATTTTTGAATTTAGATACCTTTTAGAGAAAGTCTGGACAGAGGTATTTTGGATAACTATGAAGGCTGGAATGGATTAAGTTGAACCTTGGATAGTATTATTTAAGGATAAAACATTTCTGAATATTATTTTTCGAATATTATAATACTACAGTTTTATGAAGAGGACAACCTGCAGGTTGGGGGATAACTCGTCACGTCGGACAAATCTGTAGGAATTGAACACACAACAATAGTGCCATAGGCCTTTATTACCTACCACTAGCATACAGAAAGTCCCTAGTTATTACAAAATAGTTTTCATAATCTAAATGGTATGTTTCAATATTTGGAACCGTCTACGATTAGGATAAATATAATATTTTTTATTTCTATTATCATTTTGAGGGAAAGATGAGTTTGTGGTAGAAATTAGTTGAAGGTTGAAACTCTAATTTTCAAGTATATATATATACTCCTCTCTCTAATTCTATGAATAAATAAATACATAAACATTACGAAAGGGATATAAAAAAAATGTGTTGTCCTAATACCTTATGTTTTGTTGAACTGATGATATTTTAAATCACCATAGATTAAAGGCTTTGAGGCCCTCAATTTTACACTTGTTTGTGATTGATGAACTCAATCACTCCCTAAAAATATTTACGTTTTCCCTCCAATTATTTGTCTCTAATTTCCAACAATGTTCTACTAATCATGATCATAATTTGGTGGTGAATTTTTCATTTCCCTTTCCCTCTTATTAAGGCTAAATTTTATTAACCTTATTTCTGATGTGGGTTTTCCCCAAAGGTATTTTCAATTTTCAGCATTTTATTTTCAAAGAAAATTTTCAAATTTCGAGGGCGCAATTTATTGAAGGAGGGTAGAATGCAACACCCTAATCTTCCACGGTACGATTCTCTTTCAATAATGCAATAGCTTGCATTGTATGCAAGTTCGAGATTCTAAAACATCAAGACCAATCAAAGTAGCCGTTATGAATAGTAATACACACTTTTTGAAATTTTATAAATTTTATATTTCAAAATGGACTTCATTTTTGTATTTGGAATATCGAAATTATCCTAATTTGAATTTTTTGTAATTTTATGAGAACTTCCATTTTTCAATGAATAGTGAAAAATAATTAAAAACGTCTTTTTTAATAAAAATAATTTTTAGTGATAAATTATACGATTGAGTGGGTTTAAAGTATAATTAGAATATATTTTAACCGTTTTATCTAATGGTGGTCATTAGAATTAATTTCACTTTGAAATTGGACATAAACAATTGTCAATCTTTTGATATATATTGTTTCTTAAAAACACGATATTTGTTGTGACAGTGGGAATTAATTATTAAATTAATTAATTCAATTTATATGTTTTTAATTATGAAAAATAGACATGATTTTGAGTTAGGAATATCAAATATAGATTAGGGTTACTTTTTGGTATTGTCCTAAGAAACATCAATTTTGTATGAATAGTGAAACCACTAAGTGGTAGTTAAAAAAAATTATTTTTCGTTTAAATGAAACATTACCACTTCTATGAATTTAATTCCAAAAATCTGACATACATGGTTGTAATTATGAAGTAAAATGTGGTTCAATGGGATGAATGTAATTTTTGGTGAATAGTAACTTTTAAGTTTTATTAATCAGGATTAAAGGTAATTAGTGTAATTTAAGGTAAATATAATGTTATAATAATATGAAATTACCTTTACACTTGTCCTACCCTTATTGGATGAGTCATAGAAGACCACAAAAATCCATGGGTTAACTTGGGAACCCCATGGAGCCACTTGGGTAAGAAAATGACATTAATAACTTTATATTTAAAGTAAAAAAAATAAAATTATCACAAACATGTGTTGTTCTGCTAAATAAATTATTACATGTGGTTATATAAGTTAACTTTTCGACTATAAATATTAATTGGACAGATAAAAATATTTCCTACATCATGGATTTTTTTTATAATTTTTATAAATTAAATAAATTAAAATTTTTATGACACCATGATGATGCATCGATTACCTCACTAAGTAATGATTTAAATAAAATGAAAAGATAATGTAAACTATAAGAAATATACTAATAATAAACCAATTTTATGAGTAAATTTAGAACCGTTATAACCATATCCTAGAAGTATATAATTGTGGGACCTTTGAAATCCGAAAATCACTTCATAATAATGTAACATTTCATGACTTTCCAAGAGTTCCCCTCCTCCCCTCTTATAAAAGGCCCCCACCTCTACCACCTTATTCACAATTTCAAGCAGTTTGGATCTGCCAACCTCTGCCCAAATACTCTCTAAACTTCCCTCTCTTACTCCTAGAATACTCACATTGAAAAAAAGTCTTCCCGAGGAAGCCTTTGGCTCAAATCAAAAAGAGTTACCCGATTTAAAGGTAATGTCCTCTCTTATGCTTTTTTGTTTTATTTTGATTCTCCAACCCCCTAAACTCTTATTATTCCTTTATTTTGTAACAACATTAGTATATTCAATATACTAGGATGTTTTTATGATATGTATTAGAGCTACACTTACACAGACCTCCATATAATGGTTAAAGAACATATTGTTTCCATGGATGGCGAATTATTGCCTCACAAAACGATAGTTGTTCTATATTCTCCTTCCACCTATAATGGTGGCCATTATGATGGAACTATATTTATTTATGATATATATTATATTTATTTCCTTTCTATGATTCTGTATTTTACATTTAAGGCATACCTTTATGCTTTTCATGTTGTGCAAATGCGATAATTTCATTTGAGGAAGTGTGGACTACCGTCCCCTCAAGTGATGTGACTCGTTCATGCAATACATGGAATGTATAAAGAGTGAAATTAATGAACATATGTAACCTATATAACATATATACTATAATAGAATTATAATATATATATATCTTATTTGGTTTTAATTCCATTAAATACGAAATAGAAATGAATGTAGCGTTCATGCGTACGTACAACTTACCGTCTCCATGAACGGTGCATTTCATTTCTTACCACTAAATGTTATGTAATATTTTAAATGAATGTATATAATAGATATATATGATATATAAATCATGAATATAATTCTGGATATAATTGATATTTTACCACATGAACAACTTGTAATTATAAGATGCTTATTTTTGACTCAAGTACCAAAGATCGACAAAAAGACCGTTATTAACTTAAATAATTACATAATGTTCATAACATGGAAATAAGTTATATAAAAGGAATAATGAACATGAAAAAGGTACTTAATAAATTATAAATTAACTCTAGTTTATTATTCAGGAGGTTAAAGAATGGTCGACTCAAGTCGGAAACGAGGTAAGGGACTTCATCTCAATCTCCTTTCATTGAGGTATATTTTGTTTTATACACCACTTTACTTTATATGGTGTATAAAACACTTTTACTTTTACTTTTATTCAAAAGGAATATTTTTATATGAATTGTTTTAACTAAATGACAAAAGGGAATGTTTTTTCTTACGTATGCGGCGACAACGTCTTCTCCACCTCCATGACCATTACTTGAGTTTCAACTTCCTCTATTAGCCATAACTTTAAAACAAATGAAAAATAAATACAATGTTTTACTTTTCTTTTATTTTTGTTTTGAAAATGTTTTTATTATATGAATGTATTGTATTGATATCTTATGATTGAAATTTTTAAATGTTATGTTTCCTTTATGCATGTTTTATGTGATACGATTATGTTATGGTTTATGATATGTTTAAACCTGTTCAGATGAGTAATGCATTGGACTTAATAAGTGACAGGTGGCGCCCACTATATCTCCTTGATGCATCGGTAGGTCTCATGAGACAAACTAGTGTCTTGGAATGAGGCCTTGACAAAATCTTATTTGTATTCTTGGCACGAGGCCTTGGCTACGTGGTTATCATAGTATGGAATTATGCATTCCATCATTATGAAAGTGGTTATTGATATTGCATGTGATTATTTGACTAGTAGAATATCCATGTGAATAAGTAAATGGAATTATTTCATTTTATTGTTTCCATATTATGCTTAAGATCAAGTGTAAAAGGATTTTTTTAGTTATACATTGCCTTAAATGTTTATGTTTATTTATAAATTTTTCCATTGTATTGTTATGCTTACTGAGCATCTAAGCTCACCCCTTTCTGTGTTTTATTTTTTCCAGGTTACGAAGAAATATTTTATGACTGACCTGTAGGGATAGTCTGAAGTGGATATGTGTGTGGACTATGGAAACTATGTTATAGTAGTTTTTTACTTTATGATTTAATGTAACATTTATGAATGTATCTAGTGTTTCCAAGGCTACTAAACTAATCGGTCTTTCGAGACTTGATCTTTTCTGTTCATGCCAATGTTACGTAAGAATACACTAACTCTCAATAACTAGGGTCGGGGCGTTACAAAAGGGGTAACTAAATTTAGCGGATGGGTAAACTAGATGTATATATAAATGAGTAATTTCCATTTATAGAAATTATATTTTTTTACTATATTCAAACTCTATAATAATTATGGGGTTTGGTAAAAATGTCTTCCAATTGATCTTTTGTTTTTTTGAATTGAAAAAATATATATCCATTGAGTGTGTGCTCCTAATTTAAATGGTGTTTTACATATATGTACATTTCACTTGATTGATGCACTAGTTTTTCTAATAAAATAAATGGTACTTTTATTATCAAATTGTATTTATGTTTTAGATAAACTCATGCAATGGTCTGTTAGTGTGTCTGGCATTATAAACACTTTATAGCAATAACATCCAAAAGCCACATATTTAGCTTCAATAGTGGAAGGTTCTACTGAACATTTTTTATTAAAAGACCTGTAAGATAAATAATATACTAATGAATGTCAAGTTCCAAAGGTAATTTTTGTATCCATTCTATATGCAAGAAAATTTACACCTGAAAAAATATATAATTCAAAAAAAAATCCCACAATAATAGGAAAGGCTTAAACAATAGTTCTTTTATGATAATTAAAAATTATTTTAACAACTTATAAATGGGACTCCTTTGGATTGTTTTGATATCTTACACACAAGAATAATGAAAACATTGAATCTATTTGATTTGAATTTATGTAATGTAATCTTCTTATCATACCTCTAAAAATATTTTGATCCACTTGTTACCTAGACACATCAATATATAAAGTATTTGAGGAACCAAATGAGGTAATAATACATTTAGTATTATTGTATAAAAATTTCTTAATAAGTAATTTTATATACTTATGATGAGATAAAAAATTTCCTTCTAGATTATGTGAAATTTGTAAACCAAGAAACTATGTTGGCTCACCCATCAAATACATTTCAAAATATCACCTAGGAAATTAGTAAAATATTATTTAGTTGAACTATACATAATGTCATAAACATAAATTTTTACAATATTGGTATTTTAATTAAATTAATTTTAAAATATATTTGGATCCACATATCCCTTAAAAAAATTGCTTTGTACTAAAAATTCATTTGACCTCTCAAACCACTATCTAGGTGATTGTGTAAGTCTATACAATGATTTGGTAGGTTTGAAAACATGTTCTAGAAGTTTTTTATTTTAAAACCCATGTTGTTATTCCACAAAGACTTCATCCTGATCATATTATTTATGAAAATAAAAATTCATTTCAATTTTAATTTTTATGAAATTAATTAATGTTGTAATGGTTATATGTATTTTAGTAACATAATTTACTACAAGTAGAGCATAAGAATATTAATAATCAATTACAAAATTTTTATTATAGCCCTTAGTTAAATGTATTTATTTGTTTATAAAAATTACAATATTTTCATCACATTTATTAAAAAAACCCATTTAACACTAATAATTTATGTTTTATTATATGTCTCAACAAAATTATAAACTTTATTCCACTCAAGATAATTAATATCATCTCTAATAACCTTAATACAATCCCTATAACCTAAAAAATCATCATAATTATTAGGATCAAATTTGGATAATAAATATATATGGTCAATTTAATTTCTTATGGAACTTATTGTTCTAACTGGTTGATCAACATCACCAATGATACTTTCGTTGTCAATATTCATAAGAAATGACTAAATTTTTATGTTTGAAAAATTTTGATCCTAAAAAATATATATAAATTATTCCTAATAAAATATTTAGATATTTATTTTTGGGTTGTTTCTTTTGGATAAGAACTTTCAAAAAATGGTTGAAATAAATTTTTGATATAACATTCAAGGACATAGGTTAGGTAGTTTAAAAACATAAGGATCTACTTCATTAACCTTAACATACATTATATCATCGAAAATACAAAAATTCTTATTAAAACATATATAATATATATAATGATTATAATTTCATAAATATATTCCTTCATCAAATTTGGGTGAAAATTTATATAAATTATCATTTTTATTATGGATGAATACTTTTCAACCCAAAACAATGAAGTAATAATTATTTCTCTATTCATAAAACTAATAATGTGTTTTATTAAGAATATTTCTATTCACAACAAAATTTATAGTACATCTGGAAATAAGAACATCTTCATCCCCAAAATGTTTTCAAATTGAGTATTTACTCAACATGGTTATAGTTATTTTTAAATGAATTACATTTCTTCTTCTAGTGACTACATTTTTTGGAAGTTATATGTATTTAAATGTAATTTTATATACCATTATTACTTCAAAATGTTTGAAAATAATAATTTAAAAAATCTCCAAATTGATCAATAGGAGTAGTTATCTAGGAAAGGTTTTTATCATATTAATTTTGGTGACAAAGTTTCTTGAATTAAAAAAATATTATTTCATTGTAATAAAATTAACCCATGTATATATAGGGTAATCATCAACTAAAAAATATGAATAGTATTTTCAACCAATAAATCCGGTTTTTATAGGGAAATAAAATTCCTTGTCCAATAACTATAAATAAACCTATTTGGAGACATAAAAAATAGTTTAAATTTTTTGTTATGTTTCTTACTATATTAAAAAGGGTCATACAGTTTTGATGTATCAAAACTATATTCTATTAGATGATTAATAAGTACTTATTGAGCCAATTTAGATATGGCTCTTAGGTTGTAGTGTCCTAACTTTATACTCAATAAAAAATATTGATCTTTCATTGCACTAAGGTAAGGCAGGTCTTGGCTGTTATGATCGTCTATGTTATGTGTGTAAACTTTCTCATTTAGATTAGAAGAAAGAATAAATTCATCCTACTGACTATGTACTAATTATTTATCACTATTAATGCTCTAAAGGTAAAATTCATCAAATAATTTACTTATTTTTACTTATTTGTACATAAGACCATTAATATATAAAACATTTGAAATAAGAGTTTTTCTAATAAGTATAATGTTACCTATTATGATCATCTCTCCTATTGAATTATACCATCATGTTTCTTGGGAACATTTCATTTTAATGATCTTCTTCAAGAAATATCTGTTTATAGTATTACTCATGGAATATAAACTATCCATGTATCATTTAATTGTGTTATTATTACTATCTTTGTTTTCATGAAAATAAATACATCAGACTTTCATAACTGAAAAATTACTGGGTGTGATAATTTTAGAAAATAATACATTATGAAATATTTTTTTAACAAAAAAATCTTGGTGAAGACCTAGTGATGAAACATTATTCTTGGAATTGTTCCTTTTTCCCATTCCCACAACATTGACACTTAATTAATAAAGATGAATGTTTTGGAAGAAATTAGTGGTTACTAAAATTATTATTATTATTATTATAACCCATTACATTGTTATTCTATTAAGGAAGAATTTAGTTTTAAATATTATAACTATTTTTCTTTTCTAGTGGTAAAATATAATAAATTTTCCTTTGAAAAATTAAATTTTATATGTTAGTTTCACAAAAAAAAAATTTAAGCCTCGTTTTTAATAGTTTTGGAACTGAGATTATCAATACTTGTTTGTAAACTATTTTTATAAGAATTTACATTTTCAAAATAATGAGAAATAGATTTCATTTAATTAATAGTTTTATGAAGTTATTTATTATGTTATGATATTTTATATTTCAAAAAAATATTCATTCAACCTTATCATTTTTTGATTTAGAATTATCTAATTTTATTAAATTATTACAATTATCATTTTCTAGATGATTATTCAAAATAACAACCTTCGTCATATGGAGATAAAATATAATAACCACTAAATAAAGAATATTTTTTTTATCATAATCTATATAATTATTCTCATATAGACAATTACCATTTGAAGAAAGGTTATTATGGCATTTAGTAAGATATACCATAGCCATCAGAAAATTATTTTCAAGGGGTACATTTGGAAAAATAACTATGTTACTCTGTTTGGAAATCTTTTTATTTGAAAAAACTTAAGAAGAATCACATCCACAGATACTCTATGTGTTAGAACCATTCAATATGTTCTTTAATATTTAATTGTAATGAATTATACTTTATAATTTTAAATTCCAATCTTTCTTTCCATTCCTCTTTTACAAAGGAAAATTTGGTCAGATATGTCCAACATTCATACATTAATAGCATGTGAATTATTCTATCATGTCCCCTTTACCATTATAAATTTACTTTTATAATTACTAATATTATTTCCTTCCATAAATTTTATTCATTATTATGGAATTGTTAAATAATTCATTTATATAATGTTCATAAGTGGTATAATTGGATTTATAAACATCTTTTATATTCCTCTAAGATTTTATAACTATATCATGTTTTTTGAACTTTAGATTGTATGGTAGTAGTAAAAAAATGAAACACCACCTTTTTCATTATTTATTTATCATCATATATCTTATGTCACAAATTTTATTCAATAATATTTCTAATGATATCTTCTAGAGTAATATTAATAATCCTTATTATCTAATATAATAGTGTTATTTTGGATTCCCACTAATTGAGAATGATATCTAAAATATTTTCCCCAGAAATTTCATCATCAAGACCTTTTCCCATACAGTTTTAAACTATTTATGATGCTTAGGAACCTCTAATACATCATTTTAAATGATTATAGGTATATTAAATAAAAATCATGATAGAATTCTCAACCAAAATATCTTCTGGTTTCAAAAAAATTAAATGTACTTATCTGTTTAACTCTGATCTTTATAAAAATATTGTTTGGATAATCATATAAATGTATCAGACAATAAATAATCCATATCATGGGGCACAAAAGAGTATTAATAATTATATAATTCAACTGATGATCATTTTTCATTGATGTGTAAAATAAGTGTAATAATTTTGTAAAATCTTGTAGTCTCTAATAATAATTAAAAAATTATCAACTCTAGTATTGATAAAAAAATTCATCCAATCACTCTAGTACTCGTAATAATCACTATCAATGTTAGTTGGTCTTTTTGGATTCTTTTTTTATATAATTATCTTTATGGAATTACATATTTAAATCAATAGAAATTATTTTTCCAGGACACATACTAGTAAAATAAACTTTATAAAAAAATTTATATTGATACTTTAAAAGAACATTCAATTACTTGGAGAAGTCAAAACATGAAAAAATCTATAACATTAGGAAATTCCTCTAATACGAACTGCAGTATCGTAGAAATTATCATAGATTGATATACCTGAATGAGGTGAGGGGATATTTGTAGTTTAAAAATTTAGTTCCTAATATTTAATAAAAAAACATAATCCTCTTAATGTAATATTATAAGATATGGACTCAATCCCATTTTCAGAGTAATAGAATCAGATTTCGAATCTATCCAATTATATCATATTAAAATATCAGAATCTTGTTTGATCTAATTAAATCATGTTATTATAATATAAATAGAGTCATTGTGATTTTAAAAACAATATAGAAACTAAGTATGACCCACATCATTTAATTACATGTAGTGGAATGGATACTTTTCTAAACAAGAAAAACAATAACTATGTAAAAGTAAGAATGGATAACAAGATATATTAATAGGATATCTATTTTATACTTAATAGTATGGTAGTTTATAAACCTGAATAATGTTATCCAATATTTCATAATATTAGTAAAAAATTTCATATCATAACAAGAAGTACCTTGGTATAATGATAATATTTACTATATCTTCCAATCCATAGAATCCCTCAATACGATGATCAACACTATCTTCCTATCCATGGAATCCCTTACTCAGGTGGATTAGATTCACTATATTCATATCTATGAATGTACTCGATCATACCAAATTACAGGATGTATAAATAATTACAAATGTTATTAAGGAGACAAACTTATATGGATTCAATAAGAAAACAACTTTCTAAATAAATACAATGGCTAAGAATGTGCATATTATGATATGTATTTATCTAGAAACGTCAGAGATACTGTAATATCGCATCTCCAAACACTTAAAATGGATTTCTATTTATAAAAATCTTCTAATGATCATATTTAAATTTTTTTATAATGTCCTTGGAATGTTTTCACTTGACAGATCGCCATAACTGAATTTCTTATTTCATATTGATTAACACTATTATAGTGTTATATAATTTCCTTATTTTAGAAACATGTATTTTCATTTTGAAAAATAATTTAATCAGTAGGATTTAATTCCTTAATAATTTCATTATGACAGTATTTATGAATTTTAGTTTGATAGTATTGGTACCAATATCAGTACAATTCTCATGACTTTTGTCAGTATGATAAACATGAATAAAATCTAACATTTCGTCTAGTAACAATGATTCAGATAAATTAGTATAAATTCATAATAATTTCACTAATTAAAATAGTATTATTTATATGCATATTACTTTATAACTCAATATGTGTAGAGTAAAATACAGTGTTTTCTACCAAGAAATACTAAAACACTTGGACCATAAATAGTTAGTACACATGTACTCAACAAAGTCTTTAGGAATTTTAAAAAATGAATATAAAATTAAGGTTTACAATTTCTAACTCATTAATTAATCCTATTATCACTTAGGAATAATAAAGAGGTAAAAATATATTTAAGGTAAATATTGTAATAAATGAAATTTTTTGTTGAAAATCATAATATGTCCAATTGTGTGCTTAATATTAAACACTGAGTTTCAAGGGAATTATGATATATGATTGAAATATTATTATATAAGATCCTTTTATTGGAATTTATGAATATGATTAACCCAAATATGTAATATATGGGTAATGGTACATATTAATACAAAAAACTATTTAACTCTTAACAAATCCACACTCGATTTTTTGTGAAAAAATTTAACTCTTTAAAAATATCATTTTCTTATGAAATATATTTTATTTTAATTTAACACATTTAGAAACATTAATTGAAAAATTAATCCTAATTATTGAAATTACTATTTAATAATTATGTTTAAGGAATTTTTGGAGAATTTTATAAAATGTTTAATTTTTCTATAAAAATTAAAAAATATAGATTTTGAAGTACCCTCATCTCTTTTTCACTATTCAATAAATTTAAACTTCACATTATGTTTCTTATTTGGTATTAATTTTATGTATTTTATCTCTTATATAATATAGTAACATTATTACCAGTTGAAGAAAATATAATCTTGATTTTTATATATGTAAATACTTTTCTAAGTAAATATTTTTCCAAATTGTTTTTATTATTTTTTATGCATTAATATTAAAAATGGTTTCTACAACACACTAGGATTTTAGAAGAGGTGAATTATGATCGATAGTGTGTATGATATAAAATATCATAATTTGAAAGGAAAATTACACATCAAGTCTTTTGATATATATTTTTTACAATTAATCGCTTTGATACCATGTGATACAAGAAGCCTTTTGTTTAAATGATATGTGATAATTTATTATAACATAATTATTTAAAAATGACCCTTTAAACTACAATAGTTATGTTTGTGGTTATGAATAGGAATAACTAAATTATGAAAATCATATAGTTTTAAAAAGTATAAAATAAATTCAATTGTTATCTAAATAATATATATCAAGTAATAATCATTTTAACGAAAAATAAATGTTTATTGAAAAAGTAATTTTTTTAAAAAAAATCTATTCTATCTTGAAATCATGATTTAAAATTAAAATTTACCTAATTTTTAAAATTTATATCAAATATAGAAAATAATTTTTTAAATTGACATGTCACAATTACATTTTGGTGAAATTTTTATAATATTCACGAATGAATAATTTTTTAATAAATAGTGAGAAATATGAATTTTTATTAAAACTGAAAACCTTTTTAGAATAATTAAAATTTAATATTATATTTTAATTAGTATTAAATATAAAATAAGTTACATTATTTTACAAAATAACTTGGTTTGGTTATTGTGATGAATTTCCAATTGAATTTGGATGTTTAAACATTTTATAATTATAAGAACGATCTCACTGTATAATTTCACTTTTGTCACAAAGGTTATATAATTAGTAATTGTATAGTCTTTCTAAATAATAACTACATATGTATCACTTTAAAATTTCAAAAAATTTATCATTGTCCTCTCACCCATTTTTAAAAGTAGGCACATCTTCTTCACTCTTCATAAATCCAAAACCCTTCATATTTGTCATAAAATACCCAAATAACTTTATTTCATCCACAAAAAATTTAAATATTCTATATTTAGATTACTTATAATTTCTATATAGTAAATAGTTATAATCATAAAGAGTCTATTCGAAGAAGTTGTATAATTCATAAATATTATTATTTTTATCCCATTACACCTCCTTCAAACGAATTTCAATTATAATAAGTCGTAAAAAAGTTTAAAATATATTTCTAGATGATATTATTTTAATGTAATTATGATGATACATCCCTAATTTTTTCAAATGATATATGAAATCATCGATCATGTGTGTGTTGGCTTACAACCTCCTGAACCGATTTAATTTGTTTTATATACCCACAATCCCATAATATATATATAATGATATATTTAACATATTTATATAGAATTTATAAATAATTATAAATATTATATTTTTATACCACATAAGTCATCTTAATTTCCAATCCTTGGGGGATACAGTATTCTAGCTTGTGTGTAAGATATACTACTACATCGTGAAGCTAGGTTATTCATTTTTCACTTATGAAATACAATTGAAGTAATAAATTAATATCTAGTCAATAAATTTAGTATTTATAAAATAAAAATTATTATATAACAATAATTATAAATGTATCTTTTTACCTTACAATCCATTTGAAAATAGTAACATCGCTCGGGTGTTCGTGTGGTGTACCGCCTCCAGGTAGCGATGCGAATGTTTTCCCTTTAATTTATAGTTATATTGTAATAAGGATAGATTGTATTAATATAAATTAAATATATGAAATAAAAATGAGTATTAAAATTATATTTAATATTTATTTTCCTTTATATCTTATAATCAAGATAAATGAAAATAGTATTCATGCGTACATATGGCCTCAATCACTATGGACATTGTAATCTGTTTTATATATCTAACATTAATAGATTAATATGAATACACATATATATAATATAAGTTATATTTATATAACTTTAATATTATATATATAATTTATTTTTGATCTAATTTAATGGTCTTAAATTACTTAAGGAAAACGTACATGAAAAACAATGTAATTATCCACTAAAATATTGATTTTAATAATGAATTGTAAATAATTAGGTGATAATAGACTATAAGAAAATAATAAATCATATTAGATATATTATTATGGTTATGTAATATGTGAATAATAAACCTATATTTATTAAATAAAATATTTGGATACATACTAGGGATGACTAACCTAATGTGGGTGGTTCTAATCTCATTTTTTCTTCTATGAGACATAGAAACATTAACCACTTATTCATTACTGTCATGTATATCCAACCCCTTAAATATGTTATATAATGGTCTTATTTAACTTATTGGTGTTTGATGTTTCATATAAGATTATTTATTTTCTGTGTATTTTGATATATAAGTTACAAAAGTGGTATGGTTCTATTTCACTATGTCATCATTATTTGGGATTATTTCTGAGTAAGTCCACCAAAGTGGAATTTTTATGTATTTATATGATAAAATAATTATATTTTAATATACTATTTTAATTCATGAAAATGATATTTTTTTCACTGTGTTCCCACTATGGTACTTTAAATTATTATGATTTTTTAATAAAATCAGACATTAGTCCTCCTATCGGTCAAAAATAAATTTTCATTAAATTCCATGTTAAAAAAAAATTCAATTATTTTATACTTTTATAAATTTTCTAATGATGAAATTTTTACTTGTTTTGAAATTTTAAATAATGTTTTCATAGGAAAATTTTTGTCATTTTCAAAAAAAATCCCCTTTCACTTTTAAAAAAAAATATGGAATGGAAATTTTATTTTACATGTACGACATGAACAAAATTTTATGCAATCATGAGCAATAAATATTTAAAAGTTTATTTACCAAATTTTCAAAGGAAATTTTCATTATAAAAAGGAAATTTTCATGAATTACATTTATAATGAATTTTTTATGGATTTTATACTCAACAATGACATCAACCCATTATTGTATCTTTGACCCCCCATGGATTTGTGGTATTGATGAAATCCTTCCTATTTATTTGGATGTTTTAGTATAGGTTTTATTAAGTATTTAGAATATAAATAGTATTACCCACATTACTCTATATGCACTATGATTATTTTTTTTGATTGGGGTAATAAATAACTCTTTGTATGTTTGTTTTTCTTTATAAATGTTTTTGTTTATTATTTTCCATCAATTTAAAATGGGGAATTAATTTGAAATAGAAAGTGATATATGTTACATGGTTGAAGATATCCCCTTTATTAATTTAATGCTCTTCTAATAAAAAAATATTTTCAAAATTAGATAGGGTTCTACCCAAATATTCATATTTTTATATAAAATCTTAATATATTCAGACGTCCTACAGTTTCTATTCCCTCATTATGAGATCAGTTGATGATTTAAATTTTATTATTCAATTAGTTTGAATAACCTTGGATACAGTAAATGATAATGCGATTATCTAAAACATCCCTGACCCAATAGCTTATAATCATTTTCCCAAATCTAGGTTGCCACAGTAACTGTAGCATGAATCCCCATTCACGAGAGGTCTCTAACTAGAATAAAGTGTCTAAAAGGGATGTGGGGAGACAATACCATCTTAAATAGAGTAATTCACAATATAAAATAAACTGAATAGTGGAAAAAACCTAGAATGAATAATGAAAATTCATAAATAACATTCTCTTAAAATAGGGTATAAACCAAAAATAATAAAAATATTTCATCCCATTCTACAGTGCCAAGTGAACAAAACAAAAAATAATGAAGTAAATGGTATGATAAAAAATTGAAATATCATGTGCCCTTAGATAACCAATTAAACTTAATCCATTTCTATATTTATGTAAATTTTCTTCCTTTATACCTTCTTCATTACATAATCCCTTTTTCATGTGTTTCAAGTGGTAGGAATATACATCATCTACACATGGGTCTAAGGTAATCGATCATTGTGAATAAGTGAATGAGTAATGTCCCTATTGATCTAGGGATACACATTTCATAAATATTCATAACACCTACCTTGGAGGCTCGGTTCATGTAATCTCTTCGTATTAGACAATTAGGGACATATAGTATATGTACAACTCCCTTTCCCATGTATTCTTAAGTGGGTTTAGAGTATCAGTCCAACCTGACATGTTAGTGTAACCTCAGACCATTATCCCAGCACCAAGCCATATGCATATTTTTATTTATCAATTCACCACACATAACAATATCACTACCAAAAAACTAATGGAAATAGATATCACATTCCATAACCATCAACATTATAAGTAATACAGTACAATTACACATTAACAAAATTCCCATTTACATTTCATAGTTAGTCATTCCAATTCTTATTCTCATTCCTTAACCCATTATGTATATTTAAAAAATTATCTACCTTATCCAATAATCATCCATTACTATAAATTAGTCTATTTATCCCATTCATTATTTCACATGAATTTTAAAAATTATGTATTTGAATTAATATTCATATATCACACACTATAAACCCATTATTACGTTCAACCCATTAGGTATACCCCAAAATGTCAATGTATTATCCCATTAAATATATTAATAAATTCCCTTAAGCAAACAAATGTACATGTTGTTTAATTCAAAACCCATTTCTAATTTTACATATTCATCATTTCAAATATATTAATCCCCTTATGCATTGCTACATAATTTAATTGTCATTCGACACAACTTCATTTAACCCAATTAACCCTTTTTCAAGCCACGCCAAAAGTACACTTTTCTAATTATCAAAACCTAAGAACAACTATAAATACTCCATTTTCAACTACAATAAATAGATAAAACATATTGAATATGGTTTCTATGATATTTTAAGTCAACACTTCATTTAATTTGACCAATTTTAGGTTCATGTATGTCGGCACGCCCCATGGGGGCCCTAAATCATTATAATCTTAAAAAATGCATCTCACATGAATCATGAGGGGTCCAAATCATTAATTATAAAACCATTTTACTGAATCATACTTATGGTAAAAATTTCACAATAAAATGGAATCAATATTTCAGCACACATGGAAAAATATACTACAAAACTATCGAATACAACCTATAGACAACTTACGTCAAATATGATGATGATCGTGCTAATCCTAGAGGCCTTAGAAACATTTTCAAAACCCATATGAATCCCTAAACTATACTAAATCAAAAATGTGTTTTATAGATTCATAAGAGGATGAAAAAAACAATAATCCCTAATATAGAAAAGAAAAGTGAGTGGATTTGTAGACTTACCTGAGGCTTTTATACGCAACAAACAACGCTTCAAATGACCATGCGTTGAAGAAGAACCATACTTCAGAATCATGGGTAAATTTTGTTTATCTGTATGGTTTAGAGGAGGTGTATTGAGGGTGAAATCATAGGTGGATAATATCCTATAAGGAATAAACTATAAATATTCCCACTTTTATCATGGAACATGTTTTTTACGCATGGTTTTCCAAACCATACGCATGCTACCATCTAATAGAAAAAGGATCACATTGTTTCTTGAGGAGCACTACATGTTTTAAATTACAGTTCCCCAAAAATGACTAACTCCACATTCTTGGTTTGCATGGATGTCATGGGAAGGATACACAGTTTACATCACAATGCGTTTACCATTCACCTTTAACATGTTGGCTCAGTTTTCTATATTTTCATGTCTCGAACACACAATACACCCTTGAGGCTCCCTTTACTCCTATTGAACATTTTATTAACAAAGAAAACAATATATTTTATCCATTGATTTAATAAGGGAATACCTCCATGAAGTTTGGTGTCTTATAACCTCCCTAGATGATAATAGCTTGTTCTTGAGCCACATTCCCAAGCCACACTATACATCGGTAAATGAAATTATATAAGGACACTAATCCCACCTATACATTCAACCATTACAGGTTTCTTACTAAAACCTACTATGATAGCAATGAATTTGAACTATAGGTATGATATACCCCTAGAATACACCCTTACCACACCCTAAAAATCAAATTGAATACTTCTTCCAGGATGAAACAACTTCGACCATACATCAACCACTAGAATTTTATAGGTGAAAAATGGAAATAATACCAAATTTAGAGTACATGGAAACATTTTACCCAAAATTATTCATTCACGGAGGAACCAATTGCCACCCCCATCAGTATGATACTCTTCGAAACTACTGACCGGAATCACATGGTGTAATTTTACTCTATTTCTAAAACATTAATGGCGACCAAACCCCAACATTACCCAAAGGAAAACACTTGGTCTTTCCTACCACATTATTGAATTATGTCAATCCACCACTAATTTCATGATGATCCTACTATAGAAACATTCATTCAAACTCATCCAAAACAATCATATCTCTCAACTTATTTAACCCTTATCGACGCCTGATATTAGGGCCAACTCATCCAAACAGTGATTAATTGATTCCCTCCAACCCAAAAGTCTAATCACATCATCTACCAACCAGTTTCCCATTATGGTTATCTCCATAATATTCCTTTATTCAGAACCCCCACTATCAAAAATAGACCATAGGAATCTCTAATCTTCATTCACACCATAAATGACATGTTTCCAAGTCATCATGAGTGAACATTAATATGGACATCCCTTTGAACTTGCCTTTATCCATTCCATTGAATCCATCTGGGAGGAAATTCATAAACAATTTATTTGAGGACTAAGATCCCCTTAACATCACTTAAGTAAGAATTAATTTCTAAACTAAATTTTATGCATTAAAATCAATATAGAAGTCGTCACCCTCACCATACCAATTTCTATTTACCATTTCCTGTCAGACCTCCATTGACACACTTATGCCAGAACACCCAACTACAACTGTTAGAATGATATCCATTTTCCTTTCCAAGTTTCATACTAACATGAATCCAATCACTATCATTGAACTTTCCTTCCAAGTTCATCATTGGCCTCTTGAATAATTATGCAACTAAGGTATCACATCCCTCTAAACCATCATTGGGCTCCACTTCCCCGATCAACATTCCTAACACAAGCACTCCTACCATTCATACAGTACCCAAATAACTCTATATTACAACTCAACACATTATTAAATTTGAAAGGTACTTATCACCCCAAAACATCCACTAGAGGTTTTTTTATAACTTTCCATGTTTGTCCCCACAACTAACCCAGTCATGTTTTCCCTAGTTAACATATCATGGAATGTTTACTGTAACCATTGGCATGGCAGTAACTCACATGGACACGGTTCCATAAAACATTAGGACATTCCAATACCACCCAAACACACTTACCTAAGTCTACTTATGATTTTTGGAGTTATAAAGCTCATCCTCTCTTTTCAAAACTCGTTGTCATGTCCTCCCAGCCCACACCCCCCTCCCCTCAATGGCATCAACACAGTCATCTCAAATTTCATTTAGACTAAACTTATTCCCAATAACAATACATAGACTAATAAACCACCAAAATCAAGGCCCACCCGACTTCTCTAGTAGACCCAATGAGCACCTTAGAGGTTCCTCATTTACATCTTAGTGTCACTACAAAAACACACCATTCTACTTTCCACATTGAGGAATGACTTATCAATCCCTAGTATAGAATTGTCTTAACCATTTCACTCTTTGAGGGATTTCAACCTACACAACTTACACTCAATCACAAGATGAACTCCAAATCACAGACATGGATATCTAGAGTTTCACAATAGATGAAAACATACATTACAATGTCTTGTTACTGACATCCTTGAACGGAATAGAAAATATTCACCGAATCCTACTCCATCCTGAGGAACTCACTCGAAACTATCAATGGTGTACATACCATCCTCGAGCTCCCCGTATACCATACCTATGTGTGTAAAGTCTATGATGTCCATAATTTTACTAAAACACCTCCAATCCATTTGGTATTATGTAATATATTAATCAGCATACCCAGAATAATGTCAAGTTGTCGGAAATTATTATCACTACCAAGAAGTTTACTGATAGGTTTTAGAAGGACACCAACCTATCTTGTCTCTTATTTATGTTACCACCAATAATGGAGCGCTGTGATCTGATAAAAATTTCAGGCCTTTCTGCACACAAACACACATATCATCATCACTTAACCACTACTCTCTAAGACTGATTGGCGGCTAAGACTCACCACCACTCAATGAAAATCTACCAAGAAGTTGTGAACCATTGTTTCATGTGGCACTACATACACCACACTACAGGAGTTATTCAAATATATCCCTAATAGTTGATAAGAAAAAAACAATGTTCCACCACACCAATTAAACCAATGGTATCTTTTATAACCACACTAACCACCATGGTTTTGTAGAGAATTATAGATGCTTATCCAAGTCAAAATAATACCTTACCAGCATATGAACACATATGGAATTTATTAGATCTCTCACAGTTTCACACATTCTTAGGACCACTCTTATGTGATCTTTAGTTCCCAAAATCCAATAATTACCTGATCGTAGCCCAACTCTAATTAATTAACCTAACCATGCCTCTTGGTTGATTATCCTTATGTACCCCAAGGTATTCTCAATATCTCACACAACAAGAAAACCATTAGTCCAAAAAATCCTAGCCATTTGACCACCGACACCCAGGGTGTCACCTTCAAAACAAAATCATCAATCAGTGCTTCCTTCTCCCTTTTCTCTTCCACTGTAAACAACATAAAATCCTCCATTAGTCTTCATCCAATCTAAAGGATAATTAATCCATTTGATAAAATCCATGGAAACAAAACTTACAACCATCCACACGAAATCTAGTTCCCTTCAAAAATATCTCGGGCACAACTAAACAATTTCCCAAAACTCTATGATATTAATTATGCATCGATGCCCGCTTTGAATAATCTATAATGCCATATATTTTAAGTTACATGCATCAACAAGATATCACCACATCTGGTTAGTATTTTTCTCCCTAAAATTTTTAATGTTTAAAAAACTAAATTCGTATCACCAAACCATCAACCTTCCCATGTATCCCTCTCTTGGATCCCAAATATAGCTGACAAGTTCCCTACTCACAGGGTCCCCAAAACCCAAGCACTATCCTTAGTGACAAATATGCACTCTGTATAGTCACAACCCATGAGTGTTTCCACACTCCCATTACCAAAAAAGTAATAATTACCCAATGGCCACAACCCTACCAATGGTTCCCTAAGGACATCATTTATTCCATATCATTACCAGACATCCCCCACAACCCAATTCCAATGTCTCAATCTATGGCACTCTCATAGCCCCAAACCACACTTACATGGGTAAAATCGTCAACAAAAGGAACACTAACTACCCGAATCTCGTAAAAGCATAATCACCAAACATCCTATCAAAGTTAGATCTACCATATTTGAACTCATTTTTTCATTGAATTTCCCAACCTAATTCATGAAAATAATCAAAAAAATTCCTCCATAAACAATTCATTGAATGATATACAAGATTAATACCACATATGGAAATGATCATATACAATCATCCTTAAACAACCCATTATGAAAACACTATTCCCATGGTCATCATCACAATTAGATCAGTACCCTATGATATCCCTACAGGAGGTCATGACCAATATTGGGTAATCCAAAGTAATTAATAACAAGAACTTCATTAAGAAAATTTTTAAACCAATTCCTCATTAACCACATAAATCTTCTCTCTTATGGATATTCCACATTTCACGACATGTTACAATCATCATTTTATCTCATGTAAAACATCCGTTAAAAAATAATTTTTTAATTCATAACATTTCTTCCATTTTACATATATTTTAGCATATTTATTAAGAAAAAAATTACCTTTAATTTTTTTTGAAATTAAAATGCATATAACCCTTCATGTCTCACACAACCATCCTATGTGAGCCTATCATGATTCATTCCACTTATATCTATAGGGTCCTAAAAGGATGCATGAATGTATAACCTCATTCTTTTCCATCCATGTGAATGATTTCATAAATCAGTAAAATTGCACAACATGCGCATCACCCTATGGTGAAATATCATTCAATTGTAATATCACACTAAATGTAGCAAAATTCTCACCATGGGTGACTTGGGTTTCCCAAATACATAGTTTTTCTACTCGCAATAAAGAGATAATTCCCCAGTAAAAAAACATCCCAACCTCTAGACTCCCTTGAAAAATTACAAGAGATTAGAAAAGAACATCTCATACCCAGGAGATACTAATCTATTTAGCCATGCCAGGTCACCACATGTCCTCATGCAACCCTCCATGTATACCAGAGGTTTCCAACTAGCAACATGGGTCCAAAAGTGAAGTGGGGAGACTATATTATATTTACCAGAGTAATCCAAATTATAAAAAAAATAGATTATTGAAAAAAAATAATGACTAATGAACATGTATAAATGACTATCTCCCAAAACTGGGAACATAACACATCCAATAGTATATATGTAATTTAACGCTATAATTTAAAGTGAAAAAAGAAAAAACAAATATAAGAATTAAATCCCCAAATAGTTTTAACTGCATATGGATCCTCATCCATGCATATCCAAAGCCTGACTCAACTAATAAGCACCCAACTCCTTCCCTTGTCTGCATCTACAACGATGAAGTCTTCTTAGGTACTAAACATCAGTTTAAGAAAGGTGTGAGTAAAAATCTGTAAGCCTCCACCAATTGTTTCTACAAAATATATACTCTAAACAAATAGTGCATGAAAGTACAAATAAAATCATATGATAATCAAAAAGAAAACTCAAGTTCCACTAGATGACAAAGTACACTTAAACCGCTTCCTTCATTATAATCATTTTCATCGTTTATACCATATTTTTACTTAATAACATTTTATTATGAGTTCCATGGGTTTGGAATATACATAATATACACATGGTTCTATGGAAATCAATAACTATGGATAAAAGAATGAGTTATGGCTCTTCGTCACTAAAGATAAACATTTCATAACAACGCATCACATCATCCTTGGAGCTTTAGTCTATGTAATATATTTGAATGATACCATTACGAAAATAGATCATCAGTCCAACTACATATCCCATGTATTTTTTGGGGGGTTATAAATCAGTCAAACCCAAACCGTGGGAGGAGACTTAGTCTTTTATTCAACCACCAAGCCTTGTGCACATGCTTATTTATCCATTCAATGCACACACAATATATCCTAACAAAACACAACCATTGAAAATTTAATAACATTCCATAACCATCAAAATGGATATTAATACTGTTCTATAACCCATTAACACATTTTATATTTACATTTAATATCTATTTATCCTGATTCCCATTCTCATGCCCAAACCAGTTAAGTATATTCATCAATTACCATACAATAACCAATAATCAAATATTACCCTAAATTAGCCCATTTAACCTATTCATCATTTCACAATCATTTTCCCACTTTTAAATTTGAAGTATAATTATTATATTACACAGTATTACCACTTTATTACATTCAACCCATTAGGTATACCCAATAATTCCAATGTATTAACCCATTAATCATATTTATCAACGCCCTTATGCAAAACCATTTTCATGTTCTTAAATTCGCAAGCCATATCCAATTTAACATTTTTATCATTTAACATATACTAATCCCTTTTGAAATATCATCATAACTACTAGTCCATTTAAATTAATCTAAATTAACCTAATTACCCCCTTCTTAAGCGACTCAACTGTAATATCCTAGCCTGACTGACCACAAACTAGTAGGCAGACCGCTAACCACATGGCCTCAAGTCCTTTTCTCCTAACTTCTAGGTATATGATGTGCAACAAACGAGAAAGGTCTAGGGTCCTGCAAACAATATGGTCTACTCAGGTACCCTAGTGCAATGTCAGCCTGAGTAGGGTGTGAGATAAAAATATCAGTTCACTGGCCCCACAATTGTCTATCCAAGACTAGGTTATGATTAATAAATAAATAGTGTGCATATAGTGTGAAGTAATAAATGAATTGAATAAAAAAATAAAGACCCATCCAGGATCCTATGGGACACCTGACGACGATACATTCTTTGGCTCATATCCGGGATAACCATCTGAACATGAACAATATATTTATATTTATAATGCATAAATAAATTTTATATCACATTATTTAATATTTTCTATTCAACCACCCCATTGAATGACCATTTTACCATTATTATATTTCACCCATTTGAATTTCATTATCACTCCAAAACTCACACACACTTGAATTTCTATATTACCATTCCATACTCATGCACCTACGAATATTCAGGTACCATTAAATAATCACACACTCATGAATGTCCTTTTCACCATTCCATACTCGTGAACCCATGAATTCCCATGTTAGCTTTATGTACTCACACACCCATTAATTTCCATGTTACCACTCCATACTCACGCATCCACCATTGACCATGTTACCATTAAAATCTCATGTACTCACAAATTTCCATGTTACCATTCCATACACATGAACAAAATAATTTCAATCTTACCATTCCATACTAACGCACCCACGAATTTCCATGTTACCATTCAATACACACATACCCACGAATGTAATTCTTACCATTCCAAAATTCAATAAATAATTCATTATGTAAATTATTTTATTCAATCAAAGTAATTAAACACTTTATGGCCATTATTTAATTCCTAAACATGTTATTCAAAACAAAGAACATAATTAATAAGATTATGAGCATTAATTAAATCTAAAATTAATTAACTGAATCTTTCATCACAAAATACTCATTATGAATTTATCAAATAATTTTTTAAACCAACAAATCATATTACCAAAATCATAATCAAAAAAATTATTTCAATTACCTAATTAATTAATAGAAATTAAATGGAAAACCCAATTATTATTTACACCATGTTATTTGAACAATTTCATATGCATAACAAAATGAGACTATGTGATTGGATTTCGGACTACCAATATTAAAATCTTATCACATGGGTATACCCACACAATTAACATATCTAGGTTCTATATAACTATTTAATTCAAGTGCTTCAACATGAATAATTTTCAATATTTATCTTAACTAAGAAAAAAATACTTATATAATTTATATAGATTTTTATAACTAAAAACCATAGGAATACATGTATCTATAAGATGAGAAAACAAATCTATCTAATCGATATATTTTTAGAGTGATGGTAGTTTACAGTCATTGGAGGGGTTTTATTACAAAAATGCCATTTTTTAATATAACAAATCATTTAACACAACTATCAATTCACTTCATAAATTTTAGTCAATTTATAAACAACGATAAAAAAACTATTGTATTTTATCAAATAAAAAAATTTGATAACCCCAAATCAAATAATTGGTCACCCCATTGCTTCCAAAATCAAAATGTTATCTTATTAAATAAATGCACATTAACAAAAGTGCACAAACCCTAGGAATTGATACTAAAACCTTATCACAAAAACTGGATCCCACAATTAGTGTGATGAGGACAAATACAGACCCAAATAATTATCTTCAATTGAAATTAACCATAAGCACCTAATTAAAGGGGAGTGAAACAAAGTAAAGAGTATATCTCCTTACTCAAAATCTAAGGTAGAGAACCAAATCATGAAAAACCACATTTCCTTTGGTGGTGGTTTTTGGAATACAGACCAACTAGTCTTGAGATATCATTATTACCACCTAGAATTGGAAGAAATGAAAGAAAATAAATTAAATCGGAACCTAGGGTATTAGTCTAATAGATACCAGGCACCGCTGAGCTAAAACAATAGATGAAAATAACAAAACGCATGGATAAGGACATAAATAATGAAGATGGACAACATTCATAAAGGAATCAGATGAATCTTGTGGGAAGAGAGGATCTAGGAGATGGTGGTGGTGTGCCTAAACCAATGGAGAAAAGTGGGGTTGTGCATCACATATGATAACATTGGAGTGCTCCTCCCTCATATCATCTCCCTAAAAAAATTAAATCACTAAATTTATTACAATGATTAATATAATAATAATAATAATCATCATCATAACACTATTATTATTATTATCAATAAATTAAGACATCGCTTATATAATCCCTAACTCTGTTTTTAAACACATAATTTTTACACATCATTGAAAATACCCAACATACCATTTAAGCACATAATATAAAAAACCACATTGATAAAACCCAACTCTGTATTTAAACACATCATTTATTATACAATTTTGATAAACCCCATGTCCCAATTTAGTCACATCATTTAATTTAATTTCATTCAACCAAATTTTACTTAATAAATTTTCTAATTGATCATAATTTAATTAAATTCTATCAACCCCAAAAATTTAATTAAATCAAACCCCTATTTTCATCAATTTATGATATGCATCTTCACCATGAATTTTATTAAATAAAACACATAATTTACAACATGTACTAGATTCCTTTTTAACTAAGTATTTAAGTTATATTGTTACTCGAAACTCTGAACTGGGAAAACGGAACAGTTTAAATCACATGGTATAATGGAAAATGCATAGGCCATATACCCACTAATAGACACATATTTTATCATGCATTATTGAAATTCATGGTTTGACTAATCGTGTGAAGCCTATGAAAATGTAACTACCTGGTCCAGTGCTCTTGAAACCCTTCAAAACAAAACAGAAACTCTTCTAGACATTCTCCAAGGCCGATATTGACATTTTAAATAACCCCAACTCACGAAAAATCATCCTAAATAATGGTATTAAAACTAACATATTCACTAAATTAAAAGGTTCAAAAACAATAATAATTTATCTTGGTTAAAAACAGGGTATTCTATAATCTACCCATTAATAACTTATCATCCTTGATAAGCCTTAGGGAACAAGTACAACATCAACAAACCCAACAATTTTTGGATTTTTCATTTGAATGTTCGATTTTTGTTCGCAAATTCTAAATAAACCATTAAAAAAACACAATCCCAATGACTTATGCCATTAAAACCCATGTAATAACTCAAAATCCAACAAAAACATTTAAATAATTCTTAATGGAGCCAATTACCCTATTTCCCTGATCTCATTATCAACAACTCAACCACCCGCTCACTGGTGGTTTCCATCTATGGTCATAGCACTTAACGATCACACTCCAAACCAATGACCCTTTGCATGAAACACATTGCTGACCCATAAACCCTCAATCAACATTAATATGGTGATTTGCATTTAAAACAAACCTTTCACAAACCACATGTACATTGAAGTCCTTAATCATCTTCTAGTGGCATTACCATATCGAGATATCACTATGCTATTTAAAACATATTGTTTACAGTTACGAACAAAGGATTATCCCTTTAAAGGAAACATCCTGCGTACAAATCAGATAAGAATAACTCATTAAACACAAATACATTTATAACCTTAACATGGCGTAATACTGAAACTATGTTAGTGTATCCAGGATGAGTTCAAGGTTATGGACATGCTGGTATCATTTGAAAGATGACACTAAAAATATACATAGGTTACCATAAGATCAGTTTAACTATCACCGGTCGACTCAATACACTATGCTCGTCTTCACCTTTTGACATGTCATCAACCAAACCTCAATGCCTATACCACTCAAGGAATCCATGTTCTTTTAAAGCATACCACTGAAGATCTTCTAGAATCTAACAGAGTTTCTAAAGGTTTTCGGACACAACCAACCATATTGAATATAAAGACCCAGCCATAAACCTTATATAATTTTTAGTTATGTCATGAATTCATAGTGAAGATATTCTTAGATTTTTAGTTTTGAATAATTAGGCCATATCTATTACATTAAATCACAATATTACTAGGCATCCACTTCTACTCTATCCAAATTATTCACATAAAAAAACTACTAAAATAAAACCATAGTTATTTTCTTGATATAAATCATCTTGAATACTACAATTATCTTACCCTTCCTTATACCCTATGAAATAAAATTCTTAAACTTGGTAAGAGCATAAAACATCCAGTAAGGGTTATAAATTAATGAATGAATGCATTAATCCATAAATTCATACAAAAAATAATCTCTTTAACATACCTCATGAAATCACATGATTTATGAAAAACCCATATTAATCATTAATCATAAATGTATCTTGTGGCATCCATATCATACATAAAATCTTGCTCTGAAAGCTACATAGGGTGTTACGTTTGGAATACCCATCATATTATATTCTGTAAATATCTTAAGAGAAGCAATAACATTTACCTCTATCACATTATCCAATGAATTGGAGATCTATCTCTGGCTCACCCACCCTAGGTTTATAACGTAAAAACCTATATACATAAACAATTCCAAAAAACAATAATATAATCATAACACATAATAGAAACAAAAAAGGAAAGATAACATTTCCATATTGCAATCACAATATATTATTTTAATATATTGTTATAATCAATCGATTCTCAAAACCATTTTTAATACCAAATAAATAAAAAGTTTATGGTATTTATTTTCCTATAAAAATATTATGGCTTGTTAAGGAAACCAAATATGAAATAATTCATGCGGAAATGGAAAGGTCGTTGTCACCGTATACGTTAAAAAAAAATTCACTTTGTCATTTAGAAAAACTATTTGTAGAGAAAATATTTTCTTTTAAGGAAATTAAAAATCAAAGGGTTTTATACACCGTATAATGGAATGCCGTGTATAAATCAATGTACGCCTCAATGAAAGGAGACTAAGACGAAGCCCTTTAGAATGATCATTTTGTAAATTAAATAAATCAATTATGTGTATTCACTATAAGTGCACATAGGAAACATATAAATTCAAGACAGGACATATAAAATTTATTTCTTATATAATCATATCACTACATAATAAAATGTATAATATTGACCCAATTAATGGAAATTGTGTCAAGAAGTTCCCTTATGAAAATTTAGCAGCCTAACAGTGTCACTTAAAAATTCTGAAAAATGAGTTGAGGAGAGGGAAATGGGTCTCTCATCAAATGGTCATAAAATATACAACAATAAGTATATTTAATGACATATCCCAAAATAAAAAATTATAATTAAATGACATAACATAAAATAAATCTTTGAGTATAAGAGGAGGGTGAAATGTTCCCTTACCTTGTTTATGACTTTCCTTGTTCATTCTTTATCTTCCTTAAGAGCCTTTTTAAATATTATTATTCATTTAATATCCCTTATTACCTGGGTATATAATTATTCATGTTCATATTGATTTTTTTTCGATGTACGGTAATTGAGTGAAAAATGAACTTTCTTTAATTACATATTGTACCTACGGTCAATAGTCAATAATATCCCTAATTATATTCCTTATTTAAATATCATGTATATCCATTTCATATTATTTATACCCATTATATATATATATTGAATATTCCATAACATTTTGACTTAAGAAATTGAAATGAATCGTTCATTGAGACGGTAAGTCGTACATACGCATGAACACTACTTTAACTTCTTTTTCCATTTCAATGGAATGAAAATTAAATTATACATAGGTATATAATAAATATAGTATAATATATATGTAATATAGGTTACATATGAACAAAAATTACATCCTTTATACGTTACATGTATAGCATGAACGATTCATATCACTTTGAGTAGGAAGTAGTCTCCACTTACTCAAATTAAATAATCGTATTTACCCGATATGGAATGAATAATGATATGTTGTAAATGAAAAATATAGAGAAATAGAGATAATATAAATATGATCTATACCTTATATAAATATAGTTCTATCATAATGGCCACCATGATATGAGGTAGAAGATAATTGACAAATATTTGTATCGTGAGGCAGTAGTTCATCATACAAAGAAACATTATGTTCTAAATAAATTGGATGGAGATCCGTATGAGTTTATGTCTAATACATGGAATAAAAAATCCTAGCATATTTAATATTTTGGTGTTGTTATGAAAAATTGAATAAAGGGAGTAATGGGGTTGGAGAAGAGAAAATAAATGAAACAAGATTGAGGTAAAACATTATCTCAAATCGGGTTACTCCATTTGATTTAATCTAACATGCCTTCTTCAATTACCTTTTTCCCAATTTAAGGATTCTAGGAAGAATATAGGTATGTTGGGAGCTTATTTTGTCAGATTTTGGAAGAGAAAATGGGGCTTAAGAGGTGTGAGTAGCGGTTAGAGGTGGTGGCCTTTTATATGGTCGAGGAGGAGAACTTAAGGAATATCTAGAAGTATTATTTTATTATAAATTATATTCAGATTAATAATGAGTCAAAATTTAGTTAGTTAGTAGATCAGATGAATATATATCTTAATATAATAATAAAATAAGAATTATTCAGGTTTGGGATATTTTTAAATCCTTATCTTTTTTATTTAACCCTTTTTTACTCTTACCATTTTATGAAGCTTTTAACACTTTAAGAATCAAAATAATTAACATAACAGAAAAGACATCCAATTAAAGAGTCAATAATAAAATTTTACACATATGATCACTATTTGGATGAATCATATATATATTTTTTAATTTTATAATATTTTATAAAATATTTTATATTTTAAAATATTAATTATGTTCATTTTGATAGTATTCGTATCATGAATTTTCTAAAAAATAAAAAACAAATTGATTAATTCAAATAAAATTCATTGATACAATGATACAATTTAAATAATGTCCAAAACATTTATGGATGACATCAAAATAACCAATTTAAATTTATTTTAACATTTATAATATGTTTTATTCGAATCGTTTATTAATGATGCAATCACTGAATCATCATTATGTTATAATCAAATTTATTTATATAGAGTATCAAAATTATAAATAAAAAATCCTGAGGAATATTATATTTTTATATTTATAATGAATATTTATAGTCAAAGATATCACTTATATTAACCCATATAATTTTTTTAGTAAAATATATATGTGTGTGTTATGTTTTCCTTAATGTTAAATTAAAAGTAATTAAATTTCCTTTTCACACACAAGTGGCTCCATGAACTCCTAAAATCAACATAAAGTCAAAAAATGGTGGTACATCTCTCATAAAATAGGGTTAAGACATGTGTAAGGTTATTTTAATATTATTATAATATTATTGTTTTACCCTTATTTTACCAGATTTACCCTTTAACCATGGTAAATAAAATATTTACTCGGGTTACTATTCAAAATGTCTAAAAATAAAAGTTATCTATTTGCACAATTTGGGCCTCTTGATTCCAAATAAGGGATCCATTTATCCAATATCAAAACAAAAAATTACTAGAATTTAATTGAAAATTAATTGTTGTTGTCAAATGAAAAAATTTTGTTTTTAATAAGTAAAAACTAAGAAATGATACACATGTGTTTTCGTCCAATTTGAGAGTGAAATTGCTACCCATGACCAAAATTGGATTAAATGTTGGAAGTATAATCAAATTACAGTATAAATCAAATTAAATGTATAATATATCTATATAAATAAATTATATTAAAAGGCAGTTTTGAATTAAAATGTTGTATTTGTTACTATTCATTAAAAATTGTCCTTTATCCGAAAAATACCAAAATTTCATCAAATGAAATTTTTTATTTATTTATTCTATAAAAAATATTATTTTTTCAAATATAATATATAAATGTGACAAAAACTATATTTAAAAAGGGTTCACCATCAAAAGGTTCTAAAACAACTTTTTAAAAATATTATAGTATGTCATGCTTAAAATAAAATACATTCTTATTTAATGCCTCTAAAATTTATTGGATAAATGTAAATACATTTAATAACCATATTGCAGTTAGTTCTGTGCATTCCTTTAAATACAACTGCTAGGCGTTAAGTATCATTTAAAATATAATTATTATTATATTTTTTTTTTGGTATAACTCAGCGTTGTGTGCAATGTAAGATTTCAAAAAAAACCTATCGTTGCATGGTGAGTATGCTATTAGGCAAAGTGTACTCTTTATAATAAAATTAATATCTTATTCATAAATATTAATATATATGAAAATGTATTATTCTATAAATACATGGGTCATTACATCCTTCCCCCAATTTGGAAAATACATCCTCACAATTTTAAATTTAGGCATAGAAACTTCAATGAATATACCAATTCTGAAAAAGAGACAATAAAACTGTCACTTTAAAAGAAACAAAGAGATTTAAAATGGTCACCTCAGATAACCCATAATAGGATTCCATGTAGGAAAACATGGATTTGGAAGAGAAAATATCCATCAAGTTCTAATGGAGAAAGATAGAAAACATGATCTAGAGAAATTTAAACACCGGAATATTGCAAACTTGTGATAGGTTATATGGTCTTTGATTCCCCAGATGGAAAAGTTAATGGAAACTGTTTTTATATTCTATATTCTTTTCCATATTTATGAAGAATTTATTAATGATATTAAATAAGAACATAAGTAAATATACTTAATTTTCAAGTAGAGTTTCATTATTTAATAACTTTTACCACAAACTCATCTATTCTCCAAACTATGAGTATTCAAGATGACTTGGTCACACCTAAAGAACAAGAATCATCTTCTAGAGATCACATAATCCAAAAAATGAACTATATATTTCCCATGTCATTAAGCAATACCAGAATTGTTAGTACGATATCATATAATCCCAAAAATGGAGAACGCTTTATAAAAAGAAATACTACTCTTAATCATAAAAACTGAACAAACAATACCCAATTTTCAACCAAGACCATTTGATATACAATTGTACATAAAATTCTTCAAAATAATCAAAATAATATTGGAACCCAAAATTTTAGAGGGATTTGATCACAAAATCTTCCACGATAAATATTATCATTTATCTCCAAATAACATTGACTACTCTTAAAGTCTCACACTAAAAAGTAAAAATCCTAACCACATATTTTCTACGATAGGTTAATAATTTCGATAAATAACACATATAGGCATATGTCTACAATTATACATTGATTATTCTGAAATAATTTTCAACAATTAATCCACAAATTATATCCCATAATATTCTTTTTTAAGGTTTATAGAATTCAAAAATAGAGAACATACTCTAAAATGACATTTATCACTTAATCACAAAATCATTTTCCTATACTAAGGATATATATTTTATAAAACATAATTTCCAAAATCAGTTTATTCTAGAATCATGAAATAATTTAACTAAAAATAATAAGACATACTAACCGGGGACTTCATGTAGGCCAGTGTTAGTCAATGAACTCTTTTTTCCCTTAAGTTGTGGGTTCGATTAATATGGCCTTGTTGTACATGACGTGTGGTCCCCCAAACTATGAGTTGTCCTTTTTCTAAACCCATATCATTCATACAACATTCTAAAAAATAAGATTATTTCCTTCAAATTTACTATAGCCTGATTTATCCGAAAAGGTTATCTAATACCAATAATTTTGCATCCCAACATGTAAGAACCATTAATCACATAAAATTCAAAAGACCATACGAATCCCTATGCTTATCCATTATCTCCACACAAGAAAAAGTAATTCTTCCTAGAATAACATTTTCAAATATTAAACATCAGGGTTACACATAATAGAAAATGTCTTCCCAATTTAATCCCTTCATAAAATAAGAATTAATACTATATAAACATTTTATCATCCTATAATATACAATAACTCTTGAATACCTTATATTTTGACTTCTTACTCAATTAATGCTCTTCATAATCCATTATCTATTTATATCAACTATATTTATTAATACATCATTCATATAGATCAAATATCCTAATAATTTTTAAATATCAATCCAAATATGTTACATTCTTTATGGATAAGAAAATAAATCATACAATGAATCCAGATATCATGATCTTCATGATGTTCCCTTTCTCTTAGACATGTTTTCATACATTCAATATGTAAACATTCACTCCTCTTTTGTAATTTCACTTTATGATAGAGTTAGAAAAAATGAGATCTTGAAATCATATGTGAAAGACACCATGGACCATGAATTTTTTTACAAATGGTTAGGTGTTGGATAACTCAATCAATTTCATACACGTGATTATAATACTAAAGATGCTATCAACATAATTTGAACATGATTTGGATATAATAGTGATGATTAAATCACCAGGGAGGGATAAGAAGGTTGTTCAACATCACTTTCCTTCAATCTTGACAAATGATACTTAATATACTAAAGATAATCAAGACTTAAATATGAATGAAATTATTATTTTAGAAAGCGTCATATATAGGGTAAAAATAACATAAAAACTTTTATATTACTCTAATACATCAACATCCTTATGTCTCAATTTTTTATATCTTTATTCAAATGACTTATTTTAAATTAACCCTCCAAAAGTTTCCGTATGATTGTAACCCTCTTGGTTATATAAGATAATTTACTTACATCAAGATAACAACCTAACCTCTTTTGTAATCTAAATAGACCTTTGATACCAACTATAAGTCCCGAGCCTCAAATCTTCCATAATCATGAGTTAAGTCATAAATTAACATTGACTATATTTTTAGGTTTATATTTATAGATAAATAGGCCTTCACTAATGCACTACATATCTATGTTATAAGGAAGACACTTCTACTCTATCCCAAATATTTTTTTAAAAAATAAGACTCCTTAAATAAAATAAGAGTTCATTTCTTGATATAAATCTTCTTGAATAATTACTTTCTCTTACCCTTCCTTACACCATTAAGATGACATTTCAAAAACATTAGATGAGAATAAAAAGCTCAGTAAGGGTTATATAATAAAGAAAGAAAACATGATTCCATCAATATATAAAAACATAAGATCATTAACATAGTTCATGAAATCATATTATTTATGAATAAAACATAGTAACATAAATCCCTACGGTATCATGTGTCATCCTTATCATACATACATTGTTGCTTTCATAGAAACATAGGAAGTTACATTTTATATACCCAACATAGTATATTGCATAAATCTCTTAGGAGAAACATTAATGTTTAACAATGTCATGTTACCCAATGAATTGGAGATATATTTCAGGCTCAACTACCCTAGGTTTATCACTAAACCACCCGTATAAGTAAACAATTTCCAAGAACCATAATATAATCATTACACACAACAAAAGTAAAGGAAAGTTATCATTTCCACAATGAAATAACAATATATAATTTTTTTATATTGACATAATCAATCCATTCTCATAACCATTTTCAATAACAAAATATCCAAAATGTATATGGTATTTATTTTACTTTTTTAAAAAACTACAACTTGATAAGGAATTCCTATATAAAAAAAAGCTCGTGGCAGCGGAAAGGTTGGTGTCACTACATATGTTTAAAAGATACATTCCCTTTGTCATTTGGAAAAAATAATTTATAGAGAAATGATTTATTTTGAATGAAATTAAAATTAAATGGTATTTATACACTATATAAAGGAATGTTGTGTATAAATCAAAGTCTTTCTCAATGAAAGGAGATTGAGACGAAGTACCTAATAGTGATCATTTTTTGAATAAAATAGATCGATTGTGTGTTTTCACTATAATTACAGATAATTAATTTATATATAAAAGATTGGAAATAAAATTTTATTTATTAAACAATAATTTCCTTACATAATTAATAGAATAAGATTTACCCAAAGAATGAAAATTGGGTTAAGAAGTTCCCTTTGCGATAATTCGGTAGCCTAACTATGTCACTTAAAAATTTAGAAAATGAGTTGATGAGAGGGAAAAGGGTCTCTCATCACACGGAAATAAAATGTACATAAATAACAATATTGAATAACATATCCCAAAATAAGATAATGTAAATTAAAATACATAACATAAAATATGTCTTTGACTATAAGAGGAGGGTGAAAGGTTTCCTTACCATATGTCTGACTTGTCTTGTTCGTTCTTTATTTCCCTAAATAATAAACATATGTTTATTCTACATCCTTCTGAACATTTTTCAAATTAATTATTCCTTTAATATCACTTATTACCTTGCTTTATCATTATTCAAGTTCATATTGATTTTTCTATTGATTTTAGAACTTCAGTCAAAAACGAACATGTTATAATTAAAAATTGTGTTTGTGAAAAAAATACATTATCTCTAGAATTATATAAATTATTTAAATATCATACATAAAAAATATATTTGTATTTATATTCTGTGTATATTTATTTGTAATATTCCATAACATTTGGACATAAGAAAATGAAATGCACCGTTAATGGAGATGGTAAGTCCTGCGTACGTATGGACGCTACTTTCATTTCACGTTCATTCTTAAAGGAATAAAAATGAAATGATAGATATTTATATTATAATTACATTATAATATCAATGTTATATATGTTAAATAAGTTTATTAATTTCATCCTTTATGTGTTCCATGTATAGAATTAATGAGTCATATCACTTGGAGGAGGCCGTAGTCTGCACTTCCTCAAATGAAATTATCTTATTTACACGTTATAGAATGAATAATGGTATGTTTTAAATGTATCGTCATGAAGAATAGAGAAAATATAAATATGATATATACCATATATAAATATATTTCCATCATAATGGCCACCATGAGAGGTGGTAGAAAATAATTGAACAATCATCGTTTCATGATAAAGTATTTCGTTGTCCATAGAAGTAGTATATTCTAAATCAATTAGATGGAGGTGGGTATGAGTGTAAGTCGAATAATTGGAATAAAAACATATAGAAAATTTAATATACTGATTTTTATAAAATAATTGAATAAAGGGTGTTATGGGATTGGAGAAGGGAATATAAATGAATGAAACATGAGAGAAAACATTACCTCAAATTGGGTAACGTCTTCTGATTTAAGATAAAAGGCCTTATAGAAATGCCTTATTCAAATGGTATGGATTCAGGGAGGAATATAAAGTATTTTTTATCTTATTTGGGATGTGTTTGAATGAGAAATGGTGGATTGAGTGGTGTGAGTAAGGGTAAAAACTGGTGGCCTTTTATAAGAGGGAGGAGGCACACTTAAGGAATATCTTGTATTATTATTTTATTATAAATACTATATCAATTATAAATGAGTCCAAATTCATTTAGTTAGAATATCAGGTGAGTATATGACAAAATTAGTGCATCTAATAAGAATTATATCGTTTTTAGAAATATTTTAATCCTTATCTTTTTTATTTAACCATTTTTTACTCTTACTATTTTATCAATCATTTAACACATTATGAATCAAAATATTTACCAAAACAAGAGAAATATATAATTAAAGAGACAATAATAAAATTTTAAAATAATGATAAATATATTTCAGAGTCATATATTTTTTTGGAATTTTTATAATATTTAATAAAATATTTTATATTTTAAAATATGAATTATGAAAATTTTGAAATTATTCATATCATGACTTTTTTATAAAATGAATAAAAATATGATTCCATCAAAAAAAAATATTAATAAAATGTTATCATGTAAATATCATCCAAAAATATCATGTATGACATCAAAATAACCTAATTACTTTTATTTTAACAATTATAATTTTATTTATTTGAATAATTTATTAATGAAACAATTACATCATCATGATTGTGTCATTATTAAAATTATTTATCTAATGAATAAAAATAAAAAAAATTCTTGATTTAGATAATATTTTGTTAATATTAATGACTATTTATATTCATGTAGATCACTTATATAACCCCTTTAAAAAATTTTATTTAGCAAAATATATATGTTTATGTTATATTTTCCGTGACTTTAAATTAAAAGTAATTAAATTTCATTTTCGCACACAAGTGACTCAATAGTGTCCAAAAATCAACCCAAAGATTACCATGGTTAGACAGCTCACATAAAATAGGGTTATGACATGTGTAAGGGTAATTTAATATTGTTATAATATTATTTGGTTACCCTTATTTACCAGATTTACCTCTTAAACATGGTAAATTAAATATTTACTGAAGTTTCTATTCATAATGTCTAAAAATAAAAGCTACCTAATTAAACAATTTAGATCCTCTAATTCCTAATATGAATCCATTTTTACAAATTCAAAACAAATAATTGGTAGAAATTAATTTAAAATTGATTCATGTTTTCAAAACCAAATATATTGTTTTATGAAGTAAAACTACATAAATATTGACTTGTGTTTATGACCAATTTAGGAGTGAAATCACCTCATGTGAAAAATATTGTATTAAATAATAAAAATATAATTCAATTAAACTTTAAAACCAATTAAAATAGTAATCCAACTATATAATAAATTATATTAAAAGGCAGTTTTGAATTAAAATACATTATTTTTAACTATTAATTAAAAATGATCTTTATCAGAAAAATACCAAAATTTCATCCAATGTGAATTTCGATGTGCCTTTACTAAAGAAGAATATTATTTTTTAAATATCATATATAAAAGTGTAAAAAATATATTTAAAAATGGTTCTCCATCAAAGAGTAGTAAAATGAGATTTTAAGAATATTAGAGTATTTCATGCATAAAATAAAATTCATTCTAATTTTACTCCTATAAAATTTATTAGCTATGTGTTAAGATATTGAATAAATTTTTTTTAGTCAATTATATTCATTACATACAATACAGTGGCATGACGTTAAATATGATTTAAAATAAAAATATTTTTAAATAATATTTTTGGTATAACTCAATGTTTTGTGCAATGTTAGATTTCAAAGAAACCAGTTGTTGCGTGTTGAGTATGCTATTGGAAAATTATTAATCATTAACATAAAATTAATATCTTATTAATAAATATTAATATATATGAAAAATTATTATTCTATAAATACATGGGTCGTTACATTTAAGTCCTGCTGCCATGAAAGCACCGATAAATACACTGAATCTGACGTGATGATATCCATCATAAGAGTGTCCAGGTCATCGGAAGAAAATACCAGTTGATCATAAGATAACTAGTTCAAAAACAAGTTAAATGCATGATTGACATTATATAGACCACGATCAGCACATCAAAATCTCATATAAAATCTAAAAAAAATAAACCGTATGGCATGTCAAAATACTCGAGTCCCAAAATGTCCTCCCAATTAGTGGTATGGACTAACCTTAATGCCCCAATCGCTCTAACATACCATGATTCCAAAATCACACCATAATCAAAAGATTTTTTTACCTCACTAAATAATCAATAGTGTCACGTATTCCAACATATATTTCCCCATGTCCAAAAAAACCAATACCACATTGTCTCAAACATCCATAAATCGGATGATGACATACCAAGTCGTCTAAACTACTGGACCAATAATTCCTCAATATGTATTCCCATAATAAGATTCAAAGATACCACAAACACCCTTCCAAAAATGTTTGTGTTTTGAAACCCAAATTTTGTACATAATACAATGCACCCAAATGGAACCAACATCATAAGCTCACAGCAGAAATAAGACATGTCATGCTATAATTGTGCTACCTACCTTGGGATAGTCCTATACAAAGCATAAACTCTGACCATATCTCTTTATGAAAAAAATAGAATTTACAGGGATCAAGAGACCCTTTTCATTTAATCCATTTCATTAATTCAATTCAACCCTTAATATTTTTAATAAAGTTTAACAAATCCACATGTACTATTTCGCAACAAGGTACTTGGTATCAAAAAACACCCAATGGGAAAAAAATAGGAATTCTATAAAAAATTCTTCTTTAACATTTAACATTTAGTGTCGATTAATTTTAAATATTAAATTTAGCATGTAAATTATTCTTAACAAATGGGCAACCTCTGAGGTTCCCATTTATTCAAAATCAAGGTTCCTCAAAATGTAACCCCATAATAGGTTATTTAAAAAAAACATGCCCCAACTAACCTACATGGGTCATGTTAAGCATTTTAAAAGAAAAGCCAACCATTTTAATCAAAACTAAATTGTTTTAAATTTATAACCATTTTCAAACACATTAGGGTTATACAAATATTTGTCACAAGGATGGCCATATACCAATCGATAAGGTGCATATAAACTTTACCGCTTTCATTTGGATCACATTTGAAACATCCAACTTCCATATAACATTTTAACATTATAAGACACTTTTTAACTATTCAAGTACCTGAGTTAACCATTTTATAGTTATGAGGATCCCATACTCTTTATAACTAAAACTGACTCCCATCGTAATCACAGTCAACAATTTTCCACCCAGGTAGTTATTTACACATGAAAGTATCTCGTACATGTTTTCATAAATAGTAACATAAAATAATATTATAAACAAATTATGGAATAATAAAAAAACATGTTAAAAGAATATATATAATGGAAAATAAACACCAAAGAATGTAAAATATATACCAGAAAAATGCTATCTAATGTTGAATATTAAATAATTTCTACGTATTACTTTCAACCCAAGTCACTCAATCAAAATTAATTAGCATCCAATAAATACAACTACATGTCATGTTGCGTGCATGTCATGTTAATTCCAATTGCCTAATATGATGCATGTCATGTCATATTACCTTCTTTATATTTTGGAAATGGGAAAATAATGAATAATTATAAAAAATAAGTAGAGAAAAATACAATTTTCACCTAAGATGAAATCACATCAATTTTAATAGAAAACAGCATGAACATCAACTCCCAAACATGTTCACATGGTCATTTCCTGTACATGGGGAGATCGGTCCCAGGAACGGAAATTAACTAAGTGATGCTACATTCCTAGTATCATGTCTACCAACCCAAAATAGAAATACAAAAGAAAAAAAGAAATAAAAATATACCCTCTGATACAACTTCATAACGTTTTGCCCTGACGGATAATAAACTGAATGGCAGATCAGTCACCACACGACCAAAAGTGTGACTCCCAATATGATAGAGGTTTCCATCTAGTATAGAAGGTGTATGGATAGTCATTGGGGAGACTATAACATCATCTCGGAGTTTTCATAGCAGTATTGCAATATATAAACAGGTGAAAATTTAGAAGAAGATATAAACAAATAATCAATATAGTGGAAGAAAATTGCAATGTCAACTGAATAAAGGAAATGGCCATTGCCTATATATATATTGCATGCATGTCATGGTGATACATATTTGAAAGTAGCAAACAAAATATTGATATTTACATCTCAATACAAAAATAATGAAATGTCTCAAAGCCCCAAAGGAAATCTCAAAAATAATCCTGAGCTCCAACCCAGTTCTTTACTCCCAAAGTCTAGGTATAAGAAATAAAAAAAACAAGCATGCTCTAAATACTAGTGAACAAGAAGGTATACCTGGGTACCCAAATACAATGGCAGCCATAGTATGGTGTGAGGTATAAATCTCAGTACCCTGGTACCAAAGGTGTCTAGCCTAGACTATGAAATGATTAATAATTAAAAATTGTTCTTCTATTAAAATGTAATAACTGAATTGAATAAATAAACAACAACCCATAACGGTTCCTAAGGGATACCTGAAAGTGATACCTACTAAAACTAATAGCCATGATAAAAGTATAAACATGAACACTTAATTTATATTTATATTTCATAAATAAAATTTTCATCACATTATTTAATCAGATTTGTTATCCCACACACAAAAATGAGCATGCACCATTCTAAGATTTCACCGATTTTAATATTGTTATAATTTCATAATAAAAACACACTTGAATGTCCATGTTACCATTTTATAGTAACTCACCCACATATTTTCATGTTACAATTCCATATGCGTGCACCCACGGATGTCTATATACTATTCCATACTCATACACCCATGAATGTCCATGTTACCATTCCATACTCACACACCCACGAATATCCAATTTACAATTCCATACACATTCACCCAAAAATTTCCATGTTACCATTCCATGTTCACGATCCCACGAATGTCCATGTTACCGTTCCCTAATCACACCCTCTCAAATTTCAATTTTACAATTCCATACTCACTCACCCACGAATTTTCATGTCACCATTCCATACTCACGCACCCAAAAATGTCTTGGTTACCATTCTATACTCATGAACTGATGAATGAACATGTTATCATTTAATAAATCGATAATTAACTCATCAAATTAATTATTTTAAAAAATATGATTAATTAATCACATAATGACCATTAATTAATTCCAAAACTATTTTTTCAAAACAACCAACTTAATAAATCATAATATGCCCATTAATTAATTATAAAATTAATGAATTTAATATATCAGTACAAAATTATCTTAATTAATATATCAAATAATTATTTAAACTATCCGACTAGATTACTAAAAATAACAATAACAAAAATTAATTAATTTACCAAATTATTTAAGATAATATGAAAGAGAAAATCAATTATATAAAACACCATGATATTTTTACAATTTTATATACCTAAAAAAATTAGAATATTTCATTGTATTTCAAACCACATACCTTTATATATTATCACATGTGTATACCAAACCATATAACTTATTTAGGTTCAATAGAACAATTTAATTCAAGTGCGTCAGCAGGATAATGAGCTGATACATGTTCTATCCATGGAAACATTGTTACTATAATTTAAACAACATAATATAACTATGAAATCATAAGAAAAAACATATCAGTATGTTGAGAAAACATATGAGTCTAATAAACATGTTTTTAGCTTTAAGGTAGAGCACGTCCATTGTAGGGGTATTATGACAAAAATGTGATTTTGTAATCTAACCAATCATTTATCACAACTAAAAATTCATTCCATAAATTTCAGTCAAATTTATCAACAATTATAAATAACAAAACTAATTAATTTTATCATGTAACCAAATTTGAGACCCTACATTAATGAATTGGTTGAGCAGATTCTTTCAAACTAAACTCTTGTCTTCTTATATAAAAACACTTTTAAAAAACAGCATGTGCACTTGAAATTTATCGAGAGACCTTATAGTTATAACCAGCACCCATAATTATTATGGTGAGGGCTAAAGAACAACTAAATAATTAACCACAGCTCAAATAAACCGTAAGAAACTTAATCGAGGTTTGTGAAACCAATTAAATCATATACCAACTTACTCGAAGTTGAAAGCAGTGAACCAAATCATTTATAACCACCTCACATTCAGCAGTTGTTCTTGGAATATAGACTAATGGGCCATGAGACATCTTTTGCACCACCTTGAATATGATGATATGATGAAACTAAATTAAACATGAATCTATGGTTTCATCCTAATGGAAACTGAATGATCGAAAGTCCAAACAGTTGCTGTTAATAATGAAATGCCTGGGGAAGGACTTACCTCACTAAGATGGACAACATTTTTGAGGGAACTGGATGAATTTGGATTACAGAGTTGATCTAGGATATGGGGGTGGTGTGCCTCAACCATGGGAGAAAAGGGGGGTCATGCATTATGCATGAGAATACTGGGGAGCATCTCCCTCATCTCATATCCCTTTAATTATAAATCATGTTTGTAAATTTATTATATAGATTAATATAATAATAATAATAATAATAATAATAATAATCAAAACTATATAACTATTATTATTAATTTATAATGGAACCTCTTAGATAAACCCAAACTCCATGTTTAAACACATTATTTATTACATCTATTTTATGGACAAAAACTCCCCATATAAACACATAATTTTTTAAACCTCTTCGAAACACCAAAAAATCATATTTAAATACATCATTTATAACACATCTTTGATAAACCCCAACTTCCCATTTAAACACACCATTTAATAAAATTCCTTTCAATAGAATTTAATTTAATAAAATCTCAAATTCATCATCATTTAATAAAATTATATCAACCTAAGATTTATATAAATGAATCCCCTATATATCATCAATTAATTAAATTCCTCTTAAACTACAACTTAATTAAATAAAACCCCCATTTCACAAAATTAATTTGAATCCCTTTTTATCTAGTAATTTAATGGAATAATTTTACCTAAAACCCAAAACAGAGTAAAGAACCCAGTTTCACTCTCACAAACTCACAAACCATTCACAAACCATGCATCTTCTATTGGGCACCTATTTAATAATGCATGGCTAACCCACATAGTTTGACTAACCTTGTGCAGCTTGTGCTAACGTCACAGCATGGTCCAGTGCTCTGAAGACCCATCAAGACACCCAAAAACCTCCTCTAAGAATTCTCCAAACATGTAATCAACTTTTAAATAGACCCAACCCATGAAACATCAACGCCAATCTTTGGTTTTAAAGGGACCAGTGCACTAAATAAAAATGTTCCAAAACAATTGTGTTTTAGCACGATTCAAAAAAACGTGTCTCTACACCAAACATCCCCTTATGCTATTCTAAAAACCTAGGAAAACTAGCAACATTCCTTTTTCAAGTCCACTAAATGCATTCAACATGTTTTATATGGGCTCTATTATATCTCAAGTCAACTCTATTCTTAACTTTACCAATTTTTTGTTGTGGGAATGCCAGGGAACCCCATGGGTATCCCTAAATAATGATTATAATCCAGAAGGCATCCTAATAGGATCATTTGGGGAATAAATAATTAAATAGACAAAATTGTTTCCAAATCATACTCAAGGTATAAAATTCACCGCAACAGGGAAGAATGGTCTAAACACATATTTAAAAAAATATAACAAATCTATGGGATAAAACTTTTAAACTTCTTACTTAGAATTCGATGATCTACCCACTATTAATTGAGGCCTTCGATATGTATTCGAACACCATTTGATGCCAAAATCATGATTCCATCAGAATAAGGTTTTTGGGAATTGTAACATGAGATAATAAACTACAAACCCGAATCTAGAAAAGAGAGGATAGATGATAATTAGACATAACTAACGATTGGATCCACAACCAACGGTGCTCTAAACAGCCATGAATAGAATTAAAACCACCATTGGGAAGCTTGGATCAATTTGGTCCATCCTTAAGACTGTGATGGGGAAAATTGAGGGAGAAATTAGGCGGGGATATTAATATCTAGTAATCTAAAAAATATAAATTTTCCCACGTTTATTGAGCTTCATGACTTGTCTTCGTGATTTTCTAAACCATGCGCAAACCATCCACATTCTACTTTTTATTGGGAAATGGGTCCCACATTTTTCTAGGGAGTTCCTCACAATTTAACTAACCATGAGACACCTATGTGTAATTCCACTATCCATGGTTGCATAGTTTTCATGGGAAGGCCACACAATTTTCTTTACTGTGGTCCGACCATTTTCCATGCACAGGTTGACCAAGTTTCCCATATTTTCATGTCCCAAACCCATTTTACACCCAAGATCCCCCATTAATCCATGGAATCATTTTATTAAAATAGAAATATATTTAAATAAAAATTTTAATAATTAAAAACTTCCACGAAGATTAAGAGCTTGCATTACATATAAAGAATTATTTTACAGTAATTTTTTGACACATTTTCAATAGTTTGTAGATTAAATTGAATTTGTTTTAGTTATTGACCTTTCTATACTAATTATTATTATTTATTAATGTTTCCATCCACATTATGCATACACTTTTGGAACATATGAGCTAATGAAATTCATATTTTTTTCTTTAGGACACCATGAATTTTTCATGACTAATATGAATTGGTATTCTAATTGGAATAGTTAAATTTCAAAGAAATCACTTTGTGTGTTTTCTGATGAAAATATAGTATAAATATAATGTATGTGTCAATTTTACCAAAAATACTAAACTATTTTCTCCATTAGGATATGATACATTTTATGTTGTTCCAGTGTAATAAATTATAAATCATATTTAGGTTACTAAAGTTGAGGACATTATAGTTGGTATCAGAGGATGTTAGGTTGAATCCTTAGAACCTAGATTTATAAATTAATAAAATAGGTTACATATCACTATGATATAAATTGAGATTAAATATAGATTAAATCATAATGTTTTCTCAGGGTAGATAATATGTGGGTTTCCCTAAAATATATCTCTTTCTAGAAATTACATGTCGAAATGGTTTTGTAAAAATTGTAGCTAGGGGTACTAATTCTAAAAGGGATTAATGGGGTTGAGCCAATAATTTCCTTTTACAAAACAACGTCCTTACTTTTCACCTTATTTGAAAATCTAGTAGGATATAATGGGGTTAATTGAAAATTTATTTACAAATTATTATTTTGGATTATAAAATACTTTATGAATTGGAAATTACCACAAAGGAACCATTTTAGGATTATGTGATTAGCCAAGGATATATTTTTAAATTTATGTTAAGTGTTTAACTTGTTTTTGATATATAATATTTTTATTATTAATGTAATGATCTAATATAATGTATTCCATTGATTATAAATTAATCATAGATTATTGAATGATAACAATATAAATGAATGTAATCTGATAAAGTATATGACCATTTATTTGATGGTCTTCAAACACTATTTCAATAGGAATTAGTATCCCAAAATAACTCTTTATAGGAGGAAATTATATCATGTTATATCAATTATGGATATTAGTTTACTTAGTATTATTCTTTAAAAGGGAACTATGAGTTGGTAAAGAAAAAACTGAAAAAATTTATAGGGTAAGAAGTGAAAGAATGGTTTTCTCAATTGTGATAGTTGTGCGAAGAAACACTTTGGTACTTAGTTAAAGATAATGTGAGATTAAAATATGTTTTGAGTGAAATTATAAAATTCTCATGATTAAAATGTTGTTAAGTAAGTTTCAAATTTCCAGTGTTTCAATATAAGGGATATGGGGCACTACACAGTGAAATTCCCCAAGTGTGAAGGGAATATAACTCAGAAGAATCTAAGGGATCACAGATAAGATAATGATATTACTTCAAGTGAAGTGGAATTATTAATTTTATATTTTATATTATTTAATTAATATATACAAGTATTTTATCAAATATATTACTATTATAAGAATTATAATATTTATAATGATTGCACTATAATAAAATTTCTTTATGGATTTGAGAGCATAGGTTTGATTTTACCAATGACCAAGAAAATCGATTCATTGTAATATAAAAAATCAATTAAAACACGTGATTTAGGGAATATAACCATTAATATGATAAAAATGTTTTTATTATAATAATAAATATATGTTTATTTGATAGTATTGGTAACATTGAATTTTTTAGTGATTTGATGGTTTATGTTATCTTTTTGTATTTTACAACAGGCATGGAGTTTTTGGAATATATTCAAATTTATGATTTATTTAGAAGAATAAATGTTTGTAAAAAGGATTATTTGTGATCAATATATTCACATTTTTATAATTTTATGTTAATATCTACTTCATATAGTCAAGATATTACAATATTGTGGATTTCCTTATAAATTGTTGGAATATTAATTTGGATAGAAATGTTTTGGATCATTTTTAAGGTTAATAATTTATGAAATGGATTATTCTAAATTTTAGGAGTTATTATAATGGTATTAGAGGTTAATGTTCTATAATTAATAACTTTTTCTAAGCATATTTTTAGGAATGATATAACTATGGACTTGTTAGTCTCTTATGGATATTATGATCTATTTAAAGTTAGTTTTAGTGCTCCAGGAATAACATAATTCATTGTGGATTTTCATTTAAAAGAGTAATAAATTATGTATATAAGGTATGAAATTAATCCTAAAAATATATTAGGTAAATATATTTTCCGGGGTTATTAATCACGATAGTAAAATAATGCATTAATATTTGGAAGGAAATCGTGAAACAAAAATGTTACACCATTACCTTCATATATGATGTATCAATTGTACTTTGACTCATTAAAGATTTATGGTTTGTAATATTTTTAACTTATATTAATAATTCACATTATTTTAACACATTACCTCTATCATCCACCATAATTATTTGTTAATTACACTTTTTTTGTCAACATAATCACTTCCTACCTCTGTTTTCAAACATAAAAAACAGTTTCCTGGTTATTCTGAATGAATGTCATAAATCCCAATAAATTTTAATAATATTATGATTTATTAAACATTATCATGATGAAGAATTTAAATAAATATATTTTAAATTATCAAAAACTATGTTTTTGAAGATGAATATTAAATTGTAAGTATACAATATATTTCAGGATATATAAAGTTACAACCCGAGATTTTAAAAGAAAAACATCATGTTTGATAGAAAGTATGACACATAACACTAACAATTGATGATAATATAACACCCCCAATAATTTGTGATATATTTCATTCAATTAAATCTATTTGATTAGTTATGATGCACACAATACTAGGTTTAGAATAAACAAGAAACATTTTTAAAATATTATTCTGCAAACAAGGCCATTATAACATAGACATTAAGTATGTAGGTTTAAATATGAATAAATATATTATAAATATCATATTAATTAAAAATTTATATCAATTAAATGGTTATATATTGGTATGAAAGAAAATAATAATCATATGAAAAATATGTTATTTAAAATATTGTATTTTTTAAAAAATGTTTTTTGAATTCTCTTTGTGAAGATAATATAAATTTTTAAAAAAAAATTAAATTATTTAACATAAAAAATAATCCTTATTTCTAATATTTACATTTCAAAATTATATTTGGTTATTCTTTTGATAATTCAATTAAATGAATTATTTTTTATTGAGTTTTGAAAAATACTAATTTTTATTAAAAATTTATATTTCATTTGAATTATATAAAAAGTTATATTTTATTTTAAATAAGTTATAAATAGAGTTTAGTTGATTTTTATTAAAATTTAACTCATATATGTCATAATATAAAATTTCCTATTTCATTTTTATAATAAAACTTTCTATAATTTCGATAATTTTCTCCTTAGAAAACAACTCTTTCATCATATCTACGGTTTAATTTTAAATAGACTTATATGGATTTGATGAATTTATTTTGGAAAAAAACACAATATTTTCAATCCAGATATTTTTTCTCATATATTACATTAAAATTATGTTTTTACCATAATTAATAGTGAATACATAAAATATTATTTAGTATGGTAATGGTAAAAATTGGTTTACTAGGGGTATTGCACTAAGAAGGTGTGGGTTTAAAATGACATGAAACATGTTCCAAACAAAATTTATATGAATATTTTTAACCAATAATGTATAAGGATTTATAATGACCATTTTTGGAGGCATTTGTCATGAAACACATATAGCTCACACTTTATCTTTAAAAAAAATACATTTTTGTCAACATCCCACTTATTAAATGCCACCTCATTCCCCAAATATTCAATCTTTGATAACCCATTTACTTATAATAAACCAACAAAATTACTTATAAACATATATACCACATTCTATTGGCCTTGTATTTATTATTAAAACATATTTTGATATATTTTGGTTTTAACATAAAGAGGCCCTATGAATAGGTGGTAAAATTCCTAAATATGTGGATTTGTTCTCTTTCTGCATTGAACTCACTAAAAACACCAAAATATATTATAATATAATAAAAAAACTCGCTAATATAATTTTATATTTTATTATATTTATTAAATTAATCGTATCCATCTCCACTACCTTCTAATTTGAAACAAAATCATCAATCTTGTTTACAGAGGACTAATACCTCCAAAGATGAGGTATTTTGATTTCCAACATCACCTTTAATGGATAGATATAATTATGTATTTAACATATTAATATGATATGTTTAAAATTAGTATACTTATAAAATTATTATACAAAAAATTTCTTCTTACTTTCCATTCTTTTCAGGAGACTATAATGTCACTCATGTGTATGACGAACAACCACCTCACAAACTGATTTGATATTTCTTTCTCTTATACAAAAATTAAAGTTATTATAGTATTAAGGTTTTTGTTAAATAATATATATGTTTTTTATATTTTCATTATTTTGTAAATATAATTATATATATAAATTCTAACATTCAAATCTTTTGAAACCAATGACGTCGTTACTATGTACGTTTGGACTACCGCCTCCACATACAGATGTCCAATGTTTTTCATTTTTTTTACACGGATGGTACAAATTAATTTTTTTTATAATATAAATTATATATATTAAATAGTATTAATTTTTTTTAATGTTTTTTTATTTTTATTTTATACTCATTCCAACCATCGTTAAAAATTTAGATAACATTATTCCGTATATACGACATACCATCTCCTAGTATAGTTTCATCCAATTTTTCTCAAAAATTAATAGACTAAAATAAATAAATAAATAAATATATAATTATTGTATAATATATTTTTATCATGGTTCATAATTTTTATATGATTTCACAATGATAGAATAAGAAGGGTTACTATTATGATCTAAAAGTTACATGAAAAACCAGCAATTCTGACTCAAATCAGGGATTTAAACAAAGAATTATAATTTATCAGAAGATAAAATACTATAAGTATATTATATATGGTATGAGATAAATTATTATTTTTATTAAAAAAATTCAATAAACTTGTCTTTATTTTATAGTAGACTCATTCACATATTAAGTTAGTCAAACCTGACGTATGGGCTTCTCATCTAACTTTTACATATGTGATACATACCCCACATTAAAATATTATTTCATTGTGTGTGGTATATAATAAATTTGTTATGATATATAATTAATCCATATATATTCATAATATTTAAATTTTAATTTCATTCAACTTATTTTATGGGGAATAAGATTCAAAAAGTACCAATTTTTTAAGGGTTTATTTCACAATCACATCATTATTCGGTATTGTTTTCATGTAAATTTTCCTTGAGGAGATTATTTGATAATAAAATATTAAAATAAATCAAATTTATTTTCAATAGGTTATTCATAGATTGTATAGAGAAATAGTACCATTTTCCACTATTTTGTAATTAAAACTATTGATAAAACTTTATTAATAAAATTCATGAATAATTTTATATTTTTTCAATCCAAAATTTTCATCAGAATACATGTTTGATGAATATTTTGTCAAATAAGTTTTTGAAATTTTAAAATGATATATATTAAATAAATTTATTACCTAGTTTAACTTTTTAAGATTTATTTTTAATGAAATCATTATAATTTTTTCAAGAAAATGTTTTTTTGGAATTGTATGAAAATATGCAATAAATATTTTTTAACTTTTAAAATATGGACTTAATTTTTCACTATAATGAATAATAAGTGTTTTAAATAATATTTGAAATGTTTTTATTGGATATTTTCAATGTGAAAAGGATATTTTCATCAATTACTTTTATAATGACATTTTAATTACATTTCTATTCATCGATGAAATTAAAAAACGTTATTATAATTATGATCCAATATAAAAATTCAATATTTACATCATCCTTATTATTTATTATATTGGTTTATGATAATTTTGAATAAGAGGGAACAATTATATTAACATTCATCATTTTAATAGATATGGTTTATGATTATGTTTATTAATTAGGGTAATTAATATAATTTCATATGTTTGTTTTTTAATATGAATTTTATGTTGATTATGTTTCAACCCATTAATATGTGGTATGATCTAAAGTTTGAAATTTATTGTTGAAGATTATTTATAAATAGTCCCATGACGCATTGACATGTGTCTTGAGAAAATTCATTGAACCAAATAAGATGGTTTTCAATGCACATGATTTATCTAAGTTATGAAGGGTCTTGTTGGTTTCTAATTTCCACCATTATAAATATCATCATTATCAGATATGTTATTTATTAACAAGTGATTGTATGAATATTAATAATATCCAAGGATTATTATAAAGAACATTTTATTATTTATATGGAATTATTTAATCATCAATGTTTTTTTATTTTATGATAATTTCTTAATTAATTTGCATGTGCTTCAGTTATTTGACATTCTATATTTATTATTATTGTTTTTTCATGATAATTTCCTCTGAACATGTACCCTTATTGAGAATTTGACCTTACCCATTTTGTATGTTTTATTTTCCTTAGGATACTAGGATGTATTTTTTTTATATGTATAGATATGCTAAAAGGAATAATTTCATTCACAATGAGAACACATTATGTATTTTATGCTTAAAATGTAATTTTAATATGAAATGAAAATCTAGTTTACCAACAATACAAAACTATTTTGTATTTAAGGATAAGATACCATGTATATCATGCCAATGTAATAATATATACACCAACAATGGGTTTATAGAGTCTAGGTATACAAAATTTACACTAACTCTAGAGATAAAATCCGAATAAATAGATACCATATATAGAATTAGAAGATTCAAATATTTTAAATTGGACCCCATTATTTTATCTCATTCATAATTGTATAAATATTAAATATTTTTCACATAAGAATGTTTAAAATGTTTATAATAAGGTTAAAATAATGAGTTAAGTTTATAAAATCCACATAAAACAAGATTATATTACATTTCAACGAATTATATAAAAAATAACTACAATAAAATTATATTATATTTCATTTCAGTGCCATTTTTCTTTATTAATAACATTTACAATATTTAATGTAAATAGAATTCCAAAATATGACTCTCTTGATTTTACATTATTTTATATGATCAAATATTGACAAAATAGGATTCAAATGAATCTAAAATTTCATTTAAAAAATTATTAATATAATTATATGATGGAAATTAATTATTTTAGTAATTTTATAATTACATTAAAATCTTACACAATAATGAAAAAATACTTGTGAATATAGTGGAAATATAAGACTATATTGTTATTAAATATTAAAAAGTACTATTTTTTATTTAATTCTGGTGGAGAACATATTTTATGTCTAATAATATTGTTTTTTATACATTTGGAATTTATATTATAATTATATTACTATCATGGAGTCATTAAAATTTAATTAAATGAATTTTTGAAAAACATGAAATTAATAATATTTTCAATTAGTAGTATTTTATAAGAAGAATTAAAAATAATAAAAACATATAATGATGACAAGGTATATAATATATGGTTTATAATATCATATTTGGAAACTTTTAATCACATTACTACCTTCGAGGAAACTTTATAATCTATTATGATTGAAAATTGTTTTATCACAATTAAGATTTAAATTCCTCAAATTAAGGGGTTACTCAAAAAATAATGTATTAAATGAAACAAATCTCTTCTTTACATCACCTTGAGCCACCTATATCAACATAAACATATATATTTCTCTCATAAATTCACAGATTAATTTTATATAGGTTCTATTATTTATAAAATTAAATTACTTGTGTCATTATGAATGGATTTAAGGGGATTTCATGTAGAAGATGCAGTCATCATTACCAAACTATTTCAATATACATATTATTTACCTCCTATAAATCTATGGAATTAATTAAAAAAATAAATTTATAATCTTTAATGCATTAATGGTTATTATAATTAATTCACCCCAATTATCCACCCTCTATTAAATTAAATTATAACATAATATATCACTCATGAGTATGTGTGGACTACCACAACCATGTATTAAAAAATTCCACTTTCCATCACTATATTTCATGAATGGTTATTATAATTTTTTAATAAATACACATTATATACATGAAATGATTATATTTATCTAATTTTAATATCAAATAAATCTTATTGGCATCCAATTTGTTGGAAATTGGTAATGGCGATCATGTATACTGGTGTATTACCTCTACCCCAAAGTGGGCTCAATTATTTTTCATGTCCATTTTACATTCATTGTACTAATGAGATTATATATATATATATATTATTTAGGATATATATATATATATGTATAAAATGATAAAATTATACTAAACCCTATTATCCTCATTTCATTATAAATTGAAAACTACTTTTATAAATACATAAAACCTTATATCTCGATAAACAGTGTAAATAATTATTATATATTAAACATGAATTTATTGTTAAAAATAGTTATATAATGACTGTTTATTTTGTTTTTATAATTAGTAACATTATAGAAATTATGGAACCATGATTAATATAAATTACCTAGAACTGTTGAACCGAAAGTACCATGAAAAACGAAAGAGTTTAAATCTCAAAATGACAATTTAAATAAAGAATTTTAACTAAATTTATGATTAAATATTATATTTAGATCATATATAATATTATAATTCTAATAATTAAACTCATATATATTATTGTAACAATTAAATTTAATATACATTCGGTTATAGTTCATTTGATGAATGACAGGCTTAAGGTAAGGGTTTATCTTCTTAAATTATCTACTTTAGACATATGTATTTTATACAAAAATAATATTTTTTTGGGTTTATATATATCACCTATAACATGTTATACCATCATTATCAATACATTTATCATATTTATAGTTTCATTTGATGTAATTATTTCATATGTATAATGATTCAAATGACACCAATGTAGTTGTGGATTTATATTTAAATTTACTTAGAATTGTATATGATTAAATTTAAGTTAAAAAATTTAATATGATCTTTATATGATAAACAAAATTAATTTTTCTCTAATATTGTTATTCATTGTGAATACATTATTTACAATCATTTTCCACATCTTAAATACTGAGGAGACTAACAATTTTTTTAAAAGACATTAATTCACTCTTTGTTCAGAAATACATTTTATTTCATTCAAACGTCTTCTAATATGGTTCCACAAAAGGTTTTAGAAACAAGAAATGATTACTTATAGTCATTTTTACACAAGTATTAATCCGTATAAATATATTTAATGGCACCTTCATTCATTTCCAAAATGCAATACTATTGAATTTTTTACAAAAATGTGAAAGGGTTATGTTGGTAATATGCAAGAAAAAAATTCAGCTTCATACCAACATTATAAGTAAATAGATTTAATGTTTATTTAATATATTTCATGGTTATTTTCAATATTAAGGTTTTCCTTTATAATTGATAAATTTTTATATTTTCAATATTTAATTTCAAAATAAAATGTGTATTTCTTCATGAAATGTTCCATTGATAATTTAAATGTTTTTTTCATTGAGGACATCCTTGATGTTTATTATGCTTCACTATATATTTTATTCTATAGTAACATAAATATTATTTGAAAATATTTTATATTTTTTTGAGATTTAAATGAATAGTCTTTCTTCCATGGGTTTTGCCACAATGGGTTCTTTCATGATCTTGTGGTATATATATTAATGTAATTTTTATTATTATATAAGTATGACTAAAATTAAAAACCCATTAACTAATTGGGTTTTTATTATTATTCTATAAATTAATAGTGTACACAATAGTTTATCCCAATCTAATAAAATTGGAAAAAACAGGTTATCCATATCCTAAAAGAGGGAACACATAAGGTTATTCTAAAAACAAACTAGGTAAATGGGTAGTTATCAAAATCCTAAGATGTTATAAATATCCTAGTGGGTACCCATAATAATTATTTCCTTTTATTATGATTTCTACACACATTATACACCTATTTTATTATGTGATATTTTTCCAACATTATATTTTCATGTCTTAGATACATTGATACGTTTATAATTAATTTCATATTAACTACAATCAATTATTATATGACTCATAAATATGATATATGATATATTCGAAATTTTTTCAAAATGTTCTTCTCATGTTTTCGTAGCCATATTTTCATGTCATTTCTATTTGAAAATTTAGATCACCCTTGTTTATCCTTAATTTGAAACTACTCTCACCCTTTATTATATTTCCTTCTCTTAGGTTATGAATAAATGTTTTATTTAGGGTATGAATTGAAAAGTTACTGTATTATAACATAATTGTGAGGGTTATTGTATATGTATCATTATGTAATAAGATTATGTAACTATTCTATATATACAAATAATAGTTATAGTTATGTAACATATCATAATTTTATATAATGAAAATTCATCTCTTAAGATGTGATATCTATTTACGGATTGTATGGGATACTATTATAGCTAGGGAAACCATAAAAAAAATAATACATAAATCCTTACCAAAGGTCTCTAGTTAGATCAACCAAAAACCTCACCCTATGGGTTCATAGTCTTTGGGTGATCCCGACTACAAAATTATAATAGAGGATATGATATCTTCCTAGAAGGCATAATGTCACCATTTTATCACATATATGATCCCTTAAATTCTCTTAGCTATTACCTAAAAAAATATTGGATGCAAGAACACACGCTTATTTATAATAAAAATAATAATGACATATTATATAGGTTACCAACATCGATAATAAATTTGACACATCTTTACTCTTTGTTGAGACTCTTCCATGTTCCCAAAAACCTACCTCTCACAATTCATCAAAACATAAAAAATTAAATTATTTATTCTATCTAATTTACTAAGGAATAATGACTAACCCCCCATCATTATTTAATAATATAAACCTAGAAAAAAATATGTCCTCCACCTTTAAGGATCTCCAATAAACATGATAATTGAATTCTCCATCATTCAGGATGATTTTATCCATGATTATAATAAAATCATAAATAATTACTAACCAAAATCAATATAAATGAATCTGATGTAAAGTATAATATCAAATGGGGATGAAACAGATTATCAACCCTAAATATATCAATTAAAAACTACTAATATCTTACATTTTCATGGGTGATTAAAGCGGTTAATGAAATGTGTGGGTGGCTTTTGAGAATGAGCTCCCCACAACACTATGACTTCAAAAATAGAAGGGGGTAGCCTAGAAAATATGGATGTAATTTTTAAAAAAAATATAAGGTAGGGGCCCATATAGGTATGGACATATAGAAAAATATGTTGTACCCCATACCATCCTATGAATTTGGTGTGGATTATGGATCAATGATATAACCCAATATAGGGAGGTAGTTCCTAATCATAACTCTAGTGCACCCACCATGGGGTAAACGTTGTGTTTTGTGGCGTGTTTTCCCATACAAGACACATTTTATAAATTCCTTCATATTGATTTCATGGTCATATCTATGTATTCCATGGTTTTTATCCCACAAATCCTTCCACTTCTGATGTGTGACCTCTTAAAGCCATATTATTTTGTATCGACCCATGGGATTCCACTATCCACAATCGTCACCCAATATGATGTGGTGATTACCCTATCACCACCACCAAGACATAGATAGTATGTTCTTTGACATCTATAACCATTTTTGAATAATATCCCAAAGGTCACAACTTGTTACATAAACCGATTCATATTGCATTATTGTTGCCTTTGAACATAGATGACATTTCACGTCAGGGACAGACTGACCCTTCTCCGATACTCACTAAAACCCCTGAATCACCAACCGGAACTCGATATATGTCTAATAGATTATTAATAAGGTTTCTCAAAACTCAAAATCTCAATTTGACTACAAATATTTGAAATAATCCATACTTGTGACCTAATAATAAAATTTTCTACCAAATGTACTTACCTTTTAGTCTTCAGGTTGCTACAAAATGTAGTTAGGAAGAAGACTGTAGTTATTAAGAATTTAAGGGATAATATCATCTAGAACATGAACTTGAAACACATATACATGGATAGTGTAGGAAGGAATTTGATGTAAAAACACATTATATGTAGTGTAGTGATTAGGGACTCCTCAGTTTTGGTTTTAGATGCCCTTAGTGAGATCATTTTGGAAGAAGATACTGAGATTAACCAAATGGGTGATGAAGGTATAATCCTCTTCAACCAATTTTACTTTTTTTGGTCCATTATATGGTTCAATGTTATCTATTTTAGGATATATTCAAATAAATATGAGAGAGAAAAGTAATCGTTCTACAACCAGATTGACATGACATACCATTTTTGGAATATCTAATTTTGAACTCCTAATATTATATAATGTAATGAGATATTTTTTCTCATATACCTAAATATAGAGATATCATTTCAAATGGTTAATCTTTATAAACCGATGAAATCAAATCCTCTTAAAATAACTAGTCCCATGTAGACAAAAAAACTATATATAATTGAATATCCCATTATTTATGAGTATTTTATTGTGATTCTATGCTGCCTACAATTTGATCATAAATTAAAATCCTTGTAAGTGACTTGATTTAATTTTAAGATTCTTGTATAGACTTCCATAATTATACAGCGAAGTTATATCATTATAATAACAGAATTTTATTATTTTTTGGTGAGGAAGACATTTAGATGAGATGAGATATGATTTTTCAATAAATCCTTGCCGATCACTCTCATTTTTGTGACCTTGTAGTAATGTAAAAATTCAGATGTGATCATTATCTAGTAAAAGATTAGGAGTTCATTGAAATTCTCCCACGGATGTACGAGTTATCCCATTTTACAATTGATTCACTTCAATATTGGGATATATTCTAGTATGACACTTATATCATCTGATGGTCATTATATAAACCTAATCGAGCTAAGTTAGATGAGGCTAATGTTATAGTACCTCATGGAAAATTGGTTTATCTAAACCAATGTGTATCCATTGGAATCTATCATGAATGTATCTATGATGTACACCCATTTGGGAGTCTATAAATTGGAATCACTTCCTAGAATATAAAAAATTCAAAGAAAAATAAACACTTACATGAATTTATTCCCTCTCCAACTAATTATGGGTAAAAAGTGGTTCTATATATTTACACTATGTAACGGCTATCACAAGAATCTAGTTTGGGAGGAGCAAATTACAAATATTGATTTTTTATGACTTGATGAAAATTATGAATTATTTGGTATTCACATCATCAATATTAAATCCAAAACAATATTCATCAATTTAATGAGAGATATATTTCATTCATAATTGGATTGTTTAATTACAAACCCCTCAAACCCACAATATTGAATTTTGTGAAAATAACACAAACATCACATACTAGATTTGAAACCAATATTATATTACCAAATATAACTATCACAAAATTACATAACATAAAAGATTTTTTTGGTTACATATATTCTAAAACAATATTATATATATTGGATTAGTGAATTATGAAAAAATTATAAACTTATAAATTCATTAATGTTCTAAACTAATTGAAAATTTTAACCTATAATAAACCACTATATCCATAATATGACCTAATCCCCAAACATAAATTCTGTATAGAAGATAGATTGTATGAAATATTGATCATAACATAGGAAATTTGAAACATGCAAATGGTGATCTAAAATTGTTAATAAGAGTAATCATAAGTGATATAAATCAATTATCACAACTGAAAAAAAGATGCGAATAAATAAAACTACTAGTATTTATAACCAAAAATAAGTTCACAATATAATTAAATTGAATATATAATATATCTACATATACAAATGAAAATTAAATGATCAAATAATTAATAAAAATAGTAAACTCATGAATTAATTAATAATACCATGAAACTAATCCAAATCTCTATGAAAAGGTATAACGACATGTCTGTAATGGTCCAAAATTTTGAATGATATTTTGTTTTCAAAAAATTTATTTCATACAATTTCATAATAAATATAAAATACTTACATCCAAATGAAATATTACAATTTGGGTTTGGATGTTATAATATCTTTGTTCAATATGATAGTTGGAAATAATAATAAATATTAACATTCGAGTTTTTTTAAACAATTGAAATAATAATTGATAATTAAAGTAGAAAGAATAGTTGATGACCTCATCAAGAAAACTAGGGATATGTGAATCATATCTATTAGATGTTGACAATGGGTAGGATCACTAGGGATTAATCTAGACCATGCCCAAGTCGAGATTTAACATGTTATTCTTGAACGTAATCGCATGGAAGAGAAGTTCAAGTTTATATAAATCACCACTGGGAAATGTTGCCCAAGCTGCCCCAAGATTCCATCAACATTGAACACCTTACTATTAGATACAATGAATGTTTGTAAGGGGTTATGTAATGAGCCTTTAGATACTTTTTGAATCCTTTTTTATAAATGAAATTAAAATTTCTTATTATGGTAAAATAGCTATCATTTCTTGAATTACAAATGTCAAAATAAGTAAGGGATTCATTTTTATTTTTTTCCTAATAAGTTTCATATCATTTATAAATATTGAAAAAGGGTATTTTGTTATATTTTTTATATTTTAAATAATTATTAATGGGAAATTATTTTCAAAAAATTGACATATATGGTTGTTATTAGTAAAAAATTAAGAGTCTAGTAAGATAAACCTTTATTTTATTGAATAATAAATTTTTAATATTAATATTAACCTTATGAATAGTAATATGTCCAATAGAATAGTAATATCCCTAAATTATTTATAAATATAATTTAGATATCCTGAATGGTAATGTGATATAATAGTATAAGTAAATAACTGTTTTAGAAATAATTAGTTATGTATTAGTATTTTTTGGGTAAATAGTTATGTTATGTAAAAATTAAATTTCCCATATTTAAAAAATTATTTCATAAAATGGGGTTGACTTTTGAATTAAAAATAAAATTGTTATATTAGGGTTTATTTATGATATTTTTATAAAATGTTTTGTCTTTATGTGAATAGTAATAATATAGTTTTTGTGTTATTAGTTTGTTTTATGACATCATATTGATATAATATGTAATTTAAAATTCTGGTTGACTCATTTGGATTAAAATATTATATTAGGTGTACCATGTGGCCAAAACCATGGACATATACCATGGGAAAGCCCATATTTTTTCAAATACCACTAATAAGGTGTCCCTTGAAAATTAATAAAACATTCCCTCATTTTTATTATAAATACCATCCCATCCCATTCCTTCATTTATTTCATTAAAAATTCATATTCAATAAATCACTAGTCTTTTACCTCCTAGGGAGTCCTCTATAGGTTCCATAGTTCCCTCAGGGTCCCATCCTTTTAGTTTTTGAGGTTACTCTTCATGGTAATGGATCCATTCAGCCTCCTCCTTTTGTTAAATACTTCTTTTATGTTATATATTTTAGTTTAAATTTTATTATTTTGGGGTATTTTATTATAGATCCTTATTACTTTCCATTGTCTATACAAATAATGAGAGACCCTTTTCTATTTCATTAACTCATTTTCAGATGTTTTATTAGATGGTGTTTGGCTACCGAATATTCATTAGGAAATTCTAAACTTATCTTTTTTCGATTCATATTCTCTTTTATGTGGTATGTCTTTCATGTTTCCATACCATGTTTTTATTTCAATTTCTTTGTTCCCATAAATTATATTATGAGTCTTTTATGAATCAGTGACCCACATTCCAGCTCTTTTTAGTGTTTTCTGAAACCATGTGGTATAGTTGTTATGTTGTAGAATTTTAATATTAAAATATCACTAATATTCACATCAAATTGTCTCATTTTATTTACATGGATACAAAAACATATTAATTTACCATGGGTATTTATCAAGACACATAAAGGATATATTTTATTATAGATTTTAAATACATAAAACCCCAATTCCCTTTACATGGGTTATAAATGATACAATGATGATGTTTTTAAAAACTTTTTAAGATGTCATGATTTTGATATAAAACAAATTTATTTTATTCTATTTGGGTTATTTATGGAATTTTTAATTATGATCTATGTGTGCCTCATGAGAATAAATACATATTAATTGTGCTCCCTCAGAGATATCCAATGTATTGGGTAAACAAATTAATCTCTAGAGATGATAAGTTTTACAGTACCTTGATGAATAAACTTGGTAATATTAATGAAATGTAGGAGGTCAAACTTGGTTATAGGCTTAAGATTTTATAAATTAAATGTTTTAGAAACATTTTCAAGTCATAATTTTAATTTTATATTTTTATATTCCTCTCTTTCCACTTATCCTATCTTTATGTATTTCATTCTGTTCTTATTGATATCACAAATAAACTGATTCCCTTTTTTACCCTTATTGGTCCTTATTCTCACCCTTTCCTTTGATGTCGGTACTTAGGTTAATAGATTTATTATTTGTACTTCAGATGAAAATATCAACAATCCCTTCAAGATGATTAAAATAATATTTTAGGTTTTTTTGTATTATGTACCTTTTTCCAAGATACAAGACATTAATGATCCTTTTTTGTAAAATGTAATGAAACATTATGTAATAAAAATATGAGATGTTAAAGCTGGTATCAAAGGATAGATTAGTTATTTGTGGAAATTAAGATTTATACATTTTAGGAATAACCCTATAAGAATTTTTTAATATTGGTAAACATCCTGGTATTTTTCTGAAATATAATGTAAGTGGTTTCTAATAAAATAAATCCCAATCTAGATACGAACAAGTGGATGTGGCTTTGGAACAGATTTATCTAGGGGTAAAACCAAAAGACACTAAATTGATCTATAACTGAATGAGAACTAAGGCCTGACAACAAGCCTTCATTCTCTCCTAGTTTGACACTCTTGAGTGATATGTTTGTTCAATTGTAATATTTTTATGAATCATTGTGAAGTATTTATAGGGAAATTTAATTGGTTTTTATGAATAATATGTTTATGCATGATGTTTTATGTCATAAAAATCCCTTATAGTTAAAATATTTGTAAATGAAATAAGCTTCTCACTATGTTTTAAATCATTTAAGAAATTGTGGGGAATAAGACGAACAATGAAAACGATTACCACAATGGACCATGCGTGTACTACCCTACACTTGATGTCAGATGGAAACCTTTATTAGAATAATTAACCAAATGACTCATGTTATGGGATATAACTTGAATCAACATAAGAGATAAATTTAACCATGAAGGGAACAACAAAATATGGAGTCCTTTTTAAATCAATGACCACCAAACATCAGTGGATCTACCAACCCATTGATTGATTAATAGTGAATCAACTCTATTGAAAAGATTTTTTTGTGCACCACTATTCAAAACAAGATAAGTTCACCTGGGCTATATACTGCATAGACGGACAAGCTGTTCAGTTGTGGAAAATGATTAAAAAGATAATTCCCAAAGTAGAGGTTTATGATATTGAGTGGTAAGAGATCATATGGATCTTATTCAATAAATATTTCCCTCATTTTTATAAGAATAAAAAATGGATAATGAGTTTCTCGAGACAAAGTAGAAGGATAATGAATCAGTTGGAAGCTACAAGATGAACTTCAGATGAAATTCCCATAACACCACAATATTTTTCAAGGATTATAATGGAAAGGTTGATAGATTTTTAGGTGGACTAAGACCTCATCTTCCAAAGAATATAGCCAACTGAGACTATGATAGCTATGAGGTGATCTTATAGAGTGATATGAATTTCATACTGTAGTTTGGTGAGGCATATTTGTCTCATAAAATCCAATGACAACAACAGATTAATGGATCCATTATTTGGGAGTCGATTTGATTAGGTAAGAGCAGATATGAATGGGAAACTTCCATTGTGTAATATGTATGGTAATATGCATTTTGGAAATCGTCTGTTTTAGAGAGGGAAGTGCTACAAGTATGGAAGAGATTCCCATATCACTCAAAGTTGTCATTTTGAGGTGAAGCACCAAATTTCCAACACTAACAACAAAGGCAAGATTGTGCAGACATACCTATAGTCTAAAGCTTCTTGTGTGGATATATAAGGATATTTTCCAATCATTGTTCAAATTTGAGGGTAGTGGAAGATAATAACCATCATCCTCACCAAAGTCTTATGGAGAACGGTCATGTTTTTTCTACTAGGAAAACTGCTGTTGAAGCACCAAATGATGTGTTGGTAGGTACTCTAGTTTTTCTCTCAAAGCTATAAGGTAATTTGTTTCATTTTGGTTCTATGAATTCTTTTATTTCCTCCTTGTTTTTAATTATTTTTTAATAAACTTCTTAATTTATAAACATAGAGTTATCATTCAAGACTCTGGGTGGGATTTTCCAAGAATCATCACGGTTTAGAAACTCTAGTATTTACATTAGTGAGAACAATCTTATGGAAAATCTATTACTCATTCCCTTGATGTAATTAGAAATTATACTAGGGATGGAATGGCTCTCAAAGTATAATTCTTATATCAATTGTATAATCAAGTAAATATTAGTAGTCTTGAATGGGAAAAAATAGTTATATTACAAGGAGGTATTTCTCCACCAGATATTTGTCTAGATGAACCTCTTATATCCTACAATATTGAGTTGTTTTGTGAATAAGAAGAAGTAAATGAGAGTGAAACGATAGAAAATGACCCAATCATCCAAAAATACATTGAAATATTTTTTTAGGTGGTACTCGGACCTCTCCTAGAAATAGAGGTAGGGTTCTCCATATAACTCATATGTAGATATCATCTGATATCAAAAACCTCTTATAGAATGGAAAACATGGAGTGGGAGGAATTGAAAAAGCAACTCGATAATATTTTAGAGAATGGGTTTATCGTAATGACTATGTCTCCCTAGGGAGTACATGTTCACTATGTGAATAAAATGGCTAGATCAATGCAGATATGAATTTATTATAGAGTACTGAACAGGATCATAGTCCGAAAAAAATACCCGCATCCATGAATTGATGAATTATTTGAACAACATTTTGGGGATCAATTATTCATTATGATCGATCTTCAATCTGGTTATTTTCAATTGAGTGTGAAGAAAAAAGATATCCAAAAAACCGTTATTCAATCAATATATGTGAGTTCTGAGTTTGTTGTTATTCTATTCGGACTGAATAATGCACATTCTATTTTTATGGATTTGATGAATAGAATCTTTAGGGAACTCCTTGACAATATTGTGGTATATTTTATTGATGAAATTATGATATATTCAAAAATTTTTGAGGAGCATGAGGATAATCTATGGGATATTTTTTAAACTCTACAAAAGGTGAGGATTTATAGAATGTTTATATGGTTTGAGTTTTGGTTACAAAATTTTGTTTTATTGGGGAACATTGTATCCAATGAAGAAATCACAGTTGACCCTGAAATGACAATGGGTCTAGAAGAGTGTCCTCGGCATACAACATTATCTTATAAGCATAGTTTTCATTTAATACAGTGATATTACAACAAGATTTTGAAAAACATTTCATGACATTATAATCCAGTAATGAAATAAACATGAAAAGGGGTGATGTTCATCAGAAAAATGGAGTGTGAGGAATGTTTCCCAGAGTTTAAGATGATATTGGTTACAAAAACTATGCTTGAACAACCCTCAAAAGGATAAGGATCTATTATTTTTGATGATGTATCTCTGAAATGGATTGGGTGTATCCTCGTGAAAATGGAATGGTTATTGCTTATGCATCATTACAGCTGAAGATTCGTGAGGAGAACTATCCTACGTATGATCTAGTGCTGGTTGTGGTTGTTTTTTCTAGGAATATATGGGGAAATATCGTAATGGGGATAAGTGTGATATATACAGAGACCATTAATGTCTGATGTATATATTATCAAAAAAGGGATTGAACATGAGGAGATGAGATGGTTGGAACTTCTAAAAGACTATGATTGTTCAATTCATTATCTTCCTGGAAGAGAACACAATTTCAATAAGGCATTAAGTATAAAATAAACTATTGTTCTTCCTATGAGGAGGATTCAAAACGATCTATGGATCTAATACTTAGTGAAATTGGACTTGGGAATTGTATGGGAAGGGACATCATTAACCATATCCCAAAATGATTTCTCAACCATAATTACTAAAAATGATCATGAAGAATTAGAAACAAGATCCTTTATTACAGAAGATGATTGAGGATGTGAAGGATGAGAAGTTTCCAAAGTTCAATATTGATCAAGAAGGTGTTCTAAAATTTCATAAATGGCTATATGTCCCATTTATTCATTAAATAATTATAGAGCTGATGGATGAAGCTCGTAGATCTACATTATATATGAAACTTGGATAGAAAAAATGTATAGAGACCTTTATGGTTGTTTTAATGGGATAACCTAAAAGGGAGATTTTTGACTATTCTATAAGGTTCCTAGTGTGTCAAATAGTGAAGGAAGAGAGAAAACTTCTTAAAGTGTATTAAAACCACTACCCATACAAATAGGGACGTGGGACAATATCACTATGGACTTTTTCACTGGTCTACCAAAAACATCAAGAGGAAACAATGTGATGTGGGTCATTTTGGGCCATCACACCAAGACTGCCCATTTATTCTCTATCTAGAATGATTTCTCTCTTAATCATCATTCAATGATTTACTTGAAGGAAGTGGTAAAGCTACCGAGAGTTCCACATTCTATTGTGTCTGACTGTGATCCAAGGTTCAAATCATAATTCTAGATATGTATTGAACATGATTTGAGTACCAAATTTAATTCAATATGGCCTATCTCACAAAAACTGATGGCCAATCTGAACAGACATTTCATACATGAGAGGACATTCTAAGAACATGATCGATGAAATTTAAAGGTGTTTGGGATCAACATCTCCCATTATTTGAGTTTTCATACTACAATATCTTCAACTCGGTCATTGAAATAAAACCCCATGAAGCTCTATGTGGGATGATATGTAGAACTCTTACTTTTTGGGATGAATCAGGTTAGAGAAAGCTTCTTGGTCCTAATATCATGCAAGAGATGAAAACAAATGTTCATTACATCTAATAACACATTAAAACTAATCAGAGAAAAAATATCTATTCCAACAACCTTCAAAGGGACTTAGAGTTTGATGTTGGTAACAATGTCTTCCTTTGAATTTCACCAAGGAAGAATGTTGTGGGGTTTGTGAAGAAAGGGAATCATAGCGTTAGGTACATTGGCCATCATTCAATTATTGATGGCACAAGAGCAATGGCTTATTGGCTTGAACTTCTTCCAAATGTACCACAAGTTCATGATGTCTTCTACATATCAATCCTGATTATGTGTATACCTAACCCTTCACATGTATTAAATCAATAGGTTGTACAAATATAACATTACCTATCTTATAAGGAGTAACCAATTGATATCTTGGATCATAGAGGAAAGGTTTTATGAAATAGAATTACCCACATTATTAAAGTTTTATGGTGGAAAAACACAAATAAAGAAGCCACATGAGAACCATATAAGTCTATGTAGAAGAAGTAACTATATATTTTCTCTTTAGAGGGTACGAGTTGATGTTTTTGGAATGAAATTTATTAAGGGGAGAAAATGCAATGAACCAAAATTTTGAATAATATATTGATTCCTGAAAATGTATGTCTTACATTGTCATAATAAATAAAAAATATATGTATAAACAAAATCTGAGCATTGGATTTTTACCATTATATGTCCATTTTTCAATATGTCCATTGAGTACAATAATATAACTTAACGTTATAATTATTTTATATTAGAAAAACTAATGGAAAAATAATGTAGAACGAAGAGTTGATGGCCTCATCATGTAGATTTGGGCCATATGATCCCCATCTATTAGAGCTTGGGAATGAGGTAGGATCACTAGGCATTAATCTAGACCAAGCCTATGATGAGCTACAATATATTACATTTGAACATAATCACCTATGGGAGAAGATCTTGTTGATAGAAATAACCACTCATGTAATGTTGTCTGAGCAGCCCCAGATAATATAATCATTTCACACCTTACTCTAAGGTTCTACGTAGGCGTTTTAAGGGGATATGTAATGATTCCTTAGTTACATTGTGTAATCCATTTTTGTAAATGAAATTGTTATTTATTATCATGGTAAAATAACCATCATATTCTAATTTCAAATGTCAGAATAAATATATGATAAATTTTTAGTTTTTTTCTAAAAAGATTTATATTATTGATTAATATTGAATAAAAATTGAAATTTTTTTACACTTTATAAAATGAATAATGTGAAATGATTTTCATAAAAAAGAAAAATACAGTTTTGATGAGTACAAAATTTAAGGTCTGATAAGATCAACATTATATTTTGTGAATATAAAATTATGAATAGTAATATTACCCCTTATGAATAGTAATACGACCAATGGAATAGTAACCTTACTTATGTATATATAAGTATAATTTATGCATCTTTAATGGTAATGTGATATAATATAATAAGTAAATAATGGTTTTTGAAATTATTAGTTAAGTATTATTATTTTTTCAGGTAAATAGTAATTTTGCATAAAAAATAAATTTATCACATTTATAAAATTATTTTTTTTAAAATGGATTTCATTTTTGAATTCCAAACATCAATATTAGGTTAGGTTGAACTCATGATGTTTTTATAAACTATTTTATTTTTTTGGTGAATAGAAAAAATATTGTTTTTTAGTTATGGTTTTTTTATGACATCACAATGATGTAATATGTAATTTAAAATTCTCATTGACTCATATGGATTAAATTTTTATATAAGGTTTCCCTTGTGGAAAAATCATGGGAAAATACCATGGGAAATTACATGGTTTTACAAATACTACTAATGAGGTGTCCCTTGGAAATTAATTAAATATTCCCTCACTTTTTCTATAAATACCAACCCATTTATTCATTAATTTCATTCTAAATTACTCCTATACGATGCTATGCTATTTTTTTCAATGTAGTCCCTCTAAGGTGATCACATGCCCCTATGTTCCCGACATTGAGATTTTGAAGTTACTCTTCATGGTAAGGGAGACTTTCAGCTTACTCTTTCACTCAAAGACTTAATTTTATGTTATGTATTGTTGTTTCCAATTAATTATGTTGAGGTATGTTATTATATATCCTGATTTCTAAAAATTTTATGTTCAAATTATTATAAAACCTTTTATCTCTCATCAACTCATTTTCTATTGATTTAAGTGATGTCGTTAGGCTAATTAATTTTTATAGGGGAATTCAAAACATCTCTTCTTGTCATTCATGTTCTCTTTTATGTAGTATGTATTTTCAGTTTCCATAACATGTTTTTATTTCGATTTTATTTTTTCAATGTACAATATTTTGTGACTTTTATGAATGGTTTAACCATGTTCCCTATATTTTTAATGTTTTCAAAATCCATGTTTCATAACAGTTATACTACAGATTTCTCATTTCAAAATATCTATCTTTTTCACAAGAAATCCTATCATTTTATTTATGTTAATAACCAAACCTAATTCATTAGCTGGGGTATTCATCAATACATACAAATGTTATATTGTTTTCTAGAGTTTATATACCTAAAACCATCATTCTGTTTACGTGGGTCATAAATGATATAATGATCATGTTTTTAAGCACTTATTAAAACGTGACAATTTTCAAATGTACCCCATTTATTTTGTAATTCCTTGACCCTAGATTCCCATAGTAGGTGTATTGTTTTAATACATTAGCATGATTACAAGGAATCAAGTCCTGAATAACCGATCAGTTTAGTAGTCTTTGAAAATTGATTAGATACATGAACGTTAAATTTCACTATTTAAAAAAAATAATCCTTTGAGAATGCCATTGTTCCCTTAGCTTAACCCTTCATATCAAACATAAAACACTTCTTGGGATCCTAGGAAAATAAAACATAAGAAAGGGGTGAGCTCAGATTCTTAGTAAGGGTAAATAATTATGTAGAAGCTATAAACTATTAATCCCAGATGTGTAATAAAACAATAGCCTTTTAAACATAAACTTGAACTAAATATTGAAAAAATAAATCAAACATTACCATATAAACATGCACATGGATATTCTAATAGTCGAATAATCACATGTACTAACTAATATCATAATGAGGTAATGTATTAAACCAGACTTTAATATATGTGTCAAGGACTCGTGCTTGGACCTAGGGGCTAACTATAACCAGAACCCAACCTAGAGAGCCTCTGTAACTGGAGTCCAACCCGGAGAGCCTCTGTAAAGGGACTCCAACACGAAGATCTTCTGTAACCACACTCCAACCTGGAAAGCCTTTGTAACCGGACTCCAACCCGAAGGGTCTGCTGTAACCGGACCCCGACCCGGAAGGATTAATTTTACTGGTCCACAACACAAAATATACTAGTCCAACACATTCATCTTAACAAGATTTTAAAATAGAACATAAAAATTCGCATTAAAACAAGAATAAAAAATGTCAATACATAAACCATAAACCATGAATAGCATAAAAATAACTCATCCACAATTAAACATATCACAAAACCTTAAATAAAATATAGAATATTTGTATCAAAATAAATTAACATCAAACAAGTGTAGAATTTATAAAAGGATGCTGACATAGATGAAATCAAAATTATTTAAGAGAAATATAAATTTCTATTTTGAAAACATTTAAGAGTCAAATAATTATAAAGAATTTTTTTTTGAAAATATTCTTATAATAATTTAAGGCAGGCTTCAATGATGTTATAACGGCGGAAAGTAGCCACACCCGCCGTATAAATTTAAAAAAATTCTTAACTTAATTTTATCGAAAAAGTTATAACGTACCTTGTTTGGAAAACGACGGAATGATTCCATTAGAAAACATATAAGATCAAATAAGTGTATAAATTTATTTTTCCAATTGTATATTAAATAGTAAAATTGTTTTGAAATTAATTTTAAGAAACATTGATGTGGATGATAAAGAGTTCCTAGTAGTTAATTAAGTATAAACAACCTCGGATAATGAAGAGATTGTAGATTTAACTCTTACCTTGTACTTTTCCTTGGTAGAAGGTACGTTAACCTCCTATATAATAGTTAAATCATTTTTATTAAATTATAAAAGAACCATATACATAATTATGATATCATATATGATCTTCTAATAATGATTTGTTAATAATATTTTAGTATTATCGTCATTTCGGGTGTTAACTGATTCATTTTCCTTTATATTATTTGTTATGTGAGTCATGTTTGTTATGGATGGGATGTTTCTTATTCATATTCAGAATGATATAGAATCTGTAAAAATTATTTATAATCATCAAATGAAAATTTTTCTTGAATGGTTACGGTGGGAAATGAATCTCATCGCGTTCGTGGAGACGGTAATCCATATGTATGCACGAGCGACAATATCTTTCTTTTTATATTAAAATCGTATATAATTGGATGTTATATCAGATATAAAGAATCATTAACATTTTATATTTATTATCTACATCAATTATACATCATTATTATACCCATCCAAATAATAATGTATTGAATAATAATTACACCACGACGTGGAGACGGTAATCCGTACGTACGCACGTATGGTGACCAGACATTGATAGGATGGATAGAATAATGAATATGATTGTAACATATTTATAATAACATCAATGTATATATAAGATACTGGATTTTTTGTTTTACAATTGAAAGAACAAGGAATGAAGATGTGGAATAAGAAAAGAACTTGAAATAGGTGATAAAATATTTACCACTTCTTCGGGTTCTTCCTTTTGATTTGATCAAAATGGATCCTTAGGATAGCTTTATACACAAAGGATGGTCTCTAGTTTTAAGTTATTCTAGGTGAGAGGATATTTGGTCACGGTTTGGCCGAGCCAAATGGCTTTGATAGTGTGAATTTGAGAGAAGGGGGAGTTCCCTTTTATAAGAGGGTGAGGGGCACCTTAGGAAATGATTGAGATATTATTTAATAATAAAATTATATTCAGTTTATAATGGCTCCAAATTGATTTATTTCGAAGATAATTTGGATATTGGTCTAAATACTCTCAATAAATTAGTTTTAGAGAAGTATAGGTTAACTTTTTAACCTTATCTTTTATATTTAACTACAAGTTAAATAATTTAACTTTTACTGTGTCTTCTTATATTTTTACACTATATGGTTAATAAACATACTATAAACATACAGGAGAAAATAAAATGTTTCATTAATGAAATATATAATATTATAGAAGCCATTTGGCTGAACCTTATATTTTTATTAATATAATATCAGCCAATAATATTGTATTTGTTTTAAAAATTAATTAATGTCAATTTTGACACTATTTGGTTTTTTTGAAAGTCACTAAAACCTTATCACTTCGAAAAAAATTCTCTAATCAACCCTAACATATAATATTAATCTATAAAATTAGTGGAATTCATCAAAAGTCTCAAATTACATTTATTTGGATATTTATAATGTCAATTATTTTAATATCTCATTAATAAGTTAATTACTAGATCATCATTGTGTCATAAATAAATAAAATTATATAATGTATAAAAAGTATAAATAAAATACAATTATGTAGGTAATCGTTTTATATTCCTAATGAACATTTATAGTCAAATTTATCTTATGTATAACCCTATATTAAAATGTTTTAGTTATGAAAACTTGAATTTAACACTTTTAACTCTTCTTTAAATTAAATAATAATAAATTTCCTAGTCTAATCCAAGTGGACCTAAAGAGTCATATTTGATTTCTATGATATTTTTGATCAAATTACGCTTATCCCGTAGAATTAGGATATGTTTTAGGGTAATAATAATATCATTTTTACCTTTAATTACCCTATTTACTTTTAACCGTGGTAAATAATAGTCAAAAGTTTCTATTCACTAAAAAGTATTTTTATCTTATTAAACCAAATTTTACTTACTTATATCAACCGTGTGTCTATTATTTTTGAAATTAAATTCACATAAGTGGTAAAATTATGTTTTATGCAAATTCGCAAATGCTCCAGGGAGGTGGGTAAAAGATAGTAAAAAGTCCAATAAAATTTTTATATATCTAAACTTATTAAAAAATGACTCCAATTAATTACATTGAACATATATAGGTTTTATGTATCTATATTGACCTAAAATAAATTTAAATAAAATAAATAATTATTTAAATGAAAAGTCGGTTTTAACAAATAACACAATGTTTTTCACTATTCGTCAAAAATTGAATGTTATTTGAAAAGTTCCAAAAAGTTATCCAAACTAAATTTTTATGTCCCTCTTCTAAAAAAGAATTTAATTTCATTAAATTTAGTATATTGAAGTGTCAAATATTTTTTTTAAAATGGGTTCCCCATTAAAAGGTGGTAAAATTTCATTTAAAAAAAATACTTCTTTTACCTGAAGATGTGAATTTGTTCTTATATTATTTCTAAGAATCATATAATATGTATTATAAAATTATAAGGAGTGTATAAAAGTAAAAATTCAGTTAACACTATTCATATCCTCTTTTGAACGTATAGTATGGTATGTCGTGGTGTGCTTGAACTCGGTGTTGCATGTAGTGCAAGTTATCGAATTACTTTAATGAAATAACGTACTATGAAATCTTACGGTGTTACATTCTCCCCTCCTTCAATAAATTACGTCCTCGGAATTTGAAATTGTTCATCGAAAATAAATTGTTAAAAATAGAAAATACCTTGGTGCAAAACCGACATCAGAAATTTGGTTAATAAAATTTAGTCTTAATAAGAGGGAATGAGAAAATGAAAAAGATACCACCAAATTATGATATACATTAGGAGAATATTGGTCAGAATTAGAGAAACAAAATTTGAGGAAAAACGTAAATTTTTATAGAGAGTTATTGAGGTCTTCAGTCACAAACAAGTGTAAAATTGAGGGCCTCAAATCCATCAATCTATGATGATTTAAAATACCATCGATTCAACAGAACATAAGGTATTAGGATAACACACTTTTGGTTTTAATGTCCCTTACCTAAAGTTTAAGAATTAATTTATCCATAGAATAAGAAGAATATATATATATATACTTGACCTGTAAGGTTTCATCCTTCAACTAATTCCTACCACAAACACATATTTCTCTCCAAAAGATTTCAAAAAAAATATTCTAGTTATCCTAATTGTATGGGGTTCCAAAAATAATGAATTTATAATTCACCTATCAGACCATTTTTTAATAAAAAAACTACATTATACAATGTAGGACATCGTGTAGGCTAGTGGTAGGTGATTCACCCTTTTCACCCTTCGGATGCAGGTACAAGTCTTGCGGCCTTGCTGGACACGACTGGTTGACGCATGTCCTCTGGGTTGTCATTTTCAGGACAATCCAAAAGTAACCATAACAATAGTATCCAATTTCAAACTTAATCAATTCTAACCATTAGACCTATCGAAAATACATCTATCTAAACTCACAGTCTGATATTTATAAGTATGTTAAACACAATAAGGATCCTTTTTTCCATGTAATAACATGTCACCACCTTCATCATGCATTATTTTAAAACATGTTAAGACCTTGAATTACCATAAAACCTTATTGATTACATTTATACTCACGTATTCATTATATAATACTTCATATATTAATTATATCGAAAAATTTAGAATATTTCAGCAAAGATGAAATAAACAATCTATTAATCGATTCCAATGAAGTCAAGAATATCCAATATAATTTATACAAATGAATCAACTCTTATTCTAAAATCACTACCTCATTATCAAGAACAAATTAAGGATTACCTTTCCTTAAACCATGTATTTATCAAAAAGTGTAGCTTACTATTAAGTCACATTTCATAGAATCATATAATCTCATATCCTTAATAAAAATATATTACAGTACAATCATTATTTGTCTCCATAATTTATATAACCAGTATATTGTTAATACGACACTCAAATGAAATAATTCTATAACAACAACATCAGAAAACTAGTCATTCCTCTTCATCTGAGGTAGTATCATAACTTGATTATTATCCAATAGCATCAATTGCGGTATACTCTAATGACATGGACATTGATTCGTGTAGTGTCTCAACACCTTACAGATGAAGCATTTTACATTTGAAACCTTTTTGTTACACTTGAAATCATGTACTTGTTGTCCTTTTTCTCCACACTTATAAAAAACTCTCATTCCCTTCAAGCCTTTACCATGGTAATTCATTCCACATTTATCACATATTGGAAAATCCTTTTTTCCCCACTTTACTATATCCATCTTTCTCTCTACAATCCTTTTCATATTTTTCTTCCCTTCAAATACATAGGACTCGGAGAATTCTTTACTTATCTTAAAAACACATGATATTATTTCTCCATATATTGAGAATACATGGGAGACTATTTCCCGTCTAAATGTTTCCTTAGTACCATTAATGATATGATCCTTCTTACAATTTGGATAATACATATTGTTGGGGTTCTCATTCCTTCTAATGGGAGCCATTTCTATACAATGGTATACACAAGGTTAGTTTCTGAAATGCAATGAATAATTCTAATCTTGTAAAATACCTAATGTAAATTAAACAATTTATGTACATAATCCATAATCATAAAAATATTTTCTTTGAGGACATATATAATCATAAATCCTTAATTATTATTTTTAATGAAAATGAGAATTATCATAAGCATACCCCTTGGGATTGTCGTAACCAAGAGTGCAGCAAGGCCCGTTATCGTGCACTAGTTCCCATTTGATTCTAGCTCAAAGAAGTGTTTTTGGGTTTTACCTCTAGGTACATCTGTACCATAGCTTCCTCTACCTACTTGTATCCAGATAGGGATGCATTTTCTTGGAAAACTCAAAAAATCTCTACATTACCAAAATTCTATGAAGTTCTTCTACACTAATCGTCAATGTCTATTTGATGGTAATGTTCTCTAATCAGAGTTTAAATAAATCTAGTTTCTGAGGTTATTACTAAACTTCCTATGATACCAACTCTAACACCCTGACCCTACATTCCCAGAGTCAATGCATTATTTTAATACATTGGAATGATTACAAGGAATCATGTCCCGAATGACCAATCAATTTACCAGTCTTGGAAAATAGATTACATACCTAAACATTTCATTTCGATCTCTAAAAAAATAAACCTTTGAGAATGCCATTGTTCCCTTAGATTAACCATGCATCTCAAACATAAAACACTACTTGGGATCCTAGGATAATAAAACATAAGAGAGGGGTGAGCTCAGATGATCAGTAAGGGTAAATAATTTGTGGAAGCTATAAACTCTTAAGGAAAGATGTGTAATAAAAAAATAGCCTTTTAATCATAAACTTGAACATAATATGGCAAAAATAAATAAAACGTTACCATATAAACATGCACATGGATATTCTACTAGTTGAATAATCACATGTAATAAATAATTTCATAATGAGGTAATGTATAGTACCAGACATTAAATTCTTCTATGAAGGCCTCATGCTAGGTCCAAGGGGCTAACTATAACCAAACCCCAACCCAAAGAACCTCTATAACCGAACTCCAACCCGAAGAGCCTCTGTAACTGGACTCCAACCTAGAGAGATTATATAACCGGACACCAACTCAGACATCCTCTATAACCAGAATCCAACCCAGAGGGTTTTCTCTAACTAGACACCAACCTGGAGGGCTTACTTTTACTAGTCCCCAACCCAGAACATACTCATCCAACACATTCATCTGATGAAGAGATTGAAATATAACATAAACATTCGTATTAAAACTAGCATACAAAATGTCAATAATTTAACAATAAACCAAGATTGGCATAAAAATAACTCATCTGTAGTTAAAAATATCAAAAAATCCTTAAATATAATATGGAATATTTGTATCATAATAAATCAACTTCAAACAAGTGTAAAATTTATCAAAGATATTGATATAGATGAAATCAAAACTATTTTAGAGAAATATCTATTTCTATTTTGAAATCATTTAAGAGCCACATAATTATAAAGAAAACATTTATTTTGAAAATATTCATATACTCTTGTATGGGAGGGTTCGACAATATTATAATGGCGGAAAATATCCACACCCATTGTATAAGTTAAAAAAACATTCTTACCTTAATTTTATCGAAAAGGTTATAAAGAACCTTGTTTGGAAAACAATGGAAAGATTCCTTTCAAAAAAATAAAAGATCAAATAATTCTATAAATGAATTTAACCCATTTTCTATTAAATAGTTAAAATGTTTGGAAATTCATTTTAAGAAACATGGATGTGGATGATAAGGAGGTCCCAGTAGATAATTACATACAAACAACCTCAAATAATGAAGAGATTGTAGAATTAACCCTTACATTGTACTTTTCCTTGGTCGAAGGTATGTTAACATCTTGTATAATAGTTAAAAAATTGTTATTAAATTATACAAGAATCATATACATAATTATGATATCATATATGATCTTTAAATAATTGTTTGTTAATAAAATTTTAGTATTGTTGTCGTTTCCGGTGTTAACTGATTGGTCTCCATTATATTCATTGTTACATGAGTCAATTTTATTATGGAGATGATGTTTATTACTCATATACAGAATGATATAAAGTCTTTATACATTATTTTTAATCATCAAATGAAAATTAGTCTTGAATGGTTACGATGGGTAATGAATCTCATCGCATTCATAGAGACAGTAATCTGTATGTACGCACGAGCGACAATATCATTATTTGGATATTAAAATTGTATATAATTTGATGGTATATAATTTATAAAGAATAATTATCATGTTATATTTATTATTTACATCAATTATCCATCATTATTATACCCATCCAAATAATAACGTATTGAATAACAACTACACCACGATGTGGAGACGTTAAGCCGTACGTACGCAAGTATGGTGACATGACATTAATAAGAAGGATAGAATAATGAATATAGTTGTACCATATTTATAATAACATCATAGTATATTTAATATTCTGGAGTTATTTTTTTACAATGGAAACAACAAGGAAAGAAGAAGTGGAAGAAGAAAAGAACTTGAAAGAGGTGATGACATATTTTCCTCTTTTTTAGGTTCTTCCTTTTGATATGATCAACATGGATCCTTAGGTTAACTTTTTGACCAACGGAAGGCCTCTAGGATGAACTTATGATAGTTTAGAGGATATTTGGGTAGGTTTTTTGCTGAGACAAACGACATTTAAGGTGTGAATTTGAGAGAAGGGGGAGTGCCCTTTTATAAGAGGGGTGAGGGGTACCTTAGGAAAAGATTGAAATATTATTTTATAATAAAATTATATTCCATTATTAATAGCTCAAAATTGATTTATTTAAAAGTTAAAGTGGGAATGGTTCGAACTCCTCTCAAAAAATAGGTTATAGACATGTTTAGGTTACCATTTTAATCTTATCGTTTATATTTAACACTAAGTTAAATAATTTTTCTTTTACCATGCCTTCTTGTATTCATAAACTGTATGGTTAATAAACAAAATATAAACATCCAAGAGAACCTCATGTAGATCATTAATGACATATATAATATTAATTAATCCCTTTTTCCTATCTTTAGATTTTTTAGAATATTATATGAACCAATAATATTGTATTTGTTGTAAAAATTAATTTATGTCAATTTTGACACTCTTTGGTATTTAGTTTTTGTAAAAGTCATTAAAACATTAACACATCGAAAACAATTAATCAAATCAACCCTAAAATGTAATATTATCCTATAAAATTAGTGTAATTCATCAAAAGTCTCAAATTTCATTTATTTGTATATTTATATTATCAATTATTTTAATCATTAATAAATAAGGTAATTACTGTATCAATATTGTATCATAAATAGATTAAATTATTTAATGTCTAACATTTATAGATAAAATACCATTATGTAGGAAATATTTTTATATTTCTAATGAATAATTATAGTCAAATTTATCTTATGTATAAAACTATTTTAAAATGTTTTAGTTATGCAAACTTTATTTTAACACTTTTAACGCTTCTCTAAATTAAATAATAATAAATGTCATAATCTAATCCATGTGGACCTAAAGGGTCATATGTTATTCCTAAGTTATTTTTTGATCGAATTAAACTTATCCAATAGAATTAGGACATGTTTTAGGGTAATAATAATATCATTTTTACCTTTAATTACAAAATTTACTTTTAACCATGGTAAATAAAAGTCAAAATTTAATATTCACCAAAAAATATTTTTTTATTAAACCACATTTTACATACTGATATCAATCATTTCTCTCTAATTTTTGAAATTCAATTCACAAAAGTGGTAAAATTATGTTTTATGCAAATTTGTAAATGCTCCTAGGAGTTGGATAAAAGACAATAAGAAGTTCAACAAAATTTTTTATATATAAATTTATTATAAAATGACCCCAATGAATTACATTGAAAAAATATATGTATTATGTTTCTATATTGAACTAATACATATTTAAATAAACTAAATAATTACTTAAATAAAAAATCGGTTTTAACCAATAACATTGTGTTTTTCACTATTCGTCAAAAATTGAAAGTTATTAGAAAAGTAACAAAAAGTTATCCAAACCAAATTTTTATGTCCCGCTTCTAAAGAAGAATTTAATTTCATTAAATCGTATATATTGAAGTGTTACCTATTAGTTTTAAAATGGGTTCCCCATTAAAAGGTAGTGAAATTACATTTTTTTGGAAAATAATTCTTTTATCTGAAGTTGTGAAATTGTTCTTATATTATGTCTAGGAAAAATTTAATATGGATTCTGAAATTATTAGAAGTTTATAAAATTAAAATTTAAGTTAACACTATTCATAACTGCTTTTGAACAGCTAGTTTGGTATATCTTTGTGTGCTTGAAGTTGGTGTTTCATGCAACGCAAGTTATCGAATTACTTTGAAGAAATAGAAAACTATGAAATATTAGGGTGTTATATATTTTATCCTAGTTGGTTTATTTTTGAAACATTTTATTGTGATATATCTGTATAACATGAAAATAAGGACATATTTAGGGTTCACCCTAATAACTCTCTAATGAATTGGTTAATGAAATTAATCTTTAGAGAGGACAAGTATTATGATACATTGGTGAATAACATTTGAATTTTTTATGACACCATGGGGATTGAAATTGGGGATATGATTATGAATTTCCAAATTAAATTTTGTACCCAAATTCTAATGTTATGATTGATGTTATTTTTATTATGATATTCCTATCTTTCAATTTCTGTTTTCATTATGTATTTCGTCATGTTCGTATTGATATTACATGTATACTGATTCCCTTATTTACACTTACTGGACCTTTATCTCAACCATTCCTTTGATAAAGGTCCTCATGTTATGAGATGCAGTAATTGTACTTAGGATAAACATTTGAAGAAGAATTTCCATATGAATAAATTATTGTTTTACTTTTTCATTCATTATGTACCTTTTTTCAAAGACACTAGTCTTCAACGATCCTCTATTTGTAAAATGTAATGAAAATTTATGTTATAAAAAGGATTGATGTTATAATGTAACATAATGATCTTAAAATAAAGGCCCTATTTATAATAAATATTTTTTTCATGGTAGGAATACACCAAAAAACCCAAAATTGATTGTATATTTATAATAATTGATTCTTTGAGGATATATGAATATTTTTCCCTAAAAATCATTAATTATTTCCATGAATTAATCATATTAATTAATGAATAATGTATTCAATACATAACTGATTTTACTTTGAAATGAATAAAAATAGTCATTTTTATTACGATAATATTGATTTTCAATATTTCCCATATTAATAAATATAATATATATCAACGTAATTATTACTCAAAAAGCATACTATGTGATGTAATATAATTATTTTATTTAATTACCAAATCAATAGATGTAAGTCTATATAACTAAATTCTCATTAAAATGTGAATAAAAAAAATCTATTCTCAACAGAATGTCATTAAATGAATAATAATGTCTATAATAGTGTATTACATGGAAGTAGAAAGAAATTGATAAATTACAAAATGTTTAATCCCATAAATGAAATAGTGTGAGAGAAATTATAATATAATATATCTCTATATATGTAAAACCCAACAAGGAATCATATTTTAAATACGAATACCATCTCTATAAAGAATAATTTTTAAGAGAAAACCCTTACAGTGATGGTAATGTGGGAATAAAAATAACATGAGAGAGGTTTAACTATAAATGGAAATTGAAAAACCAAGAAATTGATTATTTTCACTACAAATGAAGGAAATGGGGTAGTCAATACACCATATAATATAAATTAGGATCAGTAAAATCAAAAAATTATCATTAAGTTGAATCATAGATAAGGAATTGATGACAACTTATAAATCATATAAATATATAACCTTAAATGGGAATGATCTTGAATCTAAATTTGAAATACCACGATTGAAAATTCACTGTATAATATTAAAAATAGTAAGTATTTAAAATATATTGGACTCAATTTTTTTTATAATAGGAATCACATAGCACAGAATTAGATTTAAGACCCAGAAACCCCGTTAGGTAACATAATAATTAATATAAAAACCATTCAACAATGAGGTTATCATTTATAATTGTTGAACCAAAAAAGGAACAAAACATAAAATAAAACATATTCATTAGGAAAAATTAATTAAACATAGAAAACTAATGTTCAATTAAAATTGTGGTATCCTAATGGATGAAAATAGGGTTTGGACAATCCCTTACATAAATTCATACATTGTATATATGCACTCCAACCAAATTGATAACAAAAATAACCATCATAATTAAAAACATAATAAAATGATTCATATATATTTACTTTTATTAACTTTATTTGGAATTATTCAATATATTTATATTATATAGTTATTATCTATTTTCTTAATTGAGTGTGAGTAGTACAAATCATTTAGAACTAGTTCTATAAAAACATTTTTATTTTTCATTATTATTTGGAAATAAATAAATCCTATATCATAAAAGGTATTATATTTTTTATGATTATATATAATCTAAAGATTTAAATTATATGGGAGTTTTGGAAATGATCTTGAATGATGAAATTGATAATGATCACGTTTCATTGATTTTAAATGAATATATTTTAGTATTATAGGTTATGGGGTTAATATTGGTTTTCTCACTATGCAAAAAGTAGTAAAATAATTATATATATATTTATTTATATTTATATCGTATATTAAATGAAAATAAATTCCTATAGTCATCCATGTAAAAAATTTATATAATTTTTTAATTTGGTGTTTAAACCGACTTAAAGAAAAACAGACCATAATTAACTATTGATTATAATGTGATTTGTTGTTTATATCATTATAATAGAGTAATAATAAGATTATAAGGATTTTATTATGGTTATGTACCATAAGCATGATGAAATGGAAGATAACCTATATGAAGTTATAACAAAGTATAAAGAAATCATTTTTTCCTCATAGAATGATTTAATTATTGTTTAATTAACCGTAGATTTCTATTGCCAATATTTTTAATATGATGCCAAATTCTTCTTTCCAGAAACCTAATAATATCATAAGAATAATATTTATCCAGTCATCCTATTCTAAAAAAATTTCATGAATGGAGGTGATGAAAAAATGAAATTCAATCATTCTATTGAGTTAGTAATCTCCAGGTACATATTGTTGTTGATCATATCTTCCATACGAATTGTGAAACATATAATATGTTTTCTCATTTATAAATAATTTTTTTTAAAAACATAATAATTATTATTAAAATTCAATTATTAGACCATCTATTTATGTTTCTTGAGGAATATGAAACATAAATACTTTTGGAGGTGGTAGTTTTCACACACACGGACAAAAGAATTTCATTCTTCCCTTAAGGAAAAATGGTTATGTGGTTTATTATAATATCCATATAATAATTAAATGTTTTAAAGATAAATTATTATTCCAAAAAATAGTACTTTTTCAATTTTATTTTTAATGTAAAAAAAGAATATAATAGGAAATAATGGATATTTGTACTCATGTTTAAGGTTTTGTATTTCTCTTGGAATATTCCTTGTAAATATGGGTCATAAGATTATATGTATTAAAAAAATAAAATACGATTAAATATGATTAAAAGGGAAGTAATAATTGATTATTTTAAAGTGTAATGTGATTTATTTGATTGGTAATGAAGGTGTGGTGAGAGGACCCTTTTATAAGTGGTGATAATGGAAATTTTCTATGTATTTCAACCTAATATAAAGAGGGAAGATGTTTTACAGGCCATGTAGATATAATAATTTACTATAATTTACTTTATGTTTATATATAGTCTATTTTATTACAAAAAAATGATATTATAACCATTTTTAACATGTTTCCGTCCTTTTACATGCATATTTCTTACTTTTACCATTTTCTATAGTAGTGTGAAAAATATTTTTTATTGATGTAAATAATTTTTATGAATAAAAATAAAATGAATGTTATTATATATGTTGGTTTTAATACATATAGATATATAATTTAATTTATATGATAAAAATTTTATTTGTACGAAAAATAATTTATCGGAAGAACATTGAGTGCTTAAAAACTATTTTCAAATAAAGTGAAATTTTAAATGAAAAATTTATCTCTAAGATAAAATTATCATTTTATTTTATATTCAGGATATGAATTTCATTCATTTAACTGAAAGAAAATTTATTTAACATTCAATGATATCCATGATTTTTTTAAATGAAAATAATATTTAATAAAAAAAATGACCAAAAATATATTCTTATATTAGAAAAATCTATTTAACTTAATAAAATATTTAAAATTGGATTTCTAAATTTAGATAGTATAAATTAACATATATTGTTACTAATTAAAAAATATTTGATAATTTAAATATTTTTATTATATTTTTGGTCATAATTTTATAATAAAAAATTCATAAAATGTAGGGTATTGTTAATAACATTATTTTGTACCATTTGCAAAACAATTAATTATTTTATGAAAATCCAATTAATTCATCTTAGGTTAATATTTTATTAATGAATCTAAAAATAATGTTATTTTTTGGGAAATAATTATTTTCCAATTTTACATTTAAATAAAAACATAAAAATAATATGAATTTTTATAAGAATATAACATTTAAAAAATATTAACTATTACTATTATAATATTAATTCAACTAATGATAATTTTTTTTCTGATATAATTTTTATTATGAAAAATATATTTTTTCCATATATTATTTATTTTCTCAAAATATAGATCATAAATTGTATTTATAAAGGGGTAACATTTTTTTACTTTTACATGTTTTATTAGTAGTCCAGTTACATTAATTTAATTTAACAATTCATTAGTGTTAATAATAAAATGTATACTTAATTGTACATATATTCTATAATTTTGATAAATCTAGTTTTACCCACCAATTCTATGAAAATGTTTTAATATGTATATGTATTTATATAGTCCATTTTTGTTTATTGTTTTTGTGTGACATGTTATCAAATAGTTTTAGTCTTAATAGAATGTATAATTTTATATCTCATGGTTTTAAATTATCCCCCAATAAAATTTGTTATCTAAACAATTTTATTTATCATGCACGATAAAAATTAGTTATGGTATCAGAAAGTTTTTCCTAACGGAAAATATAATATCATATAAGGATTTACCATAATATCTACTTATCAGTAAGTGACACATATATTCCTGTCATCATGTCTAATGATTGGTTGATATTTTATTTGAATATTTTGACTCTATTCATATATTTTCCACATGTGAATAATTTAAAGCTATATTATGACATTACCCATTCTGATTCATCCACATTTATGAAATAATGGAAATTAAATATTCTTTCCTTCACCATCATAATCTCTATGATGTCCACAAGATTCAATATTTCACTAATTTATCATGTTTTGAAACTGAAATATTATTACATATTTATCATTTATTCATGATATATCATATTTTATATTTAAAATATTTCTCAATCCAACACTAATATTGTTACGATACTTATTTGGAAAATCTCTTCATTTTCAATGGAATCTATTGTTAACATGGATCCTTCGAGCATCATCCATTACTAAATCCAAAATGAGTTAATTAGAAGAGATAAAAATAGAAAATATTAAAGAAGTTTTCTATTTTAATTACATGAAGAATTAAACAAAAAATTTATTACCCATTTAAATAATAAAATTACATTTTGATTCAAACTATTCAACTCTTTGTTTAACCTGTTTCCTTTTTAGTTCATCCAAGGTAATGTTGATTTATATTATATCATAAGGATTGTCCTAAAAAATTATTGTAATTATGAAATAAATATATCACAATGGATCATAAATAGAATGTTATTAACCAATGAATATCATCAGATAGTGTGTTTCATTGCGTGCTACTAGCTCGCTCATTCTTTCACCTGGTTGCGATTGAGCTAATAACATGTATTACCATTCATTGTAATTACACCTTGATACATATGTTCCAAATACTACATCCAAATTTAGTGTATATAAATTGATTTAGTTTCTAAGAGAACCACACAATATCTCCACAACTAATCATTAAAAATGTACCCATACATAGACATATCTTATAAAAATACCCGAATGGGTTTCAATTGAATTATAATAACCTACTCACTATACATCATAAAAATTATAATATAATTTTATCTATAAAAAATGGTTATATAAACCTGAAAATAATTACAATACTTAATTTACCAAAACTCAAATTATCATAATCCAAAATGCATTCCCCTAATTTTATATATAACCTATTTTGATACAAACTGTTGTAGACTGGTCCCATGCTCCAAGATTTTGCGCTAATAAACCATACATTACACACTTGATTTAAAACCAATTGTTGATTCTCATGTATAATTGACCCATAATGTAGATGGCTTAATAAAAATATTTCATTAAATGTATTCCACTAACTATATAGGTTTAAATAATTTTAGAATGATGGAAAATACAAAAAAATAATTAAATCCTATGATTTTATTAACAAAAAGAAAATTTATTCACAATATTAAACAAGTTAATATATAATTATCCTTCAACATTTTCCCCAAATTATATACAAGATATTCCATTAGAAACATCAAACATAACCTAGGTAACTGGTAATATAAGAATGGTAATATCAAACTACTGGTAAGGGTAAAAATAAGTTATAACAATCAAAGATGAAAACACAGAATAAGATGAGTATAACTAACAAGGTAGGAATAAAAAACTGAAAAATAATTCAACAATAAAATGAAATTGGAAAAAATAATTATAAATGTATAATAATAGAAATTATAATGTCTCATTGATAATAATAAATAGTTAATTTGTGTTAAAATGCATCAGTTCCAATAGATAATTCTATTTCAAATCAATGAAATTATGAGCCCACACATCATGATTTTAACATTATGTCTAGGTGTCTTGGATATATTTTTTATGAAGGAAATTACAAGAATACCATATCTATTTTTTCTCATGAGACCTTTCAATGTATCAGGACCCCTCTCTTTCAAGACCCATCTTTCACAAAAGAAGTATAATACTTTTACAATAATCATTATATAATGTTGAGTTTTAAGTCAAAAGTACATTCTGTTACATTTTAGGATATTTTGTAGTTTAGAGATTTGGAAAATTATTTCATAAATCATACATTACAATACAATATAACAATAATAGGACCCTTTTGAATTGTATCGAATTTTTACCATAATATAAAAACATGTAAAGTGAAGAATGGTTTATTTTCTTATAAAATATTAAATAAATTTAACTTTTAAACATAAATTCCCTTACCCATCCGAATGGACTTTTACAAACATTTAATAATGTGGGATTAGAAAAAAATATCAACAGGGGATACACAACAAAAGAAAACTATTAGTGTGGTGATGAAACTGAAAAAAAAATATTTTTTTTCTTTATTATCAATGTTCATTGATTATATGAAATTAACATATTCACATTAAAATTACAATGAATTTTTTTCTCAAAAAAAAAATAAATCACATAGCATGGAATTAAAAACCCTTCTCTATAATATATTGCATAACATTACCGACCCATGTTAAACTCATGTCATAATTAATTGGTCGCCCGTTAAATCCATTGGAGAAACTATTTGGTAACTCACAACTTAATTAATGTTAAGATAAGAAACATTACCCAATGAATTTGAGTTTTATATGGGAAAAAAAATAATTTATGCAATATGAGGCTCACCATTTTATTTCTAGGCCACTACATTTTATAATCTTTAACATGCTCCCCCGACATAATTTGTTCCACCCCATTGAATAAGCTTTAATTGAGTCACCTAACACTATATTTTTTCTCAATCATATAATCTATAAATAAATCACACAGATAAATATAGGTTTCTCAATCATATAATGATCAATTTTCATTACATGAATAAATCATTTCTAAGTAGAAAATTTGTAGACCCATTTAAACTTTTAAACAACTAATTTTTCAATATGAAAAAACATTTCTATTTTTTAATACCATCAGTAAAAATATAAAAATTTACTTTGGAAACCCATATTCAATAATAGAAATACTAAAAAATTGAATTAGGTTTTTCAATTAAGAAAATACATAAACATGAAAATGAAGTGGATAATGAGATAATAGTCCACCATATTCATGAATGACATTATTGTATAACTTACTTATTGAAATATAATATTGTATAGGTATTATATAGTGAATTAAAATGTATAATTATTTCATACATAAAATATATAAACATTATATTAATCATCATACCCTACCAGAGGAGTTAGTAATGGAAAAATTAATGACATCATTTTGTGAGGTAATAGTCCTACGTACACACGGAATATAATTTCGTAAACCATTTGATGGAAGGGTGTATTATTTCGGGAAATAAAATAATTATAGAAACATATTAATATATGTCTGACTTGGAGGATATTATATCATTATTTTATAGTAACAATTGAAGTGGTTGATAAGGAAATTAAACAAAAATGATCGTTGAAGAATGTTACCTCTTCTTCGGGTATATCCTTTTAGTTTTAACTAAAATCAACCATTTGTTTGACTAATTACCCATTTAATGATAATGTGAGAATATTAGAGAAGTGTTGAAGCTATTTAGGCTGGTCTTGGATGAAAACCTTGTATTAATGGTGTGAATATAAGGGGATAGGTAGTGGCCTTTTATAAGTGAGGTGATTGGAAAACTTCTAATTTTTCTAAAAGAGTGAATTCCACTGATGTTTTGTACACATCAGAAAACCAAAATAATTCCCCAATCTCGGTCCAAGATTTTATAACAATGAAATATGCCCATAAAATGGTTTTTAAATGTAACTATTTTATTTGTACAATTCTGGTTAATGTTTAACCATAAATTGAAATCATTTTTACATTATTTATGGTAATTAATTTTAACAAGATTAAATTATATATTTCGTTAAAAAATATTTTTACCAAAATCAAAATTAAAATTCATTCTGATAATAAATATTAAATAAATTTATCAAATTAAATTCTAAAAAAGTGGAAAATTGAATTTTATATTAATCTCGAAGATGGGGAAAAAATCTACTTTTTTTAGAAGAGTTTTTTAAAAGATGATTATTTATTAACTCCATGAAAAATAATAATAAATAAATTAAAATAATTAAATATTTATAGGTATAATCTATGAATTCCATTTAAAAAATTCCCCAATTTTTATTATTATTATTAATTTAAATGGAAAAACATTATTCAATTTAATTTTTTTTATAAAAACCGCACATGAAACCCAAAAAAAACATATAATTAAAACCAATATTAAGTCATTTCAAAAGAAATTAAGCATAATAAATATAAATTAATAATAATTGTGTTACTTTAAATCATATTATAAATATGTTTGGTAAATTAAATTAATTAATTTAAAAAATAGAAACCACTTTTTATAAAAATCATGATTTTTTAGCATTCATTGAAAAATAAGTATTTTCTAAAAAACACCACATTTGAACCAACGTTAATTTTTAAATAATTATTTATAAAATAATACTTGTTTAATCATATTTATTTTCAAAAAATTTGAAATTATTTTTTTAAATGAAACATTATAAGATAATATTTTAGTTAAAATATTTCTTTTAAGATTTGAAAACTTAATTACATTTTGTATAACTTAAATAACAATATAATTCAAAATAATTAATATTTAAATTATTAATTATACAATTAAATATTTTATTGAATCCACTCTTCTTTTATATATCACAGCCTCTCAATTTAATTAACTTATTAAACCTCTGTGCATATCTTTCCCTCATAGTTTTTTCAAATTAGCAAGATTTATATTCAACCATATGGTTATTACATAAAACCTTATCCTTGTGAATCACTATATTCATAAAACATTTATATCTATGTTAAATAATATTATTTACATGTCTCTTATATGAAATAGTATCTTCCAACTTAACTAATTTATGACTCAAAAAAATGAGAAGAATATGACACTTATTTCCTTATCCTGGAAACATGAAATACATTGTGTACCTCAGAAAACATGGGGTAAAAGACACTCCATAAGATGTCGATCCAAAAATATCTTGATATTTATTTCATAATATCCTCGTGATACCCATTGATATATTTTTTCATTAAAACTACAAAATTGTAAAAGTCTTTATCATACCCTTCGGTAGAATGCATTCTACTATAACCTATTTTAAAATAAAACATTCACCCCAAAAGTTTGCAGTATATATTTTCCTTCGATCGAATCATTAATAATATGGAAATATCCTTTTGGTGTTAGAGCTTCTTGGATGAATTGAAATTGAGGAACTATAGGCCTTACTCTACAATTATCTCATCAATTGGGAATCATAATGAACACATAATATCATTCCTAATATGATAACACCTTTCTCAAAAATATGAAACTCTGTAAGAATACACTACATAATAGATATATACAATTAATTGGAACACATGAGCCTCCATATGATATTGGATAATTATTTCTGATAGATATGATTCTGTTGACACCTAAAACAAAAAAAAATTAAATTCTTATATAAAGTATTTCTATACCAAAATACATAAAATATTTAACTAAATGGTATTGTTCATATTTAACATCATAAATATATAATCATGTTTATGAATCAACACACCAACTAATTTGTTTTATTATCTAGGATTTAATTGAATAATAAAAAACTAAAACAAAGTCAACTATAGTTTTCTTTTATGTCTGATGATATACTCTTTCTAAGGGAATACATACATGAATAATTTCTAAAAATTATATATTTATATATAACATTTTAAACGATATAAATGATATAAATATGTTTGTAATGAAAAAACCACAAACATAAAAATTCAAATCATGTTTAGGACAAGGTATGTAATTAGGTTTCAGTTTACATGATGTATAAGAAATTACAATCTAATTCTCCATAAGAACATAATAAAGTTCTATAAATGAATAATAACTATAGATTTAAAATTATCCACTTCAATAATGTACAATAAAAACATGAAATTAACTAATATTCCTTTATGTTACTGGAATCAATCATCACAAAAAAAATTTTAGATAAAGTTAACTCCTTCTTTAGTTAACTATGTTATTGGGATAGATAACCACCACTATTTTTCAACAAACTGATTTGCATAATGCATAGATTCATAAAAATAATGATTTACAATAATATTTGTATGTTATGGGAATACCTCAAACTATTTATTTTTATTCGGGTCAATAATTATACCATCATTAGAAACAATATGCCTTAGTATATTATTTTATTGAAATAAAATATTACACTTAATAAATATTAATATAACTTATATTCATTAATGGATTTCAAGATAATACTTATGTCTCAGTAATGATCCTAATAAGATATTGAGTATACCAATATAAAATCAATACTTAAATACAGAAACATATAATAATTGTAAAAAACCTATATTCATAAGATCAATGAAGACAGTTGGTGTTTTAGACCAACCAATAGGAAAAACTGATAAAGAAAAAATATATTCTGAAACACTGTATTTAAAATAACATCATCTGTATCCTTCAACTGATGATACACGAGCTATAAACCATTATTATTAAAATACTAAACACTATAGAGATGATAAATATGTCATTAATATTAGTAAACTGATAATTTTCATAATAGCACTAAAAGAATCATAACAAATGGAATGGTATATGAAACAATATTTATTTTAATATATAAAATAATGGAACTCAATGGTAATGTTCTCATATTAATGAATAATTTATCTAAAAAATAATATAACTTATTTTCCATTTCCAAATGCTTTACTTTAGGTATTTATATTCTAGATTTAAAATAATTTTAGATTCAAGAAAAAGCGAACAATAAATTGAACATCCTAACAAGGAATAAAAATAATCTAATAATTTGGAAATAAATCAACTTATTCCTTCACACTGAACATTTCATGGGATAACATAATGAAATACATAAGAAAGAGGTGATCTATAAGGCCAAATATGGGAACAATCCTGGCATAACAAGCAGAATAAAATACATGTTAGACAATATGCACATCAATGGAGAAAAAAAAGAAACATTAATAATACAACATGATATAACATGCTAAATATAACATAGAATATGTAGAAACAACAATAAACAATGCATGTTATATATATCATTAAAAAATATTCTGGGACCCCATGGTGGAAAATGTATGATAAAGGAATCATGTTAATCTCATGTCTCTATATGATATATGCTGATACTAACCCTTACCTAATGCACTGGAGCGATATCAAGGCAAACCCATTATAATCATTTCATTATCATGCTTATTATTTCCACATAGATAATATAACAAAGACTCATTAAAGGTTATAAATTTATCCAGTATGGTGGAGTATATAAATCTATAACCCAATTGAATAAAAATATCTCTATAATGGTGAATACACATGATATAGAAATTGGTATGATATCCATCTTATGATGATTATGGCATGGATAATCGTAGTGTAATTGCAGCATCATAACAACTTCTTATAAGAATTTATAAAGCATGAATATGAGAGAGAAAGGGGTATCTCATCATTTATACATGAAATAGAATGTAATAGTGATATTTAATAACATATCCTCAAATAGGAAGAAGGAATTTAAAAGATATAATATTAAAGTCAATGTTTGATAAACGAGAAGGGTTAATGATTCCATAGAAAATTCCAGTATAGTAACGAGTGTATATAAGGGTTTAAAAGAGAAATAAAAGATAGTTATTACTGCTCCCAACATTTTAACATCAAATAGAATGAATTTGAGATAGGTAAGAATGTGTCCCAACTTAATAAAATGGAAATAAATATCACATATCATAAATGAGCATCATGATAAAAGGATGGGAGAGGGAATCAATTACTTGAATGTCAGACTCCAAAGAATTATGAGAGTATTATTCGGAGCTTTGGGAGCCTTGGTAGGACTCTAGGTATTTTATTGTAGAGTGTGATCATGCTCCATGGATTTTGAGAGAAGAGAAATTGGAGCTTTTGTGGGTTTATATAAGAATGTAAGGGGGTATCATTATTATTTTAGTTTTGGACACTATATAAAAAATATTCAAAACCACAATCCAACCAATGGTTATTTCCCATGGATTCTAGAAAAGGACAGTGGTTTTAATTATTTTATATTTTTATGGTCTGAATAAAAGAAAATATTTCCCGTGGTTGTGTGGAGGTGAGTCACACGTTCAATAAGATGATTTTAAATTCAGTATGTATATTATACGTCTTAGAGGATTCACTAAGGGTTTATACAATAATTCAAATAAAACTAAATTATCATTCGTGTCATGAGGGGGTTCAGTTTTCAGGAATGGTTTTGCGAAATTTGTTTCAGGTGTTATTCCTCGCCCTGGATCTCGCTATCTATGATGGGTAAGTGTTTTGGTTTCATTAAATCCATCTGAGGTGTTCGGAAGCGCGATCCCCTGTCTCCATCTATTTTTTTCCTTCCTTAGGATGCATTGTCTGGGAATTTTGTTAGAAGCGTAATGAAGGGGAAGATGAAACCGTTCTATGGAAGAAGGAATACATAGTATATCTCACACTTGATGTTTGCGGATGATATTCTTCTCTTTATGAATGACAGTAGTGGATCCTTGAAGCACATCAAAGACATCATGTCCAGATGTAGTAGGTTTAGTGGATAATATATCAACCCCTAGAAGAGTCATGTGTTTATTTTGGATAAATGCTTTGGAATGAGATGTAAGGTTATTCAGGGGATCCTGGGTTGCAAGCAGAAACAACTTCCTATTTTGTACCTTGGGGTACCGATTTCTTGTGGCTGAATTAAGAAACTCCATTTCAACGAGATCCTTGATTGGATTTGGGGAAGGATTTTCAATTGGATGAACAACCTAGTGTCATTTAGAGGACATTTTATGCTCATTAATAGATTTATTCTGTCCATTACTATGCATATATTCTCTATAATCAATCCACCGAAAGGTACAGTAGAGAAAATGAAACATATTCATACTACATTCCTATGGGATGCTAAAATGGAAGTGCAGTGTCATTGGGAATCTTGGAAGCGGCTGGCACGTCCAGTAGAAGAAGGAGGTTTTGTTCTTCACGACATTCATGACACTATCTTGGGACTGGAATATCGGTTAACATGGGAAGTAATTGTTGGGTACACCCTTTGGGAGATATTTTTCAGAAAGTGGTATGGATGGAAGGGGATGTTTTACATGAAGGGCGTGACTGGATTAGCTAAGTGCAAGTTTGCTCATATGTAGAACTTTTTTTGCTACATCAGGTGGATTGTTGGCCAGGGGGAAATTAATTACTAGGAGGATAACTGGGCTGGTGAAAGGCTATCCTTTTCTGGTTTCCCATCTACTAGTATATCTTTTAGTCAAGCAAGTGACATGTACTATTTTATCCATGCAAATCTTAACCCCAACCAGTTAAACCTCTTGGAAGGCTTCATGATTAATAATGATCCATATTTGTGTTGTTTCACAGAAGCAAGCTCTGGAAGGTATAATGTCGGTGACTACAAGAAAATACTTTAGAGAGATCGCTCTATAGAGGAAGGGGAAACGACTGCTTGGTGCCAGGAGATACCGATGTGAATGAACTTCCTGGTGTGGAGGGTCAAAAACAGAGCAATACCGACGGAGGATAATATATTGAAATAAGGGGTTTGTATGGTTTCACGATGTTACTGCTGTGAACACTCGAAGTCAGAAATGACGACCCAACATTTTTCCAAGGGCAATGGGCTTCTGAACTTTGGTATCTCTTCACTCATCCCCTATTTCATGATGGTGAGACCTAGTCTTCCCAAGGTTTTATGTCGGTCTGGCTATTAGGTACCGAAAACAGAGCGATGGAACATACTGAAAGTACTAACATTTTTGTTTCTATTTGTTGGGTTATATGTGTGGCGAGGAATCAGGTTAGGCTGGGATCCAAATGGTCTTTGGTGTCTATTCAGTTTCGGCTTAAGACTCTCATTGTGGAACTAGGTTCTCTTGTCAAAGGCGGGCTCTCATTAGTGGCAGTTTGCAATCTGATTAACCTCCCCTGCATTCAACATAGAGGGAGAGGATGTTGGTTGAGGTGGAATCCTTTGAGTTAGGGTTTGAAGCTGAACATTGACGACTCCTTTATGGGGGGAGTCATGAGGGGTGGTGTCCTGCTTTGGGACTCTTGGGGATATGTTCTTCCTAATTTTAGTGCTTTTTATGGATCATAAAACTCTTTGGTTGTGGAGGTTTAGACTCTTCTCTCTGGCATGATGGTTTTTAGGTGGAGAGGGTTGCAGGTGACGGAGGTGGAGTCAGATTCTGAGGTTCTGGTAAAGATGTTTTGGGGAATCCATGAGGCACCTTGAGAATTGATATATCTCATCTGGAGGAGCAAGACGGAGACCAATCATGGAAGAATTATTCATCATAGTTGGAGGGAATCTAACTCTGCAGCAGATTCTCTTGCTCGCTTGGGCAGACATGAGGAGTCACTTATGATCTATGATTGTCTGAACTCTCTTCCCTTTAGTGTTTTACAGTGGTGCAAGGGGATGACCTTGGATATCATTACTTTCTCCCTCCTTCAAGGGTTGTCTTTGTTTTATTTTTCCTCTTCTAAAGAGTAATAAAAAAGTAACTTTCAGTCAGTTATTAGAAAACATTTACAAAGTAACAATAATAGGAAGAAAAAATATTCATTATTCTATAAAAGTAATGTAATGATTCATATTTCTTGGTACTTGATAAATAACCCTTTATTACAGTAGAGTATACACTAAGAGTAAGGTGTGTGAATGTCAGGCTTTCATGGGGTTGTTTCATGATCATTGTTTGGGTCGTGATAATGGTGAGTATGAACATATCCTGAAAACGGTTTCTATCAGGCTTAAGACATTGGATCTCAACATAGGCATAGTTTAGGGAAAACCCAACAATTACATACCCCTTGGAATCACTTTTAAATGGGATTTATAGGGTACAAATCTATTGGATAATGTGGTACCACCCTTTTTCAATGGAATTTATTTTAAAAACCCTATATTCATACGAATCATGTGATTATTGTTCAATTAAAATATTTTAAATGAAAAAAATTAATAAAGGTCGTATAAAAATAAATTCGATATAGTAGAAAAATTGAATGTGTTTCCTATATCCAAAAGTCATTAAATCAAAAAATTTATTTTTATTTATAAATAATAAGGTCATTCCAATCGTCCCCCATTTAGAAATTTCTTTCTCAAAAATTCATTTTCCCACTCTAAAATCTATGAGGGTAACTATGCTTGATCACCTCATCAATTTAAAACATTTCATCATCTAACATTTAGTTTCTATACAACACTTTGATGAGGGGAATTGACTAATATCATATAACTTTTCTTTTTGATTTAAGGAATTCATTGGTTCCTCTTTAGTGGATATATTATTATACAATTGTATCACCTCTGTATTGAGTACATGTGAGGGGTCTGGTATGTACTTCCTCAAAAGGGATACATGGAGTACATCATGTAATTGAGAAGGGATTGGTGGGAGTTCTACTCAATAGGCCGCGACATTGATATGATCGATGACCTCAAAAGGGTCTATGTACCTTGGACAAAGCTTTCCCTTATTACCAAATCTCATCACTGTTTTCTATGGAAATATGTGTAGAAATTCTATGTCAACAACATTAAACTCTATATCTCATTGACATTTGTCATTATTGATCTTTTGTGGAAACTGAGAGGCTTTGATGTGTTGCTGGATGGTCTTAACCCTATCCCCCATTTCTTTGAACATTTCCGGAACCAAAAGTTTTCGTTCCCCAACATCATCCCCACATGACGGGTTTGTGCACCTCCTCCCATAAACGGATTCATAGGGAACCATTTGGATGCTTGATTTGAAACTATTGATGTAAGAGAACTCCACCAAAGAAATATATTAGTCCCATCCACCATTTGTGCCCATTTAGAAATATCTCAACATGTCCACATGTGTATTGATAGTCTTCCCAAATTTAACCTCAGTTTGAGGGTAATAAGATATACTAATATTCATCTCAGTGTTTAGATACTGATAAAGATTTTTCCAAATCATATTGGTGAATCATGGATCTCAATCGGACATAATAAATAATTCCTCTCGGAGAAACCTTACAACATCTTTGATATATATCGATACTAGTTGATCCAGATAGAAATTCTATTGAATCACAATGTTTTGTGTAACCTTTTAATATAGATTTACAACAACCTATATACAATTCTTCCCATTGATCTCTATGCAATTCCAGCTATCAATTCCATGGTGATGTTTTCCCATTTTCATGTTGGTATGGGTAATGGCTTCATTATTCCCTTAAACATATAACTTTCATCCTTCAAGTCATAACATACATTCCACTTTGATATATATTATATGGTCAACTTATTCATGTTATCCCACAAATTAAACTATTGAATATATTGATACATCATTGTGTTTCATGGGTTATAGGAGAAATGCATACTATGTGCATCATCTAAAAGTTCATTATTTAAATCTTGTTTTGAAGGAACACGTTATCATGACAGAAATCTCACAATTCATGCTTCATTATCAATGAACATTGAGGATATCGCTTTTCTAATAGTTTACACATTTTTCGAGAATTCCCAAATAATATTTTTTAGAATCCATTATCCTTTCCAAAATAGACTGCGGAATAATAATTTGTGAAATGTTTGATGATGTTCCTATATTTATGATACCCATATTAATCTTCTTCAAATACAAGAGGATCAAATCCTTATCAACTTTCATTAATGGGATAATTGTTTGTTCCTTTCAACTTATAGTACGTGCCATGTTGTTCCCATTCCATGTAAGGTAGTGTATTGATCAATCTTCATCCTTAATGATATCTAACCAAATTTGTTAGCTCATTTTTATCTCATTTTATGTGAATATATGTTTGAGACTTTTTTAATCAATATATTTTTGACACTTCTCCCTATAGATATAATTTCACAAGATTTTTAACGTAATGTGAAAATCATCCATCTCCATTTCATGCATGGGATAGTTTTCATCGTGAATTTTCAATTACCATGAGGTGTGGGTAATGAATCTGGAATTTTTAATTTAAACACGTCCCAATAATTTCTTTGAAGAATCTCTGAAAATTATTAGAATATCCCCACTTATGGGTAGTGTGGGCACAAAGGAAATGATAATCCTCATGTTCACCTCCATGAAGCATTCTTAAAATTCGACATTCCAAGAAACATTGATCCCCTTCCGAGTTAACTTGGTAAAAGGGTTTGATAGTCAGAAGCAATTTCTCACAAATTTGTGAATATATCCAACTATCCCAAGGAAACGGTGGATATCAGACATAGTTGTAGGCCATTTCCATTCCTCAATTGGTTTTGTCAGAGGAGGATCCACATATATCCCATTTCTTGTGATGATATTCCCCAAGAACGATATTTTATTCAACAAGAACTCACAATTTCTATACTATTCATAGAGTTCCTCCTTTCACAATGTCTTTAAAAGATTTATCAGATGCTCCTCAAGGTCCTCTTTTCTTTTAGAGTATATTAGGATATTGTCTATAATGATTACCACAATGTTTTCGAGGTAATATCTAAAGTATATATTCATAATTTTCATGAAGATTTCAGAGATATTACTATTTACGAATTTGATTTCTATGAACTCATAATCCTCAAACCTTGTACGAAAAGTAGTGTTGGGGATATCCTTCTCCTTCACCCTTACATGGTTTTATCCCAACCACATATCATCCTTGGAGAAGTATTGGGCTCCATATATCTTGTCAAACAAGTCATCAATTAGTGGTAAATGATAGTTGATATTTTTCATGATCTTATTGAGCTCAATATAATCATTGAAAATGCGCATTGACTGATCATTCTTCTTGATGAATAGGACTGGTGCACCACATAGTGAATGACTGGGTCATATAAAATTTTTATGAAAAATATCCTACAGTTATTTCATTATCTCGTCACGTTTGACAATATAAAATCTATATAGAGTCTTAGATATTGGAAATTCCCCATGTATATGACCAATTGAATATTTGACCTCTAAGCTAGGAAGAAGGCCACACAATTATTCAGGAAACAAATCAGTAAATTCCCTCACAACATTCATGTCATAGAGGATAGTTTATTCCATCGACCTAAAAATTTGATCATGATATACTTTCTCATATGGAAGTAATATCCATGCTTGAGATAATGGTTACAAATAGGACTCATCCTCTACCTTTCACTTGTATAGAATATAGGGTCAATTTACCATTTGGAGAGTGATTTCCTCTCACAGAAATTTCAATTTGGTCTATATCGGGAATGCCAATCCATTCCATGAATTGAACCCAATTCCATTAAAGGGAGTCTTATAAATTCTTCCAGAATAAAATTCCCACAAAAATCAATATGTGATACAATACTCATAAAAATTATCCTTGATGATTTAATATCATTTCAGTTGGGGACTCAATGTATTTAGAAAACAAAAAAGATATGATAATAGAATATGAATTATATACAATGTGATTTACACTAAATTGAAGAACTATTTACATGTAATAAATATACCATTATCCATCCCATAATAAGAATATATATTGTCCCTTTATCAAAGAGATTTTTGACACCCATCATGCTTTTCTTCCCTTGCAGTAGAGAATTCTCTTTGATAATGTCTAAATTCTTTATATTTATGAGAATGAACTGTATCGAATGAATTATTTGAAATTTATTTCCATCAATCATATTATAAATTTTTTCATGTATTTGGGACGTTTTGTGTCTAACATTCTAAACATAAAGCATCTTCAAGTCCTACTGTGAAATTTCCCTTAGTGTCACTTTCCAAAGTCATTACATGAAGGAAATTTGGTATTCATTTCCTTATCACTTTTATCATAGAAAAATTGATGAGATTTATTATTCCTCTTCCTAAATATAATCTTTCCATCAATCGAGCTATAATTGTTCATCTTGATTTTTGATAGCTGGTTTGGAATAATAATTATATTACCAACTTGATCACTGATCTGATTGGGAATCTCATTGGGGAATTCATCACATTAACCTTCGCATCAGTTATTAACAGGATTCACCATATTTCGAGCCATTTTCTAGAAATATAGAACTAGGTATGAGTATCATAGAAGAAAACATGTAAATTGGAATCCAATGAAATTAAATGGATAACATATAATTTACATTATTCTACATAACATATGATTTTATAGGCTTCAGTCTATGCTGTCCATGATCTACTTCCAAAAATACATTCTTATTGGATTTTTTCAATGTTCGCCTAATAAATTATTGGAATGAGATTATGAATTTACCAAATCATATCTCCCAGGGGTGTCAAACATAGTGTGTATTAATTCCCATTGTTGTGTACCAGGATACCCCAAGTCTTTCCAAACCCCCTTTGTTAGAGTTGTTATAACTAGATATATATGTGCGAGAACTATGTGCACTTATTGTATCCAAAAAGGGATGTATCATATTGATAAATCATATACTATATACTTACACAAATATAGGGATTTTTTCGAAAACATGGTGTCATCCCCAATGGTTTTACTAGGGTTATCTAATCCTATTACAAAAAAATTAAACCTATCCTCTAATACCAACTATAAAAACCATGCTACATAATTAAAAATTAAAAAAATACTTATTTAATAAAATAAAAATTAATACAACATAGAAGATTAAGAGGACTAGTTTATTTGGGAAATTAGGTACATTTAATAAAAACATAAAACATGAAAAACCAAATCATTGTTGAAAACATCATTAACATGACCAAAACATTCCTTCGTACATTACACTACATGGGATTACTTGATGACATACATAAGAAAGGGGTGACATATAAATCCTAATAAAGGAATAAATAAGGAAAAACATGATGAATATAGTTAATGTTAGACAATAGTCATATCAATTGAGCATAAATTGAACATGAATAATAAGGCATGATATAGAATGATAATCATAACAGGGAAAATGTGATGACAACATAAAACAAAACATTTTAAATAGATCAATGACAAATCCTCCTAGACCCCTTATTGGATAAATTCCCATATACAATTATGGTAAATCCCATGTACCAACATGATGTATTGAGATACGAACAATTATTCAATTCCTTGGATCCCAATTAGGGTGTACCCTTTGAAATAATTTCATACTCATTCTTATGTGTGAAACAAATATTATATAACATATATTCATTAAACATCATAATTTGATCACGGAATATGGAATATATACATGTACATCCACATTAAAAATATATATTTTTATAATGGTGAATAAGATAGACATATAAATCGGTATGGTATCCTCTACAGGAATATTTTAGAAATCAAAATTGTGGATCTATTTTGCTAACAAAATGATGTCATATATAAATTTCTAAAAGATGGTGATGAAATAGAAGGGTAATCTCATCATTTTGACCTGAAATGTGCAGTGAGAGGGACATCTAAGAATATATACCAACAACGTAAAAAATATTTTTGATGATATAACATAAAATGAAATGTTTGATAAAATAATATGTTTGGATATTCCATAAAAAATTTCAGCATTGTAATGAATGTATATTAGGGTTTATATGAGGGATAAATGAGATTGGAAGGGGATCTGATCATATAAACATAAGATGTATAGTAAGGTGGATATGTAGGAATACATCACAACTTAAGTAAATGGAAATCCAAAGGGAATATCATAAATGTATTAAGAGCCTTAAGACGACTCTAGGGAGAAGAGGGAAGAGTCTTTTCATTCTCCACACAGTTTCAGTGATGAGAAAAGGGAGATTTAATGGGTTTAAAAAGAAAATTAGGGGGATTTTTTTATCATTTCTATTTTGGAAACTGCATAATAAAATATTTAAGACAAAAAACAACCCATTTTTTTCCATGGTTTCTAGAAAATAGGATTGAATTACTTTATTTCATAAGACAATTTTCTGAAGATAATATAATATTTCCCTTTATTATGTTTAGGTGAGTAACACTTTCAAAGATATGATATTATAATCATAGAATATCTTATATGTCATGGAGGATTCACTAAAGATTTATAAAATAAATCAAACAAACATAAAAGATCAATATTTAAATGCAAAAACATATATTTTTCTATTTATACCTTTTATAACATTTATTATATCACTATTTTTCCATTATAATGTCAAAACACACACCTTAAATTTATACAGTATAAAATTTTTAGACAAACATTTCACTGTCTCTAAAATTATGAAAAATACACTATTGGTTAATTTTAACATCTTTATTCCTAAAATAATCTTCATTTGATCTGAATAATTTTCTAAATATGTGAATTTTTAGTTATAAAATTAAAACTGATAATTATTAAAAATGATAAGTTTTGGACAATAACAATTTTTGAACCCTAATCAAAATAACATTTGAATTATTCAAAATTTAATTAAAATTTATAAAAAATTTAACTATAATATTTTTTTAAATTATTATTTATTTATAAAATACTTTAATCCTTCATATTAAATTTATAAATTTAATTTTAATATTAATCAAAAATACAATGTGTCCCTTAAAAAACTTATACAAAGTAAAAAAATAAAATAAGAAAATATAATCATTATTCTAATAAAATATTCAACATTTTTCTAATGAAATGTTCTTGATAAATAGCCCTTTATCAAAAAGGATTACACCCTATGAGTAAGGTGTGGGATAGTGGGGATTTCATGGGGATGTTCGGTGAAAATGTTTTTGGAAGTGATCTTCATTAGCTTGATCTTCTCCTTTAAATGATTTCTCTAGTCCTAATGTTATTAGATCCCAACCAGGGATTGTTCGAGGGAAAAGGGCAAAAATGTAATCTCCATTGGAATCTAGTATAAATGGGCTTCATAGGGTGAGATAATACTGGCTGAGGACATATCATTCTTTGTCTATGCCAAAAAGAATTTTTAAATCCCTATATTTATACTATTAATGTTATCCCTACTGGACGACAATATTATCAACTCTAAAGATACATAATGGCCATTTGAATCAAGTTATATATAATAAAAATAAAGCATTTTTTTCTATATCTATAAGATATTAAATAAATATGATAATTTGAATAATAAATGATTAAGTCGCTATAATTTTTCAAACCACATTGCTGGTCCCTTTATATAGTGTTAACCATAGGAAAAAAGAATCATGTAATTCTATGAAGTTCAAATTATAGAAGAATAATTAATAATTAATATTTAATTGAATAAATTATAATTTATTCATGTTGGTTTGTTCATCATAGATTTTTAAAAGATCATCGTGTTGAGAGTATATCCCTGTCATTGAGCCCAGAATGAGGATTTTTTCTTAGGTGAGGCATGAAAACATGTCAGGAACTAGGGTTAGGTCAAGCCCCTATTCATTCATTTTCATCCTTTTATTTTTCTCCCTCTATTTTCTTCTATTCCATTTTTATTCTTGCAAATGCATACAAGATTCCTCTTTCATGCAGCTGAGATAAATAACGAAAAAATAAGCGAGACTGAGGGAGGGATAAATAGAGGGAGAGGAATAATTGTACCACCATAAAGCTTGGGATACAATTGATCATCATGCAACAACCATGTACAATGAAAATGCATGAACAATCTATCGATTCCTCCAAAAGGGTGTTTTTTTATGTTTATTCTATAGAACCCCATATATTTATTATTTCCACGTTTTAATTGTTGAGTCAATAAGGTTTTCCTTATGACTTTTCCATTCCTTCTTGTTTTGAAAATCACAAACACCTTATCTTTAAAGAAAATCGCTTTTATAAGAAAAAATGCTTTATTAAGGAAAATCGCTTTTGTAAGGAAAAATGATTTCTTAAGGAAAATTGCTTTTATAAGGAAAATTGCTTTCTTAAGGAAAATCGCTTTTATAAGAAAAATTATCCTTATCATATTTTCATTCATATTTTTTTCTTAAGTATAAGATTCGGATTCATTTTCTCGGAGTCATTAAAACTTAGATATAAAAGCATCCTGTTTTAGGATTCGGTTCTGGACAAGAACTATAAGGAAGTTTCATTCCGAATTCCGGATATGAATTCTGACTAAGTTCTATTCCAGATTCAGGATACGAATTCTGAAGAAGAATTATCATTACGAATTCTAATGAAGAAATCCCATTCCGAATTCTCATTACGAATTCTGAAGAAGAATTCTCATTACGAATTATAATGAAGAAATCTCATTCCGAATTCTCATTACAAATTCTGATAAAGAATTCTCATTACGAATTCTGATGACGATTTCTCATTACGAATTCTGATGACGAATTCTCATTATGAATTCTTTTGACGAATTCTCATTACGAATTCTGATGACGAATTCTCATTACGAATTCTGATGATGAATTCTCATTACGATTTCTGATGACGAATTCCTATTCCGAATTCCTATTCTGAATTCTCATTCCGAATTCACCTATTAAACAGAATCTAATTATCATTGTTTTATACACTCTGAATTTATTCACTCCGAACCTTCACTCCGAAATTTCTATTCCGAACCTTTTTGTTAGAGTTTAAAACGATGTCGTACATTCTGTTACACTTGTTTTGTTATAAAACGATGTCATCCATTTTGTTATAAACTAACCGTTGTCTAAGTGACACGTGTACAGGTCCCTCCGAACTTTAAGGAAAATATGACCGTTGGAGAGGAGCCGACCTTACCTATAAATAGGAGCTCATTTGAAAGAGCTCGGTGCTGATGGCTGATGAATATGCCGATTGTTGATAAAGTGCTTACATGCTGTTGAAGTGATTTCTAGAGAGAGAGTCTCTTATTAACTCTCAAAGCTTCGTGCGACTCCGAATGTTGGTGACTACATTCGAGGGCTTCCGGGGATAGGAAGACAGAGGTTCCGACTACCTTAAAGATCGAGGGCTTTCTTGCTGAGAAAGACAGAGGTTGCCAACTACCTTGAAGTTGAGGGCTTGCGGGGATAGCAAGACAGAGACACCGATCTTCGTATCGAGGGCTTACCCTGGTGTGGGTAAGACAGACTTGCTTGAAAGTATAAATCAAGGGACCTTTATCCAAGGTTGTTGGATACCCTTCTCTTTGGGTTAAAAGACTATTATCTTGTTACTAGTAATTTTACTACTTGTCTTTATTCCGCTGCAATTTGTATCTTAAGGAAAGTATAACTTTCTTATACTTCCTTACTTACTCTGATTAGTTTAGATTCTATACGCTTTAAGGTAGAATCTTATATTGTAACTTTTGTTAAGTTTCAATTTCCGGAATCATATTTCCGGAACCTACTTTTGGAATCCCTTTCCAAGTTCAGTTCAGTGTTAGAGGTGTTGTGAATTTACTTAGTTTAACTTTGTTAAACTTAGCCTTTCCTTTTCTTAAGGAAACTCTAGTTAATCATAACTAACTTTAAAGGTTCCAAAGGAATTTTTAAAGTATACAATTCACCCCCCTCTTGTATATTGAGCATCTCATATTATATTTCGATCCTACAATTGGTATCAGAGGTTGGAAACCTCTTACTCTATACCATTCTTACATTTGGTATCAGAGCCAAGGTTACTGAAATACTTGTACTCACATACAAGTTTTTCTTGCTCATTTTTCTATTCCGAACTTTGTCATTCCGGATTATCCATTCCGAACTTTTCACATTCCGAACTTTGTTATTACGATTCTAAGCTACTAACAAGTTTGTATCCAAGTTATTTTTAGTATGGGAGGAATTAATGTTGGTTCGATTGACAATCTGAATCCTACAAGGCCACCAATATTTGATGGTAATGACTATGAATACTGGAGAGATCGTATGAAGACTTTTGTTATCAATACTGGAGTAGACAACTTTGTGATGCTTACTGGTGATTATAAAATTCCTGACAAGGAAGTCAGAACCTTTACTAACCAGGAAAAGCAAGAATATCAACTCAACTATAAGGTACGCAACACTTTATTATGTTCAATGACTAGAAATATATATAGCCAAATTTCTTCTTGTGAAGCAGCTAATTGTATATGGAAGAAGTTAGAGGTTACACACTTTGGGACTTCTAAGGTGATTGAGACTTGAAGAGCAATGCTTAGAGCTGAATATCATGGCTTCAATTTTCCTTATGGAGAACCTATCTGTAAAGTTCAACAAAGATTTATGAAAATCGTCAACAGTCTACAATCTATGGGAGAAAAAGGATTAGATGATGAAGCTCTTGTGGACAAGATAATTGATACTATTCCCAATGAGTGGGAATCCAAGAGAACAGCTATAGATGAGAACAGGAAGGTTACTCAAATTACTCTTGATGAATTATTTGGAACTCTTCTACAACATGAAACAAGAATGGAGAGAGATGCTGACAACATCAAGAAGAAGAATGGAAATGGTACTGTTGCTTTTACTACAACTTCGAATCAGATGAAAGCTAAGACTCCTGAGAGAGTAACCAGATCCAAATCTAAGAAAGTCATTTTCCAATCCGAATCTAGTGAAAGTGAAGTTTCAGAAAATGAATTATCCAATCTTGCTCGAAGGATAAACAAGATAGCTGGACAGAGAAACTTTCAATCCAAGTATAAGAAGAAGGACATGAAAGATAAGAAAGATGGAGAAGTTACTTGTTATGAATGTAAAAGAGCTGGACATATTAGACCATATTGTCCTATGCTCAAAAAGAAAGAAAGAAAGGAAAGACATTCAGACAGGAACATGAAGAAGTATTACAAAGCTAAAGCTAAGAAAGTTTTGAAAGCTAATGACACCTGGAGTGCTAGTGGTGGTGACTCTTCAGATGAATCTTCTGATTATGAATCTTCAGGACAGAAGAATCTTGGTCTTATAGCCAGTTTACCTATTAATAATCATTGTCTTATGGCTAAGGTACGAAATGCTGAATCATTGACCAATGTTTCTTTAAATTCAAATGATAGTAAGTATTATAACTCTTCTGATGAAGAATCATCTTCTGATGAGGAAAATACTTTACCTACTTTTGAAGAAGTCTCTAGATTTGCTGAACTTCTTGAGATTGAGAATTCCAAACTCAACAAGAAACTTGATAAAGCAAATTCTAGGAATTCTATTCTTACTAAAGAGATATCAGATCTTTCTAAAGATCTTGATAAGAAAAATTCTGATTTTGAAAATATTTCAAAAAATCTTGAGGAAGTAAGTTCTGAGAAGATTAAACTTTCTAAAGAGTTAGAAAAAGTAATTTCTAATAAAAATGTTTTCGAGCCTAACTCTAGTTCTAAAACTAATGATTTTGAGGATAAAAACTTGGTTGTAAAACTCAAGTCCGAAATTTTTTCCTTAAAGAAGTGTTTATCAAACTTTACCGATGGTAAAGAAAATTTTGATAAGATGTATTCTCAAATACGACCTTTAAGAAATAAATCTGGATTTGGTTATACCCATGCTAAACCCGTTTTCAGTAACAATTATTTTGTTCCTCAAAGTGCCCCATTTTGCACTAAATGTCAATGTGGTGGTCACTGGGCAAAAAATTGTTCCTTAAACAAAACCCAATCCTTAGGTTTTCATAAAGCCTTCTTTTCTAAGAAAATGTGGATACCTAAAATTTTATTGTCTGGAAATCTCGGATCCAAACAAGTTTGGATTCCGAAAATCTAACTTTGTTCTTAATTTCAGGAAAATAAAGAAAGTTCCAGCAACAATATTTGGTACATGGATAGTGGATGTTCCCGACACATGACTGGTAACAAAAGCTTTTTTGAAAAGATTATCAAAACGAAAGGAGGAAAGGTAGCTTTCGGAGACAATGATAAGGGAGAGATTGTTGGTATTGGTAAAATAGTTCTTTTGGGTAAAACTTTGATTTCAAATGTTCTTTTTGTTAAAGGTCTTAAGCACAACCTCATTAGCATAAGTCAATTATGTGATGAAGGTTACCTTGTGAGTTTTAGGAATGATAAATGCTTAGTTCACAATTCGAAGGAAGAATTTATTCTCTCAGCCAATAGGCAAGAGAATGTTTACACCTTAAACTTAGAAGACCTAAGAAGCCAAGATTTACCTTGCCTAAGTGCAATGGAAGATCATTCTTGGTTATGGCATAGAAGACTAGGACACTGTAATCTTAGGAACCTATGTAAACTATCTAAGAAGAAACTTGTTAAGGATCTACCGGAGCTTAGATTTGATTCTTCTAAAGTTTGTGATCCTTGTCAATATGGCAAGCAACATAAATCTAGTTTTAAGTCAATCGGTGAAGTCTCAACAACTGATGCATTACAGTTGGTGCACATGGATCTTTTTGGTCCAACACAAACTGGAAGCATTGGAGGCAAATACTATGTGTTTGTTCTAGTTGATGATTACACTAGATTTACTTGGGTCTATTTTCTAGCAAGGAAATCTGAAGCTTTTTATTATTTCAAAAGTTTTAGAGCCCAAGTTAAAAATGAGAAAAACCTTCCATTGAAAACTATTCATAGTGATCCTGGAGGAGAATTTCAAAATTCTGATTTTGAAACTTTTTGTAGTAAGAAAGGTATTACTCACAACTTTTCAGCACCTAGAACTCCTCAACAGAATGGTGTAGTTGAAAGAAGAAATAGAATTCTTCAAGAGATAACTAGAACCATGTTGAGTGAATATTCTATTGCTAGACATTTCTGGGATGAAGCTGTAAGTACTGCTTGTTATACTATAAATCGAGTTTTGATTAGACCTTTTCATAATAAAACTCCTTATGAGTTATGGAATGGTAGAAAACCAAGACTTTCCTACTTCAAGGTTTTTGGTTGCAAAGTATTCATTTTGAATACTAAAGATAACTTACATAAATTCACACCAAAGTCTGATGAAGGGATTTTCTTAGGTTATTCCACAACCTCTAAGGCTTATAGAGTTTTTAATAAAAATACTTGTACTGTTGAGGAAACAGTACATGTAAAATTTGATGAGTCTGATCCTTTTGTTTTTAAAACCTCCCAATCTACATCCTCGGATGTGTTTTCAAAAACTGATTGTCAACCATTGATAGAAGAACCTTTTGATAAGGAAATTGTTCTAGAAGATACTTCTGAAACATTTACCCCAGAAGACTTTCTACCTTATGTTGATGAACAGGTTTTACAAAACCCAAATCAGGTGTTTCTTAAGAATCATCCCAGTGATAGTATCATTGGTGATGTAAATCAACCTGTAAGGACTAGAAGTTCCTTAAGAAATGAAGTAGAACATCTAGCATTTCTTTCCCAATTAGAGCCTAAAAGCACTGATGAAGCTTTAGGTGATGATGATTGGTTCAAAGCAATGCAAGATGAACTAAATGAATTCGAAAGGAATAAGGTATGGACCTTGGTTGAAAGACCTAAGGAAACTTCTGTTATTGGAGTAAAATGGGTTTTCAGAAATAAATGTGATGAAAATGGAGTCATTGTTAGAAATAAAGCTAGACTTGTTGCTAAAGGCTATAATCAGCAAGAAGGAATAGACTATGAAGAAACCTATGCTCCAGTAGCTAGACTTGAATCTATCCGTATTCTACTTGCCTTTGCAGCATTCTTTAATTTCAAACTTTTCCAAATGGATGTGAAATGTGCTTTTCTTAACGGTTATGTTCAAGAGGAAGTTTTTGTTGAACAACCTCCTGGATTTGAAGATACAAAACATCCAGATCATGTTTTTAGACTTACCAAAGCTTTGTATGGCCTTAAACAAGCCCCACGAGCATGGTATGATAGACTTACTGGATTTTTGCTTCAAAATAACTATGTTAAGGGAAATGCAGATCCAACCCATTTTATAAAGAAAGATAAGAAAAATGTTTTGATTGTTCAAATTTATGTTGATGACATTATATTTGGTTCAACTCAGCAATCTTTGACTGACTCTTTTGCTAGTCTAATGAAATCTGAGTTTGAAATGAGTATGATGGGGGAGTTAACATTTTTCCTTGGTTTTCAAATTTGTCAAAAACCAGAAGGAACCTACATATCTCAACATAAGTATATTAATGATCTTCTTAAAAAGTATGGTTATGACAACACTAAGAGTATAAGTACTCTTATTGGTACCTCAAACTCTTTAGATCTTGATGAAGCTGGGAAACCAGTAAATCAAACATCTTTTAGAGGTATGATTGGAAGTCTACTTTACTTAACAGCTAGTCGACCAGACATAATGTTTTCTGTATGCTTATGTGCAAGATACCAATCCAATCCTATGGAATCTCACTTAAAGGCAGTAAAAAGAATTTTTCGCTACCTTAAGGGAACCATGGATCTAGGATTATTTTATACTTCTGGAAATGATTTTGTTCTAAAAAGTTTTTCTGATGCTGACTTTGGTGGATGTAGAATGGATAGGAAAAGTACATCCGGAACTTGTCATTTCTTAGGAGATTCATTAGTTTCTTGGTCATGCAAGAAGCAACATTCTGTAGCACTTTCCACTGCTGAAGCTGAATATGTAGCAGCTGGAAGTTGTTGTGCAAAAGTGTTGTGGATGCAACACACACTCACAGACTATGGCTTAAGTTTTACTAAAACTCAAATTTTGTGTGATAACACAAGTGCCATTGCCCTAATTAAAAACCCTTCACATCACTCTCGTGAAAAACACATAGATATTAGGCATCACTTTCTTAGGGATCACACACTCAAAGGAGATATTATTCTTCAGTTTATCGGAACGCAAGATCAACTTGCTGATATTTTCACAAAATACTTGCCTTCTGATAGATTTGAATATATTAAACAAAAGTTAGGAATGATAACCATAAGGTAATCTTCCTTAAATTATCTTTCTGTTGAAAAAATCTCCTTACAGTAATAAACTCCTTTTCATAGGGGGAGTACATTTGATTGTTTGTTTAACAAAGTTTTTCAAAATATGTTTTCAAACTTTTCGGAATGAAAATTTCCAGAATGGAACTTCCGGAACTACAATTTTCCAGAAAGGATATTTTCGCACAGAATACTTCTGGAATGGAAGTATTTGTATTGAAAATTTCCGGAATGGAAAACTTTCGTACTGGTATTTTCATAGCGGAACTTTCGTACTGAATCTTCCATAACAAGTTTTCGTATTTACTTTTTCGTATTGAGTTTTTCGTATTGAGTTTTTCGTATTGAGTTTTTCGTATGGACTTATTGTATTTACTTTTTCATATTGAGTTTTTCGTAGTCGTCTTTATATTACCCATTACGAATAACTTTCCTAAGCTAATCCGAAAGGTGTGATTTCCTTACAGAAGTTTTCGTAATCATATTTTACTTGCTGGCAATTTCTTATAGTTTGTTTTTGGTTTTTGGATTTCTTAATTCTTTACTTTAATAAAACCTCAAAAAGATCGGATTCAAGCTTTCAACCGTTAGATCTGATCTCAGATAGTTCTAAACCGTTAGATCAACCGAGGAAGTTGAACCGTCTTCCCATTGCCTATATAAAGGGGACCCTATTTTCTCGTCCCACATCAATTTCAAGCTTTTGCGTGATGAAGCTCTGACTCTCCGATTTAAGGCCGTTCCCAACCACAGTTTTCTCAGTTCCGAACTTCAGTCTTCTCTGTTCCGTATATCTCAGAGGACTTCTAATCCGAATGTCTGCAGAGTTAGCTTCTCAAGAAATGTCTTCAACCAAGCCTATTTCTCAGTGGTTAGTCTACAGAGAGAGGTTAGTTCATCCGAATTTCTTCAGCAACTATGATTCTATTATTTCAAAGAATATCAATCTGAATGGCTGGGAAGGTGTTGCGGTATCAAAAACCGGCAACCAAGATGAAGTGTACTCTGACTTGCTTGTCGAGTTTTATGAGTCAGTTGCTTTCTTCGAGGAAGATAATAGAGAAAAATTTACTTTCAAATCGTATGGCAAGACATATAAGCTTTCTTACACCAAGGCTGCAAGCTTGGTAGGGCTACGTTATGAAGGAGAAGCTGAGTTTATTTCCCACATATTGCCAGACTCTTTGGGTAGCTTCAACAAGGAAAAGGCATTAGAAATTCTCGGATTGGATGATGACAAGGCTCCGAAAATAGCAAGTCTTTCTACAAACTTCCGGATTCTGGAGTTATGGGTGCAAGGGCTTATCGTACCGAGAAAAGGAGATAAGGATAGTCTGAAGAAAATTGAGATATATATCTTAGATTTTCTGATAAATCTAAGGAAGTTCAACTTCATGAAGCATATTCTTCTTAACATTGAAAATTTGAAGAAGGGGAATCTAAGAGCTCAGATCGTGATGTACCCAGCAATATTGTCAAAGATCATAGTTCGGTGCCTTGAGTCCTTCAAGGTAGCTTGTAGTTCCAAACCAAGGGTGTGCAAGATCATGCTACTTAGTGATGCCACTCTTAAGAGAATGAATATAGCTTTTGACAAGGAGTCAGGGAAGTTCATTGATCTACCTCCACAAGTAGAAGAGACTCCGAAAGTGGCTGATCCGGAATCATCCAAGCCGGTAAGGAAGAGGAAGCTGAAAGAAGTGGTTGTCGAAGCTGAGGAACCTAAGTCTAAGGAAGTCCACTCCGCACCTCCTAAGTCTAAGAAGAAGAAAACCTATACTGATGAGGTTGCAGCAAAGTGGAGAGCTGATAAAGAGAAGAGGAAGGAATGAGATCCGCAGTTCGGATTAGATCCTACGGAGGCTAAGGCTCTGAAAGAGAAGGCTGCTGATGAGCTCGAGAAACAAGCAAAGGAGAAGAAACTGAAGAAGAAAATGTCCGAGGCTGAGGTAGCTCAGGCCTTGTTAAAGTTCAACGAGATGGTTTCAACAACAATACCCGTTCCGAGATCTTTCTCTCTGGAATCTCTACCTGAGACCCTAGGAAGAAATCTTGTTACTCCGGAAAAGGCTGTTGCTACTGAGGAAGTAGAGCAAGTGGAAGAAGTTGAAGAAGCTGCTGAAGGAAGTGGTGAGACATGAGATGTGCTCAAACAAGTAGATGAATACAAAGGAACTCCTTCGGAACACTTGTCGCTCCGAACATCTGAAGCTCAATCTTCAAAGCTTGTTACTCCGACTATGGAAGAAGAGAAAGGCGAAGAAGAAGTTTCTTGTCTGAGAGAAGAAGAACAACTTTCACTTGATGCTGCTCAGAAGGAAAATGTAGAAGTTGCTGATGAGGAAGATTTGGTTGTTCAAGTATCTGATAGCGAGAAGAAATCTCCGGAACAGGTTTCTATTCCGAAAAAAGATAAGGGGAAACAAATTCTTGCTGATACCCCGAGTTCAGAAAAGAGTATGAGGAAGGAAGCTGGTAGTTCTTCTAAGAGGAAGTTGGAGCTTATTGAGGAAGAAAATTCTCCTAGCAAGGTTTCGGGTTCGGAGTCATCATCATTGGGGCACGATTTTGTTGTTCAGTCCTTGAAGAAGTTGGTGGGAACCATTCCAACCTTCTCCAGTATTGACTCTAGATGCCAGATGCTTCAACATGCGCTGAATCAGAAAACCAACTCCGTATCCATGGTAATGGATAAGTGTGTTGAGATTGAAGCTCAGTTCAAAACTTTCTTCGTTGGTTACGAAGCACATAAAATATCTTGCAAGAGGATGACAAGCTGGTCGAAGAAGAATGTGGAAGAGATGAGGTTGCTGGATGAGTTTCAGGAAAATGTTAAGGATGCATTTCAAACCGAGGACAAGAAGTTTCATGAGATGACTACATCATTCGATGAGAAATTGACAGAGGAAAAGAACATTCGGATTCAGGAAGTAAGAGATCTGAATGGAAAGCTCAACTCTGTTAATCAGAGTTGGAAATTTGAAAGGGATCATCGGATTGATTTTCTAGAAAGGATGAAGGATCAGGAAGAGAAGATGAAAGTTCAGGAAGAAAAGTTGAAGGCTCAGTAAGATATCATTGAAGCTCAGTCAGCAAGAATAGTTGCCTTAGAAAAGCAAGCAGAGGAAGATCACAAAGACTTAAAGAAGATCAAGACGATTCTCAAGGGGCTCATGTCGAAGGAGAAAGATCCGAAATAACCAATCCGATCTTTTTGTTGTAATCTGTTTTTGTTGCTGACATTTCAAATCTAATGAGAATCGTGCTTGTTGTTTCTTTTGTTGTCTTTACTAATTTTTCAGGTACTTTGTTAAGTTTTTCCATTCCCTCCAATTCTTTTTGAAAATCACAAAGGGGGAGAAGGAGAAGATTCTTAAGAAAAAGAGGAAATCTAATAAGTGCTTATCAAAGGGGGAGAAAGAAAATACCCAAGGAAAAAGAACTCTAATAAGAGTTTGTTTAAGGGGGAGTTTTTCTTAAAGAAACATCACTCCGGAAATATGAATACGATCCTTAGAGTTTCAAAGCCTAAGGGGGAGTTAGTCGTATTCATCTATATTCTTAAACCTAGGGAGATAAGCTTTAATGTGTTTCTTTCTTTCTTAGAATAGATTTTTCGTAAGGATGTTTGTGCTTTCCAAAAAGGGGGAGATTGTTGAGTCAATAAGGTTTTCCTTATGAATTTTCCATTCCTTCTTGTTTTGAAAATCACAAACACCTTATCTTTAAAGAAAATCGCTTTTATAAGGAAAAATGCTTTCTTAAGGAAAATCGCTTTTGTAAGGAAAAATGCTTTCTTAAGGAAAATTGCTTTTATAAGGAAAATTGATTTCTTAATGAAAATCGCTTTTATAAGAAAAATTATCCTTATCATATTTTCATTCATATTTTTTTTCTTAAGTATAAGATTCAGATTCATTTTCTCAGAGTCATTAAAACTTAGATATAAAAGCATTCTGTTTTAGGATTCGGTTCTGGACAAGAACTATAAGGAAGTTTCATTCTGAATTCCGGATATGAATTCTGACTAAGTTCTATTCCAGATTCAGGATACGAATTCTGAAGAAGAATTCTCATTACGAATTCTAATGAAGAAATCCCATTCCGAATTCTCATTACGAATTCTGAAGAAGATTTCTCACTACGAATTCTAATGAAGAAATCTCATTCCAAATTCTCATTACGAATTCTGATAAATAATTCTCATTACGAATTCTGATGACGGATTCTCATTACGAATTCTGATGACGAATTCTCATTACGAATTCTGTTGACGAATTCTCATTACGAATTCTGATGACGAATTCTCATTACGAATTCTGATGATGAATTCTCATTACGATTTCTGATGATGAATTCCTATTCCGAATTCCTATTCCGAATTCTCATTCCGAATTCACCTATTAAACAGAATCTGATTATCATTGTTTTATACACTCTGAATTTATTCACTCCGAACCTTCACTCCGAAATTTCTATTCCGAACCTTTTTGTTAGAGTTTAAAACGATGTCGTACATTCTGTTACACTTGTTTTGTTATAAAACGATGTCGTCCATTTTGTTATAAACTAACCGTTGTCTAAGTGACAAGTGTACAGGTCCCTCCGAACTTTAAGGAAAATATGACCGTTGGAGAGGAGCCGACCTTACCTATAAATAGGAGCTCATTTGAAAGAGCTCGGTGCTGATGGCTGATGAATATGCCGATTGTTGATAAAGTGCTTACATGCTGTTGAAGTGATTTCTAGAGAGAGAGTCTCTTATTAACTCTCAAAGCTTCGTGCGACTCTGAATGTTGGTGATTACATTCGAGGGCTTCCGGGGATAGGAAGACAGAGGTGCTGACTACCTTAAAGATCGAGGGCTTTCTTGCTGAAAAAGACAGAGGTTGCCAACTACCTTGAAGTTGAGGGCTTGCGGGGATAGCAAGACAGAGACACCGATCTTCGTATCGAGGGCTTACCCTGGTGTGGGTAAGACAGACTTGCTTGAAAGTATAAATCAAGGGACCTTTATCCAAGGTTGTTGGATACCCTTCTCTTTGGGTTAAAAGACTATTATCTTGTTACTAGTAGTTTTACTACTTGTCTTTATTCCACTGCAATTTGTATCTTAAGGAAAGTATAACTTTCTTATACTTCCTTACTTACTCTGATTAGTTTAGATTCTATATGCTTTAAGGTAGAATCTTATATTGTAACTTTTGTTAAGTTTCAATTTCCGGAATCATATTTCCGGAACCTACTTTTAGAATCCCTTTCCAAGTTCAGTTCGGTGTTAGAGGTGTTGTGAATTTACTTAGTTTAACTTTGTTAAACATAGCCTTTCCTTTTCTTAAGGAAACTCTAGTTATTCATAACTAACTTTAAAGGTTCCAAAGGAATTTTTAAAGTATACAATTCACCCCCCCTCTTGTATATTGAGCATCTCATATTATATTTCGATCCTACATTAATCCCCTTGTATGCTTTCTTATGACCGCTAGAGGTCTGATCAGTTGTTAGTGGGGAGAAAATGATGGGTTTCATGCATTTTATTGATTTTTTATTTAGAAAACTTGATCTTCCTAGCATGTGGTTTAGGGAACACATGGAATTTTTTCATTCATTTTGTGTATTATGAAAATTCATAAGTACACACTCTATATTTGATATACATTTTGTATTCTAGTACTCATCTATATATCCATGTACCCATCCATTCAATCCATGTACAAGGCACACTCCATGTGAAGTACACTGTTAGACCCCTATGGGTCACACACAGTGTGAAGGTACACAACCATGCCAAATACATGACCAAGCCTTGGTAGGGTCATTGATAGGTTCCTTGTGTGGGATACACACCATATACCCATCTTTGACGATATGTAAATGGGTGTTTAAATGATATTCCCAACTAGAGTACATGATTTGGTGGGGCCTTGAGGGTACATGCTGTGGATGGTATTTACAAATCTTGTACTCCACATATGGTACCATTTTAGAGAATTAACTTGTTTTACACACTGTAGTCATATTTAGACATAATATGAGTTCATTTTGATTAGTTTTCACTATTTATCGTGATGAAAAACACTTATTGTGTTTTCATAAATTCAATGTGGAATTTAGTGATTTTTTATGTGGAGAGGTTTTCTTTAGATAATTTAATTCAGAATACATCATTGAGTGAGACCTTGTCTAAGATGAACCATGAGCTCTCTCTAAGGGGGGATTCCATGTTGAACATCTCCCTTATGAGATGTGCCCTTCTGGACAAAGATTCCATGAGACATTTTTTCTTATAGTATCCCATGTAGGAGGACTCAATATTTTTCATGTACCATGGATCCCCTAAGTGATTCATTTTCATACTATCTAACCTTTGAAATACCTTTTAGGATGAATTTTTTCTTTCATACTGTGTTGTGAGTGTCCAATGTTGGATTCAAATTCCTATGATTCGATCCACGGATCCCTTATAGGTTTCCTCAAATCAATTTCTCTTTGAGGATACCATATAGGATTCCTACCACAACATCACAACTAAAGATTCTATATATGATTCCTTATCTAACACACGTAATTTGAGGATATCGTAAAAGATTCCACTGTTATATTTATGGCTGAAACACTGAATAGAATTCCACTCTTGTGTATGACATGAGGGACATAGGGGGTTCTTCGATGGTTGATTATCCCTAAGCTAGTACATAATGTTTTGGTAGAGATGTTATCAAGAGTCACCTAAGAACTTGTTCAAAACTTCAAATCCCATGGGACCATGGAACTAGTGTTGGGTTTATCCATTTAGAGACCCTCACTCGTTTTTATTCCTTCACTTATTTATTACTGATTTAAGGATTATCTATATAGGTTCTTCCCAGTTGATGGTTATTGATCGTAACACAAGGATTTTTTATTTATCATTGGGATTCCCATATGTTCTTTCCGATGATCTGGATTCTGAGCCATGTTGTTTTCATATTTAATTGTATACTATGAGAAATTACATAGTATCTGGTTATAGAGATTGTATGTTTTTTTAATTATATTATTTCTATTTCTATAGGTGCTTCCTAAAATATGGATATTGATCCAAATACTATGATATATGGGCATAATAAACATATTAATGATACATGAGGATAATTATTATCTTTTGAGTTATCAGGATGATTCATCTATCCTTTTTTTGATTTGTGATGAGTATGATTACAGACTCATTGATCTAATTATACTTGTTGTTAATTATGGTCTCCCGTGTGAAAGGAAGGATAACATTCTCAGTGATCATTTAATACATTCAAGTGTTGTACGTGGCCTTCTAGATATTCTATGTATACCTGTTTATGATTACACTATATTGCTTAATGAGTATTATTATTCTCACTCTAGTTTATTTCTTAATCATAGTGGTGGACATGGTGACCCTCACAGTTGATGTAATAGGTACTCTATGGATTGTTATGCTCTCCTAAAGTGATTCCTTGGATTCCACATGGGTTCTAGTTGATATACCACAGACACATTTGAGGTTAATTTATTCCAAGAATGTACATTGGTCTATAGGGCATTTCTTTTCAAGATCACCAAAGGGTGATCTCCTTATTGATTATCTGAGTCCAAATTTTTTGATCGACAATGGACATTGACTTAGTGATTAGACAATGGACTGGATTTACAAGGAATAATTGGAATAGAGTTTGAATTTTTGATCACCTTTAAGGTATTTCTATATATACTTCCAAATACAAGTTATTTACAGTTTTTGGAGACGACTATCAGTGACCTATGGTTTGGGTGAGTATCCCTCATCTAATAAGTAACTTGGAAAAAGGCATTTATGCCATTGTCCTAATCAAGTATATGACAATATGTATTACTGAGCTAGATTCCTGATAAATTATATATGTCTTGAGATACATGTCATCTAGGTCAATTCCATTTTATACAATATCATGTCGATCAGTATTTCTAAACAATGGATCATATGTTGATTGGTTTATGTTATGTCCTTCACCATACTCATGAATATTCATATATATGTATATATGTATATGTATTTTACAATACATGTATACTTATATAGACATTGAAACCCCTAGTGTAAATTTACCAGTTTACCAAGATTAGGGACTCATGGTTCGTATGTGGTTTTATATTTATTGTTTATACTTATCAATTCACTTGGGTCTCGCCTAGGCTCTGCATATTGATTTTTCATGCACTTATAACAACATAATTTATAAGATCATTGTTGGGGTGAAATAATGAGATTATTCCTCACCACTAGACATTCACATTAATTCTATTTTAAAAATAATATCCCCATTTTATATTGAGTATAGATTTCATCATGGATAGGGTGGGGTCTCAGTGATGAATGCTTGAGAAGATCTACTTGTGTGGGTTCTTCCAATTTGGCGGGTGCATTTCGATTGTGTATTTAGATAGGGGTATGTGGTATTGAATTGAGTTAATAGTAGAGACTTGTAATTCTCATTTATTTTTGCTCAAACTATTATATCTGTATGGTTGTTCTGGTGGGTGACTAGAATTGTATGTATGACATGGACGTTTGATATTTTTTAGAATTTTCAATTATTATTGACACATTTTCTATATAAAAATTTTTACATCTTATTCACCCTATTTATTTACAAATATGTATGATATATAGTTATTTTTTTGGATTTATAACATTGATAATAGGTCATAGTATCCCCAGTTTCCCACCCAAGTCCCTCACAATTAGTCGATGACCTCCAACATATGGGATTGTACACATGAGGCCTCATAAACAATCAGATCAAAACATTTTTTTAGTGGAATAAATTTTGAGTTATTACAATGTGATATTAGAGAATTTGTTTCCTTATACATACTCTATGAGATATGATACATAAGAGTATTAGAAACATGTTAGAAGGTCACATAGATATCGTACTAGTGCATTGGGAACACTTGATCTGGTGATATGTCATGGTTTCCAGGGGTATGTAATTGATGTTCTATTTTTTCATGTTATTGTTTTATGTAATTTTCTCCATGAAAAACAAAAATTTTGTTTGGATGTTATTAATTAATCTAGATATATTGATCTTGACCAATTATCTTGAAGAAAGGGAATAATATTGACTCTTGAAAAAAAGGAAAAGGAGTCTCATGCATCATATTTCCCATGACTGATTGAAATCATATAGGTCTTATAGTGTGTGATATTTAATGATGAATTAGGACTATTTATCTGGGTCTACGTACATGTATGTAAATTTATTTTTAATAAAAGGATATATAGATCTTCAATGAGGCATTTTTGTGAGGCTGTTGACTTAGTCCTCGTGCATGGGAGCTATAGTGACCCTAGTAGGTCGATATGGAAAGTTATTTCCCTAATATTGAATCCCTTTTAGGGTTTTGTTCCTTATAATGTGGTTATATAGTCGTATTGTTGAGTACTATTATGATGGATACCTATATCATTCTCATGCACTCAATGTCTAGGTGGTATTACCATATATGGGTTCTCGATGACCTTTAGTTCAGTTGTTTTTCTATGACTGTATCATGACCTCTAGAAAGTAGTTCCTTATGTTTCTCCTTGTTGAGTATTAGGATCTTGTTGGACGTGTTTGTAGTTTTTACCCATGTAATTAATTTTGTTCTCTGCCTATCGCACCCGACCCATTTATATTATTCCGTTTAATATAGATTTTTTAGCATCAGGCACACTTGATGAGGTTTGGGTTAAAGATGATCTAGTACACTTGTTTTCTTATTGAAATTAGTGTTTTTCTAGTCATAGATACATCTGACGCATGGGAAGAGCATGGTTTCTAAACCATGCGACTTTTCCTTCGTCACTGTGCAGCCTTCCGATCATTCATGATAATTAACAAAAATTAAATGAGTGATAAAATGAAAACAAAATAAAATAAAAAAATTAAATAAAATTCAAATAAATATTTTAATTTTTTAATTTTTTTATTTTTATAGAGAATAATATTATTTTTCTTATTAGTTTTATAATATTAATATTAATATTATTATTAACATTATTATTATCATTAAGAATATTATTATTTTTAACATAAATAAAATTATTCATGATATTTTTATTATTATGTTAATTTTTTATTATTAATATTAATTAATTAATTTTTAGGGTTTGGTCCCATGTCACTCACCCATATCACTGTTACCATGCACGGAACCCCCTTCCTTGGGTCACGACACTAACCCATGTGCCCATCTCCCCTCCACCAAGAGGTCTCCCTCATCCCTGTAGTTAGCTCCCAGGACGGCTCCCTCCCACCTGTCAGTGCCCTTCTCTTCTATAGAATGACCCCTAACAACATATCTCTTATATGGATAAAACCCATACTGGATTAACCTCCTTTCAATGCACCTCCTCGTTGGCTAACCCTCCTTTTGGCTTGCTCTGCACCAGCGGCTCCTTGGTGAACATCCCCTCCCTTCATTGACCACCACTCTAGGTAAACCATTCATTTTTTCTAGGGATTAATTTCACTTTCATGGTGTTCCATTAGGTTTAGTGAGTTAGCCTTTTGGTTTTGGATAAATATTTCCTTTTAGGGTTCGATGGGGGTCTCTTGGTGTGTGGCTAGGGTGTGGTTGGAGATTCGTTCCAAATGTAATGGTTTTCTTCACCTGAGGTTGGTGATTACGTACTCAACCATTGATTGATGAATTTTTATACTATGTTGAGTGATTTGGGCATGTTTTATGGGATATATGTTTTGTGGGAAACTAGTTAATGAAAGGATTCACTAGTGAATTGGTTTTAAAAAGAGTCATTCATGTGAAAATAAATGGTTCCATGTATAAATATTATTTGGTGAATTTATATAGATTTTTTCTATATAGAATGTTTTTAGATTTTTGTGTGTGGTGCAAAAGTGGTTTGTGATATAATTAAATATATATTAAAATTTGAAGTGACATTTCTATATCAAATTTGGCATTTTTCATGTGTAAATACTTGTTGTGTCACTTTGGTAGTGTTTTATAATTTGGGTAATTGGTTTATTAAGTAATGTATGGGTTGTGAATCGTATTTTGGTGTGACATTGTTGTTCTATTAATCTTTATAGAGGTTTTTACGTGAATTTTCGTGAAAACATTTTTAGGTGTAATTGAAATTGTTTTATAAATTGTTTTAATGGTTTATTTAATTTTATAAAAGGTGTGTACCATGGTTGGAAATTTTTTTAATGTTTGTTCGATTTAAAAGAGAGGAGTTTGAGTATCTCTTTAGAGTAAAGCCTTGTTGTGCATCTTAGAATCATTTATGTAATTGATTTATTAAATAGTGAGGGTGCTGACAATCATATTGTGGGATTAATCTCTTGTGCGTTTGGTTTAAAAAGAGTATTTTTAGTGTGTTTAGGTGTAAAGACTTGGTGTGCATTATGAAATTGACTTATAATGTTTTTTTTGAATTATAATATTATGTAAGTGATGAAAATTATGATTTGAGAAAGTTTTTGTGTGTGTTTGATTTAAAATTTTTTTGGTGTGCATGTTGTAGATTGTGTTGTTCAATGCATTTTTTTGATGAAATGTAGATGTGGCATGTTATATGGTAGTTGGAACTTCATTTACTAGAAAATGGAAGCCGAGGTATCTAGGTGGGAAGACTAGGACTAGTATGGTATTGATAAAAAAAGTGGTTGTGTCCTAGTTTTTCATAGCGGGATTAATGATAACAACACTAACAAAACATGGATTTTAATTGGAGACAATTATGTTATGGGTATGTTCTCTAATAGTGGCTCATGCATTAGAACACAATTGGTTAAGGTATGTAAACCATCTTTTACTGAGACATGATGTTCCTGGGGTCCCATTTATAGCTTGGGCCTAGGGGATTTTTCAGTCACTAGTTCTCAATGGCTATATCGCACATACCATTGATAGATAGTATATTGGATGGTAATTTTAAAAAATAATTTCATTTAAATTTAAATTTTCCTAAATTTAAATTATTTTCCATTTAATGTTTATTCGCTGAAAATTTATCTTCATTTAAATGTATATTTCATTCAAATCTGTTTTTCATAACAGTTTTTCTCCTATAAATTTAACTTTAGAATTTATTTTATTTTTAAGACTTTCATGTTATTTGTATCTTAATGATTATATAATGGAATAATATTTGGGTGTAATCATAATGGGACTAGGCTCATAACCTCAATACACCAGTGGGTGTATATAGATATTTTTTCTTATTATTCCAGGGAAAAGTAAAGTGTTCTCAAGTGGTAGTCTAGGTTCACATGGATTGAATTTTGGGTGATGGTGGAGGTGTCTTTAGTAGGTTAATCATATTGTTTCTAGGAGGTTTGTGATATTATTTTCATTTCCTTTATTTTGCATCTTCTTTAGGCTTGTTTATAATTTTAAATTAATTTTTTGAAAAAATTTTATGTGATGTTTTGTTGACTATAATCCATTTCATTTTATTTATTATTTTAAAAATTTATTGTTTTTAATTCTCGTAAATCATTCCCACATGTTGTAAATTTGATTCCCGGGAACTTTTTCTTGCCCTTTGAGATTGGGAACACCCTTTCGGCCTTTCTGCGAACTGGGTCAGGTGCCGGGTCAGATAGAGACAAGACATGGTTTGTTAAAAAATGGTATTAGAGAATTTATTCCATTTTTGGTATTGTTCCTTGTGTAAGAGTCTAGGTATATAAGATCTATCATTTTCAGTACATGAATTTCTGGTTATGAATATGGTGTCTAGAAAACACACATTTGTATATGACTCGTGTTACTAGGGGAGTTGGGTTTCATATAATTCTATTGCTCCTTATGGTTTCTCACTACTTGGGAAATGAAATTGGAGTTTAGACAATGTTCTCATTGATCTTGCAGGGCATAGAAAACCATTTGGATCTAGGTATATTGTTCAATAACTCTTTTTTTGTTGTATATTTATTTGGTAATGGCTTTCAACCATATTTTCTAGCCACCAACTGATTCTAGTTTTTTTATCACTATCTTGTGTCTTTAAGGGTTATGAAAATTTTTCTAGAAACATTTGTTTAAAAATTTATGGAATTTGGTCATTAAAATAGAGATGTTCTAATAATAAAAAAATATTGGAAATTTGTTTGTAGAATTTATTTTAATATCATATTTAGAAGGGTACATTTTAATGTGACGGTTTGAACAAATTAATGTTATTTTTTATTTGAAAGGTTGGTGTATTTATGAAAGGGGTTTTTTATATTTAAATTGTTTTTTGATTTTCTGTCTATTGAAATATTTAAGGATAAAGACATTGGTTGAACGTATTATTTGAATATTGGAATGGATATTTCTTAACATTTAGTGCTATCATGTGTGACCACATGCATAGGTTATGTGTCGGAATTTGATGGGTGCTTGGTTGGCATGGGAACATGTATGTGTGGAAATCCATGAGATTCCATAGGTGATAACGCAACACACCGATTTTGTTTTATTTTCAGAATTTATTTAGAGATAAAATTGGGTGTTTTGAAAACTTTTGACTATGTTGTGTGTCTTTTTTACTTTTGGGAATGTTGATGTCGGGTGGTTTGAGTTTTAGATTCCCTCTTGTTTGAATGAAGTTTCAGGTTTATTTTTCACTGGTATGTTTGTTTGAAATAGTGTTTACTGGTTTGATTAGAGGAATGTTTTAGGAAGTCTTTGTGGTGGATCCCCTCATTCTTTCGGTGTTTTTATGGAACAATATGGACAATAGACCAGTTTAATTGAGTCGTTGGGATTTTCCCTCACTTGATAGTGTATTCCCCCATAACTAATTAATGTGTGAATGATGTTTTTCTATGGTGGATTTGTTGTTGGAAGATCATCCAATTGATCAAAATAAGAACTTTATTCTTGATATTTGGGTTTATTATACCCATTTTTTATTCAGATAAGAAAATACTCTCATCACGGGGGAGCAAAAGTGGGATTATTTGAAGGACACTATGGTTTACTAAATTAATTTGATGGCCCAATGTGATGTTTGGCATCGATAAGTCTGAAGGTCCCACCTAGAAGAATTCAAGGGAAATCTAGAGGGGAAAACAAAAAGATTTATGGGTTGTTGGTGTTGACCATTTTCATAGTAATACCTTTATATATTTAAATGGATTTCGTATATGCAAGTGCTCATTCAAGGACTCTAGTGTTGTAATACTGGCTATAAGAGGATATTATGTCCATTTGTAGGAATTATATTCTATTTAGGACTCAGTATAATTTCCATCTCTTTGTAATGTTTCTATTGGTCTCAATGGTCATGTTCGATGATGGTTAGCAATGTCGGGTTTAACTCGACTATAAGGGTTAATGATATGAAATCCTCTAAGATCATCTGTTTTGACAGATTCTCTATTTTTACAGAAGTGGGTTCCTCACCCATGTATTGGGGCAGGTTCCATGTAAATGTAAAAAGATTTCGATTTGTGTTGTGTTCTATTGATGATGTTGGGTTATGGTGTAGTTTCATGAGGCACCATGTGGAGATGTTCTGTTGGGCAGTTTTCAATGACTGACTATATGGAAAGAGATACTTCAAACATCAGGGATCCATTCATAGGCCCCAGATTGAGGCTGGAACATAGTCAGGAACCACCAGGGGTGTAAAAGATCATTGTTTAACTTCTACCTCCAGTGTGGGAGGTGTAGATATTTTGAGGTTTTGGTGTGGAATCTATTTTTTAATGATTCTGTTTAGTGAAATGGAAAATATGGACATGATCTATATGTTATAACCCATGTGGGTGGAAGGATTCTTCTATGGAAATAAAGAGGGGTAGTTTTCTTGGTCCCTTGAAATTCTATTATTATACCCCTGTGGATGTGACATTCTATGTGGTTGTTTATGCATGATTAGACATATAATTCCTTTTTGATTTTGGTTTTGATATGGGATCATCTGAGAATAGTAATTCCATTAGAGTGGTAAACCATGTAGTGTCTTCTAGTTGGTTTATTGATTTATTAATTGGGTCCCTTTTACTACGATACTTGGTTTTCAATAAGCTCTGAAGTTAACCATGTCAGGTATTTCGTGTGGGTCTATTCCAGTTAGTTAAGCTTGTAGAACATTATAGCAGTGTGACCCTTTGTGGGCCTCACTAAAATTCCCCTGAAATGAATTTATGTATCCTATTTCATATGGTGGGGAGTTCGTTTGGGCCTCCCTGTGTTGGTCCTCCTACTCTGCCTGGGGTGTTGGTTGTTCTTATGGTGGGGACTCTGTTCGACCCTCCTTGTGTCAACAATTCAGTTATGTTCTTGGTGTCGACTTGGGATCAGAGTGAACCCAATGGTTTTGATGAATTAAAAACATAGGAGTATTTATTGAGATGTGGTTTGATTTTTGTTCCCCATTTCATGCTAGCATCATATGTCTCATTTAGTGATGTATGGGTTGTCTAACATAAAAGTTTTTATTTTTCATTGTGGGAAGCTCGATTTCGTTTTTCCATCAGTTAGAGGTGTTTTTAATTTCATGGGAATGTGGCACATGGTGAGAAGTTCATTTCGAGTCTCTTGATTATGATTGGAAAGTCTCTTATTTTGTTGATAGTGTTCTGGCCTTTTATTGTTTTTTTGTTCAATTGGAATCCCCATGTATTATAAAGGGTAATAAGTTTCTATGTTGGTGTTAAGACTTGTTGTGGATTTTTGGGGGTGGAATGTATTATGGTTGGGTCAATTTCAACACCTGACCCATTTAAATTATTTTATTTTATTCATTTAGTTGGAATCATGTATCCTTTTCATGGTTTGGGTTGAAGCATGATTTGAAATTTTGTGTTTTTATTGAAAAAATGAGCTATGATGGTCTTGAAAGCATCTGATGCATGGGCATATCACAGATTGAAAAATGTGCAGCTTAACCTTGGTCACTGTGTGGTTTACACAGTTTTCACAGGAAATAAATAAAATTAAATGAGTGATAAAATGAAAAAAATAAATAAATAATAAAAGTGAAATAAAATTGAAAGATTTGTTTTTATAATATTATTATAATTATTACTATTTAAGATATTATTATTATTATTATTAGTGTTAAAATGTTAATATTATTATTTATTTTATTAATAATAATATTATTATTAAGAATATAATTATTTGTAACCATATTATTATTATTTAGAATATTATTATTATTATTATATTTGTATTATTATTATTTATATTAATTAACTATTTTTAGGATTTTATCCCTTCTCCCTCACCCATCTTTTATTTACCACGCACACACACCCCTTCTTTGTGTCGTGATGCCACCCCCTATATTTATCCCTCTCTACTGATCAACCTCCCTCCTCCATGTCGGCACCTCCCCAGCCAATCTCCCTACTCCCTGTTAGGGCCCTTCTCTTCTCGGGTGTGACCCCATGCTAGTGCAGCTCTTCTACAACATGACCCCCTCTGGCCGACCCTCTTTCCAGCGTGCCACCTTACTAGCTAGCCCTCATTTCGGTGAGATCCCCAGAGGTGCATCCTCATCATGCCATACCTCCTTCTAGAGGCTACCCCTCTAGTTAAACCCCTCCATAATTATAGTGTTATCTTTCTCTTTCAGTGAGTTCGGTTATGGTTAGTGTGGTTTTTTGTTGTTTTGTTTAAGTCTTTCATTATTTAGGTTCGATGATGGTTTCTTGTGGTGCAGCTAGGGTTTGGTTTGTGATTTTCACTGAATGTTAGGGTTTTCTCGACATGAGGATGGTGATTCTATTCATAACCATTGACTGATGAATTTTTATATTTGATTGAGTGATTTTCCATGTTTTATGGGTTATATGTGTTGTGTGAAACTAGTTTCAGAAAGTATTCACTATAAAATTGGTTTTAAAATGAATTTTTTCAAGTAAATGTTGATGGTTTCATGTATAAAAATAAGTTGGTGAATTTACTTTTCCTGTTTGTTTAATTTTTCATATTCATAGATTTTTATTTGTGGTTAAAAAGTGGTTTGTGATTGAATTAAATATGTGTTTAATTTTAATGTATCATTTTTTCATGAAAATATATGACTTTAATGTCTAAAAACATGTTGTGTGAATTGGATGTTTATTATAAATTGTGAAATTGGATTATTAAGTTATTTATCCTATGTGAATCATGTTTTGGGGTGACTTTGGAGTGTGGTTGATTTTTAAAGATGGTTTTAGAAGCATTTTTTTTGTGAAAAATATTAGGAGTGTTATTCAAATTGTTTAATACGTTTTTTAATGGATTATTTAATTATATAAAATGTGTGAACCATTTTTGGAAAATGATTTACTGTGATTTGGATTTCAAAGAAGGGATTTTCAGAATGTTTTTAGGTTAAGTCATTATTGTGCATCGTCTATATGTTTTATTAAATATGTAAATGACTTATTAAATTGTTAAAGTGATGAAATCCATATTTTGGGATGGTTTGGGTGTGATTTTTCTTTCAAAAGAATATTTTTAGTGTTTTTTGGTGTAAATCCTTTTGTAACATCCTGAAATTAACGTATAATGTTTTTAGACAATTTGTTAAATTATGTAAGTACTTCAAATTATGATAATAAATGGTTTCGTTGTGTGTCTTCTTTTTAATGAGGATTTTGTATGTGAAAGTGGTGGCTTGTGTTGTTAAATTTCTCATTTGTTTGATGAAACATGAATTTGGTGCCTAATGTGACATGTGAAACATTGTTGAGAAAAAAGGGATGATTGGGTATTTAGTTGGGTTGAAAAGGACTATTATTCTACTGATTTTGATGGGGGCAGTGGCCCAGTTTCACGTGTTGGGAGTGACAATAATAGAATAACTAACATAGATGATGAATTATGACCACTAGATTATTTTTTTGTTCCCTACTAGTGGATCATGCATGAGAATAGAGTTAGTTGTGGTTACTAAGCCACGTTTAACAAAGATATGAGATTCTTGTTATCCCATTGATAGCTAGTGCCTAGTGGATTTTCCGATGACTAGTGATCATTTCCTATATTTCACTATCTATCGACATAAGATATGATGGGTTGGTAATTTCAAAATAATGTTTATTTTCATTTTAAGTAAATTTTCATTAAAATTTAATTTTATTTATTCTTGTTTTCCTTATAACTGTTCTTCGGTTAGAAGTATATTTCATTCAATGTAATTTGTCATAAAAGTTATTCTCCTTAAAACTATCCCTAGCATTTCTTTTTTTATAGAACATCCAAGTTATTTTTCTTTTAATGTTTAATGGATGGAATCCGATATGGGTGGAATCTTATGGGGGTTTTTCTCACACCCTGTATACACCCTTTGGTCTTTGAATATCTTGATGTCTATTTGTTCGAGGTAAAGGAAACGTTGTCTGTAGTCGATGTTTCAGTTAAAATGGTTTTTGCTGAGTATCTTTGTAGTGGTGGATTTAAGAAGAAGATTTTCTTGTTTCTCGATTTATTTGGATAGTGTTGTTGTTTCCCCTTTTTGTGGTATCTTCTATAGACTTTTTCAACTTGTAAAGTTAATTCTAGGAAATTGGTTACGCTATGTTTTGTTTTCTAACTCTCATATTGGTTTATATATATTTTAAGTCCTTTATTATTATGAACATGGGTAAATACTTCCAATATGTTATAACTTTGATTCTCGAGTACTTGTGCTAGACAGTGGGAATCGAGAATGGCCTTCGAGCCTTTCCTCATACTCGGTTAGATGCAGATTCAGCTTAGTTCGTGAAATTACCTTGTTTAGAGAGGTTTGATCATTTGGGATTAGTGGTTAGAAATCCTTCCCCAGGGTGTTCCTTGTACTATAGGTCTATGTGGGAGACCTTGATGTCATTTGTTTGACTCAAAAACATGATGGTATATATCCATTTTGATTATATAAAAAATATAAGATAGTGGTTTTACTGTTTTTATGAATGGATATTTAGGCAGTTATCTTATATTGATACTCAATTTGAGATCTAAAAATGGTAGTTGCTAAAGTTTTATGATATATTCATATTTATAACATTATAATTTTATAAACACCATTGGAAATTTGGTATTAGGACATGCATTGATGAGCATGATTGTTTGGGTTCCCATCCCGGTCGACCACTATGTTTGGTACTTCTAGAGACGTCATAGTGTAGGTAGACACTCATGGCATGGATGAAGTTACATGAAATGTTTTAATTGTATAAATAATCACACAAGTGATGCTTCCAATATTCCTAAGGAGTTCCCATGTAGCTTAAAGATAGTTAAAAATTTCATTCTGTGTATCATGGTAACCATAACATTGTGTTAGGAGACTCATTTGAGTATAAGTCAAGTGATTAATGTTCAATTTGATTGTGTGTGGTACTGTTCTATTTAAAATCGATGAGTGGGTGGGTGTGATGCATGCATCAATGGTTTCATTAATTTTTGTAGAAATTTTTTCCAAGAATGTTTTGTTAAGGTGTAGAATGTAACTTTATGGAAGAGGTAAAATCAAGAATAAATTAGGTACTATAAACAAATTTCCCCATAGTTGAATCCTGGTCTGGTATTGAAAGGATGGGAAGTGTGTGTTAAAGAGAGTGATAAATGTTATTATTTAGAATCATTGTGTGCTTCTCATTAGATATTATCATCCTCTTTTATGAATTCATCGTGAGTATGTCGAGAATGAATCATAATTATGCAGAACTTGTTTTCTATTATATACCCTTCTTAAATGAGGAAACCTATTGAGGTTTATCTCAATTAGAAGTATAAGGTGTGCCATATGGTTGGGAGTTCACAGTCAATATTTTTTTGGTGGTGAAACTTTTTATAGCTGAAATTAGGTATTTTCTTGGGTCTATTAGTATCATAGTTATTTTATTGGTGATGAAAAGGGTATTCCTATGCTAGGGTGTTTCAGATCAGTTACAGTTAAACATTTAAGGTGTTAGTGATTTTTAATTCTATTGTGATACCAGTATTTTAACAGTCAGGATAACATGTTGTTGATATGATTAGGTTGAGATCATGTATTATATTTCTACCACCATGATTCCCAGGGAAGAGGTGATTTTTGGTTCAGAGGATTTAACGACCTCTATTTTTTCATACTTTAATTTTGAATATAAATTTGACTTTTTGTGTACCAAATAATATTAAAGATTAAAATTATCATTTTAACCAAGATGATGATCATATATAATTTTTATAACTACTATTTTTGTCCTAGAATATTATGTTTACCCTAGGATAGATGTTTGGTTGCATATTGAGTCGTTCAAATTTTTTCGGAATAATTTATAATTAATATTATATTAAATAATTATTAATTTCTTTTCATTGTTTTTTCCTGATATATCTACTAAATATATAATTATATTTAGATTCCATATCTTTTTTTGAGTTTTTAATAGGGAGTTTTTTTAGGTGAGGAATAATTGTTAGTTGATCCTTGGGGTCGGTCGGTTCCCCTATGCCTTTATCCTTTTCTCTTTCTTTTCGATTCTTCAGTTTCATTTTCCTTTTTTTCATATTTTCTTGATGTATTTTTATTCACGTGTCTATGGAATATCATTCATGTGGTGAATATATAGAATAATATGGGGGAGGGATAATAAAACACATAGGAAGAAGGGTAACACTACATAGGTTTAGACATGTCGAATCGCCATGCAACAACTAGGGACTATGGAAATTGGTGAAGCCTCAAGATATTCCAGCCAAAGGTAGGATGTTTATATATTTTTCCCATAAAATAGTAAATATTTTCATTTTTCTTTTTATTCCCCTCATATTCATAATTAGGAATTGTTGAGGTTTGATCTATTATTTGTGGGGAGAAAATGGAGTTTTAGGAGATTTAGAGGGTTTTTGATTGGGAATGCATATCTTTATATAATTTTTATTAGGGAAAACATGAAATTTTTTCTTACTATACTTATAATACGATCATTCATAAGTATACACTATGTTTTAGGTATACAAATTGTGTATTGGTACTCGGCACAGAAGCCGAATACCCGACCACACTAACCGTGTAAGGGGAGCATGCCATGTCAAGTACATCGCCAGACCCCATGTGGGTCAAACATCATGTACATGTACAATAAAATGCAATATATATGGAATATCTATGGGAGGGACACCCATAGTTACCCCTTTTGTGGTACGCACCATGTACCAATCTTAAATGTCGTGTACTTTTGTGTTTACAGACCATGTTTGGCCATAATAAACCCCTACGTGAGGACTTTAGGGTACACAACATGTATGGTCTTTATAGATAGTGTGATCTCGTTTTGGTACCCTTTGAGATTTTTTTCCTATTTTATTCCCCAAATTTATATTTTTACAAAAGATGAGTTTATTCTGTGTAGTTTTATGGATATATTGCGATAGTGAAACCTTTGAGCATTTTGGAGGACTCATAGGTGGTGTTTCATTCTATTTTTAAGTGGATATGTTCTTCCTATGATAATTTAGTATAGTTTTCTTCTTATATTGATATCTGGTCTAAGATGATCCATGAGATATAAATGGTAGATTTGGCCTTGTATATTTTCCTTTGAGAATGTCTCTCAAACGATATGTCCCCTTCTCCCCAAAGAGGTCGTGATACTTAATGTCATAAGGGATCCTAAGTAGGATGACTCTATCTATATCCTCTACTAGGGATCCCATATTGGATACAATTTAATAAATTATGACTGAAGGAATCCCTTATAGGATTAGTTTTTACCTTCCTATCATATTTTAGGGGTCTCTCGATGGATACCCCTTCCTATATATTGATATGAGGATACCTAGTATGATTCATTTACTAAAATAACATTCGAGGATCCCTTGATGAATTCCTCCCTTGGCATTTTAGTTAAGGATCCCATGTAGAATGCCATATCTTATAAATAGACATTCTGGATCCTATATAAGGAACCCGAGTATGATTCCTCTCTTATGTATGACAATAAAGACCCATTGGGTTCCCAGATGCATGACTCGCCCTAAGCTAATATGATGGGTTTGTGTAGATATGTTATCAGGAATCACCTTAAAACTCGTACAAAACTTGTAAGCCCATGGTGTTGAGGACGTATTTTTCTATTAAGTCTTTCTATCACCCTTTCTATTTTTATACCTTTAATTGATTATCGTTGATGTAGTGATGATATCCAGAGGTGCTACCATGTTGGTGGTTATTGATCCTGGTCCAATGAATTAATTTTTAGGCATCCTTTGTATGACTAGACATTATTTCATTGGATCCATATTCTATTCCATGTGATTTTGATATTTACTTTTATACTCATAGGTGCTACATATGACTTACCTATTGAGAATTTATATTTCAATTTTTATATTTTTATTATTACCATAGGTGCTTCATGGAATCTATCTTTTGATCCTACTAATCTGATATATAATCATGTCATCCCTAGTAATGATAATCATGGATAATTCTTCTCTCCCAGTGATGAGAATTATTCCGCTCTCCTTTTTGGGATATGTGACAAGGATGATTATGTTCTCCTCAATTGGATTATACTCATTGTGGATTATTCTCTCTTGAGAGATATGGATGGTTAAGTTATCAATTATATTCAACTAGATTATGGTGTTGAACATGGAGTTCCACATCATTGATTTATACTCATGTATGATTATGATATCCTTTAGCGACATGGATTATTATTCTCACCATGTCCAGTTGTTAGATCATAGTGGTGGAAATGGACGTTATCTCTATTGATGTTACTTTTACTCAATGGAATATTTTTCTCTCATAAATTGATTACCAATACTCCACTTAGGTTCAGCTAGACATAATGGTTATATATTATTTGAGGATGGATTCTTGGTATGTACTCGGGTCTGGGGGAATTTCTTTCACTAATCACCTAAGTGTGACCCCCTTACAGATTATCAGATTTGCAATGATGTGACAAAAAACAGACCGGGACGTAGGTCTCATACATTGAAGTGGATTCATATGGCATGAGTGGCATGATGTCTAAATTAGTGACCATCATTACGAGATTTAAAAATGTAATTTCCTATAATCATTCTTTACTATAATTAGAGGTGAGTATGAGTGAAACCTTTTTTAGGATGAGTTTCCCCATTGGTGATGAAACATACTATGTGAAATATTTTCCATTGGACAAATACTAAATATATAGATTTGGATTATGAAAATAAATATTGAATTAATTATACATGGATTATGTGGAATTAAATCCGATTCAAATCTCCAGCACCAGACGTTCAATCGATCATGTTTACAGACCCATGGATTGACTATTAATTGGTTATATGTTATTTATTTCACATTACTCATGAATATTAACATATATATATATATGTGACTATACATGTATACAGATACAGATATAGGAATCCATATTGGAACATTTCAATTTAACTTGGATTACTGACATCGGGTTCGACTATGGTTTAACATTTATTGTCTTTCTAAATCATTTAAATTGGATATTTGATAGAATGGTCTTATTTATTTTTTATATACATATATAAGATTGTTTTATTGACTCTTTTTTTGAAAGGCCTTCTAAGGTTATTTATCATCCCTACACAGGCACCTTGGTTTACATGTAGACCTTATATATGATTTTATTGTTGATAATGGATTTCATAGTGTATATGGATAAGGAATAGTATTTCATGTTCATGGGTACCTTCTCATGTGTTCAATTTTGATTGTGCTGGTTTAGTTTGATAGTGTTCTAATACTAGATATGTGTTCTGGATCAATGTTCTTTTGTAGAGCCCTTTATTTTTATTTCAATTTCTTTTTTACTCCAGTATCTCTAAGGTTATCCCTATGGGTGACTAGTGTTGTACTTATGAATTATCTATTAAAAATTTTATCATATTTCAAATTTTTATAATATAATATTCTATTTTAGTGTATTTAATTCTTTTGAACTCTGTTTATTTACTCCGGTGAATGATTATTAGTTATTTCCATTGTTTTCTCAATATGATATGAGGGTATAGTCTCCCCACTATAACACCATTGGCACTAGATTCTAGTTATCAGCATCTAGTTTATGTGGAGTGATTCTTATGTCCTCATAACTAACTCTCTCAAATAACCATTTTAGTGGGATGGAGTTCAGGACATTACATGATAGATATGTTGTCAAAGGTATGAAATCATTGAATTTAACATATTTAACAATAAAACCTACCATTTCAAAAAACCTAGAAGATAAAAAATAACAATAATAATATCAAATTATACTATGGGATATTCATAACTATCTCTCGGAAAGTGAAACCCATTGATAATAATAGGAAGATTCCTAAAACACTTCTTTACCTTAAAATTTTTGCATAGTGTTTTCACTAGTTTTTAAGCATTCTAATGATGAGAAACTAACTGTAGTTGTAATTTCATACAAATTAATTAATGTGAAGATACCAAGAATCCATGGAATCAATATAATTAAAATAGAAAAGTATAACTCATATCGACACTTCATTTGATGGCCCAAAATAATCTATATTACTAGAAAATGATTTTCCCCACCTTTCACATTTTAATCATGATGATTTCCACATTGAATGTCATTATTTGGACCCTAGTTATAATAATATCTTAGTTAATTACCATTAAAACATATATAAGATTGTTTTTATCTCTTTAACCATTATAAGGCATTTTATGTATCTTTTCGTTAAAGTCACGAGTCCTACAACCAATCTTACCACAAGGGTAACATTTTGCAGATCCTATCAAACATTCATTCAAATGATTTTTGAAGAACATGGAACATGTTGGGGGATTATATCCAAATTTCATTCTTGAATCTTCTTTTATTTCATGGAATTATAATTGTTCTTTAATCTTATCATATCAAAAAAATATGTGACAAAATTTTCAATATAAAAATTAGAATAACAGTGAAATATATTCTCATAACATTTAAATAAGGATAAGGCAAGTTCACTTCACAAACATGGTTTCAATAATGTGTAAAATCTAAAAATATTTATCAGTATTCTCCAATTATTTTATTTGTACCTAAAAAATCATGTAAAATTATATTTATAGGTATTTATTGAATCTTTTAATTATATTAACACCATAAATTGTTTCACCATCCAATGTAAAAAAACATTATGTAAATATTTATCAAGAAAATAAAAAATGTATCCCAACGCATGGAATGAGTCTCTTATCTCTCATTATAGTATTCTAAACCAATGAAAACCATCAACCATATTATCCTTTAAAGGGTTAAATGTATATATTTTCATTTTTATGCACTAAATCTTAAAGGACTCTAAATATTGTTTATAGTGAATTTTCCATCCTTAGTCTACCACTACATTCAAGGTTCCAACAAAAGCTATCAGGCTCTATTTCAAAAGTGATCAGTTATCAAAATGATATTTTGTGTTTAATATTGTTCCTATCTAAAATCAATTCCTCCACCATTTATACCACCATAAATATATCCATCACATAAAAACATTATCAATTTAAATGAAAACCATTACTAATTATTGATGAGAATGATATTTTTTTATTCCACCTTACAAAATATTCTTTCATTCCTATATAAAAAACAATAATATTGTGATATATATTTGAACATTAAACATTGTGAAATTAGAATAATATATCATTTCAATGTAAATATAACGTATAATTTCTCATTAATATTTTTTTAACATTTTAATAACTACTAATGTTATCAAAAAAATATCTGATTCCAAGAATAAGGATCCATTCATGAAATTTTACATAGTATTAAATTTCATTTTCATGTTATATATTTGATACATTTTTAAGAACTATATGGTATAGTTTTTTTAATTATGTGATAAATTTTACATAAATATCCCATAAATTAAAATGGAAAAAATTAAACACCTTTTGATTTTTTTTCAATCGATATAACATATTTAATATAAAGATTTTTTTTTCATAATAAATCAACATTAGGTTCAGATTGAATTATTCACTCTTCTTCCACATCCATAAACCCTATTAATTTCCTATAAAAATGTGGATGAGAAAAAAATAGTTTCTTTTGGGATATAAAAGAAATAAATATATTAGATTAGTAAAAATCATGAAAACCAATAAAAGGATGACATTTTCAAAATTTTTAATTTAGCATAGTAAATAAATAATATTCATATGGAAAACAATCACTTTTTATATTTAAAAACCATTAAAACTCTTAAAAATAATATAGAAAGCCTTTTAGTCCACATAGATAATTATATCCATAACCTTTGATCGAAATTACTAGTAACATAATAAATACATATGGAGAAACACTTCAGTTAACATCATCCATTAATAAATTTAAGATAATAAAAATTAACCAACATAGTGGACCACCATATCAGCCTCACTAGTCATATAAGTTGTATCGGGCTGACCCATCATAAAAGAGTTATAAGGATAACCCATCATATAATCATTATTCGACTCATGCATCATCATATAGAATGATAGAGTATAAAATAAAAAAAATTATTCTTCCCCATTTTCATCATAAATCACTTGAAAATCAATTTTAAACCTTTATTAAAAACACTTTTGAATATTTAAATACACATTTCTTTTAAAACCCATTTTCTAAAAAAATACCAAGAACCAATGTAAATAAGGGTTTTCAATGATGAAAAATAAATTATTCTAAATAAATCCAGTCATAAAATAATATTTCTTTTGGATGAAAAAACAATGTTGTTGTATATACTAAAACACAACATTACTTTATTACTTCATCAAAACATTTCATATAAAATATTGAAAAGGATTCATTTTTAATTTTTTTTGAAAGAAAGAAAAAAAATTAAGTAAATGGTTCTTTATAGATCAATTAGAACCATATTAATATATTCAAAAAATGTTTTAAATTATATGAACATGGTTTTTTTTGAAAATTAATCTCAAATGTATTAAAAATGATGTTTTCTGATAAAGTATCCATCACATTCATTCTGACTCATCATGTGTGTTATTTTTCATATAGAATAGAAAAAATAATATATTTTTTACATGATTGTGATCGTTTTTCATCTCTATAGTTTCTTTTTTTATTTATTTCCATGATTTATTAAATTACATAATTAACCATTTTTATGTATTATTTTTTAATCATATTTAAGTCATTTATCCAAAATGCATTTGGTCAGCCGACTATTGTTAAATTCAATATTATTAAATGTTATCAATATTAATAATATGTAAAAATTATAATTAATATAAATAAATTATTCATTTTTAAAAACCATTTATGATGGTTATGAAAAATAAACTATGTTGAAATCTTGGATATGGAAGGATGGGAATAAGATTGAGTAGCGTTTTCATTTTTCAACAATCATGTTGAAAAGATGGTATATATTATTTTTTCTTCATATGATGATAATTATAGAATACATATCAAATTATAAAATATTATACTCTAATATAGAATAATCATTCGACGCACTAATGAAAAACGAATCACATCCCTTAGGGGAGGTGATAATCCAAACATATGGATGAACGAAATTATAATTTTACAATGATTATTAAGGTAAACAAATAAATGATATATTAACATTATATAATGATAATTATATTATTTATATCATATAAATATTGTAAATAAATCATTATAATGATTTTTTATAAGATATTGTCGAAAATGATTTACATGGGTTCACCAGGCAATAGTTTTCCATACACAAAAATGCATTTTTTTCATTCCCATTTAATAGAAGAGGTAATGGATATATATCATTACATTAACATGATAAAACAAATGTATAATTAAGATATTTTTATTATTATTTAATAATGGTCAAATAATTTTTTTGGAGTTAAATAATAAATAAATAAAATAATCAATATTGAACTATATATCTTCGTCAGGAATCATCTTCAGGTTTATAACTAATACCATATTATGATGGTCTTACAATAAAAATCAATCCCTAAGATGTGTTTCTTGATTTTTTGGAGATATTTTTTTATTAAATTGTTAACATATTGTTCTAAAATTCTGTGAGGAAGAGAGGATAGGAGGTTGCCTTTTAAAAGTGAGGGGAGAGGCACAATTGGAAGTACTAAATGTACCTAAATATATTAATTAATATTCATTTTAATTTGTACCAAAATTAATATAATTATATTATATTATGATTTTGTCACAATTTAATCTCATATAGTAATATTCGGATATGTTTAGATGATGTTTTCACCCATATCTCTTTTCTTCAACTCACGTTAATCTTTTTGAAAATTACTGCAAAATCATTTTTTACTCTATTATAGTTAATAAAATACTATAAAATATAATTAATCACATAAATAGAAAAATTTTTATATTATCAAACATATACCATTCAATATAGTATGTATTATACTTTTATTAAATCTATGTAATTTTTTAAATTATTTTATATTATAAAATAAAATTAATATTTGTTTGGGAAAAATTTATTTATTTTGAATTTGATGAAAATAACATTGAAATAGATTTATATTTCAAACCATAAAGCATCCATAAGAAATATGTATGTGTTTCATTAGAAGAAAATTTAATTATTGCATCACTGTAAATTTAAAATAAATTAATATCATAAAAATAATTCCATTATTATAAACAATAATGTTATTCTTATTCAATACATATTTTTATCTATATTTGAAAAAATAATATAAAATTAAAGTAAGCAGGTGACATTTTTTATTATTCTTTACCTAAAATATAACAAAGGTAAAAATAAAACCATAACGGAAAATGGGTATTATGTAAAAACCATTTAATATAATGGGAAATATATACTCATAAAATTAAATATTTTTTTTGTCTTTTTTTTATTTTTATGCCTTATGACATTTGTTGTAACACTAGTTTACCCATATTACCAATATTGTAGTAACAAAAAATCACTGTGGTTAATTTTCATAATAAAATTATTTTTTGATGGAAAAGTATCCAAATTTTGGCCACCTAATTCCAAATATTGAACCCATTTTTTCGGATAAAATTTATATAGGTGGATAAAAATAAATTAAACTTAATCTCACTAAACTTGATGATAAATAAAAATATAGAAAATTTTTGATGTAGTATATTTTTTTATCAATAATTTATAATGTTTTTGAAACTTTTTTTTTCATAATATTGAAAAAATAGGTAATGATATTTTAAAAATAATCTAGAATATAATTTAACTACATAAATTCTCAAAAAGAAAAGTCCCTTAATATAAAAATCCGTATTTTCTTCATTCACAAAAATTCAATTTTTTATCAAAAAACTAAAACATAACCCTAAAATAAGTTTTATATGTTGATATAAATAATAAACATCATATTTTAAAAATTAAATGAAAAAATTCCATAACTATAAATTTATATAAAAAATTATAATACATGAAAAATAATTTCTTAAAACTACCACAATTCTTTTATTGATTAAATATTTGATTATTATCCATATAATAAATATAAATATATAAATTCTAATTAGTGAATATTAATATGGGGTAAAATTGATTATTTATCTTAACTGGGATTATATATATACACTACCCCATATGATAATAATGACACCCATGTCATGAATTATGAAAATAAAATAACACTTTTTAGAGATCATTGTGTTTGTGGTGATGTTAGATATTTATGATATATGTGTGGATATAAAAGGAGGTTTCTATATTAACAGTTTTTAATTATTGGGGCATATTATCTATTATAATCTATGTCTTTTTACATTTAATTATTTTTGTTTGTTATTTTTTTTCACTGTACATTTTGGTATATCACTAGTTACGCCGTCGTAAAATTATTCATTAACACATGTTATAATATATATTTATCTCATAATTTTTTATTCATAAGTTTTTACCCTATGGATGTATGCGTTGTGGATTAGTGAATTTTATTTAGATGGGGAAAGTCACCAACCCCTCAATTATTGAAGGTGGGATATTGGTGTAACTCTCAGCTTCTGCCGTCCCAGATGGATTCTAGTGTGTCAAGTAATATCATAAAAAACATAACAAAATAATTATCATATAAAATTGAAATGAATAAGTTAATCAGTATTAAAAATATATGAAATTAATTTTCTATATTGAATAGATTTTGAAAACATATGAATTCATTAAATAGAATTAAATTTTCATAAAATACTATTCTATATATCATATTCAGATCTCTATCTTTTTGAAACTAAAACACAACGTTATTATTAAGTATAAACTACATTTGAAATTAGCCCAATTTCACACATCTTTGATTTTGATGATATTAAATTTAGTTGAAATATTTTGGTTCAACACCTTGATTTCATCAACAGAATATTTTCTAGTATTTAATATATCAATATAGAAAACAAGAATATCAATAAAAATAAAAATATTATAAGTATTTTTTTTGAAATTTTAAATAAATATAATTTAAAATAATTTGGTATTTTGTTATTGATAGAAATAAAAATGAAAAATTAACTAACTAATTATTAATTTTATGAAAAATAATTAATAATTGAAATTAAATTCATGAATAATTAGGTAATTCATGACTACTAGTCGAATTTTAATCATAATTGAATTTTTATTATTAAAACTAATTTTAAATTACCCTACTTAATAACATAGGTTAAAAAATTATTGACACTTCAACATGTGATCTTTACTAGTTTTGAAACATTACAATTGGATCTCAATGCCCATTTTCTATCCATAATGAGTTGTTTAATTAACCCTGAATTCTCTATATTTATAAATGTTTCCTAAAATACTATTTCTCACAATCATTTATAAATGACGATAAATTATATTGTGCAATAAAATTTAAGGCAATATTAACTGATTTGAAAATGATTTTATGCCTCTTAATTAATAACTACTTCATTCCATCACTTATGAAATTTCTCAAGGATTTTGATAAAATATGATTATCTATAAACTATTAAATATAATCACATATAAAAAATGATTAATCCATATAATTTATGTAGTAATTAAATTCATTGCGTATAATAAAATTAATAACATAAATTTAAAATTAATAGGCCCAAGACTGTAAATTATATTTAATTACAACATTAAACTAAAAGATAAATCACTATGAGATATTTTATTTCATATCGATGTCTATAAAAATGAAATTTAATATAACACTTTTTTATCATGGATCCTCATTTTTTTATAATCATGAAAATTATAATATTAATAAATTAAAAATGATTATTATATTTTTATACTCTTAAAATTAAACATAGTTTAATTATCTAGTTTATTATAACTTCACTATGTTCACCCATATGATTTAAAAAAATATAATATGATTTAATGAACATATTCATTCATTGATTGAAACTTATTTTCAATGATGATCTATTGTGAAATTAAATTTTATCATAAAAAAGATTTTTTAAAATAATTTAGTATTCATTGTAAAAATTTATTTTTTTGAATCAACATTAAATCTCTAATTTTTCATCATTTATCCATATTATTATTAATATTTAATCCCATTTTTTTGATGTTCCCATGATATATAAGATTATATATAATGATATATTTCATAATTCCTTTAATTATCATTTATTAAATCATAATTAAATCTAAATCTAATAGTTAGTTTCCCCTTTAGCACTTTTGAGAATCCTAAATTTCACATCTCACCTAATAAAACACAACTGAAAACTTATTTATTGGTAATATATTAACATCATCATATATGTATATTTTAAATCCTAGAAATAATTTCTATATTGAATTTTTATTGTTACTTATAGTATTAAATTTCTTCTAATCAACTATTATATGTCTATATTGATTTTGAAATAATACATACATATCATGTTTTGATTTTTTAAAAACTACGTGAATATCAATTCATATATATGCAATGAATAAAAATACATTGAAATAACAAATAAGAAATTAATTTAGACAATATTGTTAAATCAATGAAAATCATTAGAATATCTACATTTAGTTGTTAATTATAAATTTAAAATAATTTCAATATTTCCAAATTTACGAAAAAATTAAAATTGAAAAATATGGTAAAAAATTATTGAAGCAGTTAAATTGATAGACTAATATATTTTGTTGAAAATTACTACCAAAAAATATCCCATTATAATATTATCAAACCTTTCTAAAATAATATATAATTTCTTATCCAATAACATGATGTCATAAATGTAAAAAATCTATTATTTTCTTATTTTTACAATATATGTATTATATATGAATCCATGTTCTATAATTAATTTTATCCACCAAAATAGTTACCCATTCAATAATTTATTTCCATTACCGATTATAACCGACAATCATATAATTATCTTTGTTTTCACTCTGGAATTTTTTTGAAATGTTTTCCCCTTTTATACATCATGAATGATTAATGTTTTCTTATTTTTTATCTATATTCAATAATTAGTTATTACTATTTATTATTAAAATCCAATGATCATTATCAATGAATTTCTTAATGAATTCCAAGTAGATACTTATTAAATGAAAATTATAAATTGAGTATGTCCCTTGTTTATGGAATAGTATTTGATCTATTATTGGAATAATTATATTTTTTCTCATTACTACTCCAATCAATATATCTCCCTCCAAAGACACCTACTTATCTCCCACAATTTATTTTATGCATCAAAACAATCAAATTCGTCATTAATACTATTTTTTCATTATAAGTATTTAAACTTATAAATAGTATTCATTAAAATAGAGGATTCATAACATATTTACAAATTGTGAAAAAACATATTATATAGTAATTTAATTATAATATTTCATTAATATTCACCTAGAATGATACATGTAATGTGTCCAGTGATAATATCTTACACAATAGTTTTAATTCAACGTCAACAAATGATTTACCACAGATTTATGACGGTTTTAAATATATTCTAGTGACTATTCTCAAACCAAGACATTTATAGAATAATAAAAATCAAAACGATGAAAAAATATAGGGATTATGAGTGATTTTTTTAATAGGAAATATAAATATAATTCCTTCCTCGTCTATACATAACTCATGCACTCTATAAGTGTGTGTTTGTGGATTTATGTAGGTTGAAACATTGCATATTTATGTTGCTTTTTTTGTTGGGGTAATAGGTAATTTCTATAGGGGTTTGGCTTTTACAGTCTTAAATTAGAGAGAAAAAACGACGTGTAACTGTGATTTTCATTATGTATTCAACGATCATATTTTGTTAAGGATGGTTCCCTTGGTGTTAAACAACATTTTTTAGATTAAAAGGTTCGAGATAACATGTTTTTGGGTTATATATGAAACCTAACATTTACATGATGTGTCAATAGTTACAGGCCTTGTAAATCCCCTGTATAGTGCTTCTATAAATGGATAAAATGCCTGATTATATCTCAATCCCTATTCACCTTCTCTCGATTCTAGGAATATGATGACCCTCATTTTTGGAGTTTTTGGATTACTTCATCTGGGATTGATTCCAAGCCATCCTTCATCAATCAATAGTGATCCAAGGTGCATTATTTAATCATTTTAGAATAGGTTTTCCATAACATTCTCATTTCCTCTGTTTTTCCCTATATTTATGGTAATTTATATTCTCTATTCAAATGGTTTTTTCTTGGATTTTTAGTGAGTTTATTATGTGGCTTTAAAGGAATGGTTAATATTTTTTAGGGATATGTGATCAGGATCCACAACATCAGTTTATTCTCATGTGAATAACATTAACACCATTTACGTAAAATATTCATTGATTCTCATGTTTTATTTATGTGATTTATTAATTTTTTCATTGGATATACATTTGGATTGAAATAAAATTAACCAAATAATGATTGAACTAGACTAAAATAAATTGTTTATAAATCACATGATTATTCATTATAGCATTATGAAAAGTTTTTTGTTTAATTTCAAGATTGTATTATACCATTTATATGCTTTGTTTGTAGGTTCTTATTCTTTGTGTAGCATGTTTAAATTTGTAAGGAATTTCAATTCAGAATTTATTGATAATTAATTTTCTTATGAGTAAATAAATTAGAATAATGGTTTAAATCCATTGATTGATGAACATTATGATAATCAATATTTTGAAATATAAATATTTAATTAAAAATTATTTCTTCTATATACTTAATATAATTGAGTAATAATGTTATTATTTTCATTCTTTTTGGAAAATAAGTAAAAAATCATGTTAAATGAGAATAATAGTTCTCATAGATTGATGAATAATTTTTAATTTTTAGTGATAATGTTTATTATTTGGATAACATCATATATAATTTGGATTTTTTTTCCCATATTTTGAACTTGTGAATAATGATTTTTTCAATTCCAGATGGAATAAATACCAGTTTTGTGACATAGATAATTATTAGAGCCTATTTTTACGATTTTATTAAAATGGTTTAATTCCTTGTGAATTGAGTAATCATAGTACATTAATCTGTGAGGGTTTTATTCCTAGTTTTTTGGACCCAAATTTCCTTGTATTAGATGCTTATTTGTTATAGCTACATTTTTTATGGGACCATATGTGAGCATTTTAATTTATTGTGATATGGGGTGGGGACATCCGAATTTGATATAATCCCTGGATCATTGATATGATATGTGGGGCATGGATTTTTGATCCTAGTATGGTTGTACCCAATGATTTTTGTGATTGTGAGATGCATCGGGATAGGTAAGTGTGTGTCAAGGATTCCATCACAGGTGATGGAATGGGTTGAAGATGGGATTACCCATTAACGTGGTGTTGAAATCTAGGATTCTTGTTTGTGAATTTTTATAATGACATATATCTAGTTAACTTGTTTTCTCTACATTATTTTATCCATTTCTTGAGACAACATGATGTTCTTGGTTGCATGATTTCACTTGTTGTTAGCTTATGATGGTTTTCTTGAGAACCTGGATAATGGTGTAATGGTAATAATAAAAACATAAATGTTTATCTTATATGGTTGGATGATTATTGAATAAAAAGTATAAAAATATGTTAATAAAATGAAAGCATGGAATCTGATTGGATTATGCCAAGAAGTCATGGACTTTAATCTAATGATTAATTCAATGAAATATGGAATAATTCTAATGGTTAATTAATGGCTACTAAATTAATCAATTGATGAAAATGATAAAAAGTAATTAATGAATTAATAGTGTATCCCTTTTATTTCTTGTTTTCTTATAATATATTTATCTATAGATTGTGGAAACCCATATTTTGAGCGACGTTAGTTGATGTTAAGTCTAAGACTACCATATTCTCATAGCATGGTTTTATGATATATTGGATCTGTTATAAATTGGGATTTCATATGTGACCCCACCCATATCAGATTGTGAAACCAACACCTATTAAACCTTTATAATTTTCCCCCAACATCCTTTTTGGAGGATTGATTGATGGATAACCCTTATGTCCCCAATCACATATTTTAGTATTAACATTTTGTGGTTTATAGAACAATTCGTTTTCCCATGTATGTCTGTAGTGGGATATGAGGAATTTTGGTTATTTTAAATTCATTTATTACCAGATATAGTATCCAATGTATTACTAATTGTTTGGCATGTATTCAATATTATGGCTTGAGGTACTTACTTTGAGTAACGTTAGTAATGTATTGAGGTAAAATACACAATTTATGACACATTTAATTTAGGATATGGTGGCTTCCACAAGTTACTTTGTCACATTATATGGATATGCTGATGGGATGATAAGATGCATGAGGTGAATGTCATGATTTATTTCCAATGTGTCTTTGTGTTGGCCTATTTTGAAGATATAAGGCTTAGAATGTGCAATGTTGGGGAAGAGTGTCAAGCCATTGGGGAATTAGGAGAAGTGTACCCAAGATATTTCATTATAATATTATATTCATCCTTGAATGTGATACATTGTGAGAGTTTTCTAGGGTGTGGTAGGGAACATAGTACACCTTATTAGTGGACAATTTTTTACAATATTTTCACTATTATTTAGTATGAATTCATTATATTTTTCACTAGATGATTCAGGTTTGATCCAACTAAGTATACTATTATTATCAACCTAGGTATATATAAATTTTTTTCAAGTTAGTGGGATTTGTTTGTTGTTTGGACTGCATATAACTGAGTGAAATGTAATTTTTTATTTCAAAAGAAATTTTTGGGAAAATTGGGAAACCTCACAAGAGTGTGACACTTGATCATTCCAGAGAAAAGGAAATAAAAAAATCATTAATCATAAAGATGAGATTATTAGAACTGTTCATTATATATAATCCCCATTTAAATGTGTTAACCATATTTTCCAATTCATCCTTAATGATTTCTTCAAAATTATGGGCCAAAAATTCCCATGTATGAATGGATTCTTCTATACTAATCATCTTTCCATTGAACCTATATGAAAAAATTTGGTCTAGTTTGTTGATCCAATCCATTTTATACTCTTTAATATCATATTGGATCATTCCTTCATAAATGTTTTTCTCCAAATTATTTGTATAATTTATATGTAACGATCCATTATCCATTTCTTCTTTCGGGTGGGGAATGAGTTCCAATCATTGTTCATTATCTTGCAACACTAAGATATTGGGAGCTTCTATATGCTCATCTTCTAAAGAGGCATCACCCTCCGCCGAGTGGTTAATCTCATAGAGATTAATGTGCTTCACATGATATTGATTCAATATTTTTAATTCATATCATTATTCCTTATTTTCCACATCCTTTTTATCATATCACGCCTCCTTGGGTTTTATTATGTGAAAATACACCTCATTCCCCTTTTATTTTTCGCCATATACATAGTGTTTCTCTCTCAGGTCCCATTCTGTCTCTTCTTCCACTATAGTATATAATTTCATCTCCTACTCATTATTTCAATGATATCCACTAAGAAGTGTCTGGACACCCATCTTTATACAAATGAATATGCTCACTCTCACGGACCAATAAATAATGAGTTTGTTAGATGTCTGTCATTGGATCAAACATGTTCTTGGAATCATCACTCTTCCTTTTATACTTAGGTATCATCATCATACATATATCCAAATTGGAAACCCAAAACACCAATACTGTCGAGGAATATATATTAATTTGTAGGAAGGATAATCCAAGGGTGTCCAATAGGCCAGGAGGCTCCCACAGTGTAGGTACTCTATCCTCTTCTTGTTCCACTGCTACCTCATTCATAATATACTATTTAGTGTTGTTGGATGAACTATCCTAACCATCCTTGTCAGCCATTTCCTCTTGAGGAGAAGTATAAATAGGTCACCATAAGTAATTATAATAACTCATTTACTGGTATGCAGGGCCACAAAAACTCCTCAAAACCTTGTGCACTAGCTTTGATTTTTTTTGGAGAAATGGTGGCAACTAAATCATTCATCATACATTTATAGTTTTCTACATTTACTAGATTAGAATCCTAGTATCTCACCTCATTCTAGGAGACCAATGGTTGACCTATTTCTCTTGTACTATATGGAATTTTATTATTCGACATGGTATTTAATTATATATATATATATATATATATATATATATATATATATATATCTCATTAGTTTTTTATTGGTGTATCTTTCTTATCTCTTCCTTTGACATGTTATATTAGAGCTAAATGTATCCCATTAGTCTGTTTATTATACCCTAAAGGATAATTTCCCACTAGGGACCAACTAATGTAGGGACACTAGAAGTCACTATCTCTCTCCCCCAATTAATGTGTCATTGTGTGGATATGGTCACGATAGAGTGGTATCAATGTTCCAAGTAGAGGGATAATATATATTTTGGGATTAGGAACTTGTGAGGTTATCGTGGTTGGTAGGGAAATTGTTAGAGATAATATTCATCTTTGAAACGGACTCATTATACATTCAATGATATGGGTATTCAAGGCCACCTGTGATATGAAACATAGTCATTTATGTTTACTGAGACTACTAAATGAAGAGATTCTAGTTTTAGGGTAGAGTTATAAGATAGGGTCATGCATAATTCTTCTTTTATCCTATGTTTGATATAGCTAGACCTTTGGATAAGATAAAACATTAAACTTGTTAATGTAATAATTAATTAATAAAATATAATTTATCCATATTCCATATTTAAGAACTTAAATAATTTTTTATTTTCTGGGCATTTCTGAAGGTCAATTTTCTTGTCAGGATGACTGTAACGATGTTCATCCGGATGTTATGAAAGATCACCAAAGAGAGTAGGGTGATGATGCTGACACATGGATAATGGAAAATATTTAATTTTAACACCAGAGATTGAAGAAATATTAGGGTTATTTTATAGATTCAGTCAGAAAAAGTTTTTATCGATGGGGTTGATAAAGCATTAGTTTGATCCATGCTTAGATAGTGCACTAGGTTTAGTTGGATATGATGATTCTAAGTGAAATACTAAGGAAATAGGGTTTCATATTACATAAGTATTTCACATAATCAGAACCCTATAGAGAGAATTTTCAATACTAGTATTGATAAAAGTAACATTCATAAACAACAATGGAAGCTAGACACCAGACATTGATTAACCTTTATCAATGGTGTTCCAGCATATGGGAGTTTAGGATCAACTTCTCGACCCATATATGATAGGATTCATAATAGCTTCATTATGGGGAGTACAAGTAGAGGAATATTAAGGGGGATCTTTGTCCAAATAAACAGCCCTAGGTCACCCTAGTTATTATTAAGATGTATTTTTATGTAATGGTGAGAGAATAGGTTATTGGGAGGACTCTCATAGAAATAGGATCGTCCTAAAAAGGGATTCAGTAGGATTCCTCATGATTTATGTTCATCGTTTGGGTTCCTAAATTCCTAGAGAAAAGTTATTTTGTCCATCCAGGATTAGATCCCCTTAATAATCATCTCCTTTATTCAGGGGAGATGGTTTTTAGTCCTCTTCTAGGGAACTAGATGCATGTTTATCTTGATGGAGTTATGGTCATTAGGGATTAAATTTATTGAGGTTTTATGTTGTTATCTTCTGTCTTGTGTTCCTCTTATAGTTACTATATTAATATTTTATTTATTATGGATGATGTAATAAGGAGATATTATTTGGGATTAGCATTGGAGACATGGAACCCATATTACTACCCATGATGATTAACTTATTCATAGAGCATTGCTTGGATACATAGATGGACTTTAGTAGGTCTAGAGAAGACATGGATAAGGTCATGGTAATCATCATGTTTTAGTTATTATAGCATCATGTGTTCTAGAAATCATTCTAGAAACCTTATTCTTGTTTTTTACATGAATTCATTAATAGTTTTATTCATGGGATACTCACTCATGTATATCTCATACACTCGTTCATGCTTTGGGAATTGAGGTAAAGAGGGTTATAGTTACCCTGGTGTTGAAAACACAAGTTAAAGGTTAGGATGGAATGTATGGAGTATGTAGATATTATGAGTAAGTGATAGGGAAGAACCACTCTTTGGGATATATCATAAGTTTATTAATACATGCATATGATATAATCCATTGAATGGATTTTAGGTATTGAGTACAGGCTATTGTGGATTTATTCAGGTGGAAGGATGTATTTTATGATGCTGATGGAGATCTAGAACTATTTTTTACTGAGTTATTCCCTTTGATAGGTTAGTAGTGTGTTCTGTCCTAGTATTCCTTGATGGTCAATTTGATGATGATATTTCCCTAGGTAAAATAGGCAGTGTTTATATGGGTTATATATGAGTACCATAATGTTTTTACATTGGACGTTATAGTGTTACCCCCTCAATAGGAGATTGATTTTTTGAATGAGCTACATACCGTCATGTCTTCCTATTAGGTCATAAGAATATATAGAAGGTAAAATATTGAGGGGTGAATTTTAGTTTTAAAAATTAAAATAACTGGAAACAAAATAACCCTTTCTTTAGTATAAAACACAATACTAATTCAATGGTAAGAGTAAATAGATAATACATAAGAATCATCAAAAAAAATTATAAGATTTATAAAATATATTATACAATTTTAACTTAAGAGTTATGAAATTGAGAAATCTGAGATAAGATATCAACAGTGTTCAACCTGACTATATGATATTCCTTTCATTAAAATGAATGAAAACTATACAATGATCAAAATATCTTTATCTTCTAAAATCATTGATTCCCTTAACGTAATGATTAGTTTCATCCCTACATTACAATATCCTAAAATCCATCAATAAGCTAAATTTGTAGCTCATATTTTTATATCCCAAGAATTTCGTAATGTAATCCTAAATTAGAAGAAGCTAAAAAAAGTTATTCCAAGGACATTACAATTCCTCAGCCAAAATCTATAGAACAAAATTTATTAAAAAATAAAAAAGATTAAGAATGATATTTCCTTGCTAAGATAAATATTATATGCATTGAGTTTAAAAAAATACACTCCAAACTACTAAAATTCACTCTTATTTATAGGCATCCCTCAAAAATTTATATTTTACATGAATCTCATTGGTGTTTTCAATGGCCACAAATTTTCATCACATAACAGTTCAGAAAAACATATTCCCCTAATGTCATTTTGATATGACCATAAAAACACTATAATTAATTGTTTCAAATAATACATATTTCAATACTTTGAATATAATTTTATTAATTCAAATATCTAAAATAATTTTTAATTAATTAACTGAACTATTGTTCATCTAGTGGATATGAAATATGGTTAGTTTAATGGATATGATTTCATTCAGTCTGATGTATATAACATATCTCATTCAGATAGACAGGTTACTAGTCCAATGTATCAATCACTATCTCAGTCAAATGTATAAAAATCAATAATATAATTTATATATTCATTTATCTAAGATCTATATCTCTAATTATTAGAAAAATATTTTCTCAAAAAAATTATTAAACACATGGAATATAAAAAGACCTTACAATATTGTATTAATAAATGGATCATGGTTTTTAAAACTAACAAATTGAAAGGTATAAAGTTTAAATGTTCGACTCACCAATATCCCCCATTTTGGAAGAAACAAAACAAAACACTTATAATGAAATATATTAACTATGAATCACATATAACCCTTTATACTTCTATAAAATTCAATGAAATTATTCAAAAATAATTTCATATATTATGTTTACTCCCCATTTAATGATATCATATTTTTGTTTGACATTAATTATCCAGTATTTAATAATATATCATATGATTCTCCCCACAAAATGTTGTATCAAATACTTTTTTTATATCTTTCCAAAAAAATTTCATCTATAAAAAATTTCTCCCCTTAAAAAAACGCCTCCCCCAATGTAATTTTCAAAAAAGGAATAGGGATTTTAATAAGAAACTTTATTTTTTGAATGAAAATTCATATAGGATTAAAAGAAATAACATTCATCCAAGTAAAATTAAAAAACATCATAACATAATGTATTTAGATAATTAATATTTAAAATTAAATGTCATTTAAAATGATTGATTTAAAAATACATCATGAATCCAAAAATTGAAAAAAATCATTTCTAGATGTAAAAATAAATGATAATTTCTATAAAATTTTTGAAATATGCTTTATTATTATCATATTCTTGTATTGTAGATTTATGTTATCTTTCTTCCCATTATTTAACAAAACCTACAATTATATACTGTTAATTATATAATCTCTGCTTTATGAAAACTAATATTTTTCTCTTCTGCTTGTCTTCGAAACTCTTATTAAAAATACAGGTTCTTTTCAATTTCATATATAAACGTTTTAATTTATTGTTTTTGTTTATAAATTTCCTAACTCTGAAAATATGTTAGATCGTTGATCGATTCTGAAAAAATTAACCTATCATAAACATGAGATGATATCTTATTAAAAGAAATAGTTTTTAAAGGGATACATTTATAACATCCAAAAACTTATCATTATGTTCTTTTTTCACTATCTACTCTCGATTAATAGTTTACCATTTGATAAAATATTCATTTTTGTGACTTTAACTTTTCATTCAAAAACATGGTCTCAACATAATTATAAATAACTAATTTGGTCAAAAACTTCAATAGTTTTGATTTTTTAGTCACACTATTATGAATCTTCTTTCACCAAGAATTAATGTTTGGTTGATATGGAAATGAATCCATAATTTGTTTTATGGTATATAAAATAAAACCAATTACCTTCTATAATTTAGTGACTATTGTATCTACTAAATCTGATGAAGCTTCTATGATATATTTTTGAGAAGTTGCAATGACCAGTTCTTAATTTCCTTCAACATGTTCAACATCCAAAACATTCCTCACATAAACCTCCCTATCGATCTCTATCATGTACGATAGTTTCTATTGGTGATGTTTTGGTTTTTTATATTTATGTGATGATGATTTTTCATTCATTGAGACACATAAATCTATATTTTTTTATAATGAGTCAATATGGATGTAGAATATGATGATATATCTAATGATATTTCTTGTTATTTTGTTTATTCTTCTTCTTCTCCTTACTATTTTATTTGATATATTTCCAAAATAATTCATAGTTCATAAAACACCATTAAAAACTATCTGAAATGTTTTTTCACAATCTTATCTAAAAAATTATAAACTAATTTTTTATTTGATTCCTAAATTGAAATTTCAACTTCTGTTTCAAATTTGAAATTCCTACCCATTACATTTTATAAAATTAATAGAAAAACTGATGATTTCTCAATATCTAATTTGATATTAGAATGTTTTGTAAAACCTAGAATAAGTTGGACAACTGATAACAGTGAATAAAATATAGGTTGATTTGACGATTTTTATCATACACCATTGATGAAATGTTCCACCATCCTTTCTTCAACAACGTTGTTCTTAAAAATTTTATTATTCCTTACAAGTATTTTTACATATTACTTTTTTATTTTCAAATCTAAACATTATGAATATCTGGTCTCAAATATGGAAACCGTTAATTTTTATAGGATTGATGAGCCATTAATTTCATAAAATCTTCTTGAGAGATCACCTTAATATTCATTAAGATCTTAGGGGGAGATGATTCTTCTCTTTTTTTCTCCTTCACTGACTCATTACTTCTAAAAAATTCTACCTTAGATACAACCTTGTTATATTTATTTACAAAATATCAACATTGTACTGAAAACTATTTTAATTCACTCAATGGTTTCCTTTCATATAAGTGAAAAATATTCTCTTTTAGAATTAGAAAGATTTATAAAATTAAACACATACATATAGTATAGAAAATCATATTTACGAAGAATGGAATCATAAAAACCCACAAATTTTTATAAGTGTTCTTAACATTCCCAATCGATAAAAAATCCAACTTTATGAGTTTAATATTCTTAATATGGATAAGGAAACCCAACATAAATATATCATAATCTTTTCATGTATCACCATAACATTTTCTCAGTATAAAATATACATGAATCCATTTAGTAATTAATATAGCATAAAAAAATGAAACACCTTTATAATCATCTAATTAAAATTGGTAGGTGTTGATTCTTCTTTTTACATTTCAACGAACCAAATATTATTCATAATCTTATGAGATTGGATGAATAAAAATTACAATTAATTTTTATTTTCAAAGGCCAGATTAATGATGAGTGGTAACCTACACCCCATGAATTATTATGAGATGGAATGTACACCTATTTATCAAAAGGGACTTCAATAAAGTCAGCCATTTGTGGAATAGTTGTCATTATAAATTCAATAAATAAATTAAAAATATTTTATGAATAATATTCTATACGGTACTATACCACCCCAATATTTTATGAAAAATATTATTTTTAATTTATTTGATGTCTCGTGTCATACGCTCCACCAATATTATCTTGCACTATATAAAAAACCGTATTATCTTGTAGTATACGCAAACACTATTCTTGTCTTGGGTTGTACAAAAGGGAAACCTTCCTCAATAGCATGTGTTGTACGCAATACGGAGTTTCACTAAACAACGATATATTATTATAATATTATTATGAACTATCCATTATTAATAGTATTTACAAAATTTTTAATTTTATAAAATCTTCATTCATCTTACACATATTTTGTAACATGATATGAGAAAAAAATTAATTTTTCATGTAAAATAAGTATTTATTTTAAATATGCAGTTTTTCTACCTTTTGATGGCTCACCAACATTAAATATAGTTTTTATCACGTTTATAAGTTCAATTTAACAAAATAAACTTATTCATTTCAACAAGGATATAATAATTTACTTTAGTTGAATTTTTAATATTTTTCTAATAACATTTATATTTTGATGAATAGTACAAATACGCTAAATTTTAATTAAAAACATCTTTTTTCATCAAGATGATTTATATTGGTAAATTATAATATTGAATGGTTTAAAAGTATAAATAGAATATATTTTTATAATTTAATACAATGTATGTCATTATAATTAATTTTGCATTGAATTCATAGGTGAAATCATTTCAATCTTTTGCAACGTTTTAACTTTTAAAACTCATTTTCTCAATAGCGGGATTAATTTCAAATAAAATACTATCACTTCTATGTATTTAATTTGGAAAAATAGATTCCATATTTTCAATCATTGTCTTCAAATTAGGTTAATAAGAATCTTTTTATTTTTAGGAATTATGAATAGTAACTATGGTAAATTTTATTTACCAAAATTAAAGGTAAATTAGGTAATTAAGGGTAAAAATAATATAATAAAATTACCATAACACGTGTATTAATATAATTAGATGATTAATTTTCGTCATAAAATGTACTTTGGTAGAAATGGAATCTATTAGAACCCACTTTTATGTTCTTAAGACCTTTAATTTATTTTATTTAAAGGAAAGTGAAATATGTCTCACTCAAACCTTAATAATTAAATTTTTTAATATAAGGTTATACATAATATAAATATGATTATAAATACTAATTTGAAATATAAACTTTTTTCCTTTATTATCGTAATTTATATGTTATTTTTATGAAATATAATTTTTGTAATAGATTATACATTAATGATGCAGAAATTATCTATTTACTGAAAAATCAATAATATAGTTTTTATTAAAATAATAATACCCATCAAAATGTGCAAAAACATTACAAAACCTTATTGGTCGATTATATCTACACCATAATCATACAACTGTCTAATTGTGAACCATTTAGATCCTTATAAAATAGATTATTACATTTATATAATTCTATTTTAAATGATGTCAAAGTCGTCACCTTCATAATGTAATAAAAATATCATTTTAAAAGTTGGCTGTTTTAGAAGATAAATTCTTCTAAAAGTTTTTTTTGAAAATATATTATATTTATATTCATCATATTATTTTATTTTTAATTTTTATTAAACAAATAAGTATATTAAATAATTATTCAAAAATGATGTAGTAATTATTTTATTAAGAGAAATATAAAATAAATGGTTTTAAAAATATTAAAATAAACATTATATCAACTAGTTAGTGTGCTCCAAGAGTTTTCTAGATGAATATGACATATTATAAATCTATTAAATATTTTGGTTTGAATATACCTTCTGTGTGGATTTTATTTAAATTCAAATAAATGAATAGTGTCAAAATTGACACTATTGATATTTTATTAAAATATCATATTATTAAATTGTTTAAAAATCACAAAAATATTTAAAAATTAAAAATTGAAATTTATATGGTCGAATGTGTCATATATTATCCAATTATGGTCAATTAAAAACACATATGTTAGTATTTTAACAATTTAAAATTTAGAGTATTATTACCACAAATAAAATTAAATAGAATAAATAATGATAAATCAAATTGATATGGTTTTTAATAAATTCCCAACATGTCTAAATTTTGTTGTATGATTATATTACAACCAAATACTATCTAATATTCTAATTGGAGTCATTTTGGAGGTTTTTTGGTTGGTTTTGTGTTTATTATAAATTAATATTTTGGAGATTTCCAAAAGTGCCCCTCTCCTCTCTTATAAAAGGGCACCTCATCCCTCTCCTCTTCACAACATTATGAGCATTCAAGCTCGGCCAAAACCTATCCATTTGTCTTCTAAACTTTCCTAGAGACATACCAGAGGTCCTGGTCTTCTTCAAAGACCAACCATAGTGCCCTAAGAGGAGGTTAAGAAGAGGCGCGTCGAGGAAGAGGCAAAATCCTTTACTGATTCATTCTAATTTATTTCTTCTTCTAATTACTCTTATTTATTTGTTTAATTATAATGTCATAACATCAGTATCACTAATATATTGATATATTATTTTAAATATGAAACAACCATATTTCACCTTCTATCCATCCTACGAAAAACGAAATCACCACGCGTGCATGCGTACAGCTTACCATCTCCACGCCGTGGTGTAATCTGTTTTTCCAACACCACCTTACTTCTATGGGTATAATGGTAAAAATAATAACTATATCTGAATATTATAACATGATACTAATTATAAGATATTATATCATCGACTTCAATTCTATTCAATAATTATGGGAACAATATCATCACTCATGCGTACGTACGGATTACCATGTCCATGACGCGATGAGATTCATCTCCATGTTAACCATTAAATAATGATTATAAAGTATATATAATTAATAATAATGAAATATATGAAATAATAATGCTACTTTATTTATGTATATATACATGAATGTCATCTACTTACTTACATTCAAGTCAATAAAGAAAGGAAAACAACCTTCATGCGTACGTAGAGCCTACCATCTCCATGAACGATGTATTTCATTTCATTTATCTATCTATTATATATATATATATATACTGAATAGATATGATATATAAATCATATTTTTCTTTTTGGATGTAAGGAAATCATGATATATGTAATAATATCATGAACAAAAAGTCCAAACATGTATGATAAATGATACGACTATTACCCAAAATGTTGCATTAACATGAAATTGACAAATGAATGGGTAATATAAAGACCCATGTGAATAATAAATGATATCATAAATATTATTATGGTTATATTAAATGTTTATAATATTTTTAAACCCAATATACAAAATTTTCAGACACATACAGAAGAAACTGGAAATAAGGTAAGGGATTATTTCGTCTCACTTTTATTTCTGTGAGACATATATATTAATCACCAACTCCTTCTTTTGTATTGTGTTTAAGCATCCCATGAATGTTTTATGATTTTTATTATGAATTATATTATATTTACATATGCATGTAATTTTTTTTATATTATGACATGTATGATTCCACCGATTATATATGGTAAGGGATAATTATTCCAATCTCGTTCTTATCCGAGATTGTTTATTCGTAAGTATTTACTAGGGTTATGTTTATCATCCACATCCATGTTTTCTTAAAATGTTATCAATTTTTTTTACTATTCTTACATTTATGTTTAAAGTCATTTTTAACCTTTTTTTACTTTGACAACTTGGTATGGAAGTAATCTTTCTTTTGTTTACTATATGAGGTACTTTTTGAATTTTCTGGCATAATTAAGTGAAGAATGTTTTTTAACTTATACGAAATAAATATATTTTTACAGTTTCATAATGCCTTATTTACATAAATCTTCATCTACAATATTTCATGATTATTATCAACAAAATCCATTTCTTTTAAAATTGTGTGCCATTTTGTGAAAAGAAAATTATTTTAAAGAAGAAAGGATATTTTCTTCAAGAAATTATTTCAAGTGTTTTATCAAAACTATTATCCATCTAAGATGACATTATTTAGTTTGTTTATGTTTCAAGTATAATGTATCTATTATTTAAATGGTTTGATGATTCTTATGGTGAAATGATATCCATTTTTTATAGGGATTATGTTATGAAGGGATGATTTTTATGAAACCCATTTTATTCTTTGGGTTATGATGAATGATTTATGTTTATGTTGTGGAACACGTAAGAACGATTTCATTATGAGATTGGTGGGACCTATATGTTACTCTGATGCATTGGGTAACAATTTATATCTCATGAGATAGACATGGAAGGAACGAAATGTGAATCCAGTTCAGTAATACTGGATTGGAATGACAAGTAAACTCAGTTCAGTAATTGACTTTGTCCACTATGATGGTCTTGGCAGCAATGCCTTGGCTACTATTGAAATCATACCACATGATTAAGTGTTTTACACAATTAAATGTTTTATTCCCATTCTATTTTATCATGATTAATGTTCCTTTGTGATCGATGACTTATGTACTTCCAAGATTTATGTCATTACTCATGTTTTATGTTCATGTTTTTACGATCAAATGTTTATGGATTGTGTTTATGTTCTCCATGTTTACCCTTAATGAACATTTGAGCTCACTTTTTTTATGTCTTCCTTTCCCCAGGATATAAAGAATGGTTTTAGGTATGAAAAAAAAGGGAAATATCTTTATGGGAGATGTTGAAAATCTTTCACCATGATTAGAAGTTTATGTTTTGACTTTTCAAAGACACTAAACTAACATGGTCTTTTGGTATCTGTTTTTTGTTATATATTAATTATTTCACAAAAGTAATGTAATGTCTATGTACATAATTATTTCGGTATTTATTGATGGTATCAGATCAAAGGAGGTAGGAATGAATCCAATCCTTGAAAACACTCACGTGTGAGCATTGGACAAAGCATGGCTCTCCGCCCAAGGGATTCATGAGGAAATGGATGCAACTAGGGATAGTGGTGTGTCCCACCCAGGGGGTGTAGCTGCCCATTGAGTGCTCTGATAGGTATCAATTCTAGTCCATTAGAAATAATTCCATACTGCTATAGTTGGTATCAGAGAAAATGTTTTATTAACCATTGGAAACTAGGATGTGAAAACATTACTGAGATCCCTATAGATTATTCTAAGGTATGTCTAGAGATGTCCCTAAGGTTAAGTATAACTATAGGTTATAGTCCTAGAATTATGGTAATGGTCTTCTAATTAAACCTATTATGTTATTTATTGAAGGTACTCCCATTATATTATGTTGTATTCCTAGCATGATTTTTTCCTCTCACACTATTCTTTTTTGGGGTTTAAACAATGGATAGAACCCAAAGGTACCATGTTGATCAATGTAATGGTTAATGCAATGATTGTCCTATTGAAAAAAAAATATTATGGGAGATGGAGTGAAAAATCATATTGCTATACTTAAACAAGTTATGAATCATTCTGTACTTCCAAATGAGCAGAGAAGGGAACAATATTCTATTGTGTCCTTCATGAAGCACCATCCAACTTCATTTAATTGGTCTTCTGATACACTTATTGCTGAACAATGGATCAGTGCCATTGAAAAGATATTTTTCATACTTCACTATTCAGAACATGAAAAATTCATTTTTTTAATTTACCATTTAAAAGGAGAAGCAGATCTATGGTGGACACTAATTAAGAATACAAGGCCTCAATATGATATTGAATCCATCGAAAGGGATGAGTTCAAGAAATTGTTTTTCAATAAATACTTCCCTCCTATTCTTCAAACAAAGATATAAAAGGATTTCCTTGAGATTATGCAAAACGATGATGAATCTGTTGGTATATAAGAATAAAATTTTAGAAGGCTAGGAAGGCATGCTTCCGGCATTATCATCCAACCGGAAAGTAAAGTTGATCGATTCTTCAGTGGCATAAAACCAAGTCTTCGAAGGGAATTATCTATAAGATACTTTAGTATCTATGACGAAATTGTGCATTGTGCTTTCATGGATGAATTAAAAGTTGGTGTTACATATCCATCTCATGGTTTTGCCAAGAAACGAAAGAGAGAGTTCAAGGAAAAATCTCAGAACAATGGTGAAAAGAAGATGAAGGTTTATTTATACTCAAAGTGTGGAAAAATCATGGTAGAGATTGTCTAGAATGTAATAGAAAATTTTTCAAGTGTTGAAAAGAAGTTCATCGAGTAGCTGAGTGCCTAAGTAATGGGAAAAAGGTTTCTAATGACGTGAATAGATAACACTACAGATAACATACCACTAATACATCAATGCTACAAGTGCATGGAAATGAGGAATTATGCTAAAGAATTCCCTAATCCAAGGGTTAATGATGCTCAACATCAACAACCTCTTAGGGCAAAGGAAAAAAGGGAAGTCACATGTGATCACTAGTAGTGATTTTGAATATGGAAACGAAGTGGTGGAATGATTATGTGTATACGTAATGGGATTCCAAAATAGTGTTGGGGAATCTCATTTATAGTATTACGGAATATTATAATATCTATGTATTGTATTTCATTAATTGTATGGTACCGGTAACCATCATAAGGGATTGAAATATTTTTCTAAAGAAGATAATATGTGCATAATGAAGGGATAAGGAGAAAATAATATGTTCATTACTGATATAAGGAAAAAGATATATCATGGTTTGAGTATATAAATTTTTTGGGATTTTGGTATGTAGAAAGAGATAACTTTTGACATCATTCAAGTTTTCACTATGGTTCTATGGTAACTCATGTTTCAAGATAATACATGATTAAGGTATTTGCATGTTTGGAATGTGACCAACAAGATATATCCTATGAAGTATGGGGATAAATGATGGTATTTACCTGCTTGGTAGATATCCTCTCTAGTAATATTTTTCATTATAATATGAGATTGGAGAAAAGAATTTTGGATAAGACTAAGTATTGGAATGGATTATGTTATACATCAGATTTTATTGTTTAAGGCTAGAACTTTTTTATTATTGATGAAATGATATAATAGTATAGTTTTAGAAAAAGGACAACCCGTAGGAAGAGCACCAACCCATCGCGTCGGACAAGAATGTGGGTATCTAACCCACAACCGAAGTGTGACAGGCCTTTATCACCTACCGCTGGCTTATCAGAAGTCCCTGTATAGTGGAAACTATATTTATTTTCTTAACCATTATGATATATGAAGTATACATCCATTTTTGGAACCTTAAACGATAAATCTCACCATAGATGGACATATGTATATTTAATAACTTTTTTTAAACATATGTTTGAGACAGATGGAATGACTTATCATTCTATCGCATGATCTTCTAATACTTCATTAATGAAAAATTCAACTTCATTTCATTAAATAAGAGAAGAAGTTGAAATTTTTCATGGAATGACCAATGATTATATTACACTGAAATCATGAAAGTTCTTCTCCTTATGTAATAATTCATCAAATTTATGTATATGATCTTGAAAACCAAAAATGTTGTCCTAGTACTCTCATATAATATGAATCAGATGGCACCTTAGATCATCACAAATTTATGGCTTTGTGATTGTTGGATTTTTCCTAGCCATTTTCTCTACCACTCTCCATCAGAACATGATGGTTATATTTCTCCTCGATGTCCATGTTTTCACCTATGTTATCATATGTGGAAACCCAGTGATGAGTTACTTTGGGTATCTGTTATGTTTCTAACATACCTTTTTAAAATTATTTTTTTAGTATTTCTTTTTAGGATGTGGGTTTCTATGAATGAAACATTCAAGTAGTAAACGATTTATAACCCAACGAATATCGAGGGTGAAATTCATTTTAAAGGGGGGTAAAATGTAACACCCCAAGATTTTAGGATAAATATTGCTTTTAATTTAATTGATGTCTTGTGTTTTACGCTACACCAAGATTATCTTGAGCTATAAACAACACCGTATTAGCTTGTAGTATACTCAAACACTATTCTTGTCTTATGTCGCATGCAAGAGAAACCTTCCTCAATAGCGTGTGATGTACGCAATACTGAGTTCCACTAAAGAACGATATATTGTTATAATATTATTATAAACATGATGTTATGAATATTATTAACCAAATTTTTATTTTTATAACATTATCATTCTTTTTACACGTATTCTAGAACATTGTATGAGAACAAAATAACATTTTCAGGTAAAATAAGTATTTTTAAAAAAATGCAGTTTTGCTACCTTTTGATGGCGCACCTACTTTAAATCTAGTTTTTGACACATCTGTATGTTCAATTTGAAAAAATAATCTCAGTCATTCCAATATAGATATCATAATTTTTTTGGATAAATTTTTAATATTTTTCTGATAACATTCATATTTTGATGAATAGTAAAAATACGCTAAATTTTAATTAAAAACGACTTTTTTCATCATGATAAATGATATGTTAAAATTATAATATTGAATGGATATAAATTATAAATATTATATATTTTACCATGTAATATAATGTATGTCATTATAAATAATTTTACATTGAATTCATAGGTAAAATCATATCAATCTTTTCCAATTTTTTTACTTTTAATCCCCGTTTTCTCAAAAGTGGGATTAATTTTAAATTAAATACTACCACTTCTTTGTATTGAGATTGCAAAAAATGGATTCCATATTTTGAATCAGTGGGTCTATATTATGATAATAATAAATGTTTTATATTTGGGCTTTATGAATAGTAACTACGGTAAATTTTATTTACCACAGTTAAAGGTAAATCATGTAATTAAGGGTAAAAATAATATTATAAAATTACCAAAAAACTTGTCATAATATAATTGGATGATTATATTTCGTCCTAAAACATAATTTGGTGGAAATGGGATATATTATAACCCACTTTTATGTGATTAATACCTTTAATTTATTTTATTTAACGGAAAGTGAAATATGTATCACTCAAACCTCAATAAATAAATTATTTTTAATATAAGGATATAAAGAATAAAAGCTCGATTATAAATAAAAATTTGAAATCTAATTTTTTTTATTATGGTAATTTATTTCTTATTTTTAAGAAATATATAATTACTTTAATAGATTATACATTAGTGATGCAGAAATTATACATTTAGTGAAAAAATTAATAATATAGTTATTATTAAAATAATAATACTCATAAAAAGGCCCAAAAACTCGACCAAAACATATTGGTAGATTATATATACACCATAATCATACATGTGTTGACTTTTGGATAATTTAGAGCCTTATAAAACAGATTATGACAATTATTATATTTTATTTTAAATGATGTCAAAGTTGTCACCTTCATAATTTAATAAACATATCATTTTAAAAGATGGGTGTTTTAGAAGATAAATTCGACTAAAATTATTCTTATTAAATCTATAAAATCTATCTTAATAATGGTATTTTATTTTTAATTTTTATGTAAAAAATATGTATATTAAATAATTATACCAAAATAATGTAGTTATTATTTTATTAAGAGAAATATCAAATAAATGGTATTAAAAATATTACAATAAATATTATATGAACTAATTAATGTACTCCACTAATTTTATAGATGAATATGACATGTTAAAAATCTATTATAAATTTTGTTTCGAATATATCCTCTGTGTGGATTTTATTTAAATTCAAATAAATGAATAGTGTCAAAATTTACACTATTGATATTATCTAAAAATAACATATTATTAGATTGTTTAAATATCAAAAAAAATATTTAAAAATAAAAAATTGAAATTCATATGGTCTAAAGTGTCATAATTTATCCAATTATTGACAATTAAAGACACATAAGTTAGTATTTATAACAATTTAAAATTAATAATATTGGTACAACTAATAAAATAAAATAGATTAAATAAGAATAAATCAAATTGATAAGGATTAAAATAAATTCCCAACATGTCTAAATTTTATTATATGATTATATTACATCCATTTCTCATCTAATATTGTAATTGGAGTAATTTTGGAGGTTTTTTGGTGTGTTTTGCGTTTATTATAAATTAATATTTTGGAGGTTTCCAAAAGTGCCCCTCTCCTCTCTTATAAAAGGGCACCTCATCCCTCTCCTCTTCACAACTTTATGAGACTTAATGCTCAGGAAAACCCTGTCCATTTATCTTCTACGCATCTTTAGAAACCTACTAGAGGTATTGGTCTTCTTCAAAGACCATCTTTAGTGCCCTAAGAGGAGTTTAAAAAGAGGCGTGTCGAGGAAGAGGTAATATCCTTTACTGATTATTTCAAATTTATTTCTTCTTATACTTCCTCTTATTTATTTTTTTCATTATAAAGTAATAAAATCAGTATCACTAATATACTGATAAGTTATTCTTAATATGAAACAACACTATTAACATTCTATCCATCCTACAAAAAATGAAATCACCGCGTGTGCGTACGTACGGCTTACTGTCTCGACGTTGTGGTTTAATGTATTTTTCCAACACCACATTACATGGATGGGTATAATGGTGGCAATAATAACTATATATTATTATTATAACATGATACTAATTCTGATATATTATATCATCCACTCCAATTCCATTCAATGATTATGGGAACTATATCATCGGTCATGCGTACGTACGAATTACCGTCTCCACGATGTGATGAGATTCATTTTCCATGTTAACCATTCAACAATGATTGTAAAGTATATATATTGAATAATAATGAAAAATATTACATAATAATGCTACTGGATTTATATATATATAAATTTATGTCATATTCTTACTTCCATTCATGTCAATAAGTAAATGAAAACAACGTTCATGCATACATACGACCTACCGTCTCCATGAACAATGTATTTCATTTCATTTATCTATCTATTGTATATATATATATACTGAATATATATGATAAATAAATCATTTTTTACTTTTGTAAGTAAGTAAAACATGATACAAGTAATAATATCAAGAACAATATGTCCAAACACATACGATAAATGATAAGATTATTACCCAAAACGTTGCATTAAAATGAAATTGGAAAATGAACGGGTAATATAAAGAACTAATTGAATCATATATGATATCATAAATATTATTATGGTTCTATAACAAGTTTATAATATGTTTAAACCCACTATAATGGAGTCTTGGACACATACTGAAGAAATTGGACATAAAGTAAGGGATTATTTCGTCTCACTTTTATTTCTGTGAGACATATGCCTTAATCATCAACTACTTCTTTTGTATGGTGTTTAAGCATCCCATTAATGTTTTATGATTTTTATTGTGAATGATATGATATTTAAATATGCATGGAATTTTCTTTATTTTAGGACACGTATGATTCCACCGATTATAAATGGTAAGGGATAATTATTGTAATCTCGTTCTTATCTGAGATTGTTTATTCGTAAGTATTTACTCGGGTCATGTTTATCATCCATGTCCATGATTTATAAAAATTTTTCATAAAATTGTTACTATTCTTCCATGTATTTTTAAAGTCATTTTTACCATTTTTTGACTTTTACAACATGGAATGGAAGTAATCATTCTTTTGTTTTCCATACGAGGTAATTTTGGAATTTTCAGGAAAAAGTATGGGAGGATTGTTTTTTTAACTTATACGACAAGAAAATATTTTTACAGTTTCATAACACATTATTTACATAAAGATTACTCAACAAGATTTCATGATTATTATCATCAAAATCCTTTTATTTTAATATTTAGTGGCATTTTGTGAAAATAAAATTATTTTGAAGAATAAAGGATATCGTTCTTAAGAATTTATTTCAAATGTTGTATCAAAACCATTTTCCATCTAAGATGACATTATTTAGTGTGTTTATATTTCTATTATAATGTGTGTATTATTTACATTGTTTTATTATTCTTATGATGTAATGATATCCATTTTTTATATGGATTATGTTATGATGGGATGATGTTTGTGAAACCCATTTTATTCATTGGGTTATGATGAATGATTTATGTTTATGTTGTGGCACACATAAGAATGATTTAATTATCCGATGGGTGGGACTTATATCTCCCTCCAATGCAATGGGTAAATATTTCTATCTCATTTGATAGACATTGCTAAAACAGAAAGTGAATATGGTTCAGTAATACAGGGATGGAACGACACATATACCCCATTCAGTAATGGACTTTGTCCACTATGATGGTCTTGGAAGCAATGCCTGGGCAACTATGGAAATCATATCATATGCATAATGGTTTTCCATAATTACATGTTTTATTCCCATGCTATTTTATCATGATTAATGTTCTATTGTGATCAATACCTTATGTACTTCCAAGATTTCTATCATTACTCATGTTTTATGTTCATGTTTTTATGATAAAATGTTTAGGGATTGTTTTTTTGTTCTCCATGATTACCCTTACAGAGCATTTGAGCTCACCCTTTTTATATTTTCTTTTCCCCAAGATATAATGAAAGGTTTTAGGTATGAAAACAAAAGGGGAAGATCTTTTTGGGAGATGTTGAAGATATTTCACCATGATTAGATGATTATGTTCCGTGTTTCCAAATACACTAAACTAACACGGTCTTTGGGCATCTATTTTTTTATGTATTAAGTATTTAGAATAATTAATGTAATGTCCATGTACGTCAAGCATTGAGTCTTTACAGGTAATCTGTTGTAGAATAGAATTATCTAACTATTTTTGGATATATAAGTCATAGTCAACTTTTTCAATGTAAATTTTTCCCATCCATGAATTTTAATAAACTTTTTTAAATATAATCTTACTTTTCATACCATTACTTATCAATCAACATTTTCCTTACTACATCATGCATAGGGAAGTCTTCTACAGACACCATTTATCTAAATTTGATGCCAATATGAACTAATAAGACTAATGACAAATATCAATATTGTGTAATTAATGGAGAGCCAAGACTGGGGATAAATTCATGAAGATCACAGTGGGGAAAAATGACCCACTATCTTATATATAGTATTTGCTAGTGATCATTTGTATTCCAAAAATTTTGATCCTCTGATTAAAAACCACATTATGATATAATGGTAGATATTAATCAGTCAATGTTTTAATAAAAATTATGCACACTTATTATTGTTTGAAGAAAAATTATTCAACAAAAAAATGAATATCTCGTCAAATTATATATTTAAAAAAATTTAAATGTTTTTCAATTTTAGGAATATGTAAGAACACCATAGACAAATAAAAAATAATGGATAATTTTAAAAACTAAAAGATTATAAAAATTCCTCTCAGAGTGAAAATTATCTTTGAAGTTGAATTTCTATCCATTAACCTATTATTTATAGTTTTAATAAAAGAAATAAAATCCTATAATATATATAACCAAATAATTTTGAAAAAATTTGATTTAAATACACTTTTATTAAAAATATCGATACATTAAATTTTATTGTAAATTTTTTCATTTTAAAAAAAATCGTTTTTAAAAATATAAAAAAATTCAAGAATATAAATTTTTATAAAAAAAATGTATTTTTGAATACATTAACTTATAAACTACCAATTTAAAAAGGATTAATTAATGTATTGTTAAAGGTAACCAAAAAATAGATATTAATGATCATTTGATATTAATCATTCTCAACTTCTATTTAATATTTTAAAACCTATCAGAACTAAGATGTTAAGTAAAAATATCTACAATATGTTACTATTTTCAGATTAATTGTAAAATGATATCTCATCTGATAAAAATTTTTTGATCATAAAAGTATAATATGACACTAATAGGATGATGAAATGTAGTTTAAAAAACTACACTAACCCAAATCCCCAAACCCATTTTTTTATATTTATCATACTCAACATTCTTTTGATGATAATTGATATCATTTCAGACTCAAATGTTTTCTGAAAATTCATAGTTATTAATTAGCCACACATATAGATTACTAGAAAAGATATTAGAAATTTTTAGTAAAGAAAATATTCTAATATAAATTTGACAGAATTATATAAAACCTGTCTAAACAAGTAATATGAAATATTATAGAAAATACATAAAAGATTTATAAAATATTTACTACACATTAACAATAAGATATAAGAAATTCATAAATCCTTATATATTACATTCATAGAATTAAACCTAGCTGTATTTTTTATCTCTCCTTACTATGAAATACCTTGATACGATGATTAGAATAGATATTTATTATGGAATCATGGAATCCCATGATACAATTATCAGTGTTAGCAATGTATTCAAATAATCTATAATCCCTAAATCGTCTAAATTTGTATTACATTTCATCTAATACCTAGAATCTATCGAACCAAACCTCGATTGTAAAAGTGAATACTAAATAAAAAAATTTATAATGAATTTAAAATACCTTACTATTATTTATTAGAACACACCTCACAAAAAATATTTCTAAGATAATTAACTAGATGTTTATATAGAGAAAAATCTCAGATGTGTTGTGTTTCAAACGTATTAGCTCTGTTATCATCAAATATAATCATATTTATAGTCATTAATCAACCATAATATTTTCCATCAATATCAATTTTGGCTTTAATAAACTCGTATATTCATCACTTGATATCTTAGAAGAGCATATTCACCATACAAAAAATAAAAAACACCATTTTAATGCAACAATAAATATTGTTTGATAGATAAAAAGTTCAATACACTAATCAGAATCATTTTTTATGTTAAATAACTAAAATAACATTCATCTGATGGATTCGAAATATGGTTAGTCTTATGAATATGACTTTAATGATTCTTATGGATCGAACATTATTCAACCCAATGGAAAAGTCACAAGTAATTTTTATGGACAACTCTAACTGATTCTATTGTATCTTATTGAATAAATTAAATTTTATATTCATTTAGTAAGGAACTATTTCAATGATAAATATAAAAATATTTTTCATTCAAAAAAATTATAAAATACATACAGTATTCAATTTTTTGTAAAATATTTTCTTAAGAATTCGTTTTTGATTATCAAAACTAAGGAAAGGGAAAATAAGATTGTATAATCATTTGACTAAACCCTATGGTCTCTATTTATATGTATAGGATTAAACCTTTTTTGTTTTTATAACAATGTTTACAGCTTGATAATCCATTTTAGTGGGGGTTTTTTATATGAGTGTTTCACATTGGGTTGCATCAAGTTTTTTATGTAGTATGATGATTGTGGGTTGTGGCTTTACATCGATTATTATCCCTTTATCAAAGTGACATTGAAGAACATATATCCAATTACATGGTTTTATTATTTATTCGATCAGCTGAAGGAATCAATTTTGTTGTAAAAAATCATGTTTTGATTAGGATGACATCATATGTGGGTGATGTAAGAGGATATTAATAAGGATACATTTCATTTTAATTATGGGAATTATGAGTTTTATGTGACTCCACTTAGTGTGCCTAATTCTCCAACCATTTTGGTTGGGTTGATTAAGGTATTGTTTACTGATTAAATGGATATGTTCCATGTGGTTTTAATTGATGAAATCATTTTGTACACTATGTTTGATGAGGAGCGTGCAGAGTATATGTGTCCCATTATGGGAGTCAGTTGTCATGAGAAGATATTTAGAATGTTTTTAAGTGTGGGTTTAGGAATTATGAAGTCCATTTATTAAGGAATGTGTTATCCCTACAAGGATTAGTTATTGATCATTGATGATTCAGATGGTTTAATCTTGAGATTCTAGAAAGATGGTTGTAGATGTGCTGATTTTCCTTGGTCGTAAAGGATATTATATGGGGTTCATAACAAATTTAACTTAGCTGATGGCTCCTATAAATCCTTGATGTAAATGGATCTTGTGTTATTGAGGAATTAATGTTGTTGGAAAACATTTATATACATTAATTAAAATATGGTAAACACACTATTCTTTTTTTTGCTGGTATAATTAGTTCAGTTTGGGGTCTTCGATGATTCTTCGTATCTAGGGACGAGTTTCCTTCTGATTCAATAGAGACCAATTATTTCTTATGAGCATTGATATCCACATTAGAATAGGATAAACTATTCTACCCATGATATTGATTTGGTGAGAGTGGTATTTTCTTTGATGATGTGGTGACATTGCATCATTGAGGAGTGGTTAGTGGTTTTTATTGACCATAAGATCTTGAGGTATGTCTTCTCCCATTATGACATGAACATTCATCAATATCGGTGTGTGGAATTATCAGAGTATTAAAACTTCAAAATGTTTTATATTCAATTAAAGGGAAATGTAATTGCTACTTCACTGAGCTGGAATCCACCTTGTGATACTTTCTGTGAATCTAGAGATTCATGGACAGTGGCTGAAGAAATTTTAGTAGTGAATCTAGATATGGGATATAATGGAGGAAAATGTCTTATTTTCCAAATTAATTTTCATTAATATTTTTTTCATCACGTGGATAATCTTTATTTTTTGATTTAGAGGTGGAGGCCTGGAGTGACATAGTAGTTTTGGGGGATTTCCATGATTGTTGGTTTGATCATGGATATCATTCGGTGTTGTTTCATGGATGTATTTTCATTCCATTATAAATGGATGATATGGTACTCTATTAGTTTTATAAACTTCCATTGGTGCTACATGTGTACTTAAAAATAATTTATAATACTTTGAGTTGTATGTTTTGTTTTTACAGGTTGAATAATTAATTTTCAATGTTTATTTCATAAATTCTATTATTCATGAAGGTGAAGGATGAGCATAGTGTCCCATGTCGTTTCCTACAATTGTAAGATGCTATTTATTAGAAGTGAGAGGACATATCAATTTAGTAATTTACAATTTTACATTAATACCAAGGAGTTAATTATTGGATATGGGTGGTAGTGGATTGTTTGAATAAATCAACCCGTGTTATAGGTAACAAGAAGTCAATCTCAGTTGAGGTTTTTTTGAGGTAGTGTCTAGTGGGGGTGTTGAGACTCCATGTAGTCAATAGGATGGTCATCTCTAATCATGATCCATATTTTATCTAAAGGATGGTGAATGATCTCCATTATAATAATTTCTCTTATTTATATCCTAGAATTGACTTTCATTAACAAATGGATCGTCAGATAAAGACGAATATCCAAAAAATTGTATAAAATATGGGCTCTTATTATGATGATTTTGGAGGTGGATGATCAACCTACCCATGTATGAGTTTTCCTTTAATAATATATTTCAATCTACAAATTTTATTACTCTATTTGAATATTTTTATGGTTGACAATGACTTTTATAATTCTACATTGGAAATCATGTGTTTTTTAAGGTGAATCCTCATCATGGGAAGTGAAGGTTTGGTCATGGGTAAAATCTTTCTGCCTAGTTTTTTAGACCATTCATGTTATCATCTTTTATGGGAGCCAGAGATTATCAGAGAGCACACTAACCAAATTTGAGAAATACACACAATTTTTTTCATGTTTTTAAGTCGCATTGTTAAATTCATGATTAATGTCATGTTATCGATTGTGGAGAGAATAGTTTTAAAGATAATGTGACCATCAAGGAGAAACTTGTAGTATTCTAGGACCACTAAGAGATTATTTTGTACAGGCATGCTATTCCATTGTTTTGTGACTTGTCGTGGAATGGTGACATGGAATAGAGTACACAAGAATGTGATTCATAGATATGAACTTTGTATACTAATTTATTTATTTTTATCACATCACTTATAACATTTTTTTTATTTTTTTTATTGACCTATCTTGTTTATGATATGTATTCGAGTTTTTTTTAATTTTGGAATTACTCTTGTTTGAGAGGTACCTCACCTAGGAGAGTGTTTATGAGATTATTTTTTCATGGATTCAGTATATTCCTATGACTATTTTTTTGAGTGTCTATGATGGCGAGATTCATGATACGTATCTCACAGGGTTTCCATTTAGTTGGTCATTTTAGTTTACTCTCTAAGTTTGGTTTTGGATTCTTAGGGTTGTGTATTTATTTCGATGTATCGAATATAGGGGCCTAGATCAAAGTACTCTGATCATTTCCTTGTTTTTGAATTAATTTATGATTTTATGAGTCCTAAAGTACGTATATTGGGGTTAATATGATAAAATATAGAATAATGGAGAATAAACAGTGAATAATGTATTTGATGTAATCTATTCAATATTCAGATCTGTTTAACAGATGTTCCTAGGGAGTTACATGATGGTGATTTAGTCAAGTCTTAAAGGATCAATGCGACCAGTATTTTAACCATATCTAACATATGACATTTAAACATCATGTAAATGGTTAGTATCTATGGAAATAACCAATATAACCCATATACAATATATTTTGTGGCTTCGGAGTCCTCCAACCCTATGTCGTTACTCCTTATTTTTAGTGTCTCGTAACCCATTAACAATATGTTTTTAGATTCCTTCATTAGGGATTGATTCTTGATCTTCCATCCCTTATCTTTAGTGAACTAATTTGTGTTCATTATACATTTTATAGAGGGTTATTCTTGGTCGGTCTTATTTACTCCAATTTCATTTCCCCATGCAATATATTTTGATATCTGGTATGGTAATAGAGTTCTCTTTTAATTTCTATGTGGTTGTGCCATGATGTTCTTTGGTTGGTCTTGATTCTTATTCGACATGTGATTGGGATCTACGACGTTAGTATGTTCTCATATGATGAAAATTAATGCCTTTTATGTAGGGGAATATTTTATTCTCATATTTTTTATTTTCAAATATAAATTTGTCATTTTTATCCCATTGGAATGTAATGTAATTAACTTAATAATGATTCAACTGGGTCAATAAATTTTTTTGAAATCAAAATTTTATCTGTTATACTATTACATTGGGTTTCCTCTAGATATTCTAGATCATGTGATATTTAAGATATGCATTGTTAACCTGTTTTATTCTTGGATTACAATGCTGAAATTTTTAAACAACATAAAGCCAAAATTAATTGATAAATAATTTTATAGAGAGTAATAAATGCGGATGCAAGTTTGTAATCTTGTGGTTGATGAAATTGATGATAATCAAATTGAAGAAATGAGAATGTTTATTTAAAATTGATTTTCCCAAATTACAATTATAATTGATGAATAATTTTCTTCATTTTTACCTTTGGGGATAGAAAAAAATATCATTTTAAATGAGAATTATACTTCTCATCTATTTAATGAAATTGGTCTTAACACTAGGGAATGTTTCATCAATTTATTTATTGATATTACTTGAGGACATAGGTCTCCCAATGTTGGAACATTTTAATGATGAATATATTAATTCAATATGGATTAATAACTGGTTGTGCGATATAGATAATTTTTAGGGGATAAGATTACGATTTTCATGAGATGTTATATTGTCTTTTGATTTGAATCACGAGAGTTTGCTTATGTGTTAATGAATAATACCCTACTTTAGAGCCCAGATATCCATTTTCGTTTTGCTTAAATTTTTACGATATATCTATGATGTACTCTGTATTTGAGAATTTATATACAATGTGTTATGAGGTGGGGAGGCCCGAATGTTATATGATCTAGGTAAGGATAAGATTTAGATGGATGATGTGTTATGTGGGTAAGAAGGCCTAGATGATGCGGTAGTAGTAGAATCATATGATCGAGAGTTGAATTGGGATATGATAATGGGTGTTAGGAACGTCCCCATAAGTGATGGAATAGATTATATCTTTCCGTAACCATTTATATGATTCTAATAGATGTGACTCGTTATTATGAATAGGATTAATGTTTGATGGTCAAGTTTCTTTTTCTATTCACATTTTTTCTCCATTAATGAAGGCAGCTACATGAATTTGATTGATTGTTTCCTCTTAGTGGTAGGGTTGGATGGTTTCCCTAGAGTAAATAGATTATGGAATGATGTTAATGATGAATAAATAAATTTTTACCCCATGAGGATGGTTGATGATAGCATAGAAATTCTTAACATATATTAATCTAAAAAAAATCTCAACTTGAATTGGATTATTCTTGAGGGTGTGTAATTTACTCTGGTGATTAATTTAATGTAGTGAGGAATCTTTTTAATGGAAAATTAATGGTTAATGAATTAATTAATATAAGAAAATGATAAAACATTAAAATTAATTAATGTATCCCTTTATATTATTGTTTTTATAGTATTTATTGTATTTTTAGTGGCATTTCGGAGTCCCAATGGTGTTAGTTATCATTGATTATTACACTACGTTATGGCCATAGTGTGTTAGTGATCTATATTATGTATTCTAATTCTGTAATTTCATATTTTACCCTATACTTGGTTGTTAGGGAAAATGACACCAAGTGGACTTTTGTATGGATTTTTCCCCAACATCTCCTTTGAAGGATGGTTGGATTACTATAACCTCTGGGCCCACTCACTTCAGTAAGTAGTTACAAGTATAGGATTTCATGGTGGTTATTTTTCCCACATATAGTTAAAGAGTGATATGTTTAATTGTGGTTATTTCTGACACATGAATTACATAATATAAAATCAAATGGATTACTATAGGTATAATGTGTATTGGTTGTTATATGTTGAGGTACTAACAAAGAGTATGTGCTATGATGTATTAAGGTATAATACCCGAAGAATGAGATATATAAAATAGATGTGGTGTCTCTAAGAAACAATTTAGTTATGATATATGGATATATGGATGTGGTGATGTGATGCATGAGGTATATGTTATGATTCCTTTGCATGGTATCTTTGGTATTTTCTACTTTGGAGGGAGATAGATTATGACATTTGATATTGGGGAAGTGTGGTAAACTAGTGGGGAAGAAAGAGTAGAGTACCATGGTATGTTTTATTATTTTATTATATAATCTCTTTTATGTGATTGATGGTGATAGTTATCCATTTTTAGGTAAGGAAATAAGTAAACTGATTTAGGTGGTGAGTTAGTTTGACAGTTGTTCACTTTTATTCAACATGATTTTTTTATATTTTTAATGAGAGGGTTTGGGGGGATCTGTTTTAGTACACTATTATGCTGAACCTGTGCATATATATTCTTTTTTTATATCACCAATACCAGGTTGGTTATTGGGATGGATATTACTATCTAGGTGGTTTTCATGATCTATTTGGCCCTCATGGTCACTTTCATCTTTACCTTTTATGTACTTATAGCTTTTTCATTCCATTTTTGTACAAATATTATAAATTTAATCTTTTCCCTTGGGAATGGATTATATATATATATGAATGAGAATGTTTGATTATTGTATATATCTTTTATCACAATTCTTTTTTGTTCTCATAGATGGTAATTCGTCTTATATTTTGGCTTACTATACCCTCGGTGCTAGTTTCGAACATGTGGACATCCAGATGTAGGACCCAAAGAAATCACCATCTATCTCCCCTCATTGCGGTATCTTTGTGGGGAGGGGTTGTGAAATGTTTTTTGGATAAATATTATTGATTTTTTTTATATTTTTTTCCAAAAATTAAAAAAATTGGAAATTAAATATTATCGACATTTTAATTTTTATTGGGTACCAATCATGATAATTTTTTTAAAATTTGATAATAAATATGACCATAGGTTTCATTATTAAATAATATTAGCCTTACTGTTATAACTAAAATCATTAAATTAAATCATATAAATAATATTTATGTCAAATAAATTCAAATCAATTATCGACCATAGATAAGAAAAAAATAAATATATCATTGGTATTCAATTAAGTCCATTAAAAATTATAATAGAAATCCAAAATAGTAAAGTATAAATGAATTAAATTTTTTACTATCCTAATAATTATTCATATGGTTTTATAAAAAATAAAAATAAATGTTCAATTGAAAAAAATTTCAAACATCTTATAAATTAGATGAAAATAAATTTTTTATAATGTAATAAAATCCATGATCATTAAAAAGGAATATTTGGTTTATAGCTAAATCATAAAAAAATATGTAAAAATAATGATATAGCTATTGATTTCAAGTAACCCATCACAACTACTTAAAATTTTATTCCAATTAATATTTTGTATTGGGATACAGAGAAATTTTTTTTTTGAATCATGATCATATACTATATAATCAACAATGTACAAATAGAATTTTTAACCTATATGAATGATTGATTTTTCATATATACCCCCCATAATGATGATATCAGGATTCATTAAATTATTCTTCTTCTATATATAAAAATCAATCAAAATAATGATTCACTACATGAAAAAACTATAATAACTATATTCAAAAAGAAACATAGAAATGGTAGTATATTGAAAATATAATCCAATGAAGGGAAATTATCATAAAATCCTTGAATTTAATTTTTAGGCCACAAATGAGTATCCTAATTTCCTTCTCAATTATTTCTACATGGTAGAACAATTTGTTCCAAATAATATTTTTTTTAATTACAAAATATATCTTTAATATTGGTCCACATCTGTTACTATGTAGATTCCTTTTTAATCAATATTTTCTTGAGAATTATTCTCTAGTCTGTAAACATAAACGAGTTCTTTAATTACTTATCGATAATCATGGGGAAAAAGTTCTCAAAAAATTTGATATTAGATAATTGAAAACACAAAATAAACATTTTTCTAATTTTGAATATCTTTTACCACATTTATAAAATATTATAAAAATCTAATCTAATCGTATACTATAAAAATAATAAATGTTAACATATAATTTAAATAAATAATATTAAATATCTATATTATAGTTGGGAATAATATTATGTGAATCTATACATGTGATGGATCAAGGAAATTTTCTTTATGAACATTCATTTCAAAGAAATGTGGTCTCCTGACTGATTTTACAATGACTCATTAGAATGTATATTAAATGTATGGAAATATAGTTAAGTTCATCTATTAATATTGAAATTATTCCATCCTAATCATGAATTCTCATGTAAATTTAGTTCAAAATCATGAATTCTACCCAAATCCCATTACTATTTTGGTAACTAAATTTTTAAAAATTTGGTCAAATTCATTAGGAGATTTTGTGACCCATTAATTAAGTAAATAAACATCGCATAATTTTATTTATATGTTAAATTTGATTCATAAAAATACACTCCCCAAAGACATATAAAATGAGTTTATTTATATTCTAGTTTTAAAATAATTTTATTTTCTTAATGATCTTTACCATTTCCTATAATATTCATTTCATGAAATAAAAATCATAGAAATAACCTACTGATAAATTTTCTTAAAAAATAAGGATAGAAAACATTTAAGAGGGTGATATCACATATTAGTGATGGTAAAAATATGATATCAAAAATAGTTATCATAAGTGAGGAAAAGATAAACATAAGTGTTTAATAAGTTGATCATAATTTATGGATGTCATAACTAATCAATTAAATAACATTATTCATGAATAATAGCATAAGTATTTTTCATAATTAATGGCATTATTCATACGAGTGAAATAATAACAATGATACATGATCAATGACAACATATGATAATAATAATACATACATTTGGGGAAAAAACATTTTAATGGAAAATAATTTCCTTAGTTAATGATCATTACCAAGGGAATAATAGTGAATTAGGATTACACCCAATTCAATCATTTCATTAGTTATTGTTCATTGTCAAGACATTAATATTGGATATTTTCCATTAATATTTAGGGTTACCTCTCAATTTTAGTCTATAATATATCATGAGATATTGATCAATAACCATTTTATTGGAGGGGAATTTAATTTTGGGCCCACTATGGACCTAATGAAAACAAGAAATATGTGTCCCAAAATATTAAAAAACAACATCTAATTAATTATTTTAAAACACATGGAAATAAAGTGGGTTTCATGAACATTTCATCCTCAAAAAGCATATCCATTTGTGAGAAAAGAAGTTTATAATATCATAATAACAATCCTTTTTTCTTTAATTGTATAATTATCATGTATGAATGATACAGGTTTCATAGAATAAACATTAAAATATAATTGTCATAATAAATATATAGAAAGAAATTGGATTTTATCCTAAGTTAATATCCCTGTTGTAGAATAATAATCTTCAAATGATATTCAAATTTATGAAATACGTATTCATAAGGTCTCATGAACATTTCTTTGAAAACATAGAGCTTACATTTTTTGTTTGATATATTTATGAACTAAATAATTATATATTATTGATAATATTATTATCATTTAAAACAACCATTTAAAAATTTATAGCACACTTTATTTGAAAAAAGTAGTCATGGTAATTTCAAAAGTATTTATTTCATTAAAATAAAATATGAATATTAAAGTTATACTTTTCATAAAAAGACAAGAATTACCATTTTAAAAAACATTGTAATTATTTATTTATAAATCTTTGAAAAATGATTAATATGTTTTATAATTAAATTAAATAATAATTTAATAATACAAAATAACATTCAAGAAATTATTTTAAAGCTAAAAATACATGAATGAAAATGTTTACCGACCAATGATGAAATATGGCCACCTTCTCACAAAAAAACAATTCAAAATCATTTCATGAAACAAATAAAATAGAAAATTGATAATAGTAATACAAAAAAACGAAGATGAAAGAATGTTTGAATTAAGATTAAATAGGATTATACATCCTCTGATGTTGATTCATGCTTAAATACTCAAAATTATAAATCATATTTCAATATAAAACCTTCCATAAAGTCTCATATTTCATCGTATGCCCTAAATTCTTATATATAAAAAATATAATTTTATTATAATTCCATTATTGAAAACTATTCCTAAATTACATACTATGTATCATTCATTTATAATTTCCATTTACCTTTTTTTTAATCCTCATTAAAATGAACATTCAGGTGAAAACTCGATAGTTGTCAATTCATGATTTAGTTTAATAGATCTCGTATTTTTATCATTTTCATTGTTTAATCATATTAAAAATATTGGAAGGCTAATAAGTATCAAATATATATATTATAAACACTTTTTTAACCATTTATTTAATGCGGTGATGAAAAATAAATCATGTCACATTGCGTATATGGTAGTCTGTATGTACACATTTTTCTAGTTCCCCTTTTCAATGGATGAAAAAATAACATTTAAAAAGAATTAATCTTAATGAATTCATAATTATTTCATATAAGTCATATACATTCATTAAATTTATCATAAAATCCAGCCATGTAAATAGGAAATGAAAAATTATTCACATTGGTTCGTGGAGGTGGTAGTCCACATGCAAGCATGAGTGACATTGTAATTTTAAAATGGATTGGAGTGATAAAAAAATGTTTATAATATAAATATTATGAAAAATATATATAGTCAAAATAATAATGGAATGATTTTGTTAGGGTAATAGAATAACTGGTTGAGTTTATGATTAATGGATCATGAAACTGACTAATAAGATCATATACCACTTTTGTGGTATCCTTATTTGGAGAGACCCCTGTGGATTCTTGGATGGGAAGTTTTGGGATATTAGTACATCATGTTTAATGATAAAAATGATGATAGAGAATATTCTAATAGATTGGTTGTGCTAATGGTGTAATTCCATTTATATAATATAAGAGTGGAGATTACCTTTTATATGTGAGTGGAGTGGCACTCATGTAAATACAAAAAATGCTAAAAAATAATAATCTCATATTTAAGTGAAAATGATTCCAAGGTGACCCAAAATTTAATATAGTGTAATGGAAGGTATAAATTAACCTAAAAATAATATTTAGATATATTTTACTATAATTTTTTATAATGATATATATTTTTTCCCTCATTAACCCTTTCATCATTTAGCCTATTTATGAATTTTTTACCCATGTAAGTATTATAAAATACGAAAAATAAAAAAAAATCTGCAGATTTAAAATTAAATTTATAATATGGAATCCTTTTTAATAATATCATTTTCTAAAAGTAGAATAAATATACTATAAAATAAGGGTGTAAAACACAACGAAAAATATTATTAATAAAAAAATTTAAGAAAAAAATTATTATTATTCCAAGAATATTAAAAAACATTAGTTAAATTACAAAATAAATTATTTATTATAACTTATATACATATATTTACAAATAATATTCAATATTTTTTAATAAAATTTATAAAAAAACATTTCTTGCAACAAAATAGGGATTCAAAAAAACATTTGTTTTTTATTTTCAAATTATTTTATCAATATTTAAAACCAATGACAAATAATGAATTGATTTTTAATTCATGAAAACAATTATCATAATATAATATACATATTCATACAATCCATTATAAAATATACATTATAAAGGTTACATTTATTAATAACATTTAAATAATATATCACTGTTCGTTTAAACTGATTGTTCTGGGTACGACAAGAAATCAATGACATAAGACATATTTAAAGGGAAATATATCATAATATCATGTGGTGTATCATTTTACACCAATAGGAGAATTTCACCCTTTAAATATTATCACTATTATTCAATCAAATATGGAATCTTATGGTTCATATCATCATAGTCTTCCTTTTAGATTTCAATTTTTTTTGTTTCCCCACAAAAAAAAAAGATGACTAGGTTTCTACTCTTTCTTTGTAGAACTATTTATATTCCATAAAGAATATAAATTTTTTTTCATAAAAAGATATATCATTTTATAATGGTATGAAATTTTTGTTAAATACATGTGAAGGATTAAAAATTTATGTTCTCATGATAGATACATAGAATAAATAATGTACTTTGGAGAGAATTTATAGAAGTTTCAAGTGAAAAGAAACCTCCAAGATATGATCAATATTTCAATGGGAAAAATATATATAATGTTTGAAATGGAATTCTTTACATATCACATAAAATTTTTCATTATATATATTCATTGGAGTCGCTGGTCATCATCATCAGTCTAAATATGTTGAAAAGATTTTTTGTTGACCTTATCAATTAACATTGAGCTACCATAATGTGATAAAAAATTGTTCTAACATTTTATTTTATCTCATCACATAACTATGATCCAAATTTTGTTTATTATATAACCGGAACCCAAAGAAATTGGAGATCTTCAATTCATTCATTAAAGGTATATTTAAGTATCCATTTTAATTATTCAGGGAATATTATTGTAATAATAAAACTCAATCAGGGAAAGGTGTTGACCCTAACCATCAATGAAATCTATGGAACATGATCTCTACATCTCTTCAGTGTCATGACATGGACCAACAGATTCCATTTCACAACTACTAGAAGCCTTCCCCCAATAGGCTAAGGGATAGAGACTAGTGTCAATTAGGAATATCACACACATTGGGTGGCCTTATCATAATGTTCCTAAACACACACACACACACACACACAAATATACAAGATTATAAAATTTTGAAATATAGAACAACAAGATTCTGTGAATCATACATCTATAATGACACCATAAGAGTTTGAAAAAATGTACAATAATGAAAGGCTCAAAATAGAAGCCTGCTAAAAAAATGAAAAAAACTAAATCCTCTTATGCGTGTGAGGAATTATTTAAATGGAACCAGTATAACACGCTTATGTCTATCAAGAAAACTAATATTTTCATTGTTCTAGTCTATCATTGACTCCTCCATATGTTTATCCATCTTCAAAAGGCTAGAAACATGTAGGAAAAATCCCATAAATGGGTGAGTATGACAATACTGAGTAGGATCCCCCTAAATAACTAATCATATAAATCAAGTGTAATAATCATCTCGTCATAGGAAAGTGTAAAAAATATAGAAAATAAAAATATCATGATATACTAATAATAGAAAATAAATCTCAAGTATGATCAAAACTATTAAACTAGAATAGTATTACTAATAGAAGGATCCATATAACACTCATTTAGGGTAACACAGTCAGACTCACATAGAACTAATGGAATCCATAATATATTTCATGCTCGATAGTTCATTCCATAATATGTTAATGATATATGTCTGAGTATAATATTATAATGATGGATATCAATCCCAAGTCCATGTTTAATACCAAAAACTCAATATGGAATAACCTCATAAGTTGGGGATCTATGTTCATGTTGTATTAATCATGATGATACCAAGGAACCCACATATGGCTAATGATAATGATTCCCGATTGCACTTTGATCCCAGTAGTGGGAATCTAAAAACTATATCTTCTACTAATGTCCATCAAAGGTTATCACCATCATATTCAAATAAAACAACTCTATACTAATCCCTAAAAAAATGGATCAATGAAGTGTACCCTAGAATAAAATTTCCATGATGAATAAAAAAATACATCCAAAACATCTTTGATGGATGATATAGCATGTACTAGATGTACACAATGTGTCTCTTTAGAACTAGTTCCTACACATGTATCATTGATTATTCGTTTTTTTATGTATGAGTATAATGTGTGTTCATTCCCATGTACTCATGCCCATGTTTTTGTCTTAATAAACTTCACTGTGTCTAACAATCCATTCCCATGTATTTTTACCTATTAAGGAAGACACATAGCTTCTACGTTAGTAGAATACACTACTTAATAAGGGCCACATTTTTTTGATACATAACTCTTAGCTAAATACATGTACCGCATCAATTACTCCATACGCATTGTGTATTATAAAAGTACTCTCAATATATTTCATTATTATATCAAACCATTAAATATATTTATTTCTAAACCTCTTTGTTATATGACATAAAATTCCTACATGGATCCCATCATAGATACTAATCGTGTCCAGATTATTCTATAAATTACATATCATTAGAGTTCATCCATCCGATGCACATGGATACTAGTCATCATTAGTCCATATTGGCTTCTCATCGCCCATCGAGAGGAACAAATATCATCATTCTGATCACGGTATAAATTCCATCTCCAAACAATATATTCCTAATACAATCCTAATCCCAACCCCATGATATCACAAAACAATTTTGAATAATGGGTGCACAAAAATTCAATTTTTGGGTTAAAGTAGAACTACTAAATAATTCAAACACCTATTATGAACATGAAAAAATGGATGGAGAATACCAAGAAACACAAGAGAAGTGAAAATGTCACAAACCGAATCTGGTCGCCTTCAAACTCGGCACCCGACCCGGTCCATGGCAAGACCCGAAGGGAGTTCCCGATCCCCACGGGCTGGCACAAGTGCCCGGGTATCATAAAATTAAAATTGGGAACGATTTACCCGAGTTTATAAACATAAAACAACAAAAGAATCCAATGAAACAAATCTGGATTTTTCAAACCAAACAATCTTTTACAAAAAATTCAGAACTGAATTACATGGCTTAAAAAACTCTAAAGGTCTATACCAAAGTTACAAATCCAAATAAGGACAGCCCAAGATCCCTCATTGCAAGGGGCACCTCCCACAAGCCACCTCCACAAGACTTCACCACCAAGGACCTGCTAGAAACCCGAACCACTGGAACAAAAAAAACTGTATCCAACCTGCGACAACAACAAAAAAACCATGTCTACTTACACCCAAGGGTGTAAGTAGGGTGTGAGCCAATGCCCAGTAGGATACCACCACTAAGATATTCCATGTGATAAACATTTAAAGACGAAAAGCATGCAAGTTTTCAAAAACATGAAAAGCTAGTTACAATTTCTAAAAGATGCTACTTTGAATAAAAACAGTTTTCAAGTGGGCTATCATTAAAAATCAACACTTTTAAAAAAAATGTCAACACTACTGAATTTTCCAGCCAACTATACCGTATGCCGACGGTAAGTACAAAGTAAACAATGAGCACAAGAAATAGGAAGTAACACCTAGGCACTAGCTAGCTGTGGGTCCCAGGTACCTCGTATCTCGGTGAGAGTAACCATCACAAATATCCATTCTCGTGCACGAGCCACTAGTAGGGAACATACCCATAACCTAGTGGTCCCCAATCATCATCATCATAGTTTAGTTAGAGTTGTAAGCGTCAATCTTGCTAAGTGAAACTGAGGCCAAACCCCACGGATTCACTAGCATACTAGTACACGTCCACCCACCTAGATACCCAGGTTTTCCCCTTGTGCTCAAATATGTTCAACACATCAAGAAATGTACATTGAACATGAAAATATCATTTCCACATCACAAATTCACCAAACAGCCCATATGTATACCACACAAGTCACAAAAAATCCATTTTTCATTCAAAATGATTTTGAAATCCGAATCACACCAAAATAGCCCACAACACATTTCACATTTCTTCAACACTTCCACAAAACCATTAAACAATTTTATAAAAAAACTATAAGATATTTAAACTCATATAACAGCCCACACACATGGAATATAACACTTCTTTCATAATCAAAAATTCAATTTTTCACATCACACTCACACAAAACACTCCACATCACTTTCACATCACTTTCACTCCAAAATATCTCCTTCAAACAATTTAATAAAATATTTCCAAGATGATACATATCACATAACAGCCTTTTCACAAATGAAATGGACCTTTTAAAAATATACTCCTACCAAAATAGTTTGCTGATATAGTTTCACCTATTACACAACCCAATAAAGCATTCAAAACTTTCATAAAACAATTATAAAGAGTATACCCAAACTTTGCACATAAAATCCCTTTCAAAAATCTATTTTTAAGCCAAAAGCACACCAAGACCCTACCAAAACATAATTGGCATCCCAATCAACATGAAATAATCCACATTCAAATGTTATATAATCACGTTGAATAATATCACAAAAGATACCCATGAGAACACACAAATCCATAAAACACTTTCAAGGAGTATAACAAGGTTATACAAATAAAACCATTCAAATACACCCCATTTTTAGTCCCACAAGGAACTATATCATTACCTAACCATAATTGGAAGCCCCTTTCAACAACTAATAAATCACTTCCACATTTTACAAAACTACCACAAGATATAACACATGAAATACATTTGAAAAATACACACTTCAAGCAAAAATGTAACTTTAAAAACAAATACTTTACTATTGCAACCAAAAATGGTTTTCTCATAATGCACAGCACATAAGGAACATGCAAAATTATTTAATCATGCAAACTAACTCATCATTAAATGGTTACCCACGGAATTACCTACCGAATGTGTCGAAACCCTCAAATATTGGGACGAAAAATCAACCGCATGACCGCCGCACCCCAAGGAAGTTAAAAGAAACCTAAAACCTCAATATTTCACACAAAATACAGTAATTTATAACCTATGCATGAACCATAACTTCTGTAATTTTTTATAATTCAAGAATTAGGGAAGAAACCCTAAGCAATTTGAAAGAGGAAAGAAAAAGACTCACCTACTTGAAGCATCCTGAATTAATCACTCCAACAACAATAGTTGCTGAAATTTAAAACAGCCAAAATTTAGGGATTCTTCGAACAAGATATAGGAGGTAATTTGGGAACTGGAATGGAGGGAAAAGATTAAGAATTGAGAGAGTTAAGAAGGTATAAAGTTACCTCTTCAATTCTGGCCGATTTGAGACACCTTATGAAGATCAGCCCTAATTCGCGATATCAAAGTACTCCAAGGAGGGGGGGAAGGCAATGAGAGCGCTCCTGGGTTTCTTAGGGTCGAGTAGGAGGTGGAATCACCGAAAAAACGCAAATATTGAAGGAGATATAAAAACTTTAAAAATTATTTTTAATGCAGGAAATGGGCCTTCGGGCAGGCCCAATATCTTAAATAAAAACCCATATCCACCATGATTGTGGATATATAAAGGCTCCAAATTTATATTTTGGTGTTAATAGGTCAGAGGATACCATTTAGGAATTGGAATTAAGGAAAAATATTAAAAAATGAAAAAGTTATAAAGGAAACAAATTTTATTTTTAAATCTGGAATTGGGCTCGCGGTTTGGCCCAATTCATGAAAACTCATCTATTTATCCATAAATCCTTTGGAAACCATCCAAAACAAAAAATTAAAGGAAAATAAATGAAATTTAACTTCAAAATAATTCATGTATGTGACAATTCTCCCCACCATGAAAACATTCCGTCCCCGGAAAGCTACATAAAGGCCAGATACGAAAGCCAAACTGAACTGATAAACCAAGATGTACTCCCTTTCCAGGTTTCGCCCCCAAAGTCCAAAACACCTCCATTGATCAATTAAGGAAGGAATACTTCACAACAAAATTATACAACACTTTCCTGAAGCAATCAATCACATTCAGGATTTATTCCAAAGGAAAACTCCTCAAACACTATCCGAACAAGACTCAAGAAATTCACTCAAACGAACAACAACATCGAACAAGGTTACACATACCTTGATATAACTAAACCATTGGGAACTATCCAATCTCAATGGTTAACCAAGGAAGATTTAGGTAGCTTGATAGATCCAAATGATACTACCTACCACCAATCCTTTACCATTTATAAGTCTAAGTTATTGGTACGAAAAAAAGGCCCCCCACCATAAGAACCAATAATCTTAATCGACCAGCATGGGCCGATACAGAAAGACCCCAAAATATAAAGTGTTGGGACGACCACATGGTTAGTCTGCATGGTTTGGGAAACCATGAACTAACAGTGGAGATTTTTCTATCTACATGGTTTTTTTTGGGGGGGGGGGCATGGTCACTACTAACCAAGTGTAAACCGTGTGGTCAACCTGTCTAGACAAACTTCATACCTTTCTCTAAAGACTCAATGGAAACCAAAGTGGGAGGGAATAACATTGTGTGATGACATGGGTACAAGACCCTCCACCTATTTCCACCGAACGAGAACAACTGAAGAAATATGATGACACCATAGGGTTAAACTCTTATTATCTTTCATATTGAGGATAGGACTTTGCACAAGGGTTTAAATGACACTGGGGTTTCCCCTGACTACGCGCCAGCTTCTCTCCGGGACCTATGGCTGGAGCTCAAAATATCGAAGCATCTTCGGCCTCACAGTTAGGCTTTGGAAACCACCTGAATGAGAATTCTTCTTTCATTGCAAACAACAACTACACCGCAATCCCCCCGATAAGTTTTTTTTCCAAGACATAACACATTCCAAACTCACTTTAACCTAACTCTATATTTCACTGAAACAAGGGATTAGAAGATGTAAACACATCATACCTTGTTTGTTCGGGTGAGAAACAATAGAAGTAAAGAACACTTATACTCACCTTCCTCTAAAATGGAATATTTTTTTTTTATTTTTTATGTTTTTTTTTCAAGGGAGACATTCTCCCAACATAATAGAGACTCTCAGATGATTTCCCAACTTTCACCTTTACAGTCAATCGAGCACATGCCATCATAAGGAATCACCAAACATGACCATTGCGACTGATATAAACAATGAATAGAGAGGGAACTTATACAACATCCCAAAACAACACACAATTCTAGAAAGTGGCCATAATATCCTCTCATGACCAGATTTCCCACAATAGTAGTTTAAAATAAACTCCTTCTTCAAAGAGACTATGAAGGACCGAGAGTTCCTCTTAGACACTATCCAAATACTCATCCATGCTAACAAACCCAGAACACTTCCACCTTCGAAAAATTAGGAAACTTAAGAGGCTAAGGTCAGTTTCAACCATCCATAATCAATCTCCCACTATAAGAGGATACACAAAACCAATAAAGGAAAGGGTGTATACTCAATCTAAAAATCTCAAGGAATGGATTCCTTATATTGATCAACTGGAGGATTTTCCAATGGAGAAACAATCTGGGTTGCGCTTCAGTTATGCATTGACCTTTAATGGGGGTGTACCTTATCCAATGGGAGAACCCAAGGACCCAACCAACCAGGTCCATTGGTCAAAACAAGCCATAAACCAGATCCAACACATAAAGGGAACTATCGTAAAGGCATACCAAAACATTTTTCAAAAGAGACCACTAACCGTCCCTACAACACAGCTTACCGACCAAACACAAACCCAAAATACAGTTCAAACAGAAGGGGTTCTTGGAATCAAAACATCCCACAACATCAACATTTTCAAAAACCCATAATACAAACCATACAAAAATATTCATTAAGACATCGTGTTTTTCTTTAAAAGTAATTCTTTGAGAACAAACAGTTTAGCAGTAATCATATCCACCAATGGTACCCCATGGGCCTCACACATGCATGTTTTTGTGCCACACCGGACACCCTCCTCATATCCATCTCGGCACTCATCCAGTCGTGCCATCAACCATCCATCATCCCATATAACCCCATGCATGTGGTCTCTAATGGAAATACCAAAGGTTAAAACAAAAATTCTTTCCACTTTTCAAAACAAAAACGGTCAACCAACACATCCTTTTTTTCTCATAACTGCTAACTATGAGATCAAAATCCCAACTCACATCTTGCAAAAATTTTCAAAAAGTCACAAACATTTAGAAAATAACTCACTTTCAAGATATTCACATCAATTTCAAAACATCTCATCCCATTAAAACACACTCTGATTGTTTAGAAAACTCTATTGGAAACACTTTTCAAAACCAATCATCAATATAGTTTCTACTTTCAAAGAGGTGTAAGCACACTATTTTATATTTCAAAACAATTCAGAAAATTAATTTCCGCCATTTCATAAACCAAACCATTCCCTTTTTATTTGAAAATAATTTCACAAAAACTTTACACTTCTTAAAACCAAAGTGCTAAGGTTTCAAAACCTAAGCACAAAACAGTGCAAGAGGAAACTAGTTTCAGTGGGTGACTTGGAAATATGGTTGGCAGCCATATTCCAATCACCTCACTGTCACAGAGAGTGTTCTAGGGAATATCCTTGGCTCCACATGGCTTGCCAGGCCTTGTGAGCTCACTAGGACCATTAACCCAACTCTCTTTTCATTTCCCTTAATCATCATCGAACCAAGAAAACCGAAGGACTTAGATAAATACCGACTTATCTTGGAAACTTGAATCCCATTATGAGGTGTGGTGATCAGGCACACTACCCATAACTAGAATTCCATTTCCCAACAATCCTAACTCCATACTATCCTGACTCTTCCCCAAATAACATGACCCAAAGAGTTAACCTGAACCTCCTCTGATACCATTTTGTCACAAACCGAATCTGGTCGCCTTCAAACTCGGCACCCGACCCGGTCCATGGCAAGACCCGAAGGGAGTTCCCGATCCCCACGGGCTGGCACAAGTGCCCGGGTATCATAAAATTAAAATTGGGAACGATTTACCCGAGTTTATAAACATAAAACAACAAAAGAATCCAATGAAACAAATCTGGATTTTTCAAACCAAACAATATTTTACAAAAAATTAAGAACTGAATTACATGTCTTAAAACAACTCTAAAGGTATATACCAAAGTTACAAATCCAAATAAGGACAGCCCAAGAACCCTCATTGCAAGGGGCACCTCCCAAAAGCCACCTCCACAAGACTTCACCACCAAGGACCTGCTAGAAACCCGAACCACTGGAACAAAAAAAACTGTATCCAACCTGCGACAACAAAAAAAAACCATGTCTACTTACACCCAAGGGTGTAAGTAGGGTGTGAGCCAATGCCCAGTAGGATACCACCACTAAGAGATTCCATGTGATAAACATTTAAAGACGAAAAGCATGCAAGTTTTCAAAAACATGAAAAGCTAGTTACAATTTCTAAAAGATGCTACTTTGAATAAAAACAGTTTTCAAGTGGGCTATCATTAAGAATCAACACTTTTAAAAAAAATGTCAACACTACTGAATTTTCCAGCCAACTATACCGTATGCCGACGGTAAGTACAAAGTAAACAATGAGCACAAGAAACAGGAAGTAACACCTAGGCACTAGCTAGCTGTGGGTCCCAGGTACCTCGTATCTCAGTGAGAGTAACCATCACAAATATCCATTGGCGTGCACGAGCCACTAGTAGGGAACATACCCATAACCTAGTGGTCCCCAATCATCATCATCATAGTTTAGTTAGAGTTGTAAGCGTCAATCTTGCTAAGTGAAACTGAGGCCAAACCCCACGGATTCACTAGCATACTAGTACACGTCCACCCACCTAGATACCCAGGTTTTCCCCTTGTGCTCAAATATGTTCAACACATCAAGAAATATACATTGAACATGAAAATATCATTTCCACATCACAAATTCACCAAACAGCCCATATGTATACCACACAAGTCACAAAAAATCCATTTTTCATTCAAAATGATTTTGAAATCCGAATCACACCAAAATAGCCCACAGCACATTTCACATTTCTTCAACACTTCCACAAAACCATTAAACAATTTTATAAAACAACTATAAGATATTTAAACTCATATAACAGCCCACACACATGGAATATAACACTTCTTTCATAATAAAAAATTCAATTTTTCACATCACACTCACACAAAACACTCCACATCACTTTCACATCACTTTCACTCCAAAATATCTCCTTCAAACAATTTAATAAAATATTTCCAAGATGATACATATCACATAACAGACTTTTCACAAATTAAATGGACCTTTTAAAAATATACTCCTACCAAAATAGTTTGCTGATATAGTTTCACCTATTACACAACCCAATAAAGCATTCAAAACATTCATAAAACAATTATAAAGAGTATACCCAAACTTTGCACATAAAATCCCTTTCAAAAATCTCTTTTTAAGCCAAAAGCACACCAAGACCCTACCAAAACATAATTGGCATCCCAATCAACATGAAATAATCCACATTCAAATGTTATATAATCACGTTGAATAATATCACAAAAGATACCCATGAGAACACAGAAATCCATAAAACACTTTCAAGGAGTATAACAAGGTTATACAAATAAAACCATTCAAATACACCCCATTTTTAGGCCCACAAGGAACTATATCATTACCTAACCATAATTGGCAGCCCCTTTCAACAACTAATAAATCACTTCCACATTTTACAAAACTACCACAAGATATAACACATGAAATACATTTGAAAAATACACACTTCAAGCAAAAATGTAACTTTAAAAACAAATACTTTACTATTGCAACCAAAAATGGTTTTCTCATAATGCACAGCACATAAGGAACATGCAAAATTATTTAATCATGCAAACTAACTCATCATTAAATGGTTACCCACGGAATTACCTACCGAATGTGTCGAAACCCTCAAATATTGGGACGAAACATCAACCGCATGACCGCCGCACCTCAAGGAAGTTAAAAGAAACCTAAAACCTCAATAGTTCACACAAAATACAGTAATTTATAACCTATTCACGAACCATAACTTCTGTAATTTTTTATAATTCAAGAATTAGGGAAGAAACCCTAAGCAATTTGAAAGAGGAAAGAAAAAGACTCACCTACTTGAAGCATCCTGAATTAATCACTCCAACAACAATAGTTGCTGAAATTTAAAACAGCCAAAATTTAGGGATTCTTCGAACAAGATATAGGAGGTAATTTGGGAACTGGAATGGAGGGAAACGATTAAGAATTGAGAGAGTTAAGAAGGTATAAAGTTACCTCTTCAATTCTGGCCGATTTGAGACACCTTATGAAGATCAGCCCTAATTCGCGATATCAAAGTACTCCAAGTAGGGGGGGAAGGAAATGAGAGCGCGCCTGGGTTTCTTAGGGTCGAGTAGGAGGTGGAATCACCGAAAAAACGCAAATATTGAAGGAGATATAAAAAAGTTAAAAATTATTTTTAATGCAGGAAATGGGCCTTCGGGCAGGCCCAATATCTTAAATAAAAACCCATATCCACCATGATTTTGGATATATAAAGGCTCCAAATTTATATTTTGGTGTTAATAGGTCAGAGGATACCATTTAGGAATTGGAATGAAGGAAAAATATTAAAAAATGAAAAAGTTATAAAGGAAACAAATTTTATTTTTAAATCTGGAATTGGGCTCGCGGTTTGGCCCAATTCATGAAAACTCATCTATTTATCCATAAAACCTTTGGAAACCATCCAAAACAAAAAATTATAGGAAAATAAATGAAATTTAACTTCAAAATAATTCATGTATGTGACAGAAAACCAATGCAATTTTTAGGATGAACATAATTCATTTCCATTAAAACAATGACTACATATCTATAAAAAATAAACAATTTCTCCCAAACTCCTCACAAATAATCCTATACCCATAATACAACCAAAATGTGAGTCAATAAATTGGTTGATTGTTTTAGTTTTGTTATGGTATAAGAAAAAAAGGGTACATACACAAAAAAGAAACATCCCTCCTCATGATTTATTTATAAATGATGAGTAATGAATATGTGTCATGATCATTGGTGAGATCCTAGGATCGTGTTGCAAATCGATCGATGATTAATAATCGAACGTCGTTTTCCCATGAAAAATCCTCCCATTATCTCTATAATAGATCTTGTTGAAAAACCAAGTACTTATTTTTAACATAATATTTAATGGAAAATATAGGTCATGGAAATTTATTTAAATAATTTATATAAAAATTCACCCAGGAGCACGTCCAACCCAAATGTCTGATGCGCTATAAGGTTATTTCAATCATAGTGTCAAAATAATCATCTAAACTAAATGGAAGCCTCATAATTTAGATATAACCCTCATTTAGGAGTTATAAAAATATTAATAGAAACCCATACATATGTGATATTCAATTAATTTAATACATTCCAATAATAATTTCGGACTCACTAGGCCTTGAATTCATGTATCGTCTTGGGGCCTGGTCTCAAGAATATAACATGATATATTTAAAGATAATATATAAAAAAGGATATGTCTTATTATCCATAAAATTGGGATTTATATCCCATAAATAAAAACAACAGAAATAAAAATGATGTGGGTACTGACTACTTTTTAGGGTCTCCCATTCCTAGGTACTCCCCTAGAGATTCCCATACTTCCACCAGAATGAACAAGGGGAATCGATCTCCCATGAAATATTCTTCTGCACTAACCCTTTATCATTATTAGGTACTCAACAAATGGTATACCCATATTCAATTTCTTGTTATCCCAATATGATAACATGTCGTATCTCATGCATATACCTTCATAGTTGTGCCATGTGGATGATGTCAGGTTCCCATGCTAACTACAGTGGCTAAATCTAAGTGATACACCACTCGTACGACTCCATACAGTAGATGGAAATGTAAAATTACCATAATAGACAAAATGACACACAACCAAATATAGAGAACTATCATTATAGTTTTAACCTCATGAACATCTGGCCTACATACATGAAATCCAAAGGCCTTGAAATTCAGTCTGCATTGGACTTGTGATTGATATATTAATTCATCATCTACTCCAATATGATATTAATCATTTCTATAGTGTATTTTACCAACTCTATCCCCATAAGTGGTGACTCTCATGGTTCATTATTACATTTTATTTAGTTACATGGGCACCCATACAAATCCACAGACAATGAAAAACCTGTGTGGGAATTATAGTGGTTGTTTTACTAAATTACACCATGGGTGGGTGATCTTCCCAACAATGGAAAAGCCTAACATTGATTCCCAAAACATTTCCCCACACACCCAAATGGTATGATCACTATGTATATCAATCATCTACATGAATCCAATGATATTAAATAGAATATTCTCTTGAATAGCTTGGAAATATGATTACATGGTATGTTAAACCATATCACCCAGATGGTGTTTTGTCCCTTTGATGTATGTGGCATCCCCGTAATAATTTACATTAGTATCCCATCCCAAATAACCATTACAACTTCAAGTGGTTACCATACCACATTAGAAACAAGTGAGTATCCCCTACTTTCTAACAAGTTAGTCATCAAGAGACAAAATATCTGACATATCCCTTCATTCCAAGACCTAGAACATCCACTGAAGTTCTAGTTACATCTTCTCCACCTACAAATGTATCATTAATGGTGAAGTATGAAACAACCTCAGTATCTGTTATCTCAAATTAATTGGAACCATCTTCCATCATCTAAAAACAACATGATACCCACCTTTAGATGATCCATTAGTTACTTTCACACATTATATCTAAGTATGTGGAGTCTCATATATGGTATCCCAAAGAAGTTTCTCCATGAATCTCAATAAATAATGAGTGGTAACAACCATCAATTGGAGGTAAGACCCCACATCCCCATCCACAAAGGATGAATTCAGTGAGGCCAACTTCTCTAAAACCTCACTTAGTTGTTAATTAAAATATACCATGCTAAGGGAATATTTTACCATTTTTTCTTTCCTATGATTATAAAAAATCTTGAAGTCATGGTCCTGGAATGCCTATTTCAATAAACTCTATCAATTATTATAATCCTTTTTATTGATTATATACTTGAGTCTCATATAGTCAGAATAGACAAAAAAATCACTCACCATTTGGTCATGTCACTACATATCTAGTGTGAATAATACAACTTAAGGGAAGGCTATATATTTTATTCAAATATATCAAGGGAGTTGATATCTTGCAGAAATGTAGTACAAATATATTATATAATCCTAAAAATCCAAGTAAATTATGTACCTCAGTCATGGATCCAAAGGTAAAAATTCATTATCCTATACCAGTTCAGATTCCACACTATCTGTTGAGATGAAACTCTCCATAATGTGGACCTTATAAAAATATATCTAGAACATGAAGAGATTCCTATAAAGATGTTTCCCTCAGAGTACATCTATAACCATCCTCAAGTGTCTCATCTGGTCCTCCCTAGATTCCAATTAATAATGGATATCATCAATGAAGACTACCAAAAACCATTCTACTAAGTGTTGAATGATCCAGTTAATGAGTCCAATAAACACTACTAGGGATTTCATCATGAAAAAATATATACACTACTACTCATAGAAAACATAAATATCTGGTATATCCTCATCTGATACTCATAGCTGGTGATAGCCTAATTTTTGGTTATCATTTGAGAATCATGGATCCCCACTAAAATAACAAAATAGTTCATTGATCATCAGTAGTAAATAAATGTTTTTAAGGTTACATGGTTTTGGAGAGTATAATACACACAAATCTTCATGCTAATTTCCTATTTAAAAAAAAATATTAGTGGTGTCTTGTGTGATTTACTAGTTCTTGAAAATCTATTCCACTATAATTATTCAAACTGCAACCTCGACATGAGAATCTACATGGACACATCCAATATGTTTGTGTGCATATTGGGGTTTTTCCTATGGTGTAAATAAATAATGAAGTATATCTCTCGGTGTGGTGGTTTGTATGGAACATCATCATGAATGATTTCCATGTAATCTACCACCAATACAAGAATTTTAATTCTCATAGTTTCCTCAACAAGAAGGGTAATTCTATCTGATTAGTGTCAAATTGACCTTATCTTAATACACATGAGTCATTAATAGACATTATGGGTTTTTTGGACAAAAATGGGAAGCCTAATATAATCACTATAGAAACACCACATCTTATGCCTAAAGCAGCATGTGAGGGAAAGAAAAAAAAAATTTGACCATATCAAACATGAAATTTTAAGCCCTAATAAATATTATTATAATATCAAAATGAAACTGTCACGCACTAGAGTCATTTCACATTGTTCGTAGTAGTAACTTATGGTTGAGTCACCTTCAGTAGGAGTCTCTAAGAATAAGGGTCAAGATAATGGCACAATTAGAATCTCAATGGATTAAAGAAAATAATTAAAATGAATGGTTTCCTCCCACAAAATTATATTAATATTTAATATAGTTTATATAATATATAGATCATATCTTATATCATATCTAGAGCCTCTACATCATAATAAATTATCTCCCATTGCTTTCATCAGCTATGTCGCCCAAATACTTGAGACTGGTATCAACCACAAGAGGGTGGTGGTTCTAATTAGTCAAAACATCTAAAAACTCCAGATGATCTCCCCATTCATATGACATGTTATTTAACCTATGAAATTCCCCTCTCCTATAGTGGTCTCCACCTAGGTTCCCCCTTAAATTCCTCTCTAGCAGTCACATGCTGAGTCAAGAAATCTAATGAATGATGTCCCCGAGCATCATAATAGTAGCACTGCCTCTCTCTATGAGGAGTAGATCTATCATGTGAGCCATAAACCCTAGAACCTATATCCTTGTACGAACTCCTAAAATGTATCACGTGTCTATAGGAAGTATTTTACATCATATCCTTGTTGTCAAGGTCTATAATTTTACATTCCCAATGCTAGCACCAGCTGTCTATGTCTTTTTATCTAGGAAACTCTCAACTACCAAATATCATTCTAGAACACCATCGTTGGTAGGAATTCATACAGGTATCACAGTTTATTTTATGTATTTATATATTCAGTACATTAATGTTTGATACTAAAATAATTGATCACACTCCATATCCATCGAGAACCATGAGTGGTTAGGGTACCTCAAAGAGTACTTAGCCATATCCATACTTCCATGATGAATCTGTAAAAACATTGGGATGTGAAAAAAAGTAAACATAGATGGTTAAAACTCCTATCTAAATAAGAGATAAAATAATGACCATGAAAGTGTGACCTTATCATATTATTGATTATTTAAGCACCACCATCTTTCAAAAAATCTATGGTGGAGCCTTGATTATAGGACCAATGTTTGGTTTGTAGATGTCCCGAAAAGATGAAAGTCCCACGTCACTAACTCAAGACAATTCCCAAAAACCATTAGTTCTAAATATATTCAGAAAAAAGGGGTCCCTATAATAGAAAATCATGTAGATTTATAATCCTATGCTCCTCATCTCAAATTAATCCATTAAAATATGTTTCTTGGCTGTTTTTGGTAAGACAAGGAAACCACCTAGAGTTATCACCTCATGATCAAATCTTTTAATAGAATCCTTGTTACACAATTGATCATCCACAAGATCCATCATCATAACCCCAACTAGAAGAAACCATGGTGGAATCCTAAAAATGTCTTGATGTACCACATCCTTTTAGTATATCATCATAGATGACTCAAATAGTAAATGGAAACATAATCCATTACTATATGGTTCATGTATTTCTATTTTCCCAGGAACTAGTTTCCACATTTACTAAGTCAAAAATAGACTTCTAGAGTCTTGGTGTTTTGATATTTCTACCACCATAGCATCACTGGACTCCCTGTCATGAGAGTCAAAATTAAAACACTTAATATTTTTCCCCAAACCAATGTTACAAAAACCTCTCCTAATGAAGAACATGAACCTCTGATACCATTATTTTATGAGATTACCCAAAATAACGGGTTCAATAACTACCAAATTCCTTCCTCCAATTGGACACGGGCTTATGACCAGTAGCATGTAGGCATATCACACACATGTGGATCCTTAGCCTAATTTACCTATACACAAAAAAACACACAAATATATATATATAGGCCCATACAATGCTAACATCTAAAACAACTAATAACCATTCATACAAACATCTAAAATATCATCATTTGAGTAAAAAAAAACATGTACATGAAACCAAGGGTCCTAAATCAGGACATCCAAAAGAAACTAAAAAATTTTCAACCTAATTAGGGGGAGATGAATAAAATAAATTAAAGCAACAGAACAAACCTCGGTCATTCTGGATCACTAAGGTCTACATGTAATGTTCCCTCTATGACTATATAAAAATATTGTTCATATATATAAGACAGAACTCATAAATGAAAATACCATGCAGTACTGATTATAAAAATACCTAGTATGACACTATGGAATCCCTAGGAAAAAAGTAATGGTTATCTAATCATCACGATATTTAAAAAATAAGCATAAAAAAATTTCCACAAATAATCATAATATACAAAATATAGCAAGTAAGATCCCAATTATAAATGTTACATCTGAGACCTCATTGACACTCAAATGTTCCCTAATCCTGGTTTGCCACAAGGCCTCATTCCCATCTTCCCAAACTCCTAAGGCTGTCAACTTTCGAGGGCCTAGGGTTTTTCAGTGGTGAGAATATTCCCTTATTACCTTAGGGTAGAAAATATAATAAATATAATAATAGATAAATAAAATAGGAAATGTAAGTAAATAGGTGACAAAGTAGACGAAGACCTAAATAATGTATAACATAAGCAACCAATAATCGTACTCAAAATTTTATGACTATACTAAATAAACAATATGGTGATAATTTTTGACATGTCTCTTCAAAAATAGAAAATAGGTATACATGGTAGAAGGAAATAAATATTATGAAAAGAGAAAAAAGCTACAAAATATATATGAATCCCAAGACCTTGCACGACCATCTGAAACCAAGATATATTCTAAAAAAGATTGAAATATCAGGTGTCCACAGTAGGATGCTTCCCCTTGTACACAGATGAATACATGTAATATTCCTAGGTATGAATGACATCCTTGAAAGGGTGTAGCATAACCTATCAATATGACACAACCAAAATCAATTATATAATCCAGTTCATTTAATGTAAAATGAAATATTGTGAAATCATCGATAAAAAAAATGCAATACAACAATTTAAATTCCCATGTACCATCATCACCCTCAGCTGGTGTTTAAATATTTCTTCATTTCATTCATAATTATGTTAAAATTTATATAATAAGTCATATGAGGATTACCCAGTACTAAAATAATTTCATGCTAATATTAATAAAGGAACTAAAATATAATGAGGCATCCTATAATTTTGATAATAATGAAGAGGATCCAATGTAATAACGAAGTAATCCTTGACCTTTGTGGCCAAGAAAACTCAATTATAATAATGATATTAGATTAAGAGGTAAGACTGTATTCCATAGGGAATCTCCCAGTGAGTTCCACAACAATTAAATTCTAACTGAGTCCAATAAATTCATCCTTGGTAAAACGAGATAATCAATGACTAAGAACAAGGGTGTATCTATGGTAGCTGAGGTCTTTTGACAAAACGTAGGATCAATGGAGTGTATCCAAGTATTCCTATAATGTTAATGAAGGGATCCTATGTTATTATACTAAGAATCAACTTGTATACAAGATATTAGGTTCCAAAGATGGCCTCACTATTTGAAATCATGATCCATGAATCATAGTGGTGGCCATGAGTGATTAATGAATTCCCTTAGGAATCCTAGGATAGCTCGGGTTAAGACACTCCTATAATAATGAATATGTGCACATGAAACAAGCACCTTATACCTGATTTATTTAATTAATTAGTTCATCTTTAGTCATTCCATTTAATAAAACATTTTTTCAATTCATCTCCTTTCATTATTGTGACAAGGCTATTATGGATTGAAACCATTTAGTGAATCAATCACATTTCATATCATTGGTTCACCCCTTTACCAATAATTAAACCGATATGGAGGCTTACGAAGTACACCTAGATGTAATTTAATATTATTTGACTAGGCCATGTGTTATCTATAATATATATTCTATTTAACCATTTAAACATTAATTATTTAATTATAACTCTTACCTTATATGGTTCATGTGATATTGAAACTTGTTCTAGCCACTAAATTTCAATTATTTAATTGACACATTCCTCCTCCAAGGTCATATCAATTCAAACGTGTACGGTGGAGAAAATAGGTATAACAAACACTAATGACAAATTTATTGAAAATCCACTACTTCTAGTGCTCAATACAGAGAATAAACCGTTAATGATTCATAACATATATAACTTGGGTTTTATAATACGATTTTGATGACTATTACTCTTTGTAATACTATAACCATTGTGATTATATAAAACATTCCACTTATGATTAAATAATACCCTAACCTCTAATGTTATCTAAAATGACATATGATACCAACTATAAGGCCCCATCCATAAACATTACAAAATCATGGATTTTAATCAAGAATTTACATTCTTTAACATTGAAATTTTTATCAGGTTTGGAGTTTTATAGAATTTGGAATTAACAATTACATTATATATAAAATATTACAATGTAGATACATCTACTCACTATCCATTTTTTTTGTAAAATAGAATTTTTTTTAAAATGCACCACGGTTCGTTCCATGTTTGAACAACATTAATTTTTGGTCATCCAATACATTATTATAATATTCATTTAGTCTTGTGAAAAACATTCCCAAACATGGGATGACCCTAAAAATCACAGTAATGTAAAAAAAAAGAAGAAAAACTGTTAGTCTTCGTAAAACCAAAAAACCATAAACACTTTATCATAAAGTAATACTTTTCACCATTAAGTAGTTATAAATATACATCACTGTATATAAGCTCATTGATCAACATTTTGTATCCAAAATATTACCATAAATCCCATATAATGAAACATATAACATATAAAGTTATCCTGGGATATAAACATATATAAATAAGATAACAATACTATCGGTTTCCACACATATCACTAAATGGCATAACCATTTTCCTAACACCCATCCCCAATGTATTGCGGGTTATAACATAACCACCCATCCATGGTTATTCATAGAACCACCCATATTTGGTTTATCACAATATAACCCGTAATAGGTTTATCACATAACCACCCATCAAAATTAAAAGTAAGAATATTTAATCATAATACATAAAATATTTTAATTATTTTCATATCACCCATAAAATTTCATTTTCAATCACAAGTGATAATATCAATATTTTGAAATAGTAAATCCACATTCAAAACCATTTTCAATACAAAAACATCAAAAAATGTAATAAGGGATTCCTTTTCAACAAAAAACATTTGTGCTTTTATTGAAATCCAAATATCAAATAACATTTACACCGATGGAGGACTCATTGTCACTACATACATTAAAAAAATTAATTTTTTCATTTAGTAAGAGGTTTAGTAGAAAAAATGATTTCATTTGAATGAAATTAATTGTAATATGGGTTTATTATACACTATATAAAATAACAAGGTGTGTCTTATTATGTTATTCCTTACCAAAAGATGATTGAAAGGAAATCCATTACAGAGATCCTGTCATTAGATTAAGGATAAATAAATGACATGAATATGTGTGAAAAATATAAATATAGTCAATATAATGGGAGATTATGTTTTAAAAATAATATTTCATTCACACATATTCATTAAAAAAACCAATGACATTGATATTTTACTCAATGAATAGAAATTGAGTTATGATTTCCCTTTAAAAATTCATATCAACTACATAAGAATTGATTAATTGGGTGTTTGTGTGTGTCAATATTATATACCGAAAAAGGAAAGTATAAATTATGACATAACTAAATAAATACTTATTCCGCACATAATAATCATGTAATATAATCAATGAAGTATGCAGAAAACCCAATGAGTGGAAATTGGGTTACAAAGATCCCTTACCTTGAATCTGACTCGTCAGGTTAAATCATTATGTTCCCAAATAATAAAAATAAATCAATTTATACTTTCTTGAAAATATTATTCATCTTTATTATTCATTTTATACCACTTATTACCATGCTATATAAATTACATTATTATTTAAGTTCATATTGGTTGTTTTGTTGATATTTGGTACCTAAGTCTAAATTGAACTTGTATGATGTAAATTTTCCTTGTGGAAAAAATGACAACATCTCTATAATATTATAAATGATTTAAATATCATATATATCCATTATTTATTTATTTATAAGAGTCCTAAACATTTTTAAATAACAAATAAAATAGACCCTTCATGGAGACAGCATGCCTTATACGCTTGAATGCTATTTTTATTTCATTTTCTTATTAATGGATTATAATACAAATGATATAGAATTATATTATAATTAAAATTTTATATATATTTAAATTATGTATCATTGGTTTAATAAACCCATTCTTTATACGTTCCATGTATATAAGGATAGAGTCACGTCACTTTGAGCGGCGGAAGTCTCACATCCTCAAACGAAAGTATCATATTTACGCAACATGGAAAGCATATAGGGTTGTTACAAAAAAATTACACAACCATAGACAAAATATTTATATAATATATATCATATATAATTATAGTTTCATCATAATGGCCACTGTGAGTGGTGGTATGAGTAAATTCAACAACCATTCTTTCGTGAGGTAGTAGTTCGTTGTACACAGAAACAGTATATTCGTATCCATTAAATGGAGGTGTGTATAAGTATAGATTTACTAAATATCATAAAATAAATCATAGTATATTGAGGATATTGGTTCTGTTATGTAATCATATAATAATAATATCATAGGGAGTGGAGAAGGAAAATAATGGAAATAAACTTGAGAGAAGACACTACCTCTAAATCAGGGTACATCTATTGATTTGAACTAAAATACATTCTTGAATTTTTTTATTCTGAGGGTAATGATTCTAACACTAAAAGGGGGATTTTGGGATCTTATTTTAGCAGATGAAGTATGATTTATGGGACATAATAGGTGTGAGTTAGTTGGTAGAGGTGACTCCATTTTACATGAGGGAATAAGGGTACTTTAAAAATGTTTTGAAATATTATTTTATTATAAAATTATTTTCAAGATATAATACATCCGATGTGATAAAGTTATAATATAAAATTAGTATGGGTCTAAATCCTCTCAACCAAAATATTTTAGAAAATTTTAGTTAATAAAAAAATATATCTTTTAGCTGTTATCATTAGTTAAATATATTAATTCTTACCACGTCTTCTGGTATTTCGATAACATATGGTTTCTATTGTTACTATAAAATTACAATACAACCACAAGAGGATCATTAATGACTTTGGGAACATTATATAAGTCAGTTGGACGAATATGATATTTTTATAACTATTATATCATTTAATAAAATAATATTTTCTTAAAAATTGAATTTATGTCTAATTTGACACTCTTTAGTAATTGATTTTGTTAAAGCCAAAGAAACAAGATTCATTCAAAAAAATTGAATGAAATATTACATGTCATATTCATCTAAAAAATTAATGGATGGAATCAAAATGATAAAATTACATTTATTTTAATAATTATAATATCATTTATTTGAAATATTCATTAATAAGGTAATCACGGCATCATCATTATGTCATAATTAATTTTTTTTTTAATTTATAAAAATTATAAATAAAATTCCACAAGTTAGGAAATAGTTTTATATTTATAATAACTATTTATAGTCAAGTATATAATTTATATTACACACCAATATTATTATTTTAGTAAAACGATACATGTTAGTGTTATATTTCACTTTACTTTAAATTAATTATTATAACAAGTCATTTTCAAACCCAAGTGGATCCTAAATGCCAATATATAAGCCTAAAGACTATTTTGGTTTCCCATGAATCATAATGTATGATTACGTATTATGTTAGGGTTGATTATATTATTATAATATTATTTTACCCTTATTTACCTAATTTACCCTTTTACCGTGGTAAATAAAAATAATTACTATAGTTACTATTCAAAATATCAAAAAATAAAGGGGTCCTATTTACATAATTTAGGAATTATGATTCTATATATTGAATCTATTTATCCAAATTCAAAACATAGAAGTTTTGAGAAATTAAATTGAAATTAATTCCCATTGTCAAAACGAGAAATCTGGTTTTTTAAAAGTTAAAACATTGCAAATGATTGAAATGTTTATACATCTAAATACAATATTGAATTAATAATTTTGAGATAAAATATAATAATTGATAAAAATATATTACAATTTCACTTTAAAACCATTAAATAATATTATTTACCCATATAAATTATCTCAATGGGGAAAAAATTTTAATTAAAATTTAGCATATTTTTACTATTCAAAAAACATGATATTTATAATAAAAATATAAAAAATCATCCAAAGTAAATTTTCATGTCATAATGATAAAAAGGAAGTTTATTTTTTAAAATATCACTTATAAAAGTTCCGAGAACTAAATTTAGAAAGGTTTCTCCATCAAAATGAAATAAAATTACGTTTTTAGAAAAATACATCCTTTATCCAAAAAATTTAATTTGTTGTTATATAATTTAAAGAAAAAATATGAATTTAAGACATTAAATTGAATATATAAATTAAATATTTCATTAAATAGAAATCTATAAAGTGTAATTTGATTTTATTAACATAGTTATTCTCTTTTTTAGTAGTTTTTCATAAAATCATATCCTCTATATTCAATTGGTTTTTATTTCCATTTCTAATAAATTTGGTAGCCAATGAATAATTATTTAATCATTTATAAACCATATTTTTATAATTCAGTTTATACTATTCATTATTTCCATTTCAATGTGTAGTTTATAAATGTATCATTTAATTAATAATATTTATTTGTTTTTTAAGATCGATGTAGTGTATCATGTATGCTATTGAACATAGTGTTTCTTTATTATAACTCATGATATTACAAAATTGGTGGAATTTAAGGATATAAAAACAGAATAATACTATAAATAATTATAATGAGTTATAGATATCATTGACCAAAAGAAAATTATTAATCAATTGAAATTTAAGTATCTCAAAAAAAATATGAGGTAAAAGGCCATTTGATTGATCAAATATGATGTTAGTAGAATGAAATTTTTTTCTAGATCATTTTCCTAAATTGTAGTAATTATATTACCATGATGATGTTAAAAAAGGAAATACACTTACATAATATCTATTTATGAATAATTTTATTCATTGATTATACTTCATTTCTTAAACCAAGAGAGGAATATACAGTGGTTTATTCCTAAAGCACTAAAATTATCTTTTTGTTGATCCTATATTCGATAAAAGTGTAACAATATATTTATTATATATTTATTATTCAAATGGTTAGATAATGTTATGCAATATAGTAAATAGATTTTAATACCATAATAGGTACTTCGAGAATTCAACACAATCCTATTCATAATTGGTTTACCTTATTAATCATCTATAATATGTCTTACAAAATTCAATGTCCCAGAAATTGTAAGAAAGTTCACTAAATCAAAATTATATACCACGGAAAATATAAAATTTCTCTTAATGTCACATTCTAAATGTGGGAATACCATGATATCCATTATTCAATGCTGAAAAAATGAATGCATCATAAAATAAAATCTCAGGTTATTGAATATATTCTTTATATCAATACTTAAATTATTCTCCATCAATGATGACATAAATTACATAAGAAAGAACCAATTACTTGGTCACCGACACTATCCCATGGAAATATCATTGTTATATCATCATCAAGAACATATTAATTGTTAAACTCTCTTAATATAGTTCTTTCAATGAAGTTCAGCATATAACCGAATCAATTTTCTTGGTCCTCAGTACCATTCATCATATGCTTTCAAATCAATTAAGAAATCATACATTAATTCAATCTATATTCAATTCATGTTTCTTATTAGCAAAATATCATTGATAAAATACTCTTATAATATAATTAATGAATAAAAACACAAGATCATTAATCACACCACTTCATGCATGGTAATTTAATATTCATGACTATGGACCCTTAGCATATTTTAATTCATATTCTAGTTATTCTTGGAAGAATTCATTTCTGTAGTTCCTTGTATGACTAGAGTTGAACCATTGAAAAATAAATTATTAATTCTCACCTATGGAATTTTTATCATTGATTCCTTTCTCCCTACACCTAAAGAAAACTCAAATTCATTTCTAGCAGATACCAAGGTAGTTTATTCCATAATTATGATATGGGGAAACCCCTTTTCCCACCCTCGACTTACCCTTTTTTCTCTTCCATCCTATTTTTATCTTTCTTCCATTAAATGACATAATTATTAGAGAATAATTTCTATTATTTGATATTATATGCTCTTATTCTCTCATATGGTTAGAATATTTTGTAGGCTAGTTACATTTTCATGATTTCATTATGCTTTTAAAATAAATGATCATTCTTACACTTTTAATTATATACATTGATAAAAATCCCTTTACTTCCTCTTGATGCAAATTTATTTATAATGGCATACATCAGATTAGGTCTGGACATTATACATTGCAATGTATAATCTAAAATCTAATGAAACACATAATGTATATAAAAATATTTAGGCATGGATTCTATCATCATTATAAATATAAATTTTTTAAGAATGTTTCCAAATAATAAAATTTTTACAAATCCTTTATAATGGTTTTTAAATAAAATTTGAATTATCTGAATCATTTAACCAATTGTGTTAATCTATATTTATAGTGAGTCACATTGTCTTGAACCATGTAATTCTTATGTAAATACCGAAACACCTCTTCCAGATTTATTAATTGTAGTTCTATATGTTCTAGAATCATGCCCACTAGTTGTTTCTAGAAAAGGATGTTTTTGTTGGAAAACCAAAAAATCACTTTATTACCAATACATTTCAGTGTTATTATAAACATATCCTTAGTTTCAATAATAGGGTTATATTCCATAATCAAAATATCCCTAAATATTGTTCCCATGGAATCTCTTATACATTCATCTAATACCAACTTTTATGAAAATGAAATCATTGACGATATTTTCATTAAATGTCAAATTTTCATTTTTATAAAATGAAATAATTATTCCTTTATAATTTTTTGTTAAAATTCATAATGGGAAAAAATATTTTTATAAATAATTTTAAAATGGATAATTTTTGGTTTGAAAATAATTTTTAATGATTTTTTTCAGGGAAATAGATTTAGAATATTGGAGAGATATAAGATCATATTTCCATTAAAAGGCAATAATAATCATTTTATGTACTAAATAGTGGAAAATTGTATTATTAAATGAAAAGTTTAATTCATAACCATAATATTATAAAAAATAAATAATTAAATATATAAATATGAAATAATTCCCATAAGGGTGAATTAATTAAAAAAATCATAAATAATGATAAGAATGTGAAATAAACCCTTTACACTTTTTTAACATATAAATCATAAGACCCATGAAAGAAATAACATAAAATCATAATTTATATATTATATATAAAAATAGGTTCATTTTATTACATATAAAAATGGTAATATATATATATATCACATATATAAATAATTGTTAAATATTTAATATTTCTTAGGGAGGTAAAAGTGAGATGAGAAACCCCTACTATAGGATTTATTTCATTATTATGTGTAAAAACTGTATCTATAAAAAATAGAGGATTATTATTCATATTGTAATAAAGAGTTTTCTTATATTTAATACCATATATAATTTACATATAGTATTTTATCACCCATTTTTATTAATTATTTGTCAAAATAACTATTTTAGGTGATAATTGCTTTGTTTTTCTTATAAATTTTTGTTTTGTAATTTCTGTCCTTTTAATTTGATCAAGGATAAATAATCACCAAAATGTTACGAATAATATAAATATAATATATGTACATTATATATATATATATTTTTATTATTATATAAATGTTAGAGACCCAAGGTAAATTACACCCTCCTTAAAGACAATATGCATTACAAACACATTTACATTGTTTCTATTTTTCGCAATGGATGGAACGAAAGGAAAATTAATATAAATGAAATTTTATTAATTAATTTTAATTCAAAATATAACTTTTATATTATTAAAATCCATCCTCATTAATATATAGGTAAAAACTAATTAAAAACGTTACACATCACTAAGTGGATGTAGTAGTCCACACGAACGTACAAGAGACTTTGATGTTTTACAAATGATTTTATGGTAAAAAGAAATACATAGTATTATATTTTAGGAAGTATGGTTAGAAATTAAATATCACATATTTTTAATAAGATTAACACTATTACCTTTCATGTAGAGCATATGATTGAAATGGATCACTTCACTTCATGAGGCAGTAGTCCACTGTACAAACGAGATTCATTTTTGTTTCCCCCATGGAATGGAATGTAAAAAAGGTGTATGTTATAAGATAATTAATGAATTATAGTTTTGTCATAAATAGAAGATAAATTTTTTATATAAATCCTTATATCGATCCTTTAATGTTTTTGACCAAAAAATGAATTTTATCTTTTTTTGAGGTACAGTAGTAGAAAAATGGTATTTAATAATAGAATTTTAACATCAATTTTTCATGAAATGTATTAGAAGTTATCATGCATGGATTTTAATTTTTTTACTCAGTCACCAATGCAAAATAGTACCATTAACACCTTTTTATGATTATCTAAAATGGAAAGTCCATATATAATAATGTTATCATCAGTTTTTTTCAATAATAGATGATAAAAGTCCATATTTATATAGATTTTCAAACAAATAAAGTTAAAAATGATGATTTATTTTATATAATTTTGATATAATAAATTTTACTAGTTTTTTTATTTATAACAGACTTATGGATCAAAAGTTATGTATATTAGAAGTTGAAGATTATAAGCCTTTTAACAATTTTTTTTTCAAATATTGGTGATAAATGCCTCTTTTGGCATCAGGTTTACTAAATAAATGACATAAAAAATGTATACCATGTTTTTGATAATATCATAATCTTTAATTAGATAGGTTTTTTTATCTCATATAGATTAATATATTAAAATTTATGTTCGTTGAAAGTTGGACATCACAAAGAAATTTCTTAGGGAATTTCAAATTCTATCCTCCATACATTTTGATGTATAAATCTGTTTTTAGTTCAAAAACATGTAACATTGAAGCATAATAAATGTTCTGGAACATGGTAAATTATTTTTAAATATGTTTTTTTAAAACTAATGTCAAATGTAACTTTTAAAATAAATTTTTGAAAAACCACAACATAAATTGGTTCTGTGAGAAATTTTAAGTTCAGTTTTTTAGTAATCAATATGTGAAAATGTATTTAAACATATGTTACTAAATAACCAATGATATAAGTGTATTTTTCATCCATTATCATTTGTTTTATAAAAAAACACTATAAAACCTCAATACATGATTTTTTTAACATCGATCATGTCACTACTAGTCCCTTGGGCCCATGTCGTGACTACCCCATGCTCGCCATCCTTAGGCCAGGGGCTGGCGCTAGCACCAGAAAGGAATATCCCTAAAACTGGGAAGTAATTGCCTTTAAAACATATAAACTCACACAACCGTGAACATAGTAAGATATGATCCCAATGTAAATTGTATATTAAAAAGAGTGTGTACAATTAGAAAAGGGGGATAGAATACAAGCCCAACTGGAATGTACAAGTAAAACTGAAAACAACTCCTATGAACAACCTCTAAGGATCCTACATGAAGGGTAGGTACGGAACTCATATGGTCGTCTCTGTAGATTATCTCGTCTAATGTCCACCACCGATCAGCCTCATGTCCTGGTACCCTCGTCCTCAGTCAACGGTGTCCGTCTTCTGCACAAGACACAACAAGGTGTGGGCGTACCTCATGCAGTGGTGAGTATATAGATACTCAGTATGGAACCATAGATCCCCTAAGGTCTCTCAAAATTCTAAAATAATATACCACAAATAACAAAAACAAAAATGAACCCTACTTAGGTATATGCCCATACATATACCTATGTTATCAAGTATACCTATCTCATTTAAGAGGAAGCAAAATGCCCAAAACTTTTAGCCAAAAGTTAAACTATTCCATGATGGATAGAATAACATGAAGATAACACCCCAAAGGTATGTACGAAAAAGGTAACGCCACACATAAGAATACCACAAAGGTATCATCATGAAGGTAAGTACCGTAATGGTACGCCACACAGAAGAATACCACTAAGGTATCACCACAAAGATATGCAACACAGAGTTACGCCATAGAGAATAAGAAAAAAAGGTATAACCACAAAGGTATGTACCAAAAAGGTATACCATAGAGAAGAATACCACATAGGTAAGACTCATCTCACACCCAGAATAACATAAGTATGAAATTAAAGATGACCAGTCGTAAGCTAGATTATCTTACTTCGTCGAGATGCTTTGCTGTTGACCCACACATGATCAAAGATGTCAAACACAGGATCTGATGATGACCCACATAGGATCTGGATATGACCCACATTGGATTGGTATGCATTGACCCAGACAGGATCATTGAGCGCTGCCCCACATAGGATCGGTATGCACTGACCTGCACAGGATCACTGAGCATTGACCCACACAGTATCTGAAGATTCTTCAAGTACAACTAGCCACAAAGTTCCCGCAATATGAAAGCTTGATTATAAGATAATTCTCCCCCAATACATCGTTCAATACTTCAAGTTCCACAAAGTACCATTAAGAAGTATCTCAAAGGTCTTCCATGTCATATAGAACCCAACACAATAGATGACACGTCAATCGGAAGCCCAGTCTATAGGTTATTAACATTTTAGTTCCAAGAGCCCAGTTGGATTCTGGTTCAATCCAACATGGCCTCACACCATCTTCATCCAATAATCAAGTAGAGTATACCAAAAGGACCATCTCGATCCAAGGATTCTGATGCCTTATACGGTTCATCAAACAGATGCATGAATCTTAAGATATGGCCAAAAAGGCATATATGTGTCCAGATGGGCCTGGGTCTAATCCGACCTGATCGGACCCACCCGACCCAACTTGGTTTGGGTCGACCCGACCTAGTCCGGGTCTAGTGCAGTTGGCCTGGGCCACGGAGGGCTGGCCCGCTTGGTTAAGGGGCTCGACCCGGCCTACGGTGTGGCCCTCCCGGCTGGGTGCGGTCCGCTGTGGCAGGGCCCACACTAGCCTCCCTGGGGGGAGCCCCCCTGGATTCCTGGACGGTCCATCAGACCATTCAGCCTGCTGGCACCCATGACCCGCTAGAGCGGGTACTGCTCAGTGCTTCATGGCTCACCAAATTCCCAGCCGGTCCTCCTTCCAGGGTTGTGAAAGCATCGCTGACCACCTACAGTCGATTGGGTGTTATCTTCCCTCCGGCCTCTGCTGCGGCCAAGAAGTCGCGGTCTCCAACTCCGGCGGTGCAGATGTGCGTCGCCGCTTCACTCTATGGCCAAATGGCATGTCAGGCACCTCCCAATTCTTCCATTGCTGATGGGCTTTGAACACTTCTTCTGGCAGCGTGGATGCGTGCTGCCCACCTTCCACATGGTTTTCCGAGTGCCAGCCATCACCTACTTCCGAGAGTCGTCGTAGCTTTGTTCCAAGCTCGAAATTTTTTATGTTCACATATTAACAATCCTCGGGTCAAGATCTCCACATCCATAGGTTTTTCACCATGAAACATTGTGTTTTTAGCATGCATAATTATTTGTCGTCGAAGGACGCACGATGAATGAACGAAGAACGAATAGTAAAGGTAATGGTAAATGTGCAGATTGACTGGCATGTTTGTTTGAACATCTTCATTGAGAATAATTTATACGATGAATCCACAAAATAGATTTAATCACACATCAAATTAAACCCCCTACTTCATTTTCTTGTTTGAGGTGGTCTGAGGAAGAGGATGAAGTCAATGAAGGGGACGTTGGTGCCCGTCTCTCCCGCAATACGTTTCTGATCCAGGTTGGGGCGTCGTCCTCGTTCATGATCCGGTGAAATTTCATTATTGGAGGACATTCTTCATTAAGGGATTCTTCTTCAAAGGCCTCCTCTACCTTTCTCCAATGATAAATTACAAACCTCAATTCCCTCAAGAAGAGTTAATAAAATAACTCATCATTAACAACTGGTTTCATTAATTTTGTTTTAATGAACCCAATTAATTAAAGAGTGTTTTGGTTACATAATTTGTGTAACTGGGCATTTAATTCCGAGACCTAAATACCCGACCACCCACGTTTAGTCCCCACTTCCAGAATTGAAAATAGATATTTCAAAAAGAAGATTAAAATGTTATTTATTTTATTTTTCTTCTCTTGTAAAAAAAACTAAAAAACTAACTTCCACCCTCGACCTACTGCGGTGGAGGTGAAGGTCACATTAAGAGAATATCGACACTATGAGTTCAACGTTGTCCCCAGTTTTTAATTCTATGTAGTAGTTCAAATGATATGAATTTACTCTCGTGCATTTACTAAACGTACCTAAAAAAGTCCAAAAATTCATTCTAGACGCGCCGAGCTTCGTAATCACACACTATCAATTTTAATAGACTCATAATATTTCCATATAATAAAAAAATTACATGGAAATTTCAGGGTCTTTAAATTCTACCCACCTCGGGTATTTTCATCCTTGAAAGCCCCAATAAAAACTAGGAAAACAGATGGGGGTAGTGAGAATGAATATGAACCTCCCTCTCACTTGAGCTCTCCGGGAGGTTCCTAAGCTGCCAACAAATGCACTCCATAGGTATCGACCTCCCATAAAGTACACTCTCCTGTCGATCCTCAATCTCTACTAGAACCTCTGAAAACGTCTTCCCATCAATGTTGTCACGCTCACACCAGTAAATGAGGTGTGAAAGATCATGTACGTATCTCCTCAGCTTAGATGCAAGAAAAAAGTCGTGCACCTGGTGCAACTGAGGGGGATGAGCAGGGTGGTACGCCTCCTCTCCAACTCTGTTGAGGACAAGGAAGGTTCTGATGAACATCGGAGATAACTTGCCTCCCCATCCAAATATCGACAAACCTCCTCGAGTTGAGACTTGTAAGACGATGTGGTCACCATCCTCGATCCAAGGGGTCTCCATCTCCTTTCATCATACAACTTCTACCTGCTCTGTACAGTCTTCATCAACTCCTGGAAGATCCGCACCTTCTCCATGGTGGCCTGTACCATCTCTAGTCCCCTAAGTTATGACTCCACTGGGCCAGTCTAGCACATAGGTGATCTGTATGGTCACTCATACAATGCCTTAAATGGTGTCATACCAATGGTGGAGTGATATCTGTTTTTGTATGAGAACTCCACCAAGGGAAAATGATCCTCCCAACTGTAGCCGAAATCAAGTACCCAAGCATGCAATAAGTTCTCAAGGGTCTGAATGGTCTACTCAATCTTACTACCTGTCTGAGGATGGAAGTCGGTGCTCAATCGAGGATGAGTCACAAACGCCTCCTGTAACCCCTTCCATATTTGGGAAATAAAACGTGCATCAGAATTGGAGGGAAATCATTGAAATCACTCCATGTAGACGTACAATCTCCTACAAGTAAAGGTGTCCCAAGCCCTCTACTCAACCATGCTCTTTGATAGGTAGGAAGTGAGCCGGCTTGGTGAGCCAGTCTAAAATCACCTATATGGAATCATGTCCCTTGGATGTGCATGGTAGTCCTATCACAAAGTCCATGTAAATTCCATCACACTTCTACTCTTCCACCTCTAGTGGATGAACTATGCTTTCTGGAACCTAATGCACTGGCTTCACTTGCTGACATGTCCAGCACCGTGAGACAAACTCTTCCACTGATTTCTTCATTCCCGGCCACCGGTGCTTATTCTGATGGTCCATGTACATCTGCACCACTCCTAGATGTACTGCTATAGGGGATGTATGGAACTTCATCAACACATACTCCCTAAGTACCACTGGTACCATAGTACACACTCTGAAGTGGATAATGTGCTCCCCACCTTCAGAAAATCCATCAGGTTCATGTCCTATGGATAGCTGAGAACATCGATCCTTGCAGTTAGTGTCCCCATTCTGCGCCTCCCTGATTCCCTAAAGGAGTAGGGGAGTGGCTGTCACAGACTTAAGATAAGATGCTCCATCTCGATCAATGTAGGATACCCGCAAATTGGAAATATGCTCTATCGCCTCACTCAGTAACTAAATACCAGATCTCCTGCTGATTGTATCTACTACTATGTTCCCCATTCTAGTATTATAGACTATTTTGAAGTCATAGTCCTGGAGGAAAACAAAACAACTCCAATGTCTTAGTTTCAGGTCCTTCAGAGGGAAGATAAACCTGAGACACTTGTGATCAGAGTAGACCGTAAAACATTCTCCCATCAAGTAATATCACCACATCTTCAAGGAAAATACCACTCCTGCTAAATCCAGGTCATGGGTAGTGTAGTTCTTCTCCTGCAATCTCAGCTGTTGAGAACCATACATGATCACTGCTCCGTCCTACATCAGGACACTTTCGAGCCCTGTCCCTAATGCATCACAGTAGACTACATACCCAACACCCTCCTCCTGTAACCTCATGATGTGGGCATTCTTTAGTATCTTCCTCAGCTCATGGAATCTCTACCGCCATTTCTCTGACCACACGAAGGGTTTCCCCTTCTTCATCAATGCTGAAAAGGGTGTCACAACTCTGGAAAAGTCAATCACAATCCTCTTGTAGTAACCGGACAACCCCATGAAACTCCACACTTCCGTCACACTCCTGGGTGGCTCCCAAGAAAGAACAACCTCAATATTCACTGGATCCACCACAACTCCAGCTTCTAAGAAGACATGTCCTAGGAAGTGAACCTATCAGATCTAGAACTGAAGCATTGAGAGATTGTAATAAAGCTGGTGCTCTCGAAGTGTGTCCAGAACTATCTACAGGTGATAGGCATGCTCCACCTCCATCGCTGAGTATATTAGGATGTCATCGATGAAGACTACTACAAAGAGATCATGGTATGGATGGAAGATCCTGTTCATGAGTCCCATAAAAATTATTGGGGTGTTGGTCACGCCGAATGGCATATAAAATAAGTCACAATGGCCATACCGACATCTCAAGGTTGTCTTTTGTGTATCCTCGTCTCATAACCTAACTGGTGATAGCATGATCTGGGTCATATCATTGAAAATCATCATGCTCCCTTCAGCTGATCAAAATTATCATCAATCATTGTGAGAGGGTACATGTTCTTCCCGATCACTTGGTTCAGGCACCGATCATCCACACATAGTCTCAAACATTGATCCACCATCTTGGCGAACAATATCGGGGCTTCCCAAGGAGAAACTCTGGGCCTAATGAACCCCTAGCTCTACAAGTCCTCCATATGTACTCGCATCTCTTGAAACTCTGCGGGAGCCATCCAATATGCTGGTGTAGATATCGGTGACATCCCAGAGTACATTTTGATAGAATATTCAACCACTCTATGAGGAGGTAGACTCGGAACATCTTCAGGGAAAACATCAGCATACTGGTCCATCACTAATGGTTATCTCCGAATCTCAAAATCAACTGCAATGAGGGTAAGGCTAGCCAATTGATGTGTGATTGACTGCACCCTCCTCCGATTAATTCCATCCTGCACTAAAAAAGTTCCCTTCTTGCCAGAGAAGTAAAACATGGTCCCATCCTTGTTGACACACCCCACATTGCGGCTAATACAGTCGATCTGAGAATGGACTATAGATAACAACTCCATACAGATGATGACGTCTTAAGGCCTCAACTCCGCAACAAGAAGATCCCAACCGATGTTATTACCTCTTAGAGTAAACTCACACTACCAGAACTAGTGTGTAGTCATCGAATCCACTCTTGTAGGAGTCTCTAGCCATAAGGATCAAGACAACATCTCCATCAGTATCTCCGTGCTCAGAATGAGGGTCATGCCAATAAAATAGTGACTAGAACCGGGGACATTAAGTACTGAATCTATGGTGGAGTAGGCACATATCGTACCTTGTATCATCAACGGAGCGTCTCTTTCGTAGGCCTTAGATGCCTGGAGATGAGGTCATCCCTATCCACCTGCTCTTTATGGTCTGGGTGGACCACCTAGTGGTGGTGGCAGTAGAACCTCGAATTGCCGCCCATATCCAGCTGCACAACCTGCTCCTCTGCCAAGTCTTCCTACTACTTGTAGTCCATCTCGATCGAATATTCGCCTCTTCCTAGGCGGTCCCTCGACCATATGTTGGTCATCTGTAAGGTTGGTCCGGCAGTCACGAGCCATGGGACCCTGTCTACTGCACGAGTAACACTATTTGTTCCTTGCTAGTCATGCTCTGTCTCGAGAGCCCCACACAACCGAACATGTATCTTGTCGCCGTCCATCCGTAGCTCTGGTCCCCTTGGACCACTACATCATCTATCTGCTACTATCTATAGATGAATATGCTACATAACATCTGGTGGTGGGTCTCGCTGCTAGTGACTGCTCAGCATGGAATCTCTGCACTAAGAGTGCTCTCTCTAACACCCCTGCCTACATCGGGATGATTAGAGAAATAATCAAAGCTCTATTCTCCCATATGTTCCCCTTCTCAAAGATCCGGGCCCTTAAAAAATTGTCTCGCACCATGTCAGTTGAGTAGCACGGGTGGTCGGTGAACCTCGCTGAATACTAAGCCATGGTCATGCTACCCTATTGTATGTGGAGAAGCTCATGTATACGCACTGAGCATAAATTAGCTGGGTGGAACTCTGCCCTAAAAAGGTTCTTGAAATCTGCCCTGATGAGAGTGATCTTATCATGAACCTAGATCTTCAAGCTATTCCATCAGCCCGATGCTGCCTGAAGAAGACTAGTAGCAAGGATCACAGTGAGATCAGTTGGTGTTCCTACCAGTCAAAAAATTCTAACCACAACCTCCAGAAAATCCTCAGCAACCTATGGATTGGTCTCTCCCCAGAACCTCGGTGGCCTCTGACACTAAAACTCATGCAGCGCGCTCAAGAAGCATGCACCCTCTACTGATGGGGCTAGTGGAATCGGCTACCAATTGAGTTGTTGTCCTTCTGGTACACCCCCCAATGGTACAACTGCCGAAAGGGGCCCTACACCAAAGTCTCATCCCTCGTTGGGCTATCATCTCGTACTCTACCCGGAACCCTGGCTGGCTGTCTGCGTGGAGGCATCATGAAAATAAATAGGTGTGTCACATTCATTAAGTTATAACTGGTGAGCTGACTCAATGAGATCATAAAGAAAACTATTCAAAAAAAACACTCAATCAGTGTTCTCCTGCATTGAGTCAGAAATTAGAAGTCAGGATCCTGGTGTATGGATACATCGGCCGCCGCACCAACATTGGATTCCGAAAACTAATAACCACAATCATAACACTTAATACTATTCCAAATTAAAAGATCATATTCCATGCTCATTGGTAGTACTGACTCTTCTGATACCAATTTTTCCTGAGTCACCCCCAAGCCCTATGCCGTGACTACCCAAAGCCCTTCTTCCTTAGGCCAGGGGCTGGCGACTAGAACCAGAAATGCATATCCCTAAAACCGGTAAGACATTGCCTTTCAAACCTGTAAACTCACACAACCAAGAACACAACAGGAAACATGCACAAATAAATTTTATAGTAAAAAGAATGTGTACAATTAATAAAGGGGCCAGAATACAAGCCAAACAAGAATGTAGGAGTAAAACATAAAAAAACTCTTGTGATCACCCGCCACAGATCCTATCTAAAGGGTAGGTACAGATCTCATATGGTCGTCTCTGAAGATCGCCTCATCTAATTCCCACTTCCGAGTAGCCTCCAGACTAGGTACCCTCATCCTCGGTCAATGTTGTCCATCGTCTGAACAAGACACTGTAATGTGCGGGCGTATCCCATGAAGAGGTGAGTTTGTCGATACATAGTAAGGACCCTGAGCCCCCTTATGGTCTTTCAGAATCAAAAACGGATATACCACGAAGAATTAAAACAAATGTCAACCCTACATAGGTATATTCCAATACATATACCTAAGTTATTAGGTATACCCTTCTCATTCTAGAGGAAACACAAGGCCCAACTCTTTTAGCAAAAAGATCAACTGTTCCACGAAGGAAAAAATACCACGAAGTAAACAACACAATGGTATGTACCAGAAAGGTATATCCACACAGAAGAATACCACAAAGGTATTTCCACTAAGGTAAGCAACACAACGGTATGCCACACAGAAGAATACCACTAAGGTATTACTTGGAAGGTAAGAACCACAAAGGTACGCCACATAGAAGAATACCACAATAGTATCACCACGATTGTAAGTACCAAAATGGTACTCCACACAAAAGATTATGAAAAAGGTAGGACTCATCTCACACTGGGTATTACATAAGTACAAATTTAAAGATTATCAATCATAAGTTAGATCATCTTACTTCATCGAGAAGCTCTGCTATTTACCCCCACAAGATCGAAGATGACTGAAACAATATCTGAAGATGACCCACATAGGATCTAGAAATGGCACACTTAGTATCGGTATAATCAGACCCACACAAGATCACGAACCGTTATCCCACAATGGATCAGTATGTGCTGAACTAGACAGGATCGCTGACCACTGACCCAAAGAGGAACTGAAGATTCTTCAAATACAGCAAGCAACAGGGTTCCTACACTAAGCATGATTGATTAAGGGAAGTTCAACTACTCAATCCATCGGTCGATAAAACAAATTCTATGATGTCCCACGAAGAAGTATCCCAAAGGTCCACCATGTAATTTGGAATACAACGCAATAGACAGCTCATCAATAGGACGCCTGGTCTGTATGTTATTAACCATTTAGTTCTGAGGGCTAGGCTGGATTCGGGTTCTATCCAGCCCGACCATACTCCAACATTATCCAAAACTCAAGTAGAGTATCCCAAAAGGACCACCTCAATCCAAGGATCCCAGTGCCATAGTCAGTTCGTCAAACAGACTCATGTATCTCATGATGTGTCAAAAAAGATGTATATGGGTCTTGAATATCCCAGGTTCGGTTTGACGTTGTCAGACCAACCTGGAATGGGGCTGACCCGACCCGGTTCGTGTCAACCGGACGCGGTCTGGTGCCAGCCCAGCTTGCTGGGTGCAGGCCACCCGGCTTGGTGCTGGTCTTCCAGCTTGGTGTGGTCCACCGTGGTAGGGCATGCCCAAGCCGCACTGGGGAGAGGCGCCCCCACCCCCTGGATTCCCGACTGGTCCATCAGACCATTCGGTCTACCGTTACGTGGGACCCTCATGAGCAATCCTGCTCTGTGGAATAAGGTTGGCCGGAATCTCGTCAGGTTTTCTTTCTAGCGGTGCGATAGCGCCACTGTCCACACGCAGCCGGTCGTGTGTCAGTCTCCCTCCGGCCTCCATCGCGGTCAAGAGGTATCCGTCTCCAAATCCAAATATGTGGATGCGGGCCACCTGTTCATTGCATGGCCGGCTGGCGTGCCGGCCGCCACCCTGCTCCCTCGCATCCGACGGGTTGCGACCTCCTGTTCCGGCGGTACGGACGCACGACGTCCCCCTTCCACCTGGCCAGCTAGGTGCCGACCACCGCATTTTTACTCGAGTCATCACAGCTTCATTCCAAACCCAAAAATTATGACGTTTTCATATTCACGATGCATGGTTCAAGCTCTCCGAATCCATAATTCATTCTCAACAAATCATTGTTTTTTAGCGCGCTTAATTATTTTGTGTCAAATGACGCTCGAAGAACACGTAAAGAATGAATAAAAAAGGTTAGGGTAAATGTGCAGATCGATGTCCATGCTTTCATGGCCATCATCATTCAGAATAAAGTATCTGAAAAATCAACAAAATAGTATTAATAATACTTAAAATTAATCCCCTACCTCAATTTCTTGTCGGAGCTAGCTTGAGGAAGAGGATGAAGTCGATTAAGGGGACGTCGACGCCCGTCGCTCCCACAACATGTTTCTTATCTGAGATTGATCATCGTCCTCATTCATGATCTAGAGAAAGTTCGTTATAGGTGGATGTTCTTCATTGGATGATTCTATAGCAAATTCCTCTCCCTTACACCAATGAAAAGTAACAACCCTGAATTCCCTCAATAAGAGTTAATAAAATGACTCTTCATTAACAAGTTGTTTCGTTAATTTAGTTTTAATAAACCTTGTTAATTAAAGAGAGTTGTGGTTACATAAATATTTGTAACAACGCATTTAATGCCCAGCATTAAATGCCCGACCAAGTTCATGTGGTCCCCAACTCAACAATTAAAAAATGTGGTTTCAAAAAGAAAAATAAAATGTGTTTTTTTTCTCCCACAAAAAATACTGAAAAAATAACTTCAACCCTCAACCTATTTCAGTCGAGGTGAAGGTATCCTTAAGAGAATACCGGCACTATGAGTTCAATGGTGTCCTCAGTTTTACAATTCCAAGGACAGGTTCAAAAGTTAAAAAATGCCACTCGTGCGTTTATTGAATGTACCTAAAACAAGTTCAGAAATTCATTCCATGCACACCAGGCCTCGGAATCATGTGCCATCAATAGTCACAGACATTTACTATTTCTATATAAATAAAATGAATTTCACAGAATTCCCCTGGTCTTTAGAGGTCATATATTTTACCGATGTTAAAAGTAAAATTTCAAATACGTAGGATTTGTCTTTCGATTTTTTCACAATGAAAATTATATTTATTACAACCCAAAATACATTTTAATACATCATTGTTCATAATAATTATGTTTAATATAAATATATATATAATAATATTTTCCCTTTCATTCAAAACTTTTTATCTCTTCATTTCAATACATTTCCCTATTAATCTTCAATCTCCAATTTCAATAGGGAATCTATTGAAATAATTTAATTTCTTTATTATTATAATAAATAATCTCTATGAAACATTAAAATTATTTTTATAATGTTGATGTATTATTATAGTCTATTTATGAAGACAAAACATCCACATAAGATTTTCCAGGTGCACTGGAAAATTTATTATCAATCACCGTTTTAATTTCAATATGAGTTTTACCCTAAAAATAAGAGAAATGATGATAAAAAATTGATCTATATGAAGAAAAATACTAAAAAATATTAATGTTTCAAAAGTCTTATGTTAATGTTTTTCATTTGGAATATATAATTTTCATTAATGTTTCACATTTTTTCTTTGAATTGAGTTATATATATCAAAACCTAGAGAATTGTATCATCATATTGATAGAACTTTTGATTTGTAACTCTATTTTTTCTCTACGCGAAATCAAATAGAATATAGGGAAATTAAATAATACTTTGAAAACATATTTGGCATTAATTAATTGTAAATAAAAAGATAAAAATAACTTTTATCATTGGTTCCAAAAAACTAATGTTAAAAGTAATTTAGGAAGGCTTTTAAAATCCGTTTTTTATGAAATGGCATTAAAATTAGGATTTTAACATCAGCTATTGAATAAATGATGTTACAAGCCTTTCATGATGACTTTTAATATCAATTTGAATCAATAAATGGCATTAATAACCTTATGTATTCAAAATTTGGATGTCTGTTTCCCAAAAATATGGGCACCAAAAGGTCAAAATTTTAGTTTTTTATGCCAATTTTTTAAAACAAACGTCAAAAGTCCCATCATTAAAATTAACGACAATAATTATAGTTCAAATATGATGTTAGGATTTAAAATAATACATAAAAACACATTTTCCTACTGGTGGTGGTAGAAGAATGTACAGACGATCAAAAATTTCATTTTCCATTTAATGGATTTGAATATTGAATTGGGATATTAAATTAAAAATAATAATATATTAGTATATATTAGATGATTTATTGTTATATTAGTACCTATTACTTATGTTTGAAGTAGGAGGAGGAATAAATAATATAAATACACATGTTTAATAATTTAACCTCTACTACAGAGTGAAACTTTTGGTTTATACCTAAACCCTTCATATGTATGATTAATTATCAAACTAATTCCTATAGGATTTTTATATGGAATTAAGGATCGGATATGGGAATTTTTTGGCCAATGTAAAGGGTTTAACAAGTGCGAACATGGGACAAGAGGGGTGTCCTTTTATAAGTGGGTGAGATGACATACATGAAATGTTTCAAATGATAAAATGATACCAACCATATATTCATTAAAAAACATAAAAATGGTCACTATCAAACCTTATATATGATATTTTCGTAATATTTACATTAAATGGTTTTTATATATTTTTATGTCACTTTAACCAGTTTCTTATTAATTTAAACCCTTGGTAAATCCATTCAAAACATTACAATTGAAATTATTATTATTAATTTCAATATTCATGATAGTAAAAAATAATGTTGAACATATAATACAATATAAATTTTACTTATTAAAGGTATGGAAGAAAATTATTCCAAACTCAATTAATTGATATAGATAAATTAAATTTTGATTTGAACCTCCTATGTGACAATAGTTCGGTTTTCCAAATACAAAATTCACATAAGTGTATAATGATTAAATATAATTATTAAATAATAAAATTGTTTAAAATGACAGAATTAGTTAAATTTTAATTTCAGGGAACTAATTTTCTTCTAAATTCAATTTTAAATATAATTTTACATTGAAATGAATTTAAACGAATAAAAATGTTTCAATAAAAATTAATATTTTTCAATATGCATAAAAAATATAATTTCCAAAAAAAATCCCAAAAAATATAGCTACTATTTTTTTTGACAATTTGATTTTAAAAATAAATTTAATTGATTCAATGATTTTTCTAAAAAAATTATATTGTGTGCTAAAATAATGAATAAACAACCTCATAGAAAAATATTATTTTTCAAAAAAATATCTTTCTCATTCATATGGAAATTATTTTATTTATAATAAATCAATATCCACTATCACTATCTTATATATATATAGACCATATAATAATCATAATTTAGTAATTAATATTCATCCCTTACATCTTCACGGTAATGTTTTAATTCACATGCTAATATAATCAAATTTCAATAGTGTATCCTATTTTGTTAAAACCAGGTGTTTCTTTCTTTAGAATAAATCAATGAGATTTCATTTATTTAAAATAAATATATCATAAATTCATAGGGTGTTTTGGTATGTAGTCGATATTAAGGTTTTCAGTTTTACTTTTTCTTATTTGATATATATTCCATATCCACCAATTATATTTATATTTTCCTATTTATACTAAAAATGAATGTTTTTATGATACATTTCATTAAATATAATAGGAATTAAAAATAAAATTTAGGTTCACATGTTTATTTATTTTTAATCCTTATATTACAAAATTAGTGATGGATTTTTTTTAATTTTACATTAATTGATGCATGTTTTATGCTAATAACCCTAATTTATTTTTTAATATGTATTTATAAAACCAATTTTGTATGTATATAATATATCGTTGAAACTTCATTGTATTTAATAATTCTACTTAAATTATTTTATCTATGTGGTTTTTATATGAATTTTAATGATTAGTAAGGGGTTTATTAACAAAATTTCCATACATTGGGTTATAAGTCTTTCTCAATGACCCTATTATGACATGATTATATCTGAATTGATCTAAAATTAATTTTATTTTAAATTTAAAAATGTTTTGTTTGTATTTAAATTTTATTAAACATTTTATATTCGTTGATTTAGTGTAAGATCAATGATATGAAAATTTTAATGGTAGTTCATCCTAAATTAATTTTCCATGGGAATACCCATCAATGGTATACACCTTTATATTTTATGTGGAGTATATACTACCCCTTTGAAATTTATTATAATTATTCTCTTTATTTTAATGATATTTAAAGATTTATTTTAATTTACTCCTTCATATATCTTATATTGAATAGTTGCTAGAGTAGTAAAGGATTAATATTACCATATACCTTCCTTTCATGATTTTTTATATAGGGTTCTTCAGGAGAAAATAATATAATTTTTTTGAGCCACATATATTCTCTTCAACATAGATTTAAAATTCCATCCAATTTTTTAATTTCTATTTCCTCTCTTATTGATTAAATAAAAATTTTGAATGTTATTTCTAAGTGATATTGATCTTCTATATTCTTTTAGATTAGGAATATTTCACTTTAAAATCAATTTCTTACAAAATGATATAATAAATTGTATTTTATAAACATAAAATATTTTGTAAATATATTTAACATTATATTTGACATTATTTTAAATATTTTTAAAATTTAAACTTCATAATATCTTCTAAATTGGTCATTTTTGAATCCCAAAGATGAATTCGAGGAATGAATGTTTTTTTAATGATTCTCATAATGAATAGAATTTCCAACCATCATGTAAAATATTTTCATTGAATCATACATTATATATTCCCAAGTATATATTCAATATAATTACTTTTAATGTATTTTTTTGAATATTTTTTTTTCTAAATTGATTTTCAAAGTGAATTTTTATTTTCCTTATAAATTTATTTAATTGTGTTTTGATTATATTTAAACACATCAAAGTCAACCACCATTGATATTACGTATAATCCGTAGGTTCATATTGAAGTAATAACATCCTTATTCTCTTTATAAATGTGTTATTGAAGATATGGAACATGTTTTTTCTATAGGTTATTCCAAAAATGAATTTACAATGATTATTATTATCTTGAAAAGTGAATGATTCTAAATGTCCTATTCATGAAATGTACGTATAAATTTTATATATTTATCAGTGGTCCCATTATAAACTATGTATAAGTGGTTTAATTATAAATATAGTATGGTGGTTACATTATAAACCAAGGAATAGTGAACATTTTATAAATAATTGAAAATTAGTTTTGTGATATCCATTAAATTTATTTCTTTTGGATGTTAACTATATGTTTATTCTATTTATAATATTCATTTAAAGAGTGGAATTGAAATGATGTCCCAATGTTACCTACATAATTTATTATGAATTTTATATAGTTTTAATAATTATATTGATCAATATTGACATCAAATAGATCATAATTATTGATTCCAATGACTCTTTTCATTTATAAGGTTAAATGCAGGCCACATGCTTATTAAAAAATTGATGGCTATAAATTATCTTATGATATTTGTAACGAACCAACGTTTCAATAATGGAAAATCACTCTTTATCTAGTTAAATGTATCTTTATGAAAATTATTTTTATATGATGTCAACTTTTTTGGTTTTATGATATGAATTTTGACCGTTGTTAAAATAGCCATTGAACAGTGATCACATGATTAGTATAAATATAGGACTTTAACAAATCCAATTTACTGAGACAAAAGAAGCGATGACCTCATCTAGTAGAATTACCCATACGAAGCCCATTTTTCAGAGCTCGAAAAAGAGGTGGCATCCTTGGGCTTCGCCCTTGACCTAGCCCAAGCTGAGCTTCATCATGTCAAGCTCGAACATGACCGTCTACGGGAAAAGTGGAATTTTATTGAAATTACCACTCGAGCGATGTTATCTGAGCCACCCCAAGAGTCTATCACCATCACACACCTTACCCTTAGGTCTTATGAAGCCGTTTTAAGGGGGTATTTAACAAATAAGTATTACTATGTTCATGTACATTATTTTTGTATATAATTATTAATATAATTTCTAGTCATTTTTGATACATTGTAAATAGTTTTTAAAGTACAAATGGTGTTTTTAGTTATTATTTAATTAAGAAATATATTTTATTAAATTAAGGGATTTTTGAATTAAATAATATTTTTGTTAAATAATAATAATATTGTTATATTAAGTTTTATTAAATATAAATTATTTTATACTTTTATGAATGCAATTAAAATTTTTATTAAGGTTTGAATGCCATTTTTGTCAAAACCCGTGAATTTTTTATAAATGTTGGTTTTTATTTTAAAAGTGAAAATTAAAATATTTAGATAATTATTTAGATAAAATAAATGTTATTTATGGAATCAGGACGTCGAAATTATCCAATGGTGATTTTTTCATAATTTTCTGAGACAGTCAAATTTTTGGGTAAAAATTAAATACCTTTTAAATATATAATGTTTTTTATGACATCATAATGACCCAATGGTGATGTGATAAAATACTATAATCCATATTTTCGGACAGTATATGTTTTACCATTAAAATAATGTGATTTTTGGTTTGTTTGACTTACTTTTCAAAGCATTAATGGACCCCTCAAGACTTATTCAACACCTTGCCTTTTTAAACTAATTTTCATGGGAGTGTGACTCACCTCCACATAATCAACCCAAATATTTTAAGAAGTTCGAACTTTGGCCTTATAAAATATTTTTTTCCTCTTCCCTTTGGCAGAAACAATGGGAAAAAACCATTGGATGGTTTGTGGTTTGGATTAATTTAATATAAGGGGTCCCAAACCTAAATAATAAAGAATTCCCTCACCTTTCCTATATAAACCCACACATGCTCCCACTTCTTCCTCACTAAAATCCCTTGTAGTTCGTCCATCCTCTTCCCTACTCTCTCTATAATCCTCCCAAGGTGCCCCAAGCTTTCAAGAATCCTCTCACAAGCCTCTCTCTAGCCTTTGGAAGCACACTTCCAAGTAAGGGTTTTTTCTTCCTTTCTCATTTTTGCCCAATTTTCTTTAAGTTGTTTTGCCCTTTTAATTTCAATTATAAATGTTGGGGTATGGATTAAAACCTCCCTCATACTGCCCTATTTATGTTTTAATGATGGGAGACCCTTTCTCTCCCATTAAATGCCTCCCATGTACACCCGTTACTATGCCGAAATTCCGAAAGGAACTTCTCTTTCCTATTTTACATTCAAGAAATACTTTTGTATCATGAATCTAAATTCCATTAGAATTGTTGGGACATGTATCTATATAACCTCCTTACTGTCCATTACATGTAAATATAATGAGGAACCCCTTTCTCTCACATAATCGTTTTTTTATTAATTCTTATGTCACGCCGTTACGCTGCCGAAATCGCACCAATTTTCTAAGCCAATGTCATTGTGTAGTGAATACGATGCCCATTTATCCATCAAGGGTATTCACCTTTATGCACATTTATATATTGATTGTAAAGTTTCAGGTATGAATTCCATATTCCTTTATTATGGAATAAATGATTATGTGTTATGTATACATGTTTTATGATACATTTGGCACACTTATGCATGAAATGAAATGTTTAAGAAGGGTGAACCCTTATAGAGCTCCAATGCATTGGGTAAAGTATAGTATCATGATACGTCATGTGAAATGAGTGTATACTCATGCTAATTCAAGTGAAACGGGGGTTTACTCGTGCTTCATGTGCAATTAGGATTTACTCATGCTCTATGTGCAATGAGCCTTGCCGCATGCTAATTCCGTGTTAAGTGTTGTTTCCGAATTTCCATGTTATGATTATCATGATTTATCATGCCTTTATGTTCATGTTTCTTTTATTATCTATTGATTATGCTTATTATCTAACATTTTTTGTACTCCTCATGTTATTCCATGGGTACTCCCTTACTGGGCTTTATAGCTAGCCCTTTTCTTATGCATGTCCTCAGGTTATCCCATGCAATGCTAAGTACGAGGGAATGTAGTGGTCATGTAAAGGATGTTTTCAAAAAAGATGTTGTAATTCATGTTTTATGTTTTTATGTAATTATCCTAATCCCCAAAGACAGTAAACCTCTCGATCTTCTTTGTTGTATAAAGTGATGTTTTTTGTAATAAATCATGTTTAAGTTGTAATAAAAAGCAGGGTTGTCATAGTTGGTATCAGAGGATAGGTTTAGTTATTTTTGGGATTAAGAAACCCTAGTAAAGCCTTATATATAGGACTAAGTATAATAAAAACATCCCTACATTTTGGTAAGTACTGAGTAAATGGTTTATCAAACAAATACATCCCTATCTGGATATGAGCTGGTAGAGGCGGCTCTGGCACAGATGTATCATAGGGGTAAAACCCGAAAACACAGCTTTGAGCTAGACTCGAACGGGAACTGGTACACGACAACGGGACTTGATGCACTCTTGGTTACGACAATCCCGGGGGACATATTTTGATAAATTAACAAGCTTATTATGAACCCTTATTAAGGAAATTAAAAAAATGCCCCTAACAATATATGTTAGAGAGAAGATCATGAAAAGCCTAGATTGAAGCCTATAGACTCATGAGTTAAGGAAATGAATGTTTATTTAGAAGTCATCAACTATTGTATTTGGATTACCCATTATGTATTACCCCTAACATTCCTTTTATTCCAGCCAATGGTCGGTAATTGGAGGACTCAGGCTAACAACCGTTGTGACGATCAATGTGATGATTGTACTAATGAGATTCCAAATCCAATGGGAGCGGGAATCACGAACTTTGTCATGCTTCTCTCTCAGATAAATCAAGTTTTGAATAGAAACACGGGTCAAGAGGAACATTCAACCCCCCCTAAGAAAGAACAATTCGCTATCGAGAGCTTCATGATACAAAGGCCTCCTACTTTTAGTGGATCATCTGATCCCATGATCGCTGAACAATGGATTAACTCCATTTAAAATTATATTCTCCATCCTCGAATGTTCTGAACAAGAGAAGGTTCTCCTAGCGGCATATTGTATGGAGGGTGAAGCTGATCAATGGTGGACTTTTATCAAAAATAGGATGCCTAAGGAGGAGATCGAGGCATTGGAATGGAAGGATTTCCGGAAGGTTTTTTCGATAAATATTTTCCGCGCACACTCTGTCTTAAGATGGAAAGGGACATCCTTTCCCTCAAGCAAAAAGATAAAGAATCTGTTGGAGCTTATGAGGAAAACATCATGAGGCTTACACGATACACTTCCGGCTTTGTCGTTAACCCCTAATGCAAGGTTGACCACTTCTTTGGTGGGATGATTCCTAGATTGCAGAAAGCATTAACGATCTGCGACTTCGACAGATATGAGGAAATTGTCCGATGTGCCCTCAAGGTCGAAATGGAGATTTGAGAATCACAGGGGTATCATGGGGACAAGAAGCGTAAGGTGGATTTCAATGCTGGTGGTCCGATGGATAAATCCAACGGTGCTAAGAAGATCCAGCACCCCACTTTCCAAAAGTGCGAAAAGAATCACCCTAGAAATTGCCTTAAGGGGACGAGAAAATGCTTCAGGTGTGGAAGAGAAGGGAACCTAGATATTAACTATCGGCAAGAAGGACCCGTAGCTACGACAGAGGAGAGGAACGCTCCCTTCGAACCTCAACGCATTGTTCAATGCTAAAAATGAAAAGAACCGTGTCATTTTGCAAATCAGTGCCCTAATCCAAGGGTTATCAGAGTCAACCAACAACCTCCAAGACAGCAAGGAAGTGCTTTTGCCATCACTTCTCCCGAAGTGAACCCCGACAACTAAGTGGTGACATGGACGCTAGTTATTCATTCAAGAATAGCGAACATAATTTTTGATTCAGGTTATGCGCATTCTTTTATATCACGAATGTTTAGTAAAACAATCCCAGCACCACCACAAATCATGGAAGTAAAGATGTCGTTGAGTACAGAAAATGGGGCAATCATTGCATTCCATGAGTATAAGTCCTCCCCTGTTATAATCTGTGGATTGAATTTTCTACTCAACCTCGTCATACTCCCTCTGGTGGAATTTTATTCAATTCATGGCATAAATTGTCTTTCCTTATATAGAGCCAACATAAATTGTCGGGAGAGGGAAATCACACTCCATATGGAGAATCGACCCTCGATTCTTTACAAGTGTCAGGAGGAAGATGAATCTACTTTAGCTCCATCACCTCAAGCATGGATATTATTGCCATATGAGCACGCATATCTGGATCAGATGATTGAGTCCATGGAAGAATCCATCCTTGAAGAAATGCCTATTGTGAGGGAATTATCTGATGTGTTTCCTGAGGAACTGTCTGGTCTTCCTCCTAGAAGAGATGTTGAGTTCTCAATTGAACTTATACCTAGGGCGCTACCAATATCCAAGACTCCGTATAGAATGGCTGTTGTAGAGCTTGAAGAGCTGAAAAAAACAACAACAAGAGAATCGGGATAAAGGGTTTATACGCCCAAGTGCTTCACCATGGGGTACACTAGTCTTATTCGTCATAAAGAAGGATGGGTCAATACGGCTTTCCATCAATTATCGTGAACTTAACAAAATCACGATAAATAACAAGTATCCTCTCCCAAGAATCGATGACATTTTTGATCAGCTGCGTGGAGCACAATACTTCTCCAAGGTGGATTTTTGGTCGGGATATTATCAAGTAAGGGTGAAGAAGTAAGATGTCCCCATGACTGCTTTTCATACAAGGTATGGGAACTATGAATTCATAGTAATTACTTTCGGACTCACCAATGCTCCAACAATATAATGGAGTTGATGAATAGAGTCTTTAGAGATTACCTTGCTAACTTTTTGGTAGTCTTTATAGATGATATTCTAATATACTACAAAACCAAGGAGGATCATATAGGGCATTTAAAAACTGTACTGGATACATTGTGTAAGGAGAAGCTCTATGAAAAGTACAACAAGTGTGAGTTCTGGTTGAAGGAGGTCTCATTCTTGGGCCATATCATCACAAGCAATGAGATATCTGTAGACCCCTCCAAATCAGATGCAATAGAGGGATGTCCGAGGCTAACATCGGTAACTGATATCCGTAGCTTCTTGGGGTTAGCTGGATATTATTGACGATTTGTGAGAAATTTCTAACGATTTTCCAACCGTCTTACCAAGATAACTCGAAAGGGAATAAAGTTTTCTTGGAGTGATGAGTGTGAAGAAAGCTTCAAGGAGTTAAAAAGGAGGCTTATCACTACACCCATGCTCACTTTACCCACAAGTGGGGATATTTTTGTGGTATTCATTGATGCTTCGAAGAAGGTCATAGGATGTGTCTTGATGCAGAATGATAATGTGATATCCTATGCCTCAAGGCAGTTGAAAATCCATGAGCGAAACTATCCAACACATGATCTCGAGTTGGAGGCTGTGATCTTTGCCTTGAAAATCTGGCGGCATTATCTCTATGGAGAGAAATGTGAGATATATACTGACTACAAGAGTCTTAAATATATATTCACATAGAAAGAGCTTAATATGTTCCAGAGAAGATGGATAGAGCTCATCAAGGATTATAACTGTTCAATAAATTACCACCATGGGAAAGCGAACAATGTGGCAGATGCCCTAAGTAGAAAGGACCCAACAATTCTATCAATGATGAGAATTGAGAAGGATCCAATCTTTTTAGACTTGATGAAGATGGAAGTGGGAGTCATAAAGAAGGGAACATCATCAATCCTTTCACAAATGATTGCTCAACCATCTATTTTGGAAAGGTTAAAGGATGCTCAAAAGGATGATGTGGGAATTCAAGAAAAAGTGGGAGCTATCGAAAAAGGGAAATCCTTGGAGTCTAATTTTAATGAAGAAGGAATTGTGCGGTTTGGGAAAAGACTATGTCTTCCATATAGTCCGGAGCTGAAGAAGGAACTTTTGGATGATGCACATAGTTAAAATTTCTCTATTCACCCAGGGAGCACAAAGATGTATCGAGATCTCCGAGAAAACATTTGGTGGGATAATATGAAGAAGGAGATCGCTGAATATACATCAATGTTCCTGGTGTGTCAGCAAGTGAAGGCAGAGAGGAAGAAGTCTAAGGGGATGATGCAACCATTACCCATACCAGAATGGAAATGGGAGAACATCACCATGGACTTTGTCACCGGACTTCCAAGGACATCCAAAGGCAACAATGCAATCTAGTTTGTTGTGGATCGTCTAACATATATTGCACGTTTCATTGCTATTCGGGAGGATTCCTCATTAGATCAAATGCCACAGATATATATCAGGGAAGTGGTAAGGTTGCATGGAGTACCAGTATCTATTGTGTCTGACCGAGATCCAAGATTCACCACTAGTTTTTGGAAGAGTCTTCAACATGCTCTGAATACTGAATTGAACTTTAGTACGGCCTATCTTCCTCAAACTGATTGCCAATCCGAGGGGACTATACAAACACTTTAGGATATATTGAGAGCATGCTCAATGGACTATAAAGGAGGATGGGATCAACATCTTCCTCTGGTTGAGTTCTCTTATAATAACAGTTTCCACTCGAGCATCCAAATGGCACCATTTGAAGCCCTATATGGGAAAATGTGCAGAACACTGGCAAATTTGGATGAGGTCGGTGAATGTAAGCTGCTTGGACCAGAAATGGTCGAGGAAATGGTGGAGAAGGTAAAAACCATTCAACAGCATATCAAGGCAGCTTAGAGTCGACAGAAGAGTTATGCGGATAATCGTCGACAAGACCTTGAGTTTAAAGTTGGAGACATGGTTTTTCTACGCATATCTTCGTGGAAGAATGTCATGAGGTTTGGAAAGAAAGGGAAGTTATGTCCAAGCTACATCGTCCCCTTCGGTATTCTTGATCGTGTCGGGGATGTGGCCTATTGACTAGTACTTTCGCCTACTATGGCCAAAGTACATGATGTCTTTCATGTATCCTTCTTAAGGAAGTACATACCAGACCCTTCACATGTACTCTCTTATGAGGTGGTACAATTGGAAGATGATCTTTCTTATGAGGAGCAACCAGTGAAGATCTTAGAAAGAAGAGAAAAAGTTCTACAAAATAAGACAATGCCCCTCGTCAAGGTGTTGTGGAGAAACCACAAGTTTGAAGAAGCGACATGGGAATCGAAGGATATGATGAAGCTAAGTTACCCACATTTTTTTAGTGTGGGAAAAGGAAAATTTCGAGTGCGAAATTTCTTAAGGGTGGAATATTGTAACGACCCAACGTTTCATTAATGGAAAATCCCTCTTGATCTAGTTAAATGTCTCTTTATACAAAATATTTTTATAATATGTCAGATTCTTTGGTTTTATGTTAATAATTTTGACCATTGTTAAAATAGCCGTTGAACAGTGATCACATGATTAGTATAAATATAGGACTTTAAGAAATCCAATTTACTGAGACAAAAGAAGCGATGGCCACATCCAGTAGAATTGCCCCATACGAAGCCCATTTGCCAGAGCTCGGAAAAGAGGTGGCATCCTTGGGCTTCGCCCTTGACAAAGCCCAAGCTGAGCTTCATCATGTCAAGCTCGAACGTGACCATCTACGGGAAAAGTTGAAGTTGATTGAAATTACCACTCGAGCGATGTTATCTGAGCCACCCCAAGAGTCTGTCACCATTGCACACCTTACCCGTAGGTCTTATGTGGCTGTTTTAAGGGGTTATGTAACAAATAAGTAGTACTAGGTTCATGTACATTATTTTTTTATATTATAATTAATATAATTTCTAGTCATTTTTGATACATTGTAAATAGTTTTTAAAGTACATATGGTTTTTTTAGTTATTATTTAATTAAGAAATATATTTTATTAAATTAAGGGATTTTTGAGTTAAATATTATTTTAGTAAAATAATATTATTATTATTAAATTATTTTTTATTAAATATAAATGATCTTATAATTTTATGAATGCAATTAAAATTTTTATTAAGGTTTGAAAGCCATTTTTGTCAAAACCCTTGAATTTTCGATAAATGTAGGTTTTTATTTTAGTAGTGAAATTAAAATATTTAGAAAATTATTTAGATAAAATAAATGTTATTTCTAGAATCATTATGTCAAAATTATCCAATGGTGAATGTTTCATAATTTTCTGAGACAGTCAAATTTTTGGGTAAAAATTAAATACAGTTTAAATATATAATGTGTTTTATGACATCATAATGACCCAATTGTGATGTAATAAAATACGATAATCCTTATTTTCGGACAGTATATGTTTTACCATTAAAATAATGTGATTTTGGGTTTGTTTGAATTACATTTCAAAGCATTAATGGACCCCTCAAGACTTATTCAACACCTTGCCTTTTTTAATTAATTTCCATGGGAGTGTGGCTCACCTCCACATAAGCAACCCTAATATTTTAAGATGTTCGGACTTTGGCCTTATAAAATAATGTTTGCCACTTCCCTTTTCCAAAAACAATGGGCAAAAACCATGGGTTGGTTTGTGGTTTGGATTAATTTAATATAAGGGGTCCCAAACCTAAATAATAAAGAATTCCCTCACCTTTCCTATATAAACCCACCCAATATCCCACTTAATCCTCACTAAAATCCATTGGAGTTCATCCAACCTCAACCCTACTCTCTCTATAATCCTACCAAGGTTCCCTAAGCCCCCATGAAGCCTCTCAAAAGCCTCTCTCTAGCCTTTGGAAGTGCACTTCCAAGTAAGGGTTTTTTCTTCCTTTCTCATTTTTGTCCAATTTTCTTTAAGTTGGTTTTCCCTTTTAATTTCAATTATAAATGTGGGGGTATGGTTTAGAACCTCAATAATACTTCCCTATTTATGTTTTAATGATAGTATACCCTTTCTCTCTCATTAAATTCCTCCCATGTACACCCGTTACTATGCCGAAATTCCGAAAGGAACTTCTCTCTCCTCTTTTACATTCAAGAAATACTTTTGTATCATGAATCTAAATTCCATTAAAATTGTTGGGAAATGTATCTATATGACCTACTACTGTCCATTACAAGTAAATATGATGAGGAAACCCTTTATCTCTCATAAACCTTTTTTTATGAATTCTTATGTCACGCCGTTACGCTGCCAAAATCGCACCGATTTTCTAAGCCAATGTCATTGTCTAGTGAATACCATGACCATTTCTCCATCAAGGGTATTCACCTTTATGAACATATATATATTTATTATAAAGTTTCATGAATTAATTTTACATTCCTTTATTGTGGAATAAATGATTATGTTTTTTGAATCCATGTTTTATGATCCATGTGGCACACTTATGCATGAAATGAAATGATTAAGAAGGGTGCGCCCTTATAGTGCTCCAATGCATTGGGTAAAGTATAGTATCATGATACGTCATGTGCAATGAGTGTTTACTCATTATAATTCAATTTCAAGGAGGTTTTACTCATCTTAATGTGCAATGAGGATTTACTCATGCTCTATGTGCAATGTGCCTTGGCTCATGCTAATTACATGTTAAGTGTTGTTGCCACATTTCCATGTTATGATTATCAAGCTTTATCATGCCGTTATGTTCATGTTTATTTTATGCTCTATTGATTATGCCTATTGTCTAACATGTATTGTAATCCCCATGTTATTCCATGTGTACTCCCTTACTGGGCTTCATAGCTCACCCTTTTATTATGCATGTTACAGGTTATCCCATGCAATGCTAAGTACGAGGGAATGTAGTGGTCATGTAAAAGAAGTTTTCAATAAAGATGTTGTAATTCGTGTTTTAAGTTTTTATGTAATGATCCTAAGCCCCAAAGTCACTAAACCTCTCGATCTTCTTTTTTGTAACATGTGATGTTTTATGTAATAAATCAGGTTTAAGTTATAATAAAAAGCAGGGCTATCATAATATTCTCTTGATCCTTGATCATCTAATTATACTCTTCTTCTTATCTTCTTATAAATATTTAAATTTAATATTTAATCCTTATATTTAACCTTGTTTAGTATTTTAGATCACCCTTTATGTAATTCCTACTCCATAGGTAATGAAGAATGATGTTGAATGACTTCTTTTTAAAAAGTTTACTATATTTCAAGAATGTTTTTTAGATAATGATAATGTCATCTAGAATATGTAAAGATGAGTATAGTGGGAATGATATTCTATTGAGGTCATGGGTATTTATTTTTAAATAGTTTCTTTAAATCTAAAAACTCTAACCCTAAATGTTATTTTGTATGAGTTTCAATATTCCATTTATATGTTTTTTGATTTTAGTGGTAAAAATTGTTTCACATTCATTTTTATCACATCCAGAAATTTAAATTTAAATTTTCAACCACCAGATCTGAATATGCATGTTTAGCGATGATATAATTTTTATTAGATCATCATTTGGATAAATTTGGAGATAATTATTATTTCATGTGATGATTTATGGATACCATCATAGTTAAATTAATTTAAGGATAAACATAATTTAAATTTATTATATACCCCTTCTTAGTTTTTATGTGACATGTTCTTAAAATAAATTCATGAAATTTTGGGATATGTTTTATTATGTTGAAGTATATGTATTTCTTTTTGAATGTAAAGTATTCCATTACATTTTTTGTAAATATTTTATATAGTATCTATAAGTAGTATTATTTATAATGTATTTGATATTTTTTCATTTTGGGGTAAATATTTTTATCATAGAAATGACCATGGGATTGAAAAGTGATTTGATGAATACTGTTATTTCAAAAGAAGATAGCTATATTTTAGGGCATGTATTCTGAATGGTATTATATAATATTTTAGGCTACAAAAAAATTTATTTATGTCATTGAAGATACATGTGATATAGTGTGAAATATATATTTAATGAATTAGTTTTAACATTCGATATTACTATTTAATTTAGGAAATTAATGTATTATTTCATCATGTAAGGGTTTATTAATTTTGGTAATTATGTTACCTTGTGCATGCTATTGTGTATCTTGATATTTTTAAACGATAATAAGAATATATATTTCTCCCTTTTAGGGTAACGTAATCCATTAAACGTTTATTTCAATGATGTTGGGAATGAATGACTCATCATGAATACTTATTGTTTGAAGAAAATGATTTGAATGTGGTGGAAATTGATTTCATATTAAGTATGAATATTTCATTAATTTTTACAATTCATGTTAATGTAAATCTTCAATTGTTGGAAAATGATCTAGAAAAAATGTTGTTCTATTTCCATCATTTTTTATGAAAATAATGGGGTTTTTTACACCACTTTGGTTCAAGATTATGTCAATGTTGACTTTATCATGGTAATAAAATATCATATTTTCAATGATATATATCACTATGTATCATTATTTTAGAATTTAATTTTTCATCCATGTAAATAAACTCCCTTTATCCTAATGTTTTCAAACTTGGAATCCAAATTTAGAAATATTACAAATGGCCTTTGAACATCCCTCTCTCACTTTTAATGTGGATGTTTTATCAACCATTTTTATGATTTGGAATTTCATTAAGAATATTTTTAAATGTAAAACCCCAAAATAACATATTAAATAAAAAATTATGAGGCTGTAATGGTGGAATGTAACATAGTAATATTTTGTAATAAATAAAACTATTTTCAATAGAGTATACAACATGTAAAAACATGCATAAACAACCAAAAAAATATATGACCTTTATAATATAGATATTAAATATATAGTCATTCATAGGATTAAATTTTTTTAAATATATATATAATGGTCCATATCTATGTAATTTTTATTTTCAAAATCCGTTCAAGAATTAATCAATTCTTTTAATATAATTTTATTCATCAAAATATATATTTTTTTAAAATTTATATTATTTTGAGAGAACATAAAAAAATTATTTTCAAGATAAATTAAAAAATTATATTTGTTAAAATTTGGTTCCCTTCTGAATAAAACATATAATAGAATATTTTTGGGAAATTTTTTGTAATATTCAAAAATACATATATTTTTCAGTTTTTAATTGAAAATACCTAATTTAAAAATTATAGATAATTTTATGAAAAATAAGTAATTAAAATTTCACATTATATATTGAAATTTATTATAAATAATATAATTATTCTTTATTTATATTTATTTGTATTAATTACATTGTAACCATCTTTATACTGAATATTAGTGTATGTGTATATATGTGATTCTAAGAAAACATATTATTGAATGTCATTTTAATGGACATAATGTTTCATGATTTTATTTAAATAAAAAAAATACATAATTAGGAATTTCAATTTTTATGATGTTATATATATATATATATTAATATGATTCTATATTTATAAAATCATTATAAATAGACATATATTTAATATGAAATCATCTTATATAAGAAAAATATGTTTATTGAGACCCGGTTTCTTAGTCGAATTTACAGTTTTTTTTAAAATTAAATTCTTCCATATATATGAGATGAATTTTGTTTAAAAAATATGATATTAAAAGTTATAATAGTTTATAATATATTATAAAATTTACATTGTTTTTTTCTTGATGAATATTGAATGTAGTAAAATTGTTTTCCTATTGTTAACGTGAAAACATGTTTATTGAGTGTTAATCATAAAATGTAAGGTTTAAAAAGATCTAGAAACTTATCTAAAATAAATTATCTATAAATATATAGAAAATATGTAAAATAATTATTTTCAATGTATTATTTTTAGGCCTTATTTTCATGAGAAAATGTTCCTATCACTTTTTCTTTAAAGATATTATATGTGAGTCCTCTGCCCAGAGATAAAAGTAAAGCTTTTCTCCACTTCGATTCACAAATTAAAAGCCTTTTAGCTCAACAAAAAAGTAACCAAATATCATATTTACTTCTACCCCCACATCATTGTGGAGTTTTTACCTAAAAATAATTCTTTGATATATTTTATTGTAAACCATAAGAGGCTTTCTAAAGAATAGGAGTCATTCATAGCCGTGAATTTTTATTTGATTTCCACTTTCACCTCATTAAAATATTATTCAAACACAATAAAACAATAAAACAATAAAACAAATATATCCTATATATTTATATTTTTTATAATAATGTAATAATCTAGATCTATAGATTATTCCATCAAGTCGAACCTGAAAATGTTTTATGTGTGTACGATAGACTACTTGGACACACACCGATGTAATTTGTTTTCCATCACAAACTCATACCAAAATATGTAAATATATATTTATATTATATATAAAATATTTTTACAATAATTATACATATTAAATTATTATATCATATATACCTAATTATATTCCACTCTATGGGGGTATGGTAATGTCCTTCTTGTGTATTGAGAAATACAGACTCAGAAAACGTTGTGATTCATTTATCACGAATTCTATACAATGAAAACAATAATGAATATATATGATATATTATATATAATTTGGATACTAATGACATATATATAATTATTATAAAACAATATAACAATTTTATTCATTCAATTTCATTCGCGAAAAAATGTAATCTCATTTGCGTGTACGTGGTGAATACTGCCTCCACAAAGTGGTTTGAATAATTTTTCACCACTTCAACACATATATGAAATGTATAATAATATATAATAAAGTAAAATATTATTTATTATTTTATCATCAATTTATATTGATATAATAATACATGCATTCCTTTGAAAAGGTTAGTTGAAAAATTGAATCGTTGTTCATGCGTCGGTATGGCCTACAGTCTCTATGAGTTTATCATAGTACATTTTTCAATATCACTGTTCATGGGTAGTTTTAAATTTATAATTTATGTATAAAAATTATAATTTTATGATGATTATGATTTTCTAAATGGAGGAATACTGAAAGCCTCGACAATAGAAAACATTCAGTAGCTCTTTTCAAATTTTGAACTAAACATCCTCAACACAACCAATGAAAACTTTAATATTTAAATATTTAAATATTTAATGAAAATAAATAAAAAATTACATAATTAATGTTTTTAATAATATAAAAATTATTATGAAATCAAAAAAATTATATAAGAGTATTTTAAAGTGTTAAAGGATATAAATGTAATTTATGGATTTGAGGTAATGGTTTCTCACCACAAATTTATTTCTACGATACATATGCCACATTCATCGCATATTTAAATTGTGTTGTGAATATATAAACCACTACTGGATGTTATTATTATGTTCATGAATATTATTGCAATTTAGAAATCTAGATGATGTTCTTTATTTAATGAGGATTCGATTTGGTGATTAACATGGTATTAAGGGATTTATTCACAGTTATCATTCAATGAGGAGGATTTATTATTATAAAAATAATATATTTTGTAAATTTTATTTATACTAATTTTTTTGGGTATATCATGAGACAATAAATCTTGACAGAATTATATTTTTCAAGTCAAATTATTTTATCTCAATCGATTTGAAAAGAATGTTACCATGGGGTGAATGGTTTCTTAAATCAATTTCTCTCTATTGTGTCATAACTACTATTTATTTCCTTCATAAAGATATGATATTGTTTTAATTAATATCAGAAATTTTTTATTATTAATTAATGTTTTTTAATATTTATTTCACATTTTATCTCCATTTATTAACTCTCAATTAATGATATGAGCTTTATATGGGTAATTAATATGAAATTAATTTTTCCATGGAATAAAAAATTAATGATATGAAACTATATTCTTTTATAAGGTTCATATATTACTCAATTGACAATTAATAACATGAATCTCTTTATTTTCTTGATAAATGATTTTTATTTTGATTTTATTACTTCATTGGGATTATTATTTAATAGTTACCATAGTTATAAAGGATTAATTTCAAATTCATCTTTCATTTATCGATTATTTATATGGACTATTAATTTATGTGAAATAACATGATGTTATTTTTCTTATCTATATCTATTATGTTCTCATATGGTTATGAATTATTTCCACATGTTTAATTTACATGTACACCCATATTTATGAATTATATATCTATAAATTTGTATGTTATAAAATTATTTTATTATAATTTAGATCATGAATAATTCCCTTTCATATCCTTTTTTTCTATAATTTTGTCAAAAATGATTATCTAAAAACATAAAATAATTAATAAATATATTTTACATGATCATTTACCATTTTTTATGGTTCTAAAAATGATATTTCATATCATTTTTGTATGGTTCACTTTTTATTCACTTCATTAAATGAATAAAAATAATTTTTATTTTTAACATTTACTTATGGAATAGAATTCCAAACCACCCTGACAATTATCATCATTGATTTGTACCTTATAAAATTCCATGGATATTTTAAAAGAAAATTATCTTCATAATTTTTTCTGAATTTTTATTTTCTAATATTTATTTTCAAAGATATAATATTATTTCCTCAATAATGTTTGTAGTTATCATTTAATTTAATTTCTATTCATCAATGACAAAATAACTAGAAGATATTTATACTTCACAAGGATGTATTAAAATGATACAATCATTATTCATTTTATGGATGAATTAAGGTATCAATTGAACCCATCTATCATCCATGTGTGAATTATGATATAGAATGTCAATTATTATTTTTATATAAAAAATATAATGATTATAATTTTTTATTGATGAAATTTACATCGTCATTTTTGATGATAATGTTTGGATCCATTATAAATCAATGATAGGTGGTTCTATTATAAACCCATGATGACAGGTTATGATTTGAAACTAGGATAGGTGGTTATTTTATAATCCTTGAATATGTGGTTCCATGATAGGCTTCATATATATTGGGTATGGAGTTTGAATATACGGTCATTACTTTCATAATAGGGATTGGATGAGTGACATTTAAATGATGTCCCCATGTTACCTACTAAATTTATTAAGCTTGTTATGGGTATTAATGATTCATTTGAACAATATTAACATCACAAGTATCATTATTAATGATACATATTACTCTTAAAATTTTCAAATATTTATGACATACCACATTTTTATTGATCCATGTTTGGTGGGTAGATGTTCCATTATGTTCTAATTATTCCCATTGATTATTTTTCCATAGCATAATACTGATATTATTCTCCCTGATCACATTAAATTGTTAATATTAATTTTTAAAATTGATATGATATTTATCTCAACATTTATATGTTTTATGTGACCAAGGATATTAAAAAATATGTTAAATAATTTTAGTCTAAAAATGGATTCATACATGAATAATTTTTTATGATATTTTGAAGACATAATAATGAATATAAATTGATAGGTGAAATATTCATATGTTGTATAGTAATTTTATTTGACATTACAGTTATTATGTAATTTAGTTATTTATATCTTTGATTATTTAATTCTGTTAATTTATTATATAGGATATGAAGTTCGGTCAAAAATGAACAAAAAGATATGAATATAGTTAGTATTAGTGAGACGCGACACCATATTTAGGAATGTATTATTATGTTATAGTAAAGTAAAAAATATATGAAGGTCCATGATAAAGATGAAAACATAATTATCCTAGTTAATATGGAGGAAAAATTGGATTCAAAATAACATTAAAAATCATGAATGGATTTAATGACATTTTACATAAAAAATTCGATAATCTGATTACAAATTTTGAGATTTTTGACCATGAACATTAAATTAAGTGAAACAAAATTACACAACTTTGATATTGAATAATTACAAGACATGAATAAAGACCATGAGAAGCTCAACCCTATATAATAAACGTTGTTAAACACTAATACGTGACATGAAACCTTCAGACATGAAAAATAAAAAATATTTTCTTCATGTTAAATGTTGATGACTCCTTTTAAATTTCCTTTGATGAATTGAGGAAAAATAAAAATTTATTGGAATAATTAATGGTGTAAAAGGGGCCTTTAGGGAAAAAAATAGGTGGCCATCGTGGAGAAGAAATAAAAAAAATCCTGTGGATCTACAAATTCCAAGAACTTTAGGGATTCAGATGCATTAAGATTCATTTTTTCTTTTCATTTTCATTATAAATACCTATTAACTTATTAATTCTTATTTTAAATGAAGTACTAAAATCTTCTTCCAAATATCTTTCTCTCCCAACACTAATCTAGTTTTATCTATCTTCTCTCTTCCTAGAATGATCTCTTTTCAATTTGATAATTGAAAGAGAATAACCATAGGATTGGCCATGGTGGAGGTCGCACAATGTTCATTATTATTGTGACATAAATTAATAAATTAAATTATAATTTTGTGGAAGATAATAGTGATATTAGCATGTTAGATCAATGTCCACCGTGACCTTCATCATGAATTAATTTCTTCTTCCAACCAAGGGATATGAGATTTTATTATGCCAAAGAGGATTCAAAAGTTTGAATAATAACCACTAAAGTCAGATAGAGTAAATATAATTACAATATAAAAAGATTGTAAAATTCCAGTTCAAAAAGATAAACAAGTAATGATCCCATGTCGCCAATAAAATTTCCCATATCATTCTTCACTAATATCATTTTGACTGAATTTTTATTTGAATGATAAATTGTTTTCTTATTTTAATTACATTTTTTATAAAAATAAAAAAAAATAATTCATTAATAAAACTATCAATTACAATTATAATAGATTAATTAAAATTAGTGACAAAACTGCTTGTGACCCATCTTAAGTGAGATAAACCTGGTTAGCCACTATGCTTCATTCGGAAAATAAAATTTTTATATACCAATCCCTATGACACTCATACTTTAAAACTAATACCATTTTAGATGAGAAAATAAATATTTCAATCAATTTTACTAATTTAATTTTTTTTAAATAATACACTTTTATAGTTATTATAAAAATCTATCAAAACCATATTCTTTCAAGATATTTGAAAAAATATTTTATTCTAAAAGGACTATCAACACCTAGGTGCAAGAACCAATAGTTTACTCCCATTTTCCAACAAAACATGTTGTTTCACTATTTTCCAGATAGATCGTTGGTTCAAAAAGTCATGTTTTTGTTTAGGAAAATTTCAAGGAAATTATCTTGGAATATAAATAAATGCTCTAGTGTCTAATAATTAATTGATTGTCTAGATAATTTCCCGAATTAATGGAGTACTTCAAATATGTTTATCTAAAAATATCTGAGGCCTGTGTAGTATCTTAAATTTTTACAAAATTGTTTTTGAATATATTCTATTGGTGAAATATCAAGAATTTTCAGTTGAAAATGAATGAGATTTCCATATTCATAGTATTAGTGGAATAATTTCTGACATATAGTGAAAAATAAAATAGAAAACTACAAAGGTCTTGGAAACCTAATAGAAACCTGAACAAAACTAGAGGAAGAGACTTTAGTATTTCCTTATTTTTATGAATACATATAAGAGATGAGGCAACACATAAATACCATAATCAACCCAGCTATCTAGAGATACTAATTTAAGAACACCATGAAGATATATAGACTGATGATGAAGAGTCGTATACACATAGAAATATGGTAAAATATTCAGGAATATTTTTATTGAATGGGAATATAATAAAAAAACAATATAATTATTTCTTATATATTAATATAACCATATCCTAAATACCTACTTCTGAATATGGATGAATAATAAGCCATAAAAATGGTGTTATTTGATGATTTAAGATTGTATCCTAACAACATAACTCCAACTGCTACTTCTGAAAACAATGAGGCTATTTTCTCTAAAGTATAACATGATTTCAAACTCATTCATAGTGTTTTCCACTTCATGAACTCAATAAACATTTATTTTTATTGAAAACAATTTATGTATCACATCGAACAATTTTAACTTTAAACATTCATTTGAATAATATTTTTTCTTTAGAGTAAGATAATGAACAAAATAATAAACATTTTTAAGAAAACATGGATATATTAATGATATTTAATTTGAAATAGAGGAATCCAATTAGAATGCCCACATTTACTTTCATAATTATTTGAAGTATTGAGTTTCATAGACTAAAAGAGAAATTTTTTCTCTTAGAAGCTAAAATTTATATTTCCATCATATTAATATATATTTTAAAAATCAGTGTTGTTATTATTTTTATGAAGAATATTTATAGTCGTAAAATTAAATTGATGATAAATTTACAAAATTAGACACAAAATATGAGAAGTTTTTAAAGTTCATCTGACATCAACAATAAAAGTTGTACCTCATTCTGAAGGGGGTAGACCTGGTTTATAGTATACATGGATCCCCCAACATAAAAGAATATTAATTCCATTCTTATAAGAACAACGTGTGATGGTTTATGTCATAAAAGTTCCACCCACCCTTAAATTATAGAAAATAGCTATTAATTCCATTTTGGAGGAAGTTAAATCCCATGAACCACTTTTTGTTTCATACCATGACCTATTTATTCATTTAATTTATTTGTTTCAATGAATTTAGATTTCAATTTTCAGTTTTAGGAAATAGATATTATGATGCAGCCGAAACCCTATATCTCTTTTAGCTTAAATTACATTGTAGTTACACTTTGATTATTTAGTTTTTTAGGTCCACATTGAAAAAATATAGCATGAATCTATCATAGAAAATGTTAGAATATGTGTCCTGAAAATTTGATATGACAATGCAATGAACCAAAAATACCTTTAATTAAAGGTATTCACAACATGAAAAGATATAGAATAGAATTATGAAATAAGAACATTTGAAGCTAAAACTATATCATTAGAATGTTGTGAGTATGAGTTTTAATTCCTTATTTTATTTTAAGCTCATAAATTTTGTGTGTCTAAGAACATTATCTAAAATTCCATGCCCCACATTGAAATCTTGAACTCTAGTATTGATATTGGAGAGAATTTTTTCGTATGATAATTATCTTTCAATGTTTTAATTTTGACATTTAACATGTTTAAAAGAGCTAAATTTTAATATGCATAAGGTTATTTATAAGGGGATATATTTTAAAAAATCATTATTTTTAAAGATGATTATATCTTATGAAGGAAATTATTCTTAGAGTATTCTTGATTAGAATTAATGAAATTTATATGGATTAGTGTATTGTTTTTATGCATAACAATGAATAATATTATCAAACCATATATTCTTATCCATGAGATAAAATATAATCCGATATTTCAATTTCATTCAATATTATTTTTCATGAGTGAACTAGGCATGTTCCCTTCTAGAAAATTCTTCCCATCTTTTATAAGTAATTAATGAACAAAATAAATTTTAAAATTAATGATTATTTTCTAATTTTTGTACCCTAATCATTAGACTGACCATTGATTAAATATTAATTATTCTATTAGAATCCATGAATTATCATGTCAGGAAATGAGCTATGTTATAATATCAATTACTACTAAACTCACAATATATTGTATAATATTGAAAAGATTTTGTTTGGGTTTACAATAGTAATGTTATTTTTGGATGTACTTCATTTTTTTATTTGTTTTTATGAGATTCAGGAAATGACACATTTTCTTTGTACATTATTATTCACCTCTAACGATAAAAGGAAAAAATCAAAATATAAATTTTTAAATAGGAATTTTCATTGGTGTATACAAAATCAAAGCTTCTAGATAAATGATATTTTTTTATTTTTTAGGTGGTGGATTTTATATTTCCTATAAGATAACATTTTTTTGAAAAATAAAAATGTAAAAGAGAAAAATAATTAAAAACTTTTAAAAAGTGAAAGAGAGGATGAGTTATTTGTTATACGTATTTTTTATCAGGTTCTTACTATAGATTTTGGGGGTTGGAGATGCCATTTGTTTTTTTATTTGATTAACATTTTTTGTTGGTATAATGAAATATGACACAGAGTCTAGAATCCTATTTAACCTTAATTTTACTCGTTTTCCATTTAAAATTTATGCCACAAATAATTTTTAACCATTATTAAGAATCATCATGATTAATTTTGATTTCTTTCCTTACTTGGTGGACATATTATATTCATTGTAGGCCTATTGTAAGTTATATTTACATGAGTTATTTGTGAAATTTAATGTTCATGTTTTTCATTGAGATATAGGTGAAAAAATTAAATGTAGTGTAAATTAATAGTGATAGGTGAATAAATAATGAACTATGAAATAAATGATGACATAAATAGGGGAATTTTTATATGTAAAGAATAAAAGATAAAACAATATTTTCCTTTATATTTTTATGAATTATGAAATGAATGAATTAATTTGTATAAAATTTTAATTATCTTTTCCACTATCAATCATTTTATTCTATTTTTGTTTAAATTTATATATTAGTAGAGTGAAATTACATTGAAATACTGTTGATATAACATTCCTCAGGAAATAATGTTCTAACTATTGAGGAGTTGACATATATATATTTTTTATATTACTATTATAAATAATTTTCATATAAAAATAATTTATTTTATTATTTGAAATTTAATTATTTTTAATAATCTTAGTCTGATTAATATTTTGAGGGAATATAACTATAAATTTAATAATATAGTGAGCTACAGATGTTGTGAGAAAATATATTTTGAAAACTATATTGATACTACCAAAATTTAAGGATATGTGATAGATAATGTTTAATAATATAAATTTATGATCCTAGTTTCAATTGAGGAAAATTAGTTTTTAAACAACATTACACATCGTGGTTGTGTTTAACAATTTGTAACATGTAGTATAATAATACATAAATACTAGCTCTGAGTAGATAGACCCCACCTATTTCACATCATGAGACACAATTAAATGATGTGTAACATGATGAATTATGACATGTGAATAAAATCCCCGAGATTTTATCCCAACACAATAAAAATATGAAACAATATCATATGATTAGAAACATATAGACGAGACAAAAAATTGAAATTTTCATCCCAATATAAAGGGAGACCCATTTTAGTTTCCATTTTATGACTTAGGCCCAAAAATACACATTTATTGACGCAATTAATAGTTATTGGGTTGTTTTTTTACTATAAATTGATGTCCCTAGATGAGGATAAATAAACAAAATCCCAAGGATCTACTGTTACAAATCATTGTGGGGATGTATAAGAGTAGAATTCATGGGTATGGGGAATGTACACCATGACCCTAATTTCAAATTCATTCATACTTCCTACCGAGAAAGGTAAACTATTGATATGCCAAAGTAGTTTCTTAAATAAGAAAGAGACCCACTCTATATGAAGAGTAGTGTTCCATTTATGATTTAAGGGGACTATAAAATAGAATTTTAAAAAATCAATAATGAATGAAATAGTGTGTCTATCATTAGAACCTATTACATAGTTATCATATTTTTTATACCTTCATTTTTATCTATATGATAAATATTTTTTTGGTTGGAATTGCATTATTTTTTCAAAATTAAAAACCCAAAATACCAATAGTTTTCTTAAAAAGATAAAATCCACAAAAATGATTATTTTTGGGGATATAGAATTTGTTATTCAGCTAAATATGAAACTTTATCATGTGATATAATGTGATTCATACTTTATTCTAAATCAGGATAAAAAATATTCAATTGGAATTTAATATGACAAGTGTGTATAAGTTGGAATAATGATACTGATACTCTTTTGAATTCATGGGTAATGGTTATTTAAGGCACATGAGCCTCAAACCCGATGGTGAGGACATAGTAAGTGCATCCAGATAACCCAGGATCAAATCCAGGCGGAGGCTAATTTCTGGGGTACTATAGTAGTAATGTAGTAGGAACTGCATAGTACTATAGAAAGTACTGTAGTAGGAAATATTTTTCTCTATAGTAGCTGAGACTATTCCACCAGTTTGGGCCTTTGGGAAAACAATTTGGTCCTTGAGTCCTTTAAGTAATTCGTGCCACCAAGGCCTTTAGGCCAGTAAGGCCTTTAGGACACCTCAAGGCATTCGATCCACCTTTAGTGCAGATACAAACCAGACAAACTACAAGGAACAAGCTTTGGAAGGAGTAAGGAGCAAGGAGCTTTCACCAGTGCAGAGGCTAAATGGCTTGAAAGAATGAGAGGGTATGGAAGCTTCCATCGGGACAAGCCTATGCATGCACAAGAAATCATAGCCGAATATCCATACAAAGGTGGATATTTGATTTCACGAAGAATATGCTTGGATGAGCAGTTCCAAGTATTTAGTCTAGGTTGTATGTAATGTTTGAAGCCTATGGGATATGAATTCTTCTAAGACCTATGGTCCATGTAATACTTACGCCTATGGGGCGTGAACGGGTTACTTGTTCCAACATACCCCTAGGATGGTGGATTATCAAAAATCAATAAAAAATGAAGGCCTTCGGTCCATTGGATCGATGATTATTTATAAGTTTTTATAAATTAGAAAAAAAACCTCAATTGTATTTTGTTCTGTGAGTGATCAAATATATCATTTTCATAATATATGTTTTTACTGTAAAAAATTATTTAATAATTATTTGAATAAAATCCATATATGTAATCTATATTTTTTTTATTGTATCTATAATTACATGTTAGTGGCTTCAATATAGAAAGCGTTTAAAACTTATGTTCCTAACATGACATAATATTTATCAATATCCCATAAGGATATTAAAGAACTAGATGGGAATTTAATTATTATAATTTAAAAAAAAATTCATTCTTTAGTAGTCTTCCATGAATAATTTCATGGAAATACATTTTGGAATAAAATACACATTCATTTATTATGGATGAAGGGCTATCAGAAACATGAAATATTTAGGGGATGAAATTTGTGGTTGTTTAAAAATATCATGTTCCAAAAAAAATTCTACTGACAAATATATGTATTACCTTTCTATTGTAGAGTGTTATGTTCAAACATCCAATGAAGAATCCCCATCTTATTCAAAATAATAATATAATGTTTCCTGTTATTTCTATTTATATTTAGTGGGTGTTCTTTCTAATCTTGACCATATTTTTGAAGAGGAATTACATCCATAATTAAGTTTTTAATGATAAAAATTGAATATATGCTGAAAAATATAAATAACCAGTTGATGTTTGGAAATTTATTTCCAAAAAAGATAATGAACAAGAATTCCTATTATATGATCAATTGTACGATCAATAGAAGGGTGAAAAAAATTCACATTTTTCAATGGAAGACATGGTTATTCTTGGAAATATAAGGTCTGATCTACCATTATATTATTGTTAATATATTTTTACAAATAATGATAATATCATATAACTATATATATATGTATAATTAATTGTTGAAGATATAATAATGTTAGATCAAATTAATTGTTTTTCAAATTCATTTTGGAGAAATTTGTAAATTGATTTAATTTGTAAATTTAATGGAACATTATGGTTATTAAATAGGATCATGATCCTCATCATAAGATTTTTCGATACATAAAAACAATTGATGTCACAAGGAAAATAAATAAACTCAATTGATGAACAAAATGCAACATAACATGATAATTGTGTATTCATTGAAAATTTTATAAAGATCATATTGATTATTAAAATGATATAAGAGATAATTTTTATGAAATTTAGGTATCCATTTGAGAGTATAACAAGTCAAATGTAACTACAAATAAATAAATAAGTGAGTTGTTTTTTAAATTTTATGTTGGAAAAGAAAAACAACCTAGAATATGTTCATTAGAAAATTATTTTTATATTCTACCAAAAAAGATTAATTCATAAAAATATATATTTTATAAACTATATCATATGTTCATGACAAAGTATGAAATGCCGAATAAGAAACATAAATAATTGAAAAGGTTAAAAATATTATTTAACAATCAATTAAGAAACATTTATTTTCCAATTGTTAATGATGGTAAATTTATAATGGAAGACGGTTGGTTTATAAATTTATTTTTTCAATTACTTGAATTTTATTATCATTTAATGTAGATCTTAAATTACAATTCATATCTCCCATATATATTTGAATGGTTTTTGAAATTTTAATAAATGAAAAAACAATGTTTTGTAAGTGGAATTACAAACATATGAATGTTGGGAGTGTTTTAGTTTTTATATTTTTTTCATTTAATGATAATTTATTTTATAAAATAATTAAATGGTGGAAGTCATTAATTATATATTATTTTATTTTTCATTATAAATAATTAATAATGAAAATGATTATTATTGGGATTAATATTCTGTTATTTTTAGATGCTGAGAATTTTTTAGAATAAATAATTTATCATTTTTAAAAATATAATTTCTATTTTTCATTTGTGTTGGTGTCTTTCAAAATAATTTATATTATTGAGAAAAATAATAAGATCATATTTTAAAAAAACAAAAATATAGTTCACTAAGTGTTCTATTTTACATGTTTTTTTATCATTGATGTATGAAAAATGAAAACCAATTAAAAAATACCAATAATTTTTTTTTAAAAAAAAACTAATGGTTTAATTATTTTTTAAAATAATAATTTCTATATAATTTAGAAATAATAATGGCTTTTATTTTAATTAATTAGTGATAACACACATAATAAAATCCAATTTATATTCCCACTACAGAAGATCATAATATCTTCCTAGGGTGACATGATAAGTATCTGAGTCCACTAGAAGAAGAATAGTTAACATGCTAATTTTTTGGTTATTACTAATCTTGAATAATAGTTAATCTAAAAATTAGAGTACTGATTATAAATGGGGTAATTCTTTTAGGAATAAAAATATAAAGATACAATGTAATGAAGAATTTTGAAAGGTTATAATCACTTGACATCATGAAACCTCTAATTTTAGTATGATCATTAGATTAACGAATGTTTTTATTATGATTATTATGATAAAATATTATGTTTAAGATATTTCATTTAAAAATTTTATACTGTCTCTTTTTGTAATTTTTTATATTATGATTGGTCTAATCGACGGTTCCCAGCAAGAATATTGATATGATTTATAGTTTTTAGATGCGCTGAATTTATAATCATATTGATCCAAGGATTACATCTGGAAGATATAAATTATTTTATGATTTGTTGATGTGTAAAGATTCAAATTGGTTTGATCAGGGTCTAACATATATATTATTGTCTCCATCATGGAGTTTTTATATTTAAAATCCTTATAATAGTTTTATAACTGTGAAATTAATATTTTTAAGGAAAATATTACATTCAAATTGATTATTTTAATACCATGAGATTTTGTTTTTTTAGAATATATTAAATCTCTTTAATAGCTAGTTATATATGATACACCAAGATAATCTTGTACTTAAAGAAACATGGGGTTATCATGCATTAGATGTGATACCGAGTTTTAACAAAACCATGATATATTATTAATATTATTCAAATTTGAAAATTTAAACCTAACTATTAAACATACTAATATTAATAGAAGTAACTAGTTTTAAAAAAATATATATAATGGTTTTATATAATGAAAAAATATGTTTAAAATATATTTTTTCTTCATTAAAGTCTATATGTTTCGGAAAATCCTATTTCCTAAAAAATATATTTTTATTATTTTTTGTGAAAAGAATAAAATTAATTTTATCATATTTAGAAAAATAATATTAAAAATTAAATACATAAATCAGAATATTAAAATTATATTAGTGTATAATTTTGAGTTTTAAATGAAACGTTTCTATTTTTCATGAATAGTAAAAAATTATGATTTATAATTAAAAACTACCTTTTATCTTAATTTATTTATAAGGTTAGATTATATTTTAAATTAATTATAAATTTAGTCCACATTAATTTTAAATAAAATAATAAAATTTTGGTCCCTGCAATAAATATCAAAATTTATATTGATATAGAAACATTGTAAACACTTTATCATTTTATCATTACAAATATACATCCTTGTCATAACCACATAATTATTTTCAAATTATACGTTCCAAATTTTTTCTAATAGAATTTGAAAAAACTGTTTCCCTATTTGGAATAATATTGATTTATATTTTTTTATTAATTTATATTCAAATTTTTATCAAAAAATTATAATGAATGTATTAATAATTAATTACTGCGACTAAGGTAAAATGTGTTTACCATAATGTTAATATAAATATGATAAGTTGTAAAATACCTTACAAACTTTTTGAAAATATATTTTCAATGTGTATTTGAGCCATATAATGTCTATGGTTCTATTTTGAGCTATTTTGGACTGTTTTGACATTTCAAAAATGTGGGATCACTCAATTCTTTTCCAACATACCAATTGTGTCGTCTCCCCACTTAGAAAAGCACTACATCTATCCCCTCTTATTCAGAACATTATATCCTTTTGAATCATGTAATACTTTCCCAAATCACTTCCCAAATACCATACCAGTATCCTATATTTTTTATTTTTGGTAGAAATTTATTCATGGTAGGCTTTTTGTGAAAATATAAGGAGGATACATGAAGAAGATGTAATATTCATCAATGTTATTTTATTTTTCCACAACCTCTATACTTATTTTTATATCATAGTTATAAAAGATCATAATTTCCGTATAAATAAATATTTTATGTCATTGAAATTAGAAAAATCCATATGCACTTCCATCAAATGTGATATACAATCATTGTTCGTGGGTATGATGGACTACCACGTCGCAAACTGATGTCATTCATTTTTCAATTATAAACTCTCATGGGTATTTGTAAAAAATATTTTATTATTTATGTATTTCATTTGTATGTAATTATTATTTTGGTAATATTATATTAAACATACCATTGTACTCTCTATTTTCAGGGAATTTTATAATTTCTCTCTTTTGAATGGTGGACTATCGCATTGCGAAGTGAACTGATTCCTTCACACAGTACATAGAATGTACCAAGGATGACATTAGTAAATATATGTGATATATATGACATAAAAAATATTCTGAAATTATAATACATATTATAATATTTTATATATTTCAATATGACAAGAAAATGGAAATATTGTTCATGTGTTAATACGACTGATCATCTCCGTGAACGATGTATTTAATTTTCTATCAATAAATTTTATTAATTTATTAAAATATATATATTGAATATATATTATATTTATACCATTGTTATCATTCTGTATATTCTATAACCATGATATATGTAATAGGACCCAAACAATAACAAATCGAATCATACACAAAAAAGAAGTTATTTCCCATAACGTATCATTCAAATAGAGTAATAATTGAATGGGTATTAAAGGATCATAATAAAATCATATATATTATTATATATATAAATATTTTTCCGTAATATATTTATAATTATCTATAAATTTTTATACATGAGTATTGAATGTCTTTGATGGCTGTCATGACTTAAGGTAATGGATTTCTTTCTCACTTTTATTTTATGTGAAACAAATTTCATATTCACATCATGATTATTATATGTGGTCTATATAATTACCATGAATTTATTTTAGGATGATTATATATAAAATTATTTTTATTTATATATAAATTTTAGGATATCTTTTACCTGGTATTTATGGTTTTTATTTTATCAAATCGGTAAGTGATATATGTCTCAATTATTCTTCTTTGAGACATACAATATGTTACACCCTTATATTATTTATATAGGCGTAGATAACACCCCATTGACATGGAATATAATTAATTAATTCTTCCTTATGATATTTTATGTTTCATTTTCTTTTATTCCCTCATGGGATATATGATACAAAGTTAGCACGTAGTAAATATATCATGTTATAATCTCATTGTTTATCATGATTGTATAGGTTTATAATTTTTATGATAAAATATTATGAAACATATATAATTAATTATAATGAATTTTTTCATCATATTTTTATTAAAAATATATTTATCTAATGGTACCATTTTCCCATTCTTCGGTACTTATAATAATAATGAATTTTTTAAAAAAAAATCATACCATATTTCTCTCTTCCATCCAAAATCTGTTTTCTTCGAAAATGTTTTAGCATAATAATTTTCAAATTGTTTTTATTATTAACCTATTAATTTTTTAATTTCATTTTAACCCATTTTTTAAAAAAATTGTTTTAAATGGAATAATTATTCCATTTTTAAAAACAATGTCCATTTGAGTATTATTAAAATTATTTTAAATGGAATAATTATTCCATTTTAAAAAGTGTGTATCAAATTGGAAAGGATATTGTGCTCTTTAGATATTTTCTATTATCTATAAAAATAATGTTTCATATAATAATTCAAATTTGGTTGTTACCTATGCCTTATTGGTTATATGATAAAAATGTTACATTCTTATTATTTCTCTAAAAAGGATTGTGTTTATTATGAAGCCCAGTTCTCTTCCACAATATACACAATGAAATAATTCATAATAAAAACCCTTATTTTAATTGGGTATAATAAGATGAATTGATTATTAAAACTTTATATTTTACAGAGGTTATGATATCAGGAAAAGTTTTATAATTCCCTATCATTTCACAGCTCTATGACATTATTACTATTTATAATCTAGTTACAAATGAAAATATGGTTTTCACTATGTTATGGGTGGGACAAATATCTTCATCCAATATATTTGGTACTAATTTATTTCTCATTTGATATAAATGATTGAAATGAAGAGTGATCCTTGTTTAGATGGGGATATTGTCCACTATAATGGTCTTGAGAGTGAACCTTGACTGCTAAGATATTTTCAAGAGTGATATCATTCCAATATAATTGCTTAAAATAGAGCGTTAACTAATATTGAATTAATTTTAAATTATTATCTCTATAGAAAATAGCAAGGTATTATAACAATGTTATACTCTCATGATTAACATATGAACTCTGTCGTATAAACTGCCAATATTTACACAATGACTCGTGATTATGACCATTAATATGATGGGTTTGGGTTTTCAATGTTATGCTCATGTCTACATAATCTTATTATCATGTTATTCATACATATTTACATTAATTACCCATACTTATAATCTTATCAAAACCTTTATTATGTTTCCCTTCCCCGTGATATAATGAAATAATATAAGTATCATATGTCTATGAGTGGTCGCAGTTTTTATATAGATAGTGAGAGGCAATATAGGTCACTTATGAACTAGTGTATATGTTTTAATATTTACACATGTATTAAATTATAACATTTCTAGGGAATGTATTTGTGTAATGTATAGAATATTCCTAAAAATAATGAAATATATGTGTACAATAATATTGGGTTTCAATAGTTGGTATTAAAGAAATTATTTAGATAACCATTTGAAACTATGAGTAGAAAACCATAATGATATTCTTATGGATAGGTCTCAGGATAATTATAAGGTTTTGTCAAAATATAGTACAATGACATGGAATTTTGGTAATGAATTTAATGTGTTGTTTCCGATAAATAAATTATAATTGGGATATTACAAGTTAATGTGGCTATAGAAAAGATATTCCTAGGATTGAAAATCTAGAAAACATTGCATTCAGATAGAATTGATCCATAATTGTGAATGACAATATGTCATGATTAACACTTGGTTTGAAACTCACAAGGGATATACATTGGAAATTCAAAACTAGTTTACAAACCATCCTGACATTTAATTTGAATAAGACTATGAATAACCTAGGATAAATATAAGGAGGCAATAAGATATGATTTATTCAACAGACAGGTGATTATTTCTAATTATTTGGTATGTCATCAAGGTTGTTGTTTCTTTAACTATTTATTTTTTGTAACGCCCCATCCATAGTTACCCAGAGTTGGTGCATTATTACATAGCATTAGCATGATCACAAAAGATCAAGTCTCAAAAGACAGATTAGTTTAGTAGCCTTGGAATAACTAGATACATTCATAAAGTTTATATTACATCATAAAGTGAAAACTACATAAACATATTGTCTCCACACTCATATCCCTTTATACTATCAATGTGAGTCATTCATAAAATACTTCTTCACATCCTGGGAAAAATAATACAGAGAAAGAGGTGAGCTCAAATGCCTAGTAAGGATAACAATATTGTAGAAACTTCCATAAATAAACATAAACATTTAAGGCAACGTATAACTAAAACCAAAGACTTTTAAAATTGAACATCAGCATAATATGGAAGAAATCAAATGAAATAATTCCCTTTACTTATTCACATGGATTTTCTACTAGTAGAATAATTAAATGAAATATCAATAACCACTTTCATAATGATGGAATGCATAATGACAGACTATCATAACCACGTAGCCAAGGCCTCCTGCCAAGACTACAAATAAGATTTTCTCAAGGCCTCATGCCAAGACACTAGTTTGTCTCATGAGACCTACTGATGAATTGAGGAGCTATAACGGGCTCCACCTTTCACTGACTAAGTCCAATGCATTACTCATATTAATATGTTTAAACATAACATAAACATCTGTATTAAAACTAGCATAGAAAATGTAAATACTTTCTCAATAAACCATGAATGGTGTAAAAATAACACATCCACAATCAAACACATCACAAAACATTCAATACAATATTTACGTTTTGTATCATAATAAATCAACTTCAAATAAGAATAAAATAAATCAAAGGATGTTGACATAGATGAAATCAAAACTATTTGAGAGAAATATCCCTTTTTTGAAATAATTTAAAAGTCACATAATTATAAAATAAAAAATTTACTTTGAAAATATTCTTATATGCTTTTAAGGTAAGATTCGAAGATTTTACAATGGTGGAAACTAGCCGCACTCGCCGTATATGTTAAAAAAACATTCTTACCTTAACTTTGTCTAAAAGGTTAAAAATGACCTTGTTTGGAAAATGAGGTAATGATTCTTTTATAAACATATTATAAAAATTCAAACAAGGGTATAAATGACTTTAACCCACATTCTATAAATTAGTAAGATTGACTTGAAGTGAATTTTTATGAATCATGAATGTGGATGATAATTAGCCTTGAATGGATACGTTGGGGAATGAATCTTATCGCGTTCGTGGAGAAAGTAGTCTATACGTACGCATGAACGCTACTTCCATTTCATTTTTCATTTTAATATGACTCAAAAAATGATACCTGTGTATATTATTATTCTAGTATAATATAATATCTTATATTCATTACTTATGTTCATTAACACCATCCTTTATACGTTCAATGTATGGTATGAATGATTCATATCACTTTAAGGGGGCGGTAGTCCTCACTTCCTCAAATGAAATTATCATATATATATATATATATGTATAACTTGAAACGAATAATGGTATGCTATAAAATGGAATTAGAGAAACTTATATATAAAATAGACATCATTAATATCATATTTAATTAATGTGCTTTCATAATGGCCACCATGAGAGGTGGTAAGAGATAATTGAACAATCATCATTTTGTGAGGCGTTTGGTTTCCATCCACAGAAACATTATGTTTCTCAACCATTAGATGGAGGTGTGTGTAAGTGTAGTTATAATAATTTTTATAACAATATCCTAGTATATTTAGAATACTGGTTGTGTTTCAAAATAAAATAATAATAAGAGATTATGGGTCGAAGAAGTAAAATAAAAGAAAAGAAGCTAAGAGAAATTGTTACCTTTAATTTGGGTAACTCCCTTTGGTTTGAACCCAAAAATACTCTTGAAGTGCATTATTCTTAAGTTAAGGCTTATAAAAGGAGAAGAGGGATGTAGGGAGCTTAATTGGGCAGAATTTGGATGTGCCATATGACTTGAGAGGTGTGAGGAATTGGTTGGAAGTGGTGTCCTTTTATAAGGGGTAGGAAGGGCTCTTTAGAAAAAACATAATGTATTAATTTATAATAAATTTATATAAGGTTTCTAATGTCTCCAAAGTGGATTATGAAAATTATAAGGTGTGGATGGATCAAAAACCACTCATCCAATAGATTTTAGATAGGCTTGGGTCACTATAGTAACCTAATCTTTTATGTTTAACTCTTTGTTAAATAATTTGACATTTACCATGTCTCATTGTATTTTTATATTATATATTTAATAAACCTACTATATACATCCAAGGGTCCCCTAAGTGGTCTATTAAGGATACAAATATTATTATATAAGTCCTTTTGATGAACCTTAGATTTTTAGGAATATAATATCAATTAATAATATAATATTTGTTTTAAAAACTCTTTTATGTCAATTTTGACATTATTGGGTATTTTGTTTTTGATAAATAAATAACAGCATTGTTACTTCGAATAAAATTCATATAACCAATAATAATATGTCATATTATCCTAGAAAATTATTGTAATTCATAAAAAGTCACAAATTATATTTATTTGGATATTTATAATATCAATTATTTTAATATTTCATTAATTAGGTAATTACTGCATCGCCATTGTGTCATAAATAAAATAAATTATATATTGATTAAAAACTATAAATAAAACACCATTATGTAGGGAATATTTTTAGATTTCTAATTATTATGTATAAGAGAATTTATCTTATGTATAACCCTATATGAAAAATGTTTTAGTTATTAAACTTTTATTTTAACTCTTTTAACTCTTCATTGAATTAAATAATAATAAATGTCCTAATCTAATCCAAGTGGAACTAAATGATAATATTGTATTCCTAAGGTAGTTTTTTGTCTAGATACACTTTTCTAATAGAATTATGACATTTTTTAGGGTAATATTAATATCATTTTTACCCTTAATTACCCTATTTACTTTTAACCGTGTTAAATAAAAGTAAAAAGTTACAATTAAAAAAAGTTAATTTTATCTTATTCAACCACATTTTACTCCTTCATATTAACCATGTCTCATGGATTTTTGAAATTCCACTCATAGAAGTGATAAAATTACGTTTTAGATAAATTTCCATATTCTTCAAGGAGGTGGGTAAAAGGCGGTGAAAGGTTCAATAAAATTATTTTATATCTAAAATTATTCTAAAATAACTCCAATGAATTACATTAAACATATATAGGTATTATGTATCTATTTTGACCTTAATTAAATTTAAATAAAATAAAAAATTATTTAAATAAAAATTCGGTTTTAAACTATAAGTCAATGTTTTTCACTATTCATCAAAAATTGAATGTTTTCAGAAAAATACCAAAAATTCACCCTAAGCTAATTTCGATATTACGAATCCAAAAATGATATCCATTTTGAAATATAAAATGTATAAAATTTAAAAAAGTGTGTAGTACTATTCATAATGGCTAATTTTATTGGTTATGGTGTGTGCTAGAACTCGAAGTTGCATACAACACATGGTACTCTATTATTCAAAGAAAAAACCTACCGTGGATGCTTGGGGTATTACATTCTTCCCTCCTTCAAATAATTTCATCCCTGAAATTTTTAGAATACTTCCACATGAAAAGACTCTGGTGGTTCTTCATCATAAGTTCCTTAGGTTCCCACGTTGCTTCTTCCATCATATGGTTTCTTCATATAACTTTTACGAGATGAGTCATCCGGTTCCACAACACTTGTTCCATTTTATAAAGAATCCTCACGGGCTCATCACAATAAGACAGATCATGTTCCAGTTCTAATTCCTCGTAAGTAAGTACATGCGTTGGGCCAGGCATGTATTTTCTCAATAGTGATACGTGGAAGACATCATGAACTTTGGATAGATTTTGCAGCATTTCCAAATGATAAGCTACAACCCCAATTCGTTCTAGATTTTTAAAATGTCCTATGTACATGGGACTCAATTTTCCCTTCTTAACGAAATGTGTAACTCCCTTCCTTGGAGATACGTTCAAGAAAACATGATCTCCTACCTAAAATTTGAAATCTTTCCTTCAGTTATTAGTATAGCTCTTCTGCCAAAATTGATCTTCTTTGATGTGGTTTTGGATTACCTTCACATTTTCCATCGTTTCCTCCACCAAATCTGGGCCTATGAGTTTTCTTTCACCTATACCATCCCAAAAAGTTGGTGTGCGACATCTCTTTTCATATAATTCTTCATACGGTGTCATACGAATACTTGAATTGAAGCTTTTGTTATAGGAAAATTATACCATAGGTAAATATTGATCCCACATACCTTGAAAGTCACGTAAACAAGATATCAAAATGTCTTCTAAAGTTTGAATAGTCTCTTCTGATTCTCCGTCTGTTTGAGGGTGGTAGGCAGTAATCAGATGATTTTCAGTATCCAAGGCCTTCTGACGTCTCTTTCAGAATCTTGAAGTAAAATGGGGATCACGATCCAAAATAATAGATAGGGGTACTCCATGAAGTCTCACAACTTCATTAATATATAGTCTTGCTAGATGTCGAAGTGGTGTATCTTGTATTATAGCAAGAAAATATGATGACTTGGTAAGCTGATCAACAATGAGCCATATTGCATCGTTCCTTCTAAGAGTCTTGGGTAGCCCCATGACGAAGTCCATCGTAATATAATCCCACTTCCACTAATGTATGGGAAGAGGTTTCATGACTCCTCCAGGTTGTTGCCTTCCAACTTTCACTTTTTGACATACCATACATCTTGACACAAAATCAGCAATCTCCCACTTCATGTTGTCCCACAAAAAATGTTCCTTCAAATCTCTATACATTTTGGTGCTCCCAGGGTGTATAGAGAAATTTGAACTATGAGCATCATCCAACAATTCCCTTTTTAGATCAAGTATATCAGGAACACAATGTCTCTTCCCAAATTTCAAAATTCCATCTTCATACACAAAGTCCCTCAATCTCCCATAATACACAACTTTAATAATCTTTTTAAATTCTTCATCATCGGTCTGAGAACTCCTTATCCTTTCTAGTAAAGTGGGTTTTATATCCATTTGAAAAAGCATTGATGTTTCACTTTCCAGGGTGATTCCCATATCCAACATTACTAGATCCATGAAAATTGGATCCCTTTAAACTCTCATTTTGTTTGAAACTCCAGGATCCAGTCTACTCAAAGCATCTTCCACCTTATTTTCCGTACCCAGGTGGTAGTGTATCGTGCAATCATAATCCATGAGTAGTTCAATCCATCTCCTTTGCCTTATGATATGTTCTTTCTTTGAGAAAATATTCGTCAAACTCTTGTGATCCGTATAAATCTATGATTTTTTACCATAGATTTAATGTCTCAATATATTCCAAGAAAATATTATAGCAGCTAACTCAAGATCATGAGTAGGATTGTTTTACTCATGAATTTTCAGCTGTCGTGATGCATAGGCAATAAATCTATCATTCTGCATAAGGACACAACCAAGTCCTTTCTTCGATGCATCACTATAAATAAAAAACACATCATTCCCCAATGGTAGAGTAAATATATGAGAGTTTAATAATCTTATATTTAGTTATTAAAAACATTATTCACACTCTTTTGTCCAAACATATTTAACCCCTTTACGTGTGAGCTTCGTTAATGGCTTAGCCAATCAGGAAAAACTCTGGATGAAACATCGATAATGACCTGCTAAACCAAGAAAACGGCGTACCTTGGTTATACTCATTAGTAATGGCCATTATTGGATTGCCTTGGTCTTAGAAGGATCAGAAAATATTCCATCCTTAGAGACAATATGGCCAAGAAAAGAAATCTCCTGAAGCCAGAATTCACACTTGCTAAAATTCCCATATAATTCATGTCTTCTAAGAGTATTCAAGATAATGCATAATTGATTTTCATGATCTTCATAGATTTTGGAGTATAACAATATATCATCAATAAATACAACCACAAAATCAATAAGATATTCCTTCAAAACTCTATTCATTAGATCCAAGAATACATAGGGTCCATTCGTCAATCCAAAAGGCATTACTATAAACTCGTAATGCCCATACCTGGTTTGAAATGTTGTCTTCAGAATATCTTCCTACATCACACACAACTAATGGTATCCAAATCAAAGTTAAATCTTTGAAAAGTATTGAGCTCCATGCAGTTGGTCAGATAAATCATCAATGCGAGGAAGGGAATACCTGTTCTTTATTGTTAAAGCTTTTATTTCTCTATAGTCGATACATAACCTCATAGATCCATCATTCTTCATAACAAAAAGGATAGAGGATCCTCATGGAGAAACAGTAGGGAGAATTAATCCCTTATTACTCAATTCCTCTAGTTGTTTCTTTAGTTCAACTAATTCCACAATGGCCACTCTATAAGGGGTCTTTGATATATGCCTTGATCCAGGAATTAAATCAATAGAAAACTCAATTTCTCATTCTGGAGGATGTCCACGTAAATCTTCTAGAAACTCATCTACATATTCTTCCATAATAGGTACATCCTCTATTTGAATATTTCTTTCCTCACCCACAGTCATTTCATTCTCTTCCTCTCCAATAATTGAATTTAGTTGAGCCACTGGGGGTGGATCATGATAAGAATTTGGTGGTGATGATTCTGCTCTAAACATAAGGTGTTCCTTATCATCATCATCAAAAATAGTAACCTCTTTCTTCATATAATAAATTGTTGCATCATGGTCTGAAAGACAATACAGACCAAGGAATACATCAAATTCAATCATGGGTATGACGATGAGATCAGCAGATAAAGAACATTTATGTGCTCTAATGGGGACTAATTCACAAAACTCTGTTGCAATGATATTTCCCTTATGAGTTTTAACTAACAAATACCATGTTAAATATAGTGGAAACGTCTAATTTTCATAGCAATCCAGGAAGATATGAAATAATGAGATGATCGAGAATCAAAAAAAAATATTGGCTAAACTTGAGGAAACCATTAAATTACCTGCCACCACATCTTTCAGAGTTTCAACCTCAGCAGTTGTGATAGCATAAGCCTGGCCTTGATCCCTTGGCATTTTTAGAGGTAACATCCTCTAACTCTTAGGACATTAATTTGCATAATGTCCCATATATCTACAATTATAGCATTCCATGTTGACAGAAACTCTCTTTCTCTTGTAATCATGAGCTTGGTAGCATTTTTCACCACACTTGTAACAGACTGTCATTCCCTTCAAGAAAGTACAGAGTTGTTTCTCCCCACATTTACTGCAGGACGGATAATCAACTTTTCACTTCTTCCAATTATTTCCATTTTCAGAGTGGTCAGCAGATCTCTTCTTCTCTTGATTTTCCTTAAAGTTGTAAGACTTAGCGAATTCCTTTTCTGTCATGATATCACATGAGACAATATCATCATACGATGATAAATATTGTGAGACTAATGCTCGATGGAGAAATGGTTTTATCCCATCAAAGAAACGATCAATCTTACTTCTTGGGTAAATAATATAATCTCTTGCATAACTCGCTAACCATGTAAAGATAACCTCATATTTTGTGACATTCTTATCCTCCTTTTGCCTCAGACTCAGAAATTGCCTTTCCATACCTGCTCGATGGCCACGAGGAATGTATTTTTATAAGAAAAGATCTTTTTAAATACCTCCATTCCATATTTGATACTTCATAATCTTACTTTGTGTTTTGTATCAATGACCACCATTGACCAGCATCTCCAATGAGGCGATAAACTGCCATGATAACTTTATCCCTTTCACTACTCCCCAAAGCCTGAAATATTTTCTCTAAGAAAATTATCCATTTCTCCGCTACCAATGGATTTTTACTCCCATTGAATGTTGGTGGCTATTTCCTTATGAATCGATCTAACATTGATCCAACATGCTGCAGATCATGGTGCTCCATATATGTTATGTTATTATTAATAACCTAAGTGAGTTGTCCCATTATAGTGATAAGCTGATCAGCACCAGTTGTATCACCAGCTCCACTATAATTATCTTGAGTAGGAGGGAATTCTCTACATGGAGTGCATGCATTGATATGTTTTCCATTCCTTCCACTAGGCGCCATTTCTAAACAATGGAACAAACTAGATCAGTTTATGAATCAAAATACATAATTACATACTGGTAAATCACTTAACATAAATTGAAATATTTATGGATATAATCCATAATCATAAAAAAAATGTTTTATTTGATGATTTATATACTCATAAACCATTCATTATGGTTTGTAATGAAAATGAGAAAATCCTAAGCATATCCCCTGAGAGTGTCGTAACCAAGAGTGCAGCAAGGTCCATTGTCGTGCACCATTTCCTGTTCAAGTCTAGTTCAAAGTGGTGTTTTAGGGTTTTACCCCTTGGTACATATGTGCCAGAGCGGCCTCTACCTGATCATATCCAGACAGGGATTTATTTCTCAGAAAACTCAAAAAATCTCTACAATACCAAAATTCTAGGAAGTTCTTCTATACTAATCCTCAAAGTCCATCTTAAGTCTATGTGCTCTAATACGAGTTTATCTAAATCTAGCTTCCATGGTTTGTACTAAACGTCCTCTGATACCAACTGTAACGCCACTTCCCCAGTTACCCAAAGTCGGTTCATTATTATATAACATTGGCATGATCACAAAAGATCATGTCTCAAAAGACAAATTAGTTTACTATCCTTGGAATAAATAGATACTTTCATAAAGATTACCTTACATCATAAAGTGAAAACTACAACAACATCTTGTCTCCACACTCATATCCCCTTATATTATCCCTACAATTCATTCATAAAATACTTCTTCACATCCTGGGAAAAATAAAACATACAAAGGGGTGAGCTCAAATTCTAGTAGGGATAACAATATAGCGGAAACTTATATAAATAAGCATAAACTTTTAAGGCAATGTATAATTAAAAAATCCTTTTAAACTTGAACTTCACCATAATATGGAAGAAATAAAATGAAATAATTCCATTTATTTTTTCACATGGATATTCTACTAGTCGAATAATCACATGCAATATCAATAACCACTTTCATAATGATGGAATGCATAATGCCAGACTATCATAACCATGTAGCCAAGGCCTCGTGCCAAGACTACAAATAAGATTTTTTCAAGGGCTCATGCCAAGAAACTATTTTATATCATGAGACCTACCAACTCATCAAGGAGAAATAACGATCTCCACCTGTCACTTACTAAGTCCAATGATTTCCTCATATGAACAGGTTTAAACATAACATAAACATTTGTATTAAAACTAGTATACGAAATGTAAATACATTTTCTATAATCCATGAATGGTGTAAAATTAACACATGCATAGTCAAACATATCAAAAAACATTCAATACAATTTGGATGTTTTGTATCATAATAAATCAACATCAAATAAGCATAAAATCAATCAATGGATGTTGACATAGATGAATTCAAAACTATTTGAGAGAAATAAATATTTTTTTGAAATCATTTAAAAGTCACATAATATTAAAATAAAACATTTACTTTGAAAATATTCGTATAAGATTTTAAGGGAAGCATAGAAGATTTTACAACGGTAAAAAATATCTTCACCTGCTGTATAAGTTAAAAAATGATATTCTTACCTTAATTTTGTCGAAAAGTTTAAAAAGGGTCTTGTTTGGAAAATGACGTAAATATTATTTTATAAAATTCTTATAAAAAGTAAAAAAAGGGTATAAATGACTTTATCTCATATTCTTTAAAATAGTAAGAATGTTTTGAAATACATTTTTAAGAAACATGGATGTGGATGATGAAGAGGTCCTAATAGATAATTACGTTTAAACAACCTCGGATAATGAAGAGATCATGAAATAAACCCTTACCCTGTATGTTTCCTTGGTTGAGAGTAGTTTAACCTCCTGTATAATGGTGAAATAATATTTATTAAATTATAAAATAATAATATACATTAATATGATATCATATATGATCTTTTAACATTGCTTTGTTAATAATATCTTAATATTATTGTCGTTTCAGGTGTTAACTTATCGTTTTATTTTATATGTTTTGTTACATAAACTGTGTTTGTTATGGATAAGTTGTATATTATTATTATCCAGAACTATATCAAGTCCTTAAACATTATTTTTAATCATAAAATGAGAATTATACTTGAATGGATATGATGGGGAATGAATCTAATCGCGTTCATGGAGACGGTAGTCCGTACGTACGCGCGAACGCTACTTCCATTTCATTTTTCATTTTAAAAGGAATCAAAACCAAATAATAAAAAGGTATATTATTATTCTAGTATAATATAATATCTTATATTTGTTACTTATGTTCATTAACACCATCCTTTATATGTTCCATGTATGGTATGAATGAGTCATATCACTTTGAGGGGGTGGTAGTATGCACTTCCTCAAATGAAATTATCATATATATATATATACAACATGAAATGAATAATTGTATACTATAAAATGGAATTAAAAAATCTTATATATGAAATAAACATCATTAATATCATATTTAATTATAGTACCATCATAATGGCCACCATGAGAGGTGGTAGAAGATAATTGAACAATAATCGTTTCGTGAGGCGTTTGGTTTCCATCCACAGAAACATTATGTTTTTAACCCATTATATAGAGGTGTGTGTAAGTGTAGTTTTAATACTTCTAATAAAAATATCCAACTATATTTAGTATTTTGTTATTGTTACAACCGAAAATAATAAGAATTGTTTTGGGGGTGGAGAATTAAAATAAAAGAAAAGAAGCTAAGAGAACTCATTACCTTAAATTTGGGAAACTCCCTTTGGTTTGAACAAAAAAGGACCCTTGAAGTACCTTATACCTAAGGTAAGGCATCTAAGAGAAGGAGAGGGATGTAGGGAGCTTATCTGGGCAGATTTTGGATTATCTAAAAGGGTTCATAGGTGTGAGGAATTGGTTAGAAGTGGCGTCCTTTTATAAGGGGGAGGAGAGGCTCTTTAGAAAAAAACATAAAGTATTAATTTATAATAAATTAATATTCAGTTTCTAATGGAATAAAAGTAGATTATTAAAATTATAAGGTGGGTATGGGTTGCAAAACACTCACCCAATATATTTTAGACAGGTTTGGGTCACTATAGTAACCTTATCGTTTAGGTTTCACTATTAGTTAAATAGTTTGACATTTACCATGTCTCTTTGTATTTTTATATTATGTAGTTAATAAAACTGCTACATACTTCTAAGAGACTCCCAGGTGGTCCATTAATGATGCACCTATCATTATATAAGTCCTTTGGATGAACCTTATATTTTTAGGAATATAATATCAATTAATAATATAATATTTGTTTTTGAAAACACTTTTATGTCAATTTTGAAACTATTGGGTAACTTGTTTTTGATAAATTCATTACAACATTATTACATCGACTAAAATTCATATAACCCATAATAATATGTCATATTGACCTATAAAATTATTTTAATTCATTAAAAGTCTCAAATTACATTTATTTGGATATTAATAATATCAATTATTTTAATATTTCATTATTTAGGTAATTACTGCATCACCATTATGTCATAAATAAATTAAATTATATAATGTCTAAAAATTATAAATAAAACACCATTATGTAAGAAATATTTTTATATTTACAATGAATATTTTAAATCAAATTTATCTTATGTATAACCCTATATTAAAAAATTTTTAGTTAATAATCTTTCATTTTAACTCTTTTAACTCTTCTTTGAATTAAATAAAAATAAATGTCCTAATCTAATCCAAGTGGACCTAAATGATAATATTTTATTCCTGAGGTTGTTTTTGGTTGAGATAAACATGTCCAATAGAATTAGGAAATGTGTTATGGTAATATTAATATCATTTTTACCCTTAATTAACCTATTTACTTTTAACCGTGGTAAATAAAAGTAAAAAGTTACTATTCACAAAAAATTATTTTTATCTTATTGAACCACATTTTACTCATTGATATTAACCGTGTCTCTTAGATTTTCAATATTCCACTACCAGAAGTAGTAAAATTATGTTTTATGTGAATTTCCAAATTCTTCTAGGAGGTGAGTAAAAGACGGTGAAAAGTTAAATAAAATGTATATATATATAAAATTATTCTAAACTAACTACAATGAATTAAATTGAACATATATAGGTATTATGTATCTATTTTTACCGTAATTAAATTTAAATAAAATAAATAATTATTTAAAAAAAATTGGCTTTTAAACTATAACTCAGTGTTTTTTCAGTATTCATAAAAAATTTAATGTTTTCAGAAAAATACTAAAAATTCACCCTAAGATAATTTCAATATTATGAATCCAAAAATGAAGTCCATTTTGAAAGATAAAATGTATAAAATTCTAATAATTGGGTATTACTATTCACAACGGCTAGTTTGATTGGTTGTGGTGTGTCAGAACTCGAAGTTGCGTACAACACACGCTACTATATTATTCAAAGGGAAACATACCGTGGAAGCATGGGGTGTTACATATTGGGTTTTATTCAATTGCTACAATAAGAAGGAATGATATTAATATTTTAGTGTGATGGTAAAGAAAATTATTTTCCTTATGAGAATCCAAATGTTACGGGGTATTTAATGAAAATATTATTTGTATTTTCAAACAGCAATTGAAAAATATGGCTCATGCTAGAGGTTTAATAGAAAATTATAGGGAACAACATTATATGAATTCATTCATGAAAAAAATTACCTTACAACATTTAATTCAATAATCTTCTAGTTTCTGTGAAAATGATCAGTACTACTGAAATTATATTTTCCATTATATATTGCTCGAGATAAGAAAATATAATTTTGGATTTCAACAAATTGGAATGTGATCTATATCAATGGTGGATTCTAATCAATGATATGAGGAAACTATTTGAAATTGTATCCATGGATTGGGAATAGTTCAAAAACATATTTTAAAATAATTATTTTTATCGAATTCATTATATGAATATGGAAAAGGAGTTCTATGAGATGGAGAAAAGGGTGATGAATCATTTGTATATATGTGTAAATTTTTACAAGAATTATAAGATACACATATGGTATTATCATTCTACATGAAAATAATTTTTTTTTATTCAATGGATAAGACTAATCCCAAAAATATATTTATCCTTAAGTTACTTCAAAAACTATTAATATATTGTTTGATGTTTTATCATGGTGTAAATATTTGTCATAGTTGTGTATCAATCTCCTAGGTTTTTGAATAAAAGGAAATTATATTTCAATGTATAATCTAAAAAACAAAGAAGGAAAAATATAAACTTTATATTCTTCTCAATGTGTTGTATGATGCTTGGAAGAAATTTAATTTGGGAAATAAGTAAATCATTTATGTGTGGAAGGTATTTTCATCAGGAAATTAACAGACATTGTGATGGTAAGATGTTTCCTACTAATAGAAATATAGAGAATGATATATGGAATGCACAAACCACACTTGAGTGTTTAAAATCCATGGATTATGGGTACTACTCTAAATATATCCCAAATATAAAGGTTAATGCTGACAATCGGTGTAAACAACTTCTTAAGCTAAGAGGTTAAATGAAATCTCATGCAATCATGCTTTCTAACGAGGGTTGAGATTACATTGTGGTGAAAGGTACACTTATCCTTCACTTTATAACTGTTAATGTATTATTAGACTCTATATCTACCCATTTCATCCTATATAAATAATCATCTCCGGATATCAGAATTCTAACCAAATGATAAGATGAAAAATTAGTAGTGAAACCCCCTAATTGAACAATGATCACATTTAATATATATGAATCATCTTTGTTTAAAGTTTTTGGGAAAAGTTTTTTTATAAAATATTAACATTCTTCATCTACTGGAATTTTATGACATGATATTCATGGATTGTATTTCTCTTCATAAATCAAAAATCAATTATTTAGGAATGGGAGTTTCATATCATATCCCATAACAAACTATCATAAAATAAAAATTTTATGATAAGTAATAAATTTTGATGGAGGTAAAATCCATTATAAGGGTCTTAATTCATATTCAAAGGGATGTTTATCTCAAATTGTTGAGAAAAAAAATAACATCAATGATATGAAAATTTGAAATAATTTCTTGATTTATATCATGATGAATTACAATGTATTCCAAATAAAATCATGGATTTAGGATCTAAATAAAATTCATATATGGTTCCACAAATATTTCATATACCCCCTATGGAATGGATATAATTGATTAGTAGGAATTAAAGAATCAACTCTAAGAAAACGATGACATGTTATTCTATAACACCCATATTTTTTATGAATATTTTTCATATATACATTAAATTTCATTGAAGGAGTTATTTTCAGGATACACTATGTTATGTTGGAGTTATATTCCTATTCATGTTTTTCTTAAAAAATACCAATACCTCTTTATCTTTCACTACAAGTAAAAAAATGATTTAGAAAAACAATTGTATATTATTAATATATTTATTTAAACGTTAATACTATAAACTAGAATTTAGACATATTAATATGAATACTAATATATAATTTTAAAATAAAATTTATAATTTTTTTATATAATGAATTCATAAATATAATAATATACATAAATTTTATTAAACTCTTTAAATGTTTTGAAAATACTAATTTCTCAAATGAACTCATTTTTTTTCATTGATGAGAATATAACCATTAAAAAATCAATACAATGTATGTACACTATGAATTTATATTGATTCTGATTGGTCATACTAATGAAACATTTATCTTTATCTGTAGAGATAGCAAATAATAGTTTGTTTTAGTATATATATATATTATATTCATTTATAATCAAAGAGAAATGAAGATAATGTATACCATTTGATAATTTTTTAGAATACCCTATAGATGTAGTTTCACCATGAAAAAATTACCGAGTTTTAATTTTTGAATTAGAAATCATTATTTTGGGGTAATATAATCTCATGTGACTGCATATCAGTGGATCTATCAAAGATGTGTGTTATTTAATTCTTGCATATTCCAACCAATTCAACCATTATTTGTTGTTTTTGTTTCATGGATTGATATTTTTGGATCATTGTAGAGAAATTCTCTAGAATTTATAATCTAATAAAAATTTAAACGTTGATGTAAGCTAACATAATATTGAAAGATGAATATAATGAAAATTTCATGGAATAGTCAAAAAGTTATGTAATAGAACATATAAATAAATTACCTTATAATAGAGATGGATTTTTAATATATATATATGTATACACCAAAGATTGTATTAATTTTTGTTTCCATTTATAATTATATGGTCCTATATTGTTCCCCTTGATAATTTTTGTATCATTGGAATAATAACACATATCATGATTTTGAGTAATCTATAGTAATTGCTTCATTGAGGATTTGGAGGAATTTTCATTACAAAGAAAACATTCATATATAAACATGTCATATTTTTTTTAAATATATATTCACACAATGATAGTTGAATATGTTCTAGAAAATAATGTAAAATTCAAAAATTATTATTACTACTCAATTTATTACCACCATATGAAAGTGTACAAGGAGGATATTCTATTAGTCAAAATGATCATGATATTATAACTATGAAGAGGATTAAAAACCATCCATTATTTATGGATTATAATGAGATGGATCATGAAATTTTGATATAAGGTTAGAAATATTATCATTTACAATTGAGTTACCATATATCTATCCAAATGAATATAAACTGGCATAAGAGGATGATTTATAACTATAGAATATGTTGAGAAATTTTTATGAGTCTAACCATGATTTTGATAGAATGAAAAATTTCAGGAATCATTTATGTGTTCCATCCATTTTTTATTTTGTGAATACGCTAAATGATAATGCTAATAGTTCATCATTATCTAATCATCATGCATGTATGGGGATTTGTAGATATCATAATGATTTTTCCTAGTGGGACTACATGAAGAGTATATTGTTGAGTATATATCCCAGTGCTTGGTATATCTATAAATTATTATTGACATGCATAAGTATAACAAGATGTTACAACCACTACCCATAACATAATATAATTAGGTAATCATCACCATGGACGTTTTTATCAGACTCCCCAAAATATCAATGGTCCACAATGCCATTTGGGTTATTTTTTGTCACCCAATGTTGTCTTAAATTATCTTTGGCATCAGTGATGATATACCTATTAGTTATCTTTCATGAATATAAATTATGGAAGTGGAAAAGTTGACTCATGTAACCCATTTCTTTTTTATAATAAATTTTGTGTTTTTTTCTTTGACGAAAATACTTACTTGTGAAAAAAATGGAAGTGGAAAAATTTCATGGATTATAATAGTCTATTGTATCTGATTGGGATCTCAGGGTTACATTAATGATCCTATGAAGTATTAGACATGATCTATATAAAATTTTGTGTTTCTATGAAATGTATTATCTCATGATATATTTTTAGTATAGTACAATCATTTAAAAGAATGATTATATGTCCATATATTATTATATTCATTCCAACGGTTGTTTGGATACACACATTACTCCATCTGAGTTTTCTTAAAACAATATTTCACTCGATAATTTATATGGATCATTATTAAGAACTATATAGAATAATGTTTCAATCCAAAAATTGATGGGCGTAAAGCTAGATAATGAATTATATGGGGACCCTATCTAATTGTGAAAATTATCAAGAATTTTAAAGCCATTAAACAACACATCATGGAAGCTTAGAGTCAAAATAATAGTTATGCTGGCAGTATTTGGAATGATCTAGATTTTGATGTTGGGGAGAATTTTTTTTCTATTAATTTATCCCCAGAAGAAGGTAATGATATTTGGATAGAAGGAATGTGAGTCCCTAGAAATATAAGACCCTGAGAAATTCCTGATAGAGTAGTTATGGTATCTTATCTCATGAAACATCTAGTGAACCTATCTCATGTTCATGACCTATTCCATGCATATCTTCCAAAGACGCACATACATGATCCTTTATCATAAACCAATATGGGATGTTATCCATCTAAAGACCCATCCTATCACTTAGAAATGCCTAAAGGGAATTCATGATCCCCATGGGCTGGAAACTAGTTGTTGAGATTAAAATTTCCCCACTTGGAGAGAGAACTCTTCGATTCCATAGAGTTAATCAGCACTTCAAAGGGACCCAAATCCCTCAAAACCATCCCAATGGGAACTTTCCCAAATACTTCCACAAGGCTATATTTCTTTCATGAGGACCACGTATGTGATCGTGTCCACAGTGTGAAGGTTCTCTAAAAGTTGGAAGCATTCCAACAACCCGCAACCTCTCTACAACATCATCGATCTCCTCAGATTGGTCTGCGACGGTTTCTTCGTATCTCTAATATAAGGTGTCCCACACCCTTGTTGAGGCCAACACATTTTGACGAAGTTCCTCCACTTAGTAGCGTCATCCCTCTCTGCGATGAGTTTTGCGACCCTATTAGACCTTCGTTAACTATAAATCGAAGGGCCATCCCGATTCAAACAACTATTACTCCTTCCATTTATCTTCTAAGCTCCTGTTTCACATAGAACATCATGTAACCCATAGATGGATTTCCAGAGGTAATTGGCCTCGATGAGTCATACACATTTGTGTTCATCCCAGCCTCCTCCCTTTGTGGGGATGACCTTCACAAAGGAACTTGACCTTCACGATGGTGGGTCCCCATCAGAGAGCTTGAGGTTGCACAAAGGCTAATGAGGTGATGATGTACTTCATTAAATACACTGACTTGAGAAGACCATTTTCATCATGAAGACCCTTTCCTTCATGATTACCCTTTCCTTCATGAAGACCCTTTCCTTCAAAAAGTCCCTTTCCTTATCGAAGGCACTTTCTTTTATGAAGACTCTTTCCTTCACGACGACCCTTTCCTTTGCGAAGATCCTTCCATTCACAAATACCATCCCCTTTTTGAAGCACCTCCTTCTAATATCTCTTTATTTTCACACTCCACTTTAATGTGGACCTCCATGCTCATACAAAATGATTTCAAGGTCCCTTGAATGGTGCCTCATGTTTCATTGCTTCCCCCCCATGCATCTTCGCATAGGCATGCTGACGCTTATTGCTTCTTCTTATAGTCACAATACAATGATCAAATTAATGAATCACTCTACAACCCCATACCCATATGATATTGTTGGTGCCTTCCCTTAACCATGGGTTGTAGTGCCCTGATCATGTCTGTCCTAGGTGTGAGGAGTGAATCCTCACCATTTGATCTGCCGGATGTTAAATAGCCAAGCCCACTCATCCTCAAAGTGCTACATTAAACAAATATCAACACATGTGTGTTAGGTTCAAGAGTATTAGATAGGGGATGTGCACTGGTTCCCTCCAGTTATCTCTTTCCCGCTATTCTTGGCTTCCATGCGTACCTTAGGTAGTCTCTATGTAAGACACGGAATCCTCTAATGGGATGTTTTAGGTATGATGGCCACATAATCCTCATACGTTTGGACACCCTCCTTCCTCATTGGTCCACTGACTATCTGTAATCCCCTATTTCCTCTCTGGGCTATTAACTATCCATAAGACCCACTCCCTTCCTCTTGGATGCACCTTTTGTGATGTGATCATTATGCCATTATTTCCTATTGTTTCTCTCACTGAGAATGACTCACGTGGTCATAGAGTAACCATATACTAGGAAACCCAGCTTTTTAATTCCTTAGTGTGTAATCCTCATCCCCCATCCAACCAAACTATGCGAACATCAATCCTTTCACTTTCCATGAAATGTATTTTGGAAGCCTACTCGAGGTTCAAGCCCATCACTCATCAGTCCCAACTAATTCACGCCGGTTCACTCTCATCCTGTATGCCATTAAAATGAATTCCCCTTCAATACCACATCACATTAAATTGTATTCATTCTAACTACATGGGTTTTGATCTTCATTTCTTAGGTAGGGCCAGTAAGAAGCCTCCATGAGGTTAAACACAAAAAAATAGTAAACATTGGTTCCCCCTCTTTTAGGGAGCACATCCTGGGTTCATCCCTTAGTTGTGTCAGACCATCTCTCGAGAAACTGGCCATTCATAATCCCTACACTCAATTCGTACTCCTCCAACCAAGAGTGAATCCCTAGCGATGGCCACTAACCACCCGTATTCCCCATCATGTTTTTGGGTTTCTCTCCTTTCTACACACCCTGATTATATTCCTCATTCATGAACTACATGGTCATTGATTCCCTACCAAGAGGATACGTAAGAAGCCTCTTTAAGGTGAAATAACTAAAACTATGTCCCATCATGGTATATATATTGAGCCTTTGTGTTTAGGGAAGTTCATGACCCAACATGGAGGTTTTACTTCCTCTGGGTCCCTTCTATGAATCCATTCTCACGGGTTTCCACATTAGGTGACTCATCACCCCATATTGAACTACATGGACTTTGATTACTACCCATTGGGATACATAAGAATATCTTTGAGGTTCAATCCCAACATCATCATAACATTCACGTCACTTCCATCCAATTTCTCCCATACACATTGTTCAACCATCCAACCATCCACCATCCATCCTGATTCTTACCCGGGCTAACACATCATGGTGAAATCAAGCCATCCCTTTGGGATAATAACCATACATAAGTACCGCACAATACATAATAATCCAACCAAGAGTGACCTCATGTGATGAGCCACTAACCACGCATAAGCCCCATCATGTTTTTGGCATGTTATCCTTTCTGTACACCCTAATTCCATGTATCACAATACGACTATATGGGTTTTGAACGTTGTCCTCCATAGATTTTATGTAGGAGGCCTCCAAAAGGTTCAATCCAAAACAATGGTAAAACATGTTTTCCACTTTGTTCAGACCCAATCATCCTCTTATCCATCATAATTGGGTGTTTTGATCCACCCATCTATTAATCATCCTAGGTGATCCCCTCCCTCCAAGGATAGACTCATATGATCCACTCTTATCAGTGTTTTGATCAGTATGATCTATCACCACTAGAGGTTAAACTCATGAGATACCCATGTTAAGCATCGGAAGATATAGAAAACCTCAGGACATGCCTATGGAATATAAAACCGTGCACTCACTGTGGGATGCCTCAGGCATTTGAGAGTATGAGAAGTCCTATCATAAGGGGAATAAATTCTGGTGTACTAGTGTTTAATTATGTAGACATGCCTGAGATCTCTAACGTGACTACTCCAAAAAAAGAAGGTTTCGGCCCTAATAAGACCCCTTGGAATTTCTTGATAATAGTAGAGTAATTAAACGAAATCCACACTGATACGGAACGAGGTATGAGATTCACAAACAGTATCTTATATCAATGACGGTGTCCCAGACTAGGAGAGTAATTCGAAGGAGGAATCCACAGAAGGAGGAACCAATATCACATCATCATGTTTCAATCAAGGACCAAATGTACCAAAATAAGTGATGGATACCACCCACTATTGGAAAGCATGAATGTGGGGAAAGAGCCAGTGTGTTGTAGCATGACGGCACGCACCCCGACGAAAGAGTCATAAGAAAAAATGGTGAGTCTCGACATGAATATTCTCATTAATATGGAGATTAGTAGCATTAGAGGCATTAATAGATAATTATATCACTAGATCTATCTTTCTAGTGGCAGGCCCGGCCATGAAAATAGTGGGCATAATGTCACACTCACCAAATTTTGGGGTAGTTAATCATTGGGAATTCTAGTCTGTGATGTTGTCATTATGGATCATTCTATTCTCCCAGGGAAGATTGAACAACACTGTGGTGATGTGCATCATTTTCCCATTGTTTGTACTAATGATGAATTTTCTTTATTTGCAGGACCCAACCTCATGCTACATTAAAATTATCGTCTCCCTCCCGCGGATGCAGGGGAAGGGGCAGTATAAATACTGTAATTCCCCATGGATTTATCTCCCCTCTAATGGCTCCCACGCCCATAGCAAATGGCCCCCCATTCCCCCTCTAACCATCTAAATTTTTTCAGAGGAGGGTGATTGACATTCTAGTTCGATGATATGAATAGGAAGAGGTCATCCTGATGAGGGAAATGTCCCAAAAAGACATAGAGGCCAAAATGCCCCACCAACACTGCCACCCCAAGGGTCGCTTAAGGATCCACTACTCCCCACTCCGATCTTCAACAGATTCATGGGCATATCCCCAGAGTTCTACATTGAATCGCTCCCCTATGCTAATGAGTGACGAGATAACTTAGTCCACCAGGACAAGACGTCTTCTAGGGCCAATTGAGGAGGGCTCCCACCATGCCACATCAGCTTTTCAAGCTGGTCCTACAAAACAATATGCAGGAGGGTCATCCCCCTATGCATCCCGATCTTTTTCTACTGACCCAGAGTCAATGTCAGGTGAAAGCATAGGAGTATGAATTCCAGGGGGACTCATCACCCACAGCTCCAGTGGAATAATCCACCACCGGTACATGCTATCACCTTGAATTCATCGTCATTCAAGGGAACCTCCCGGTAACAGAGCTGTGACACTTCCATGCGCAGCTAATTCTGAAGCACCTGACACCCTCTGAGGAGGTCGAACTAGATCTCCCAGTAAATTGAGAAAGAATAAGGTATTGTGGGATGGCACCCTATGATGAAATCCATTACGAAGGTACTCACAGAACTAGTATTAGACTGGTTGGAGATCCACCTCACTCCTTCATTCAGTATAGAGGTCCTCCCCATTCCACCGCCATCAACTCCAGTGGAATCCCTCCCTGCATTATCAATAGTCTATACAAAAGTCCTACCTATGCTCCTGGCCTCCTGTATGAATGTTTTACTCAGATACCAAGTTCTCAATTTGAGGGTCATCCTTTCCAAATCATCCAAATACATGGAGACACTCACCATGTTCTCATCGATTTTGTCGAAGGTTCCACCCCATGTGATAACCAGCCCTAGTGGAGGTCCTCTCCACTCCAGTAATATAAAATAGAGAGGTCATCCCAATGTTCCATTCATCATTTTTCATGGCACCCCTCACACCTCATCTCATCAAGGTTTAGGCTCTCCAAACTTCAACAACAACCTATGTCAATTCCCTCTTAATATCCCTTTATGTGTTGGAAGAGGTCCTCCCCACTCTAGCATGAATATACATGTAGGACCTCCCCATGTCAAAAACTAACCCTGTTGTGAAGAACCATCTTGCGGGAGGAGGGCTGGTTTCCATCATTAATGGAAGAATCCTGATAAGTTTCAAGCTGCAATCAAACATGTCGGATTTTCAGATTTTGATTCGTAGTGTGATTCGGTGGTGGAACCCACACCACAATATTCTCTATCCGAGGATGGGGCAGGAACAAGGTGTAAAAGAACCATCCTTCATAAATGAGTGGTCCACTAGATCCTTTCATCCCTCTAATGATATATGTAGGAGGATAAAGATTTGGCCCCCTTTCGGGGTCATGCTATGAAATCCTCCCTATAATCAACATGATATTTCTCTACCTCAACCAGAGGTCTTGAAGAGTTTTGTGGGGACCAATAAAGGATGAAAAATATCAAGACCTACCACCAATGTCATTATCCCATATGTATGAAACATTTCTCATTATTCTGTATTAATGGGATGTGGTGGAACTATCAGTGGGTTCTTTGGAAGATAACCCATTATGCAGCGGCTTGTAAGCTGATGCATCATACTACCCACAACCAATATAACTCCACAATAGTCCATTTCAGTGATGTTATTATTCCCAAATCCTCCTCTAGTTGAAGTTTGGGGAAATCATGGACTGTATCTTGAGTCTAAGTAGAGAAGCTTCTCTGAAATTCTCACATAGGAACAATTTCGAGATATGTTCTAGCCAATTTCAATCAAACATTTCAACATTAAAGAGTCCCATACCCAGAATAAGGTTATGTTCTTCATCCAAACCTTAGGGATAGTGAATTTCCTTATTTTTCATAAGTATTTAGATTATTACACGTGCCCGGAACACTTCAACGTCATCGGCCATCAATGTCGGATGGTCACCTTTTATACCCAACCTATGGATCAGTGCCCTGAGTCACCCGCTCATCAACGAAAACTCTAAAAACAATAAATATATAGCTTCACATTTCTCCAGATAATTATTAAGGAGGATTCCCCCCACATTCAGATCCATGGATGGGGGTTGTATGTTTTCCTTCATTTCAGACATATCTAGTATCAGCCTGACATGATAGGTGATATTGAGGATATGGCACCATGTATAGCCACAGTTAACATGGCTGACCTATTATGGAAAGAAGTCGAGATAGGACTCCTCGAAGAGAACTTACACCCAATGTTGTGCCACACTTGTTGGTTCCTCCGAGAAGGGTCACTCACCAGAAATGAGATTTATTATCCCTTCCTACACCTTTCGAGTCATTGTCCTTTTTTCGGGACTCCAATAATGGTTAAGAGAATGTTGGGATGGTAAAACACTCTAACCCATTTTGAATTGTAAAAAAGACCAAATATGACCCAGAAATAGTGGCATTGTGTCAAAATATTGTGAAACATAAAAAGAAGGTTGATGAGATTCTAGGAGAATTAGTTGAGGAGCAACAAATAAATTATAGTAATCCTCAATCGAGGCAGTAGGGGAATATACAACCTCCCCACAGTGAGTTTCCTAATGGTTTCCTTGACTAATCTGCACATATAGATAGAGTTTGGGAAAGCGTTTATGGGAATCGGGCATGATATGCTTCACCAAATCCACCCGAGTAGTGTGATAACCCTCCTCAGGACACGACTCGGGTTCCCAAAGCCACTCCATAGGCCGTTCCTCTGATAGTCCCACAAGTCATCCCAAAATCCTATCCATGATCCATTGGTCATGTATACCATCTTCAAGAACCAACCAATTCACTAGTTTAGATATCCCAATCGAGACCGAAATCCCCCCCCCCCCCGAGATGATAGGATGGATGCTCTCATTTCCCAATTCATGGCTTTATAAACCGAACAAGTGGCGATCCTACCTGACGGAAGGCTGTATCTGTCATGGATGGAGAATATGCTAGCACCCACATATATTTTGAATCGTTCCTCCTCCCTATTTAATGGGACATGTGATCCGCTAAAGTATCTGGCACACTAAATTTCATGGTGTAGACCCATGCTCGGAATTCCAGAACGGTAGGAGGCCTTGAGGCTCTAGTGTTTTGTATACACGTTGGAAGGGACCTTATTCATTTGGTACATCCAGTTACCCATTGGATCCATATCTATTTGGGAGGATCTATGCAGACAGTTTCATTAACAGTTCTTTTCTACCACCCGAAAGACAAACATTTATTACCTTTTCAAATTCAAGTAGTGGCCTCGCAAGAGGGGTCACATAAATTTTTGTTAGGTGGAAGGGCCTCACATATTCCCTTGATATATAGATTACTCAAGAAAAACTAACAAAAATGTGTGTGGGGAATGTAAAACCCAAATTTGTCCCTTCTCTAATCACTCAAAATTTATTGGGGGGGGGTCGGGATTTCTCAGAAAAGCCTACTATCTAGAGTAATCACTGTAGCATGAAAAATAGGCACATTCGTTACCACCCACAGTTCCCGTAATAATAAACTTCAAGGCTGAACTAGCTATGGTTCACAAATAGATCCCCTAGATAAAGGGAATTGTTACCGATAGAGCCACTTATATATCATTTTCAAGGAACACCACCATAGGCACAACCTCCGACACAACATCTCCCACCTCATAATTTGTAGGCGCCCCCAAGTAATGCACCCTCACCACTTAGGAGGGATTATCAGGTTCCACCTCCTCAACAGGCTCCTCAATCTCCTCATCAGGCATAGGCTCTTAAATCACCCTTTCATGATAGAAGGATCCAGACCAACTCATTTAATGAAGCCCCGATCCCTGACTATTTCTGATGTTCCTTGGATCATGGAATATTGTGGTTTCCAGAATGCAAGAGGCTCTGGGATGACCCCTACCCCAATAGCCCGAAGTTTGTTCCTGAAACATGGTGTGTATATTTTATTCATATAATCATCCATGTAAAAATTACACATCTCATTCTAATATAGTGGTTCATTTTAGTTTAGGTTCTGGAATACTAAAATATAATGATATATTTCTTCTAAAAACATGCCAAATAAAAGAAAAATATTGTTGTCCTCAAATAAGAGTACTCATATCTTGGACAAAACTACTAAACCCAATAAAATAAATTTGGAAACGCAACATCTACTGAAGAATTAACAGTAATGGGGTTCAATAAAAAAAATTGAAATTCTTTTTTAATAAAAAATCCTTTTAAATAATCACAACACTTTTTCATATGAGTAAAACAACACTTTTTATGGCATGTCATCGTCATATTTCAGAGTTTACTTTATAATATTTTCTGAAAAATCTCATACACAAGAATCATATATTTTTACATAAAAACATCAAGATGAACAAAAATCAGAGTGCACATACATGTACAAGATTGTGTGAATGATACATAATTCATAAATTTATCAATATAACACTAATTATGTCATGAAAGGTTGTAAAATAAATTGGAAGAGTAAACATCTAATGGTTCTATTAGCACTAAATATGAAATTTATGGATTAGTAGATGTAACATTAACATTAGATATGATATCCTTGTAAAATAGTACATTTTCATACATAATCATTCCATATACATTCATCAACATTATCATAGGATTTTCTTAACCTATGGATATTCTATTAGTCGGATAATCACATTGATGGTCATATACTATTACATAATGATGGAATGTATATTTATTGACTTTGTCAAGGCATTTTCCAAGACCTTACATCATCATTCTATAAAGTCCATGTGCTAAGACCATACGGGTAAAACCCTAGCATAATTCATCTCATGAGAATTATCTTTACCTAATTAATTGGAGCGTTGTAGAATTCTAGGCTCACCCGTCACATCCTAACATTCATATTGCACTATATAATTTTTGGTGCACCCATCACATCATTTAAGTCCAATACATTCCTCATATGTCTTTGTATGGAGTTATATTCAAAGTGTTCCATACTACGATGATTACTTACATTTTTAATAGATAAAATTCATTCATGCATACATATTCATACATGTAATGAATTATGAAATAAAAAATGGCTAGATTGATTTTCTATGGGAATGCATGCATCAGATATAATAGTAACATGCATGGACTAAAAAACACACTTTTACACATGTGGTAAGAAATAATAAACATAAAATAATGGGTTCTCTCATAAAAAATAACTCTTGAATTAAACCCCTATGAATGTGAACATTTTCATCCCATGGTTCACATGTGTTGACTTTGAGATACATTTTTAAACCATGTAATGGTAATTGTTATATCTAGATTGTTTGAAATATAAAAATAAATAATTAAATTCATTTCTCGCGACAAATTAGAATAAAATGTGTTGTTGTAAAATCATTATTTCATGTGATGTATTCTTGTTTGAAAGAAATAATAATTTATCACATGCGCTTATGCATATATATATATATTTATATTTTTTTTCTTAATCATGAAAATGATTATACAACTTTATAACATACATAACATTATTTAATACTTGAGAAGTCAAAATTTTAATATATATATATATATATGTATATTTTTGGGTTTGGAAAATTATATAAAACCCAAAATATACACAAGGTGTATACTTGGGGTTTTCACCACCCAAATAAAGGTTTAATAAATCCTTATAGTTGTTATATCCTTCAAAAAATAATTTGATCAACAATAATTGGTTTTTTGAAAACCCAAATAATATTATAATTAAACCCTATATATTTATATATGAACATAACTATATATACACATATATGTTTTCTTGGTTCAATTAAATAAAGCCCCATTGATTCCATGAATGATTTACATTTATTTAAGGATATATTTTAAAAATACATGCTTTTTATCATTATAAAGTAAAAGAAACAGATTAGGTTTGTTTTATAATATATATATATGTGTATATATATATGGTTTAATTTATCACAAAAAAAAGTAAACCCTAGAATGCATAATATGTATTATGAACATCATTTAGAAAACAATGTTCATCAGTTGAAAATCATACAATTAGAAACAGATTTATAATATAAAAAAAACTTATACATATAAGTTTATACAAAACCATATATATATATGTATAGAAGTTGCAAAGAATGGTTTTTGATATCAAAACAAGATGAAATAAAATATTTCCTAAATTATATGTTTTAATAACATCATTTAAATAAAATGTTAATCAATTAAAATTATAAAAATGAAATATGTTTTTTTCCTATATATGAATATATGTATATATATTAATATAGTTTACACAAAATCAAAACAATATTAACCCTTAAAAGTGTTAAAAACATTAAAACATTAGTTTAATGCTATTAATAATATTAATAAAACTCAAAAAAATTTACGATAGGAAGATATATAGTTGTTTACACAAACGCACACACACACACACACACATATATATATATATATATAACCATGAAACACAAAAGAAAAAGGTTTGGAATATAGAAATTAAAGCTTAATAATCCCTTGCCTTGCTTCAAGAGAGAGACATGGTTAGGGAGAACACAATTATAGGTTGAGGAGAGGAAATCTGGGTAGAATTACAAGTGAAATTAGGTTTTATATAGGATATATATGTATATTTTATACATCATGATTTATAAAAAAATATAAACAAATACTAAAAAAAGAAAACTAATAAAAATAGGTCTAATAAACTAATTAAAACAAATCCTATGCTAATCATTGATTATATATATATATATAAAATTTTTTGGAAACATAAAATTGGTGAAATGATAAAAAAAATATAAGAAGACCACAAGTGGTTTACGGGTAGAAATCATGAGCCAGTCTAAAGAGAGGTGGAGGATCTTAAGGGAGACAAAAACAAGAAAATGAAGAGATGAAAACTATTTGCAAACCACTGGTTTGGCATGAGGAAGGGGAAAAGGTGAGGAGAAGTCAAGGAAGAGATTATACGTTCCAGATGGTCTGATGGTGATCGAATGGCTATGGAGTGTTCTAGAATTTTTAAATGGATGGACGGATGAGATAAAATATCAGATTGATCAGACGACTATGGGAAAAGGAATCAGTTTTAAAATGGCTCAATGGTGAAGATTACACCGCGGATCTGATCAAATTGTTGTTGTGATACCGCAGTTTTAAAAATGGACGAGGGGTTGAGATAAACCGCTTCTACGATAGAACGGTCTTGAGAAAAAATGTCATTAATCCGCGGTGGTGGAGTTTCAAAAATTGGACCGGATCGTGCGGTCCATATCTCATGTGGGGTGATCGAACGGACGAAATTAGGTATCCGTTGAAAAATCTTGTCCCACATAAAAACGAGGAGGTTATGAAGTTGGTTTTATAAGGAATGAGCCTCTAACCATCCCTCAATTATCTCTCTATCCCCCTCCCAGTACCTCCCCATACTGGTTCTCCCTGTGTGAATGATTTGTGCCCAAACGTTGTCATCCTACTACTCCGGACGGTGGCATGTTGTTGTGGTTTCTCCATGTGTCACTCTAGTGCACATATTGTAACAGCCCAAGATTTTATAAAAAAATATTCTTTTTAATTTTATTAAAGTATTGTGTTGTACGCTACACCAAAAGGAACTTGCACAACACGCATCCTTGACTTGCCTTGCATTACACGCAATCACGACCTTCCTCAATAGCGTGTGTAATACGCAATACCGAGTTTCACTAAACAACGATATGCTTTTAAAATATTATTAAAACTAGCCGTTATGAATAGTAATAACCACTTTTTAAAACTCTGTAAATCTTATTTTTCAAAATGAACTTCATTTTTGGATTCGGAGTATCGAATTTAGACTAAGGTGAAATTTTGGTACTTTTCGGATAACTTTCATATTCTGATGAATAGTGAAAATTACTAAATTATAATTAAAAACAACTTTTTTAATCGAAATAATTAATAGTGATAAATTATTAATTTGAGTGGTTTTAAAGTATATTTAGAATATATTTTTACAATTTAATACAATGTTGGTCATTTGATGTAATTTCACATTTAAACCAGACATAATCAAGTGTCAATCTTTTGATAGATATTGTTTCTTAAAAACACGCTATTTGTTTTAACAGCGTGATTTAATTATAAAATTAATTAATGCAACTTTTATGTTATGAATTTGGTAAAATAGACTTCATTTTTGAATTCGGAATATGAAATATAGCTTGGGATGAAATTTTGGCATTGTTCTGAAAAACATCAATTTTTGATGAATAGTGAAACCACTAAGTGGTAGGTTAAAAACTGAATTTTGCCTAAAACTTAATTTTACCGCTTCTGTGAATGGAATTTCGAAAATTCGAGAGAAACGGTTAATATCAAGGACTAAAATGTGGTTCAATGAGATGAAAATAATTTTTGGTGAATAGTAACTTTTTCCTTTTTTTTACCGCGGTTAATAGTAAATAGGGTAACTAAGGGTAAATATGATATTACTATTACCCTAACACATGTCCTAATTCTATTGGACAAGTGTAATTCGACCAAAAACAAACTTAGGAATAAAATATGACCATTTAGGCCCACTTGGATTAGATTAGAACATTTATTATTATTTAATTCAAAGAAGAGTTAAAAGAGTTAAAATCATAGTTTATTTACTAAAACATTTTTAATATAGGGTTATACATAAGATAAATTCGATTGTAAATATTAATTAGAAAGATAAAAAGATTTCCTACATAATGGTATTTTATTTATAATTTTTAGACATTAAATAATTTAATTTATTTATGACACAATGATGATGCAGTAATTATCTTATTAATGAAATATTGACATAATTGATGTTATAAATACCAAAATAAATGTAATTTAAGACTTTTTATGAATTACACTAATTTTATAGGTTACTATGAGATATTAGTGTTGATTTAATAAACTTGGTTCAAACATATAATTCTGTTATGACTTTCACAAAAATAATATATCAAATAGTGTCAAAATTGACACAAAATAGTTTTTAAATCAAATATTATATTATTAATTGTTATTTTATTCCTAAAAATCTAAGGTTCGGCCAAATGACTTAGATAAGGATATTTATATTAATAATAAACAATTTGGGGTTCGTTTGGCATGTTATAGTAAGTGTATTAACCATATAGTGAAAGAAAACAAAAAGACACGGTAAAAGTTAAATTATTTAACTTAGAGTTAAATCTAATTGATAAGGTTAAAATAAGAACCTAAACTTGTCTAAATCCTATTGGTTGATAGGATTTAGACCCATCCCCACTTTAGCTTCGAAATAAGACCCTTTGGAACCATTATAAACCGATTTTTATTTTAATATAAAATAATATTTTGAGATATTCCTAAGGTGCCCCTCTCCTTCCTTATAAAAGGGCACCTCCTCCCCCTCCTCCTCACACAAATTTGAGCACTCAATCTCGGCCAACCCCTGCCATTTTCTCCTCTCCACTTCCCTAGCAACATCCTAGAGGTTCTGGTCTTTCTCAAAGACCAATTCTAGTGCCCTAAGAGGAGGTCTCAAAGAGGCACTTCAAAGAAGAGGTAATTACCATTACCAATTCTTTCATCTTTATTTCTTCTTCCACTTCTTCTTCTTAGGTTGTTTCATTATAAAGTAATAACATCAGTATCACTCATATAATGATATGTTATTATAAGTATGAAACAACCCTATTTCACCATCTATCCATCCTACGGAAAAAGAAATCACCGCGCGTGCGTACGTACGGAATACCGTCTCCACGCCGTGGTGTAATCTATTTTCCACCACCACCTTACATGGATGGGTATAATGGTGTAAAGAATAAATATACATAGTTATTACAACATCATATTGATTCTGATATATTGTATAATCCACTCCAATTCAATTCAATATTTATAGAAATGATATCATCGCTCGTGCGTACGTACGGACTACCGTCTCCACGACGCGATGAGATTCATTCTCCATGTTAACCATTTAAAGAATGATTATAAAGTATATATAAGAAATAATAATGAAATATATGACATTATAAAGCTACTGGATTTATGTATATATATATATGTATGTCATCTACTTACTTCCATTTCAAGACAATAAGGAAAGTAAAACAGCGTTCATGCGTACGTACGGACTACCGTCTCCATGAACGGTGTTTTTCATCTATCTGTTATATAAATATATATACTGAATATATATGATATATAAATCATATTTTATATTTTGGAAGTAAGTAAATCATGATATAAGTAATAGTGATGTCAAGAACAACAAGTCAAAACACCTAAGATAAATGAAACGATTTTACCCAAAACGCTTCTTTAACATGGAATTTACAAAAGAATGGGTAATATAATGTCATAAGTGAACCATATATGATATCATAAAAATGAATATGATTCTGTAATAAGTCAATAACATGATTTAAATCATTATACAGGAGGTTCAGACACTTACAAAGCAAGTCGGACCTAAGGTAAGGGAAATATCACAATCTCATTTTTATCCGAGATTGTTTATTCGTAAGTATTTATTGGGGTGTATTTTATCATCCACATCCATGTTTCATAAATATGTAATATTATTTCCATCCAATTACAATAGTTTAAATCCAATTTTACCCTTTGGTGAGTTTTTAGTAAAAGATATGAAAGGAATCTTTTGTCGTTTTTCGTACGAGGTACTTTTTGACTTTTTCGACAAAAGTACGAAGAATGTTTTTTTTAACTTATACGGCGTGAACGGATTTTTACGGTTTCATAACGCCTCATTTTCAAGAAGCTTCCTCTACAAGATTGCATGATTATTTTCAACAAAAACCCTTATCTTTTAAAATTGCATTGAATTTTGTGAAAAGAAAATGATTTTAAAAGAAAGGATATTTTCCTCAAAAATTCATTTCAAGTGTTTTGTCAAAACTATTTTTCATCTAAGATGACATTATTTCATATGTGTATGTTTCATGTAAAATGACTCTCTGATTTAAATGGTTTCAATTTTCTTATGATGAAATGATATCAATTGTTTATGGATTATGTTATGATGGCATGATGTTTAAGAATCCCATTTTATTTCATGGGTTATGGTATGATGTATGGTTTATGATTTTGTGGCACACATAAGAATGGTATCATTAAGAGATGGGTGGGACCTATATCTCCCTCCAATGCATTGGGTAAAGATTTTATATCTCATGAGATAGACATGGCTGAAATGGTAGGTTATACCGGTTCAGTGAAACAGGACTGAAACGAGGGTTACTCGATTCAGAAAGGGACTTTGTCCACTAAGATAGTCTTGGCAATGAGTCATGACTAACAAGAAATGATTTTCTATGATTATGTGTGCATTCCACAAAGTTTCAAGTTTTATGTTATGATTATGGGGATCTCATTTTCACTTCTATGATTTATCCCATGTTATGATATTATGAGCTCTTTTGCAGGTTAAGATTTCTAAAGGCTATGTTCTTATGTATATGATATGATTGATATTTCTTTTGTTTACCCTTACTGAGCATTTGAGCTCACCCTTTTATGTTTTCTTTTCCCCAGGATATAAAGAAAGGTTTTTAGGTAAAAAAAGGGGAATATCTTTATGGGAGATATTGAAGATCTTTCACCACGATTAGAAGATTACGTTCCGAGTTTCCAAAGACACTAAACTATTACGATCCTTGTGTGTGTGTTTTTGTTATGTACTAAGTATTCCGCAAATGTAATGTAATGTCCATGTACGTCAAGCTTCGGGTTTCTACAGTTGGTATCAGAGGAAAGGTTTAGTCAACCGTTGGAAACTAGGATGCGAAAACGTTAGTGAGATCCCTAGAGATATTTCTAAGGTATGTCTAGGGATGTCTCTAAGGTTAAGTATACGTATAGGTTATAGTCCTAGAATTGCTCTAACGATCTTAGAATTTAACCTAAGATGTTAGATATTGAGGGTACTACCCCTTTATTATGTTGTTTTCCCTAGCATCATTTTTGCCTCTCACACTATTCTTTTGGGGTTTTAGACGATGGCTGGAACCCGAAGGAACCGTGTTGATCAATGCAATGGACAATGCAATGATTGTCCCCCTGAGCAACCAAACGATATGGGAGCTGGAATGCAAAATCTTGTAGCCATGCTCACACAACTTTCTCAAGCTATGAATCATGCAGGACTTCCAAACGAGCAAAGGAAGGAGCAACATTCTGTTGAATCCTTCATGAGGCAGCGTCCGCCTTCTTTCAGTGGGTCTACTGATCCATTAGTTGCTGAACAATGGATTAGTACTACTGAAAAGATATTTTCAGTTCTTCAATGTTTTGAACATGATAAAGTCATCTTAGCAGTATATCGTTTGGAAGGTGAAGCTGATCAATGGTGGAATCTTATCAAGAATACGAGGCAAAGAGATGAAATTGATTCCATGGAATGGGACGAGTTCAAGAACTTGTTTTTCAGTAAGTACTTCCCTAGTATTCTTCGAACAAAGATGGAGAAGGAGTTTCTTGAACTAAAGCAAAAGGATGATGAATCTGTTGGTATATACGAAGCGAATTTTACAAGACTTGCAAGGTATGCATCTGGCATTATCATCCAACCTGAATGTAAAGTTGATCGATTTTTCAGTGGCTTAAAACCAAGTCTTCGAAGGGCATTAGCTATAAGAGACTTCAGTAGCTATGAAGAAATTGTGCGTTGTGCTATCAAGGTAGAAATGGAAGTTGGTGTTACATATCCATCTCATGGTTTTGACAAGAAACGAAAGATGGAGTTCAAGGAGAAATCTCAGAATAATGGTGAAAAGAAGATGAATGTTTCCTTATGCACAAAGTGTGGAAAGAAGCATGGTGGAGATTGTCTTAAAGGGACTAGAAAATGTTTTAAGTGTGGAAAAGAAGGTCATCGAGCAGCTGAGTGTCGATGTAATGGAAAAAGGGATTCTAATGAAGTGAATAAAGCAAACACTGCAGACAACGCACAAACAACACTTCAGTGCTTCAAGTGCAAGGAGATGGGACATTATGCCAATAAATGCCCTAATCCAAGGGTTAGTGATGATCGACATGAGCAACCGCTTAAGGAAAAGGACAAAGGGAAGTCACATGCGATCACTATTGGCAATGTTGAATATGACAACGATGTGGTGGAATGATTAAGTTTTTATGTAATGGGATTCCAAAATAATGTTGTATCATGGAATATTGGAATATTTATGTATTGGTCTAATGTGGTATTCAAAGTGACTGAGATATTATGCGCATAATGAAGGGAAAACGAGAAAATGAAATGTTTAACAGTATTCATGAGCTCATGATTGATATAAGGACTAAGTGATATCATGGTTTGAGTATATAGAATTTTGAGGATTTTGGTATGTGGAAAGTGTTAACTTTTAACTGCATTCAAGTTTTCACTAAGGTTCAATGGGTGTTCAAGAGAGTACAAGATTAAGGCCTTTGAATGTTTGGAATGTGTCCAACAAGATATATCTTATGATATATGGGGATCAACGACGGTATTAAATCTCTGGTAATCGTTTTCACTATGTTATGAGAATGGACTGCAGTATTATGGATAGGACTAAAGATTGGAATGGATTATGTTGGACATAAGTTAGTATTGTTTAATGATAGAAGTTTTTTCGATATTATTGGATGTCATAGTAATATAGTTTTAGAAAAAGGACAACCTGCAGGACGGGCGACATCCCATCGCTTTGGACAAGGCTGTGGGAATCGAACCCACAACCGAAGTGCGACTGGCCTTTATCGCCTACCACTGGCTTATAGGAAGTCCCTGTTTAGTAGAAACTAGTTTTATTATATTAAGCAGTATGATATATGAAGTATAAGTCCATTTTAGGAACCATATATGATTAATCTCACTATAGATCGACTTATGAATATAATTTTTGCTAACCTTTTGTTTGAGACAGATGGAATGACCCGTCATTCTATCACATGATCTGCTAATAACAAATTCAACTTCATTTATTTAAGAGATGAAGTGGAAATTGTTCAAGGCACGAACAATAGTGAGATTGTACCAAAATAAAGTAAGTATTTATTCTAATTCAAATTTTCAACTTTAGGGAAATGATCTTGAAAACCAAAAATGTTGTCCTAGTGATCTTATACCTGATGAATCAGATGGTACCTTATATCATCACAAATCTATGGATTTGTGATTACTGGCTTTTCCATAGCCATGTTCTCTACCACTCTCCATCAGAACATGATGGTTAGATTTCTCTTCCATATCCATATTTTCACCTATGTGGAAACCCAATGATTAGTTTATTTGGGTAACCGTTACATTTCATACTTTTGTTTTTAAAGATTGGTTTTGATATTCCTTTTTACGATGTGGGTTTCTATTAAAGAAACTTTCGAATAGTAAACCATTTATAACCCCGACGAATTTCGAGGGCGAAATTCATTTTAAGGGGGGTAGAATGTAACAGCCCAAGATTTTATAAAAAAATATTCTTTTTAATTTTATTAAAGTATTGTGTTGTACGCTACACCAAAAGGAGCTTGCACAACACGAATCCTTGACTTGCCTTGCATTACACGCAATCACGACCTTCCTCGATAGCGTGTGTAATACACAATACCGAGTTTCACTAAACAACGATATGCTCTTAAAATATTATTAAAACTAGCCGTTATGAATAGTAATAACCACTTTTTAAAACTCTTTAAATCTTATTTTTCAAAATGAACTTCATTTTTGGATTCGGAGTATCGAATTTAGCCTAAGGTGAAATTTTGGTACTTTTCGGATAACTTTCATATTCTGATGAATAGTGAAAATTACTAAATTATAATTAAAAACAACTTTTTTAATCGAAATAATTAATAGTGATAAATTATTAATTTGAGTGGTTTTAAAGTATATTTAGAATATATTTTTACAATTTAATACAATGTTGGTCATTTGATGTAATTTCACATTTAAACCAGACATAATCAAGTGTCAATCTTTTGATAGATATTGTTTCTTAAAAACACGCTATTTGTTTTAACAGCGTGATTTAATTATAAAATTAATTAATGCAACTTTTATGTTATGAATTTGGAAAATAGACTTCATTTTTGAATTTGGAATATGAAATATAGCTTGGGATGAAATTTTGGCATTGTTCTGAAAAACATCAATTTTTGATGAATAGTGAAACCACTAAGTGGTAGGTTAAAAACTGAATTTTGCATAAAACTTAATTTTACCGCTTCTGTGAATGGAATTTCGAAAATTCGAGAGACACGGTTAATATCAAGGACTAAAATGTGGTTCAATGAGATGAAAATAATTTTTGGTGAATAGTAACTTTTTACTTTTTTTTACCGCGGTTAATAGTAAATAGGGTAACTAAGGGTAAATATGATATTACTATTACCCTAACACATGTCCTAATTCTATTGGACAATTGTAATTCGACCAAAAACAAACTTAGGAATAAAATATGACCATTTAGGCCCACTTGGATTAGATTAGGACATTTATTATTATTTAATTCAAAGAAGAGTTAAAAGAGTTAAAATCATATTTTATTTACTAAAACATTTTTAATATAGGGTTATACATAAGATAAATTCGATTGTAAATATTAATTAGAAAGCTAAAAAGATTTCCTACATAATGGTATTTTATTTATAATTTTTAGACATTAAATAATTTAATTTATTTATGACACAATGATGATGCAGTAATTATCTTATTAATGAAATATTGACATAATTGATGTTATAAATACCAAAATAAATGTAATTTAAGACTTTTTATGAATTCCACTAATTTTCTAGGTTACTATGATATATTAGTGTTGATTTAATCAACTTGTTTCGATCATATAATTCTGTTATGACTTTCACAAAAATCATATATCAAATAGTGTCAAAATTGACACAAAATAGTTTTTAAATCAAATATTATATTATTAATTGTTATTTTATTCCTAAAAATCTAAGATTCGGCCAAATGACTTAGATAAGGATATGTATATAAATAATAAACAATTTGGGGTTCGTTTGGCATGTTATAGTAAGTGTATTAACCATATAGTGAAAGAAAACAAAAAGACACGGTAAAAGTTAAATTATTTAACTTAGAGTTAAATCTAATTGATAAGGTTAAAATAAGAACCTAAACTTGTCTAAATCCTATTGGTTGATAGGATGTCGACCCATCCCCACTTTAGCTTCGAAATAAGACCCTTTGGAACCATTATAAACCGATTTTTATTTTAATATAAAATAATATTTTGAGATATTCCTAAGGTGCCCCTCTCCTTCCTTATAAAAGGGCACCTCCTCCCCCTCCTCCTCACACAAATTTGAGCACTCAAGCTCGGCCAACCCCTGCCATTTTCTCCTCTCCACTTCCCTATCAACATCCTAGAGGTTCTGGTCTTCCTCAAAGACCAATTCTAGTTCCCTAAGAGGAGGTCTCAAAGAGGCACTTCAAAGAAGAGGTAATTACCGTTACCAATTCTTGCATCTTTATTTCTTCCTCCACTTCTTCTTCTTAGGTTGTTTCATTATAAAGTAATAACATCAGTATCACTCATATACTGATATGTTATTATAAGTATGAAACAACCCTATTTCACCATCTATCCATCCTACGGAAAAAGAAATCACCGCGCGTGCGTACGTACGGAATACCGTCTCCACGCCGTGGTGTAATCTATTTTCCACCACCACCTTACATGGATGGGTATAATGGTGTAAAGAATAACTATACATAGTTATTACAACATCATATTGATTCTGATATATTGTATAATCCACTCCAATTCAATTCAATATTTATAGAAATGATATCATCGCTCGTGCGTACGTACGGACTACCGTCTCCACGACGCGATGTGATTCATTCTCCATGTTAACCATTTAAAGAATGATTATAAAGTATATATAAGAAATAATAATGAAATATATGACATTATAAAGCTACTGGATTTATGTATATATATATATATATATGTATGTCATCTACTTACTTCCATTTCAAGACAATAAGGAAAGTAAAACAGCGTTCATGCGTACGTACGGACTACCGTCTCCATGAACGGTGTTTTTCATCTATCTATTATATATATATATATACTTAATTTATATGATATATAAATCATATTTTATATTCTGGAAGTAAGTAAATCATGATATAAGTAATAGTGATGTCAAGAACAACAAGTCAAAACACCTAAGATAAATGAAACGATTTTACCCAAAACACTTCTTTAACATGGAATTTACAAAAGAACGGGTAATATAATGTCATAAGTGAACCATATATGATATCATAAAAATGAATATGATTCTGTAATAAGTCAATAACATGATTTAAATCATTATACAGGAGGTTCGGACACTTACAAAGCAAGTCGGACCTAAGGTAAGGGAAATATCACAATCTCATTTTTATCCGAGATTCTTTATTCGTAAGTATTTACTGGGGTGTATTTTATCATCCACATCCATGTTTCATAAATATGTAATATTATTTCCATCCAATTTCAATATTTTAAATCCAATTTTACCCTTTTGTGAGTTTTTAGTAAAAGATATGAAAGGAATCTTTTGTCGTTTTTTGTACGAGGTACTTTTTGACTTTTTCGACAAAAGTACGAAGAATGTTTTTTTAACTTATACGGCGTGAACGGATTTTTACGGTTTCATAAAGCCTCTTTTTCAAGAAGCTTCCTCTACAAGATTGCATGATTATTTTCAACAAAATCTCTTATCTTTTAAAATTGCATTGAATTTTGTGAAAAGAAAATGATTTTAAAAGAAAGGATATTTTCCTCAAGAATTCATTTCAAGTGTTTTGTCAAAACTATTTTTCATCTAAGATGACATTATTTCATATGTGTATGTTTCAAGTAAAATGACTCTATGATTTAAATGGTTTCGATTTTCTTATGATGAAATGATATCAATT